>JAQQAF010000006.1:18947500-20167500 GCA_029747655.1 Ensete ventricosum
TATGCTATTTTGGTTCTTATTTCTTAGATTGACAATGAAGAAATAAATAAAAAAATAAAAAAAGAAAGAATTATATTTCTATAATAAAGGAAGATTATCATGCATGAAGAAGAAATGTTATTTGATACTGTAATCTGAAAATTTATCTTATCAAAAAATACCAAATATAATATGTTTAAATCACTTTAAATATGATTTTGTTCTCTTTCTTGTTAATTATTCCAACATAGAGTTTAGAAACTAGTAATGGGATTATCAACTTTGGAATGAATTGTAGTTCCCACAAAATGTGTGTGATGTGTGGCCCTGGTTCCCTCCCATGTCAGTTGGAGGTCTTGGAGAGAGGTCAAGATATATCACTCTGCCTTCCTCTCCTCTCCTATCCTGAATAAGCCTATTATTTAAACCCTGTTAAAACCCAATCATCTTGAAGCCAACTTACAATGAAGACGTGTGATTCAACTTCTCAGCAATGTATGCCAGCTGGATGATCCAAGGCCTTTCTCCAATGGATTTGGTGATCTTTGAATTGCATTATTTGTCCTTTATTGTTTAAATTAATATTTTTGTGCATCAGGCTTTTTCTCCTCCTCTCTTTATTTTGTTTGTTTATTTATTACCACTCCCCACCAAATTTAAATAATTGTCTTGTCAAATAATGTCTATTCTTCATGAATATGTTCTTTCTTTTAAAATGATTTGCAAGAAAATTCTTTCCTCTATTCCTTTATTTATTCCTTCTTTGTCAGCCTAGAAAAGTAGAACAGAATTGTAACTGAAGTTGCAATGTGGCAACTCAAATATTTTAGTTGAACCCCAAACCTAGTTCATTAATCCAAAGTTATTCGGGTCGAACTTCTTTCCTAGCATGTCTAGTATAAATATCAAATGTGCTTGATTTCCGACAAGTGTTGAGTAGTAAATACACAATTAGCAAAGAGAAATTAGGAGTAACTGAAGTTTAAGAGGAGAATAAATGTATTGCATGGGGACCCTTTTATAGACGTCGCTGGACCGTACGAAGATTGGTGGCACCATGTAGGTCAGTCTTCATGATAGATGCCATTGGCATCTTCTTTTCCCCAATTTTCTGTTTATTATAATTGTGAAGGCTTCTAGTTTATTAGAATCATTTACTTTTTTTAAAACTTTCTCAGCACTATTCCATTCGACATAAATTGCTAATTCTCTTCTCAGATAAACAGAACCTTTTTGGTAGAGAAAGAGGGGTTGCAGACATCCCAACAGATAATCCATCTTGTAGCAAGCAACATGCTGTTATCCAGTATAGGTTAGAATTTGTTTGCTTCTATTATTTGATGATGTCATGAGATTTTTTTTGAATATATAGTTATTTTCAGGCTTGTTGAAAAGGAACAACCAGATGGTTTGACATCAAAACAAGGTAGTATAGTAAACAAATTAATTGTTTATCTTCTTGCTGCATGTTTTTTTGATAAGTTGATGTCTATAATGACATTATATATATATGTATATTTGTTTTCATGTAACTCATCAAGCCTTATCTAATGGATCTTGGAAGTTCGGATGGGATGTTTGTTGATGTAAGATTTTCTGACTACCATTTTTATCATTTGTTTAAAACATATAAAACTTTCCAAATCTTCATAATCAGTTGATTTATCTCAGTTTTTATTTTTAACTTGGTATCTAGATATGGAGGAGAATCGTGTTGAGCCACAATATGGTATTATGCACTTCTTGAAAAGGGTATTATTAGGTTTGGCTATAGTAGGTATTAATTAATAGTGTCCTTCTTAAGAAGTGCATAATACCATGTTGTGGCTTAACACGTTTCTCCTCCATATCTAGATACCAAGTTAAAAAGACAAACTGAGATAAATCAATTGATTATGAAGATTTGGAAAGTTTTATATGTTTCAAACCAAAGTTTGCAATTTCAATTTGTGCTGTCCGGTACGGGTGATACATATCGGTTTGCCAGGTTTACCGATATGCGGACCGCCCGCTACCGGGCGGCACTGCCAAAATCGATCGTCGGTGGTCAATTGAGGGAGAAATCGATCGTCAGCTGTTGATTGAGGGAGAAAAAGGGAAGAAGAAGAAGAAGAGGAAAAGAAGAAAGAAGAAGAGGAGAAGACGACCTCCTTTCCCTGTGATGTCCTCGCCAGCGCGCCGTCCTCGCCCGCGGGCGATTCTTCTCCCGTGTTGTCATGGACGGCCGTCGCTCAATCGCATCACCTTTGCTCAACGGATCGTCCGTCGCTTTTGCTTCATTGTATAGTTGTTTGGTAGCCTGTTTTGCCTTGTTTTCAAGTGTTTTTGCCTAAGAAATGTGAGCAGAAACAGTCTGGAAGGTTGCAGAATGACCGTTCAGTGTGCAGAACCAAAACAGCCTAAAACTGCCCAGTTTTGGGCCATTTTCGTGTGCTGCGGCAAGCTTTTTGAGCGGTGCGAAATGTCAGCCATCTCAGCCCTCTAGAACCCCCTGGATGGCATAGGGCTGGATGGGGCTTTGGGATAGTAGTCGGGCGTGAGCACTCAAAAGAAATTAAAGTGTTTTGTGTCCGACACCCTTGGGAACCCTCGTTGGCTTGCGACCGTTCTTACAGTCCTCTAAAGTCCTGTTTCGCTTTCTTTCTTTTTCTGCTGCACTCAAGGTGTTTGACTAATTGCTTGTAAGAGCTGCCCTCTTTGCAAGACGTCGGGACTTGTCCGTCGCTCGTCTTCAAAACTGATCAAGTTCTCTTTTGCAGGTCCTTCGGGACCCGCACGAGGTTGCAATTGGGCTGACCCTTTGTGAGCAAATACGCTTCGACGTTTCATGACTTAGGCAATCTCAGCTAAGTCCGAAACATTGGGCAAAGGTTGCTTTGCGACTTAGGCAATTCTAGCTAAGTCTACAAGTTTGCTACAAGGGTGCCACACGATTTAGCCAAATTCAACTAAGTCCTTGACATTGTGGTATTAGAGCAGGCAAGCAATTCGAACAAGCAAGCGAAGAGGATTCGCAATCTCGCCATGGCGAAGCACCATGGTGAATCGAGCAAGATGGGGTAAGCCGGACCTTTGCCCCAAGCAGTCGTAGGTGGGCTGCAAGTGCAAACTCGCTTGCAAATTGTTGGAGCCACTCATGAGGAGTGCGGCAGTGAACATGATGAGCGTGAAGTTGGGTACTCTCCGCGAGCGGAGGAAGCACAATTTGGCGCGCCAACTAGAAAAAAGGAGCCATAACGAGAGACTTTCAACGGTGGAAACCCGCCTCGATGTTCTTAAAGCGAGCTTGCAGGAACTCTCTACCAAGGACAAGGAAGGCTCCTTGGGGTAGAGAGCTCGCAAGAAGAAGATGAATCTCGGATCGACAGGGTTGAGTCCCTGGTCGATTGACTGACGGAGGATACTAAAGACTCAGTACGACATCTACATGAAGTTGTGGCGGAACTCACGGCCAAAGTGACGTTGCTCACTAGAACTCCTAATGCGGGAGGGAACAATACCCGCGTTACACCGCCACAAAGCTTCAAAGCACCAGAGTCGCATTGCTATGGGGGCGCTAGAGATGCCAAAGAGCTCGAGAATTTCCTGTTCAACATGGAACAATATTTTCATACTACGAGGCCTGATTTGGAGGAAACCAAAGTTTCTATAAAAACGATGTATCTGAATGAAGATGCAAAACTTTGGTGGCGAACCTGTTGGGAAGAGATCCAACAAGGCCGATGCCGAGTGGATACATGGGAAGACTTGAAGCGCGAGTTGAGAACTCAGTTTTTGCCCGAGAACACAGAGTTCGTCGCAAGAAAGAAACTGAGACAACTCCGTTAAAGTACTTCCATCCGAGACTATGTGAAACAATTTTCGGCACTGATGTTGGATATACAAGACATGTCCGAAAAGGACAAACTATTCAGCTTCCTCGATGGCTTGAAGACATGGGCACAACAATAACTAAATCGGAGGAATGTCACTGACGTGGTCGAGGCAATTGCAGCCGCAGAAAGGCTTACTGATTTCGTTTCTTCGGAGGACTTGGGAAAGAAGAAATAATCATCGGGAAATCGCCTAGCAAAACACTCTCGTGCAAAGGAGTCTGGGGGCGAACAAAAGAAAAAAAGTTTCCACAAGGGACCAAGCTCGAAAGGCAAAGCCTCGAAATCTAGCAGATGCTTCTTGTGCGGAGGACCGCACATGGTGAGGGAGTGCCTGCAGAAGCAGGCACTCAACGCTTTAACGACATCAATACACCCCCACAAGTCGGACAAGGGCAAAGCCGTCGCCCTTAGTTCGAGCAGTTCTGAATCCAGCAACGACGACGAGGAGTCGCAAGGACCCCGAATGAGAGCGATGCGTTTGTTGAATGTATTACGGGGTCAAGTGGGGGAGAGAACAAAGACAAAGGCGCAGAAGGCAACAAGTAGCGAGCTGATGTATGTGGACATCAAGCTTAATGGCCGAACAACCCTTGCAATGGTGGACACCGGAGCTACCCACAACTTTATTGCCGATCGTGAAGCAAAGCAACTTGGACTTGTTTTGGAGAAGAACCCAAGTCGCATCAAGGCTGTGAACTCGGAGGCCAAGCAGGTCTCCGGACTATCAAAGGGGGTCCCTATCAAGATTGGAACGTGGAGCGGGTGCACAAACATGATGGCGGTGCCATTGGACGACTTCCAAGGGATTCTCGGAATGGAGTTCATGCACGCGGCGAAGTTAGTGCCGATGCCGTTCCTAAACTCTTTATGCCTAATGGGAGGTGACGACCCCTGCGTAGTTCCAGTTTCTCAAGGGAGAACCAAGGACCCACATCAAATATCGACACTACAATTGAAGAAAGGGGTGCGAAAAGGCGAATTAACTTTCGTGGCTGTTGTGAAGCTGGAGCCACTTGACGGGGAAGCCATTCACGTACCTGCTGCGGTGGCAAACATTCTGAAGGAGTTCATAGACGTCATGCCACCTGAGTTGCTGAAGTCTTTGCCACCACACAGAGGCGTGGATCATAATATTGAGTTGGAGCCGGGAGTTTAGTCTCCAGTGAGACCACCCTACCGCATGGCCTCTCTAGAGTTAACAGAACTGATGAAGCAGTTAGATGAATTGCTAATCGATGGTCTCATCCGCAGTTCAAAGGCACCATTCGGAGCTCCAGTTCTTTTTCAGAAGAAACAAGGTAGGAGTCTCCGATTAGGTGTCAACTATCGAGCCCTGAACAAAGTGACGGTGAAGAACAAATATCCTATTCCGCTCATCGCGGATTTGTTCGATCAACTGGGCAAGGCCAAGTATTTCTCCAAACTCGACCTTCGGTCGGGGTATTGGTAAGTGCACATTGTCGAAAGTGATGAGGCGAACCAACGCTCCGGCCATATTCTGTACTCTGATGAACCAGCTTTTTAAAGAGTATTTAGACAAGTTTGTGGTCGTCTACTTAGACAATATCGTCGTGACGCTCGAGGAGCATGTTGAACACCTTCGGACAATCTTCAGAGTTCTTAGGGGAGAACACCTAGTTTGTGAACAGGGAGAAGTGCTACTTTGCGTAGACATAAATTCTGTTCTTGGGGCATCGAATCGGCAGTGGTTCCATTCGGATGGACAAGTCAAAGGTGCAAGCTGTGGCAGAATGACGAACACCAAAGAAGGTACATGAGTAGAGATCCTTCCTTGGTTTCGTCAACTATTATCGGCGCTTCATCTCTGGATATTCGAAGCGCGCAGCTCCACTGATGGAGTTGCTAAAGAAGGAGCAGTCTTGGAGATGGTCAAACAAGTGTGAAACGATTTTTCAAGATCTAAAGACTGCTATGTTGGAGGAACCAGTACTCAGATTACCAGACTATGGGAAGCCTTTTGAAGTCCATATAGATGCTTCTGACTTCACTATTGGGGGAGTACTTAAGCAAGAGGGTCATCCAGTGGCCTATGAGAGTCGCAAGCTCAATGAGATCGAGCGGCGATATCCAGTGCATGAGAAGGAGATCGAATGGTGCTCTCAAAAGGTAGTGTCGCCAGACTCGTAGACAATGGACACTTGCGGCGGAGCTCTGCGTCCAACAAGAGCCCCTTTGAGATTATCACAGGACAACAGCCATCGACCCCTCACATATTGGCTATTGGTTATACGGGGAGTAGCCCTTCAGCATACGACTTTGCAAAGGAATGGCATCGAAATGCAGATATTGCTCGGGCCTACTTGAAGAAGGTGGCCAAAAAGATGAAGAAGTGGGTAGACTTGGGAAGGCGACCACAGAGTTTAAAGTTGGTGACTTGGTGTTGGTGAAGCTCCAACCAACATCACTCCAGTTCTTTAGACACAAGGTGCACAAAGGATTGATGCGCAAGTATGAAGGACCTTTCCTAATTATCAGCAGAGTAGGCAATGTCTCTTACAAGTTGCAGCTACCGGCATGACTCAAAATTCACAATGTCTTCTATGCAAGCAACTTGAAAGCCTACCATTCAGATCCACAAGATGCTTTGCGAAATATTTCAACTCGTCTACCTCCCATTAGAGCCTCCTACGAGAAGCGAGTTGAGACTATTCTGGCGGATCGAAAGACTAAGTTGTCCAACGGAGCAGAACAAACATAGTATTTGGTGAAGTGGCAAAAGTTTCCCCGAACAGAAACTAGTTGGGAACCAGAAGACGCCCTACTACATGAAGAAGCCCGCGTCAAAGCCTACCAACAAGCGTCGACGAGGGCGTTGACAGTTTAAGTGGGGGAGAATGTCACAGACGGTCGTCGTTTAACCGCATCACCTTCGCTTAATGGATCGTCCGTCGCTTTTGCTTCCTTGTATAGTTGTTTGACAGCCTGTTTTGCCTTGTTTTTAAGTGTTTTTGCCTAAGAAATTGGAGCAGAAACAGTCTGGAAGGCTGCAAAATGATCATTCAGTGTGCAGAACCAAAACAGCCTAGTTTTGGGCCATTTTCGCATGCTGCGGCAAGCTTTTTGAGCGGCGTAAAATGTCAGCCATCTCAGCCCTTTGGAATCCCCTGGGTGGCACAGGGCTGGATGGGGCTTCGGGATAGTAGTCGGGCGTGAGCACTCGAAAGAAATTGAAGTGTTTTGCATCCGACACCCTTGGGAACCGTCGTTTGTGGACTTGTGACCGTTCTTACAGTCCTCTAAAGTCTTGTTTCGCTCTCTCTCTTTTTCTGTTGCACTCAAGGTGTTTGACGAATTGCTTGTAAGAGCTGCACTCTTTGCGTGACGTCGGGACCTGTCCGTTGCTCGTCTTCAAAACTAATCAACTTCTCTTTTGCAGGTCTTTCGGGACCCGCACGAGGTTGCAATTGGGTTGACCCTTTGCGGGCAAATACGCTTCGGCGTTTCATGACTTAGGCAATCCCAGCTAAGTCCTGGTTGCTTCGCAACTTAGGCAATTCCAGCTAAGTCTACAAGTTTGCCGCAAGGGTACCACACGACTTAGGCAAATTCTGCTAAGTCCGTGACAGTGTGAGGAGACGAAACGTCTCCCTGTGCAGGGAGAAAGATCGAGGCGACGTCGCCAGTTTTTTTCTTTTTTTTAATATATTAATATTTAATAATATATATAATATTATAATATATTATAAAATATTATAATATATTGGGTGGTATATACTGTGTGTACCGTCTGGTACCATGTATTGTACCATACTGAGATAATCTCGGTACATCGGTATGGACCGGTATGTCAAACCTTGGGTGATATTATTGGTTTCATGTGGTTTCACATGGTAGGTATAAAGCATAAGCCACGACAATGATCGCCAACTATGCTCAAATTGTTGCACTTATATTTCAAAGTTATTCTAAGCGGCATGAAAGCATGACTTCCAAAATTGTAAAAGAGGAGAGGAAGCTGCCCTCAAATATGGTATAACTGCTCATCATATCTAACATACGTCAATATACTTGTTTGCAGCCGGGAATATGTTATGTTACATGAGAACCTGGCTGGATGAGTGCCGGGTTGAAAAGCCCAATCGTAAAGGATTCTTGATCCAACAACCAGTCCGTTGAAATTGCTGCATTTGTTTTTGTTATTACTGGCTTAGCCATTCTGGTGAGCAAAATTTCTGATGCTTTAAAGTGCACTGTTTTGTTCCTTTAGAGGTCTTCAGATAAAAGCTATTTTTTGTATATGATTTTGGCGATACTGGCGTTTCTCTGATGCCTTGTTACGAGCACTTTACCTTAAAGAATTCACATTTATTGTTTCTTTTTATGATGTTTACCATTCACTGTTGGAGGCATTCTGTTCTAATAAGATTCATCCGCAAGTAACTCATTTTGTCCGAGGGCGTTGTTGATCGAGGATTATTTGTGCTTTGGTAATCGTTTGTGGTGATGTTCGTTGGTCATCCGCTAATTATACTTGGAATAAAAAGACATCCAGGTACGCAAACTTCTTAGTTCTTTCGTGTAAGTTTCATGTCCTATTCATTTAACATCATCTCCTTTCTTTGACAAAGAAAGATGAATGTAGAGTTTTATGCGAGCATCATAAAATAGGAGTGCGATTTCTGAGTGACGGATTTCATCTCGTGTTATAGTTGTTTTTAAATCTTTTTCTAGAGAGTTAATACTTTTAATAAATTATTACGTCTACACAAAAATCAGTCCTCTTAAGAATATTGATTTTGTTTGAATATTAATATCAAATGTGAAATAAAAATGAGTGGATATCAATTTTCTTTTCAGTGCTATTTTTAATTGATGCGAGGTGAATTGAAATGTCTAAAATATATTCGCCGCACCGGGACCACGTAGTCCCAAAATTCTTTTCTCGAGTGATATGATGCCTACATACGTATTATCTCTATGTTCACCAGAAACAATATGAAATATTGTCCTCACAAATTATGCCAACATAAAATTATATGGAGCTGTTCATCGCCTCACCTGAAACAAGGTTATCTTGTTTATTTATTTTTAAAGCCTACCATTCATGCAAACTTTAGTCGTGTCTTTCTTCTGCAAATTCTTCAATTATATATGTGGCCTTAAAAGAATGAGCTTTACAGAGCTCCACCGAGTCGATCATGGCTTGGTGGCCGGCTCGGCTTCCTCTCGCCACTCCGGCCGCGTCTCGCTCCACGAGCGCGGCCGCACCCCGAACCTAAAGAATATGAACATCTCCGCCGCCTCGAACACCTTCCACCGCTCCAGCTCCGCGTTCCACACCCCGCTCACGATGCAGTAGTTGGTGTTGTACGGCTCCCGGTGGTGCGCCGCATGCATGGGCCGCGATACCAGCACCCCGGCCTCCTGCAGGGCCGCCACTGCCGCCGGCAGCCGGCTCCTCTTCTCGTGCGCCCACGCGTGGAACTGCTGGCTCAGCATTACGCAGCCGGCGCACGTCCCCACGAACGCGTGCGACGCCGCGTCGCCGCCGCCGCCGACGGCGTAGAGGAGGGCCTCGATGGGCAGCACGGTGAGGGCCACGGATCGGGCGAGGGCGTGCAGGTTGTTCGCGAACTGTCGACGGGTTATGGTCCACGGCCAGCGGTGGTGCCCCTGGAAGGCCTCGATCTGGGAGCCAAACACCGGCGTCGACGGACCACCGTAGTTGTCGATGGCCCAGTGGTAGATGCCGGTGCCGAGGTCGGCGAGGATGTAACCGACGTACGCGGCGAGGAGAGGTTCCACGACGGAGCCGGAGTCGGCTGCGGCGGCGACAGACTTGGCCAAGGAGGTGAGCACGGAGGCGAAGCCGGTGGCGACCCACGCACGGTGCGACCACGTGGAGCGGAGGGAAGAGGGGTCGTCGATTGCGACATTGGTCGGAATCATGCGGGTAACGTCGTCAAGGCGGCGCGGGGCGGCGATGGTGGAGGGGTGAGTGGAGATGGTAGCGCGACATGGGCGGTGGTGGTGGCGGGGGACCCTGGAGATGCGGGAGTACGGGGTTAGGGTGTACATTTGGCGAGTGGAAGAGCTAAGGAAAAGGAGGAGACTAATAAATAGAGATCGAGGAAGGAAGGAGATGGTGATGAGGAGCAGAAGGGGTGGCTTGTGGTGGTGGAAGGGAGCACGTGGGTGCGTGGAGGGCGTCGACCAGCGTATTGGAGTTTGAGAGACGAGAGGGAGAGGTGGCGGCAGCCGAATTGCTTCGGTGAGAACCACAGAAGAGGTATACTGATGTGTCATGGTCTGTGGACGGCGTCAATGTTGTACGCGGGAAGGTTATGGAAGGGCAGCACTTGTGGCTTAGGGGTGGCCAAGTTAAGCTGCTCTAGAACACTGGTTGAAACCAACATTTCGCTTCCCAACCTCGAACACCAGAAAAATAGCAAAAAAATATAAGATCTTAATTCCAAACTCCAAATTTGTAAGATGAACACGTATTAAGAGAGAGTCCAAAAACTTAAAATGAGTATAAATGAAACAGATACCGATATGAATCAATCAGTTGATTATAAATCTATCAAGCGTTTTTGTACTACTATTCATACAAACTAATGACAAAATATAAAGCTAAAAGCTTTAACTTATTTATTAGAAGTCATTTGGAAGTAGCTAACTAGTTAGTTACCTTTGGAAAATACTAATTTGGATAGTAAGCAAAAAGTTGATTTTATCAAAGCATTACATGTAAGAGTTTTTACACAAATTAAAAATAAAACTCTACAATATGAGAAATAACACAACAAAGGCCAAAAGCAAATAGTATTTGAATATGGTGATTGAGTTTTGGTATGAAAATATTTTCTAGTCAAAGGAAGTCTCAACTAATACCAAGAGATGGTCTATTTCGAGTCATTCAAAGAATCAATGACAATGCATATAAGCTAGAACTACCAAGTGAGTATGGTAATATTAGTACAACCTACAATATTTCTGATTTATTTTCGTTTAATGTAGGTGGCGAAGGCACTGATTCGATAACGAATCCTTTCGAGGAAAAGGGGAATGATATGAATCAACTAGTTGATCATAAATCTACCAAGGATCCTTTTACTATTCATGAATGACCAACGATAAGAGCTAAAGCTAAAAGGATGAAGGAAGCCTTAACTTGTTTATTGGAAGACATTTAGAAGGAGCTAGCTAGTCAAGACTTATTTAAGATTCTATGGATATAAGAAGAGCCTAAAATGATCAACACGATTCAGAAAAAATCATATGATGAAGATAAAGTCTAGCCTTGAGAGAACGATGAAATTTAACACATTTTGAAGAATAAAGGCCATCCAACCACGATTCAGATAAGGTCATTCAAGGCAGATTCATGAATGGTCTACATTCATGAATCGGGAATATAAATAATATTTAATATATTTAATCAATTCATTTCCTTTGTACTTAGCCTTGGTCTATATAAACAAAGCTGACTCCCATTGTAAGACAATAATTTCATAATTATAATCAAACACTGGTGAGTGTTTTATTTTTAAGTTCTTGTATAAGCTTTTGGAACTTATCAAGCTTTTTTGCTTGTGGCATTCAAAACCTCAAAATCTTTGTTTTCCTTTTAACTTATCAAACTTCTTAGTCTGTGGTGTTTTAAGAGAATCAAAGTGCAATGCTAATCATTTATCAATTTTCCATTGATAATGATTAGAATAGTTTTTCTTACTTCAATCTTGAACGATCACATCTTGTTTCAATTCGTTGGAGGATACCAATTTACATTTCATATGTATCATAGCTCTTTAGCTATTGGGGTGTATGGTTGCTAAGTTGATGATTTCCATCATTTGGTATCAAAGCTCGACTCAAGTCTGAAGTTTGTGTATCCATTTATTTGCAGCCTTTTAGCTTTCCCTTTTCTCTTCTTTTCATTCTTTTAGTATTATATCAATAATTGTTGTTATTTCTTCATCTTTATTGTTGTGCTTCTTGTGTTATTATTGTTCTTGTTTATTTTTTTCATAATTTATAGTATAAAAAAAAGAAAAGGAAAGAAAAAAAAGAAAAGAAAATGAGAAAGTATAAAAAAAGAGAGAAAAGCAAAGGGAAAGAGAGAGAGAGAGAGAGAGAGAGAGAGAGAGAGAAAATCAAAGGTAAAAAAAGAGAGAAAAAATCAAAGGTAAAAAAAGAGAGAAAATCAAAGGTAAAAAAAGGAGATCAGAATTGTGGATTGAAAGAGTTCTTGTAAATTTCAGAATTATATCTTTATTTATTTGAATTATTGTTCTAGTTTGAAAATCTTTCTTCATTAAAAAAAATCTTTATTCATTTGATATTTCAATTCTAATCTTTGAGTATGATGGGAGTGCAATACACACACCTTTAAATTGGCCTCTCTTTTATTTGCTTTTAGACCTTTCCAATTTCATGATCCTTGAATTACTATAATATAAATTTTTTGTTTAGGTACTTTAGATCATCAAAAAACCCAAAGAACAAAATAAGTGAGATAAAATGCAAGAGTGGTGAGATCAATATCGTAAAAAGCCAAATCTTGAGTGAGACACTTGAGGGAGTATTGGTGAAGTTGTTATAATTTTATTTTTTAGGTTTTAACATGTCTAAAGAAAAATAAGCGAGTTCTTCATTAAATGAGCTTTTGGTTCAAGCAATGCAGCAATAATTTGAATACATGTTCAAAATAATGAAAATGTAAGAGATCATCTAGAAAGGCATGATGATGCAATTAATAGATTACAAGAAGTACAAGGCGTTGGAGGTAACTAACCTTTATCAATGATAAATATGATGGTATAGAAGACATGGATGATGATCAAGTTACTCTAATTGCCCAATATGTTAATCCTAGGAGACAAACTATGATGTTGTGGATAAAAACATAGGCAGTATCAAAATAAAAATATCTTCTTTTTAAAGATAGAATAATCCAGGTACCTATTTGGATAGGAACGAAAAATGGAGCTGATTTGAATGCCATAACTTCTCCAAAGAAAAAAATAAAATAAAATTAGCCATTGTTGAATTTTGTGATTATGCTATTATTTGGTGGGATCAATTATGTAAAGACATGCATAAAAATGGTGAAAGGATCGTGGAGTCTTGGTTTGAGATGAAACAAATCATGAGAAGAAGATTTTGTTGGGAAACCTTAGCGGGAGCATCACATGCGCAGCGAAAATCAAAACAAAAACTGGTTTCCCACGCAGATCAAATTATCGTGTAAAATATTGGGGTCATGAGAAAAACATAAAAACCGATAAAATTATGATGTGTGAGAGATTAATTTTACCTAGGGAGATCGTATATCCCTATATTCTAGATCCGGGTGAAGAAGATGAAGGAGGTCAAGTGTCCTCCTCTCTAGCGGTATCCACATGATAAATCTCTATAGCGAAACTCTTCCAATCTGATCTCGCAACTCTTGCACAGAGGGAGAAAGGAGAATAGGAGGTGGTGGCTAAAGCTATAGCTTATCAACTATGAGTCTCTCATCCTATTTATAGAGAGCCACCAAAAATCCTAGGGCTCCTGCCTTAGTGGGTATTGGATCTCCATCCAATTACCCACTAATCTTGCATTATTGGATCTCTATCCAATAATCTTCTTAGGCCTCTAATTGGACCTTAATCAAGGAGTCCATCAACACAGAGTCTCATCTAATGATAATAAGGGCTAATTGGATCTTCATTCAATTCTCTATTCGCTGAAGCATCCACCATATGTGTGTGATCCTGTAGGCCCAATATCGAGCTGGCTGTGAGTCACTCCCATAAGAACTTCTTATGATATAATGAATTATTATTCTCATAATAATTCACTCGACTCATCGACTATGGACATACTAGGCCACTACGCCATAGTCTTCAGACGGTACAGGGGGGATCAAATCTATCGGACCTGTCTGTCCACAGTTACTGTATATCTATAATCCCTAATTCAACTAATATCCCATAGACCGTATATTGGATATGGTACTGTTAGGCCACATTCATAATTCGTCAGAGTCTCAATCTAATCGGATTCTCTCGGAGAACTCTTTCTCTCTCAATCCGAATGACTCTGGTCATGGATTTTTCTGCGCAAGCACATATGTGATATTCGTCTCATGATATCGAGAGTGGATGATCCTCTATTGATACTCAATTGCCTTCATAAGGTTGGCTACTAATCCCGATAACTAGTTGTACCAGATTTGAAACTTTCCAAACCTGTAAGTCTGACGTCAAAGAAAGGAGTACTCATACAAGACATCCTTGGTGTCTCAAGTCTAAGGACCAGATACATAACTGAGACTATGAAATTACTGTCTGACATTAGATATTATTAATCATATAACATTCTATAAGCGGATCAATAATTGAACTTATTCTCCAATGAGCACCTGTATTATATCCTTAGTGTCTCCACACAAGTGGCTATGAGACCAATCACCTCCATCATATGGACGGGTATATAGTACACCAATCTGTCCGATTATCGTAATGTCTCTCTCGAGTAACTTATGACCGGGATTATTTAGGATCTGTGTTTAAAGGTGAATCGATCTCATTATCGTGATCTCATCACGATCCGATTCCCATTGCACAGAATCAAGAATATTATAATATATATGTAACAAATAATATAATGTGAGAATATGTCAATATTAATCATAAGTAAAAAGATTATACAGTGTGTCACACGTGCCATCACTTACATGATTGACTTGCAGGACACTTGTAACTAGCAGATTTGTCCCTAGCCATTACTATAGGAATTTACATCAATGATTACAAACGTTGACACAAGGTTTCATGAGTATTGAAGAATATCATAAGGTGATGAAGATATCCATGATAAGGGCTAATATGGAGGAAGACCGTGAGGCTACCATGGCTCGATTCTTGAGTGGATTAAAGAAGAACTTTGCTGATCTTGTGGAGTTGCAACATTACATGGAGATTGGATATGGTAAATGTGGCCATGAAGATGTTAGGATCAATTGGCACTAAAAGGGGGGTGGGGGGGTTAGTTATTGCAAGCGTTAAAAACTTCGATTTAAGGAAAACTTTCACTCAAAGTAAAAACGATATCAGAAGCGTTTCGTTTAAGTAGAGTAAGTGAGCAATTTAATTTTATAGAACGATGCTAAGTTTCTTACTTAAAGAAGTCTCAAGTAAAAACATACAAATCCAAAAGGAAAGATAAGAGACACTCACAGATTTATAGTGGTTCGGCCACAACTTGGCCTATGTCCACTCCCTGAGTTCTCTTCATCGAGGTCCACTAGTGTTCATTACCAATCTTCTTCAGGTGAAGACCAAACCTTTACACTTCCCACGCTCCTTTTTATGGGCTAAGGAAAGAAACTTTTCAACCTTTACACTTCAACTCACAAGGGAGACCTTTACAAAAATTATAACTCTTTTTATTCACTCCCTTGCCCCCTTTCTTTTTCTTGTACAATGTTAGCACATAATTTTTCACATAATTTTCAACTCAATTTGTTGTGCTCAATGCAAGAAGACTTGGGGTATTTATATAGATCCCAATTGACTTAAAAAATTATAACAAATATTCAAACGTATCCGAAAAATCCAAGAACGGGTGGTACCACCGTCGACGATACTATCACTGAAAGCTGCTCGGAAAATAGGGCGATGATAGTACAACCATCGACCTGGGCAGTACAACTGCTGACTTGGGCGGTACGACCATTGTCCACCGGTGGTACAACTGTCGGGAATCCTAGAAAAGTGTTTCCTCCACTTTTTAAATCCTAACTTATACTTCAATTGACCCATTTCTAGGTCAACCAATTGAGCTCAACCTGAGCTTAATCCAAACCCAAGTGTGGATCCGGTTTGCTTCACTTGAGTTAATTTAGATTCCTTCCAAATCTAACTCAAGTAGGACTCAACATAATCGATGCTAACTAGACTAATTAATTACAGTCATTATGACTATCAAGTCCAACAAGCCCCTCATAACTCCCGACAAGCTTTTTGGTAACCTCCGACGATCTTCCGATGAGTCTCTTGGTCTTCTTTCGGTGAACTCTCGATGCCTTCCTGGCAAGCTCCCGATCACCTTCGGCGAGCTCCTGGAAAGTCTCCAATACCTTCGGTAAGCTTTCGGCGGGTCTCTTGGCAAGTTCCTACTGCATCGTTCGAACTCCTACCCGATACCCGGACTTGACTCAGGCCCAACATCTGATTATAATTTTCTTTCTCTGTCATAGTTAATCATGCATCAATTATCTCTAACAAACATATTATATCAACAAACCATCAATTGATTTCATTATCAAAATCGAATATTCAATAATCTCTCCTTTTTTGATGATCATCAATTGATGATGAGAGTTAACCTTTACTCCCCCTAAATCCATGTCATAATCTAAATAAGAAAAATGTAAATTCAAGATAACCAAACATTATTGAATTCAAGTATTATAACTTTCATTTATCAAATTTAGAAATGATATATCATGAATTTCAAAAATCATCAACCATCAAATCATCAATGATACATGATATAACATTAATTTCAAAAATCAACCATCAAATGATATAACATTTATTTCAGAAATTTTACCTTAAATCAATTAAATCTTCAAGGATATTCCAAGTATACAAAATTCATACATTAGTCATACAATTTATTTAAAAATTTCCTTCTTAAGTCATCAAATATTTTTCTTTCTTTATTTATCAATAAAAGGAGAGGTGCCCCCATTTTCCCAATTTTTCATACATATGTTATTAATTTGCTATTTCTCCCCCTTTATCATCAACAAAAGAGGTGAAACAATGAGTAAATAATTTCAAGATACATAAAATCATCATGTGTCAAAATTTTCATATTTATATAAAATAAATATTAAGTAAATGTTTAGTGCTTCGTTGCCCCTCCTTAGCAAAATAGGATATCCCTTTTGTGAATAACAAAGAAAAAGGAACAAGGAAGGGGAGTGAAATAACATAATATCATAAGATTGTTGAATTTTGGATTTTGATGATGAAATCAATTAATGGGTTTTATGATCTAACTTGTGTGTTAAAGAAAATGATGCAGGATTAACTGTGACAATAAAGGATAATACAATTAGATGTTGGGTCGGAGTCAAGTTCGAGCATCGGGTCGAGGTTCGGACGACACAATGAGAGCTCGCCGAGAACTCACCAGAAGTTTACCGGGAAGTTCGTCGAAAGTTCATCGACAGGTTATCGAGAGCTTGTCGGGTGTTCACCGGAAGAATGCTGGAAGTTCGTTGGGAGTTCGTCGAAGGAAATCGGGAGCTCGTTGAGAACTCATCAAAAGTTTACCAGGAAGTTCGTTGGGAGTTCGCCGATAGGTTGTCAGGAGCTCGCTGAGAGTTCACTGGAACAATGCTGGGAGTTCGCCGAAGGAAATCGGGAGCTTGCCGGGGGTTCATCGAAAGGATGCCAGAAGTTCGTCGAGAGACGATCGGACAATAAAGATTGTGTGTTGAGAGTCGTAGTTAGCATCATAATGAGCGTTAGTTTTTTATTAACTTAATTAAGATGCCATTAGGCCTTAATTGGGGCTGATTTGAACTTATTATAAAAGTCATTTCAGTAACCCGAGGTCAGATGAGACACGGTCTTCGAAGACACGGTCTCTAAGATGACACAATCTTCGAAGGTGTGTCAGGTGATTGAACCGCCTAGACTGGGTGGT
This sequence comes from Ensete ventricosum, assembly GCA_029747655.1. Taxonomy (NCBI): domain Eukaryota; kingdom Viridiplantae; phylum Streptophyta; class Magnoliopsida; order Zingiberales; family Musaceae; genus Ensete; species Ensete ventricosum. The sequence continues at coordinate 18,965,029 of JAQQAF010000006.1, forward strand.
TGAACCACCTAGACATCGTCTCCTACACTGTCAAGCGGCTGAACCGCCCAGATACAGTCTGCTAGACTATGTCAAGCGGCTGAACTGCCCAAAACACAGTCTTCGAGACTAGTACCTCGTGAACTCTTAAAAATTAATTTTTGGCTCCACTTTTGAAACCATTTGAGGCCTATAAATATCCCACCCTTTCTTACTAGTAAAAGAGTAAGAATCAAGAGTGAAAAACTTGTGAAAACGCTATTGTAATCCCTTGAGAGCTCCCCTTATTTCTTCTTGTGTAGTTTTTATTTAAGTGAGAGCTGAGAGAATTGTAAAGGTTATCTCCTGAACCTGTAAAAGGAGAATAGAGCTATAGAGGGGTGTTTGATGTTTGCCCATTGAAAAAGATCAAGAGTGTAAGCCGGTGGCCTTAAGTGAAGAGGAATCGAGAGTGGACTTAGGTCAAGGGGACCGAACCACTATAAAATTGGTTTGCTTCCTCTTCTTTGCTATTTATGTTCATTGCTTAATTGTCTACTATCTTTGCTTGCACTCTCACAAATATTTCTATGCTTAAACATATCTCTATGCTTAAATACATCTTTACGCTTAAACGTATTTTCGATATGGTTTTTATTAAGTGAGTAATTTAATCGAAGTGAAATTTTTATAAGCACTAATTCACACCTCACACCCCCTCTTAGTGCTGCTTTGATCCTAACAATTGGTATCAAAGCCACGTTTCTCTCTAATTGGCTTAAAATCCAAAAGAGATAACTTTTATTGGCAATCAAGATGAACTTTCTATCACATGTCCTCCTTTATTTAATGGGATGGACTACACATCTTGAAAAATTCGAATGTGCGTCTTTTTAATTTTAATAGATTTTGATTTGTGGTATATTGTTGAAAAAAGTTTTCAAAAGTCTTCCAATCCAATAAATGATTGGAATGATTATGAAAAATAAATATTTTCTTTAAATGAAAAGGTTATGAATGCTTTATATTATGCTCTCAATAAAAATGAATTTGATCAGATTTCCTCTTGTGATTCGGCTTTTGAGATTTGGCATACATTAGAATTAACACATGAAAGCACACTAAATCTAAATGAATCGTTAAACAAAATATCTTACAAAAATGAATAAGAAGAATATCTTCCTAAGAACAAGAAAAATTTGACATTGAGAATCCAAGAACACATTCCAAAGGACAGGAATGAATTAGAACTAAAGAGAACATATGACTCCTCGAGTGATGTGAACTTTGAACATTTGACAAATGAACCAGATAAATTAATCAACATGAACCATAAAAATAATTTAAAGATGGACAAAACTCCTTGCTATGAACACAAGAAGCCGATGTGTTCCAAAGATGAAGAACACAATCAGGAAGAAGTGGAAGATCTCGCGCTCATGGCCAACCACGATGAGATAAGTAACCCACCCGAAAGCTCTTTTACTTTTAATGAATTATTACTTTCTTTTCATGAGCTTTATGATGAATTTATAAAGATTAGCAAATCCTATAAATTACTTAAGGTAGAGCATGCATCATTAGTTAGTAAACTTGATGAAATGTATGAAGTTACACCATAATACAATACATGCACCAAACATGAAACCTTGCATTATACTTTACCATTACATAATTTTTGCTCTAAATGTGAAACAGTAGATAGTGTTAAAGAAGAAAATATCATGCTTAAGACTACATTAAAAAATTTAAAATTGGGAATAAATTCCTAAATATGATCATTGTCAATAAGAGTCATATTAATAGAATAAATGACATAGACTTTGTTGGTAACATTTAACAAAAGTCAACTATTTTTGTTAAAGGACCTACCTTAAATTTACCATTGAAAATTAAATGTAATTTTTGTGGTAGATTACAACATATGGCTTACAAATGTCTATTTAAAAACTATAGTCCTCACAAATTAGTTTGAGTTCATAAGGGAAAAATAAATAACCAAAAATCATTAGATTTTAAAAAAGACAAATTTTTTCATATAGGTCCTAATGTAAAATGAGTACCTAAATTTTTCTTATAGGTTTGTTACCAAACTAAGGCTAGAAGCAAAATGAAATGATATCTTATGGATGCGCAAGTCATTTGACTTGAGATCTAACTTACTTATCAAGCTTTCTAGCTAGAATGTAAAAAATAAGGAAAATTATTTGAATTAAGATGTTTAAAGTTTAATGATCCTTGTTTATATTATAACAAATTTTTTTATTGAAAATAGTTATCATTAGATAATTAATCTTGATGATGCATAGCTAGAACATATAAGTATGAAAACTAACTAGAACCAAAGAACCATAGTTATTGAAAAATATGTTGAAATTTACATAAATGAGATTTTGATGATGATTGAATAATAAGTTCAAAATCATTAATTTGAATATTTGGAAAGGCTATTGTTGAATGACCTAAATGTTATGAATGATTAATGGTTGAATAGTTGTAAGATTTGAATGTTATATTAGATAGATTTGAAATAAATAAAATTTTTTGAAATGAGTTTGTCAACTCCTTGCACTATGTGTGAAGAGTTAGACTCATTTACATGTTGGAATTGAGTTTGGTTGAATTTTTGCTTTGAAGATATTTTATCATTTTGATGTGTTATTGTAATGGCCTTCATAATGTTAAAGAAGTAATTTGAAATATGGGTTGTATGATTAAACATATATTATTGAATGATAGAATTTGAGCATAGAACATTATAAAAAAAGAAAAAAAATTATGCTTCATTGTCTAGTATTTTTAAAAATTAAAAATACATTTAATGAGAATGAAATGAGCATGGTAACTCACTCTAAAAATCACTGGAATTGAAATAAATTGAAGTTTTTGTTAAAAATATTTTATAATTTCTTTTGGAAATGATATTTTATTTTCAGTTTTAAAAGGTTAAAAATGTTTTACTTATTTTAATGATCTTGATGATTTCTTTTTAGATGAAACTAGAATTTAAATGACAATCAATACATGGATTTGGCATAAAAGGTGAAGGAATTTTTGTATGAAACAAATCACATGGATTGAAATAACTAAAAAGAGGAAAAGTTTTTCTTTGAAAATTTCTCAATTGAGTTTTTAGTAAGAGATAAAGTGTTATGATTATTGTTGAATCTCTTGAACTACAAAAGTGATTTTGATAATTAAAATTTGAATGAGATTTTTTTTCGACCAAATCATGAACTTTCTCATGATTTTTGACTTGAGGCATCTTATATGGGAATCAATTTTTTTTACTTCTATAATTTTCTTTTTCCCAAAGAGGAGACTTATGATCTTATAACTTGTGATTTTCATTAAGAACTATGATTTTGATAAGTTAAATTTTTTTTCTTTTCCCCTACGCAACATACCATAAAAAGGGTCTTATCATGATCTTGACATCTTGACAATCATAATTTGATAACTTTATATAAATCAAGATTGTTCACTAAGACTTTTTTGTTTAATTAAAGAAAACTATCTATATGAAATAGGATCCTTCTTATTATTTGATCTCATAAAATTTCTTTTTGACTTAAAAGGAAATTTGTCAAATTAAATTATATCTTTTGGTATTCATGATTTGATATAAATATTTTTCATAATATGATTCATTTATGACTTCCTTATATTTATGTATGATATATCACTAAATTAATATTTCTTAAATTTATGATGAGTTGAAAATTGAATGATTTTCTTTAAACTTCTTGTTGACTTTTTCACTTCACTTATTCTTTATAAAAATTATCTTTAACCTCTATGATTTCTTCTTTTAAATAAAAAAAGAGATTTATGATCTTAACAACTATAATTTGAGATTTTTAATTAAGATCATTCTTTCATTTTATTAAAAAAAATTATTTGAATGAATTATACGTATTAGGATTTACCTTGAACAAATCATGATTATTTACTAAATAATCTCCTAGGACTCATTTTCATTATTTACCATGACCAAGGGGGAGATAAAATTGCTATCTTGTAATAAAATCATTAAATGAGGAATAATTTGTTTGAAGAAAATTAGTTATAAAAAACCTTCTAAATGCATGATTTGCTATCATGACTTTGAGGATTTCTTGATATTTACATGAGATGATATGAGTAGCTCTTATATTTTTCTCAGATTTATCTGCTTTTTGAGCTATCCTTTAAAATGGTTTCACTTGATTCTTTCTTCTTGATATTTACAAAAGAAAAAAAAATGTAAGTTAAAATTCTCTTGTAATAAGACTCGTGTGGTCTCTTTTAATATTTTGATTCTTGGATTCATGAATATTTTCAAATGTATCCCCCCTCTTAATAATTTATTTTGTTTTGGGATACTTGATTTTTGGATCTTTGACACCCCTCCCCTTCTTCTTCTTCTATTTTATTTACAAAGGGGAAGAAAATAATTTGATATGAAATGGATTAAACTATAATTTTTTTACTAAGGGGGAGAATGGACTAGATTTCTTTCTTTGTGTAATGAATATTTATGATAAATGTGTTGACATATGTATTGAACACTTAGTATTCAAATGTGGGGTGAATATTTCTCCCTTTTGATAACAAGGAGAAACAACATGATTGATGACATATGATAAATATTGTGTTGAAATTTTATCATATAATAGACATTTGTTTTGAACAATTGTTTATAAAAGTTATGTTGAACATTTCTCCTTTTTTATGACAAAAGTGGGAGAGATAGTATATTGATGACAAATGATAAATGATATGTTTGAATATTTTTGATAATTATTCAAAAATGATAAATATTTAAATGATAGATATTTGTGACAAATGTTTAAATATGAATTGAGCATTTCTCCTTTTTGTTGATGACAAAGAGGGAGAAATGACATAATTGATGACATAAGAGAGATATTTTGACATCTTTGAAATAGTTGAAATGAATGCTATATCATCATTGATGATATGGTTATATTGTGAATATAATGATTAAAATTTTTATGTGATACCAAGAAAATGAATACTTTGAAAATCTTAGAATGTATGGTATCATGAATGGTTCAATTATGAAAATACTATACTTGAATTCAAAAGTGATGGGTTCTTTTAAATTTAAGTTTGTTGTATTTTTCCTATGGCATATACATAGGGGGAGTTAAGGTTAACTCTATCATCAATTGGTTGTTATCATAAAAAAGGGAGAGATTATTGAATCTCAAATTTTGATGATGAAATCAATTGATGGATTTTACGATCTAACTTGTGTGTTAAAGAAAATGATACAGTATTAACTACAACAGTAAAGGGCAGTACAATTAGATGTTGGGCCGGAGTCAAGTTCGAGCATCAGGCCGAGGTTCGAACGATGTTGTCGGGAGTTCACCGGGAACTCACTAGAAGTTTACCGAAAAGTTCGTCGGCAGGTTGTCGGGAGCTCGCCGGGTGTTCACCGAAAGAATGCTGGAAGTTCGTTGGGAGTTCACCGAAGAAAATCGGGAGCTCATCAAGAACTCACCAAAAGTTTGCCGGGAAGTTCGTCGGGAGTTCACCGACAAGTTGTCGAGAGCTCGTCGGGAGTTCGACGGAAGAATGCTAGGAGTTCGTTGGGAGTTCGCTAAAGAAAATCAGGAGCTCGCCGGGGGTTCATTGAAAGGATGTTGGGAGTTCGCCGAGAGATGATCGAACAATGAAGATTGTGTGTTGAGAGTCGTAGTTAGTATCATAATGAGAGTTAGTTTTTTACTAATTCAATTAAGAGGGTATTAGGCCTTAATTGGGGCTGATTTAGACTTATTATAAAAGTCATTTCAGTAACCCAAGGTCAGATGAGATACGATCTTCGAAGACAGTCTCCAAGACGTTAGTCTTCGAAGGTGTGCCAGGTGGTTGAACCGCTCAGACTGTCAGGCAGCTGAACCGCCCAAACACAGTCTTCCAAATTGTGTCCAGCGGCTGAACCGCCTAGAATGTAATCTTCAAGACTAGTACCTGAGGAACACTTAAAAATTGATTTTTGGCTCCACTTTTAAAGCCATTTGGGGCTATAAATACCCCATCTTTTCTTGCTAGTAAAAGAGCAAGAATCAAGAGTGAAAAGCTTGTGAAAACGCTATTGTAATCCCTTAAGAGCTCCCCTCATTTCTTCTTGTGTAATTTTTGTTTAAGGGAGAGCTGAGAGAATTGTAAAGGTTATCTCCTAAACCTGTAAAAGGAGAATAGAGCTAGCTGTAAGAGGGGTGTTTGATGTTTGCCCATTGAAAAAGCTCAGGAGTGGAAGCCGATGGCCTCAAGTAAAGAGGAATCGGGAGTGGACATAGGTCAAGGGGACCAAACCACTATAAAAATCGGTTTACTTCATCTTTTTTGCTCTTTATGTTCATTGCTTAATCGTCTACTACCTTTGCTTGCACTCTTACAAATATCTCTACTCTTAAACGTATCTCTACGCTTAAATGCATCTCTATGCTTAGATGCATCTTTACACTTAAACGCATTTATGTTACGGTTTTTATTGAGTGAGTATTTAAATCGAAGTGAAATTTTTATAAGCACTAATTCAACCACCCCCACCTCTTAGTGTTGCTTTGATCCTAACAAAGATAGGGCTCAATCTTATAGATGTAAATTTTGAAACCCAAGAAAAATTAAGAGCTACCAATGCATTTAAATGTAAGTAGCAAAGCAAGAAATCTAAAAAAGAATAAATCATGCATTGTGATGATTTAACATTCCTAACTCTCTTCTAATAAAGTCAAATTGTTCTTTATTTAATGGCTTAGTAAAAATGTCTACTAATTGATGCTTAGTATCAATAAATTCCAAAGATATGTCATGATTATTTACATGATCTCTAATGAAGTGATGTCTAATGTCAATATGTTTGGTTCTTGAGTGTTGAACGAGATTTTTAGTTAAACATATTGCACTTATGTTGTCACATTTTATAGGGATATTTTTCAAATAAATTTTATAATCTTCTAATGTGTTTTTCATCCAAATAACTTGGGCACAACATGCACTAATTACAATATATTTGGCTTCAGCTATAGATAAAGCAACCGAATTGTATTTCTTGAAAGACTAAGAAATAAGAGCATGCCCTAAAAATTGACATGTCGCTGTAGTAGTTTTATATCTATTCTATACCCTCTAAAATCAGCATCCACATAAGTAAATCAAAGTTTTTGGACTTAGTATACCATAAACCTAATTTAGAGGTTTATTTTAAATATCTAAATATCCGTTTAACTACCTTAAAGTGAGAAAGTTTAGGATTAGATTGAAATCTTGTACATAATCCAATACTAAACATTATATCCAATATAGTAGTAGTTAAATATAATAAGCTACCTATTATTCCTCTATAAGTTCTTTGATCAAAATTTTCTTCCTCATTATCTAAGTCTAATTTTGTAGAAGTGCTCATAGGATCAAAATTTTCTTCCTCATTATCAAAATTTTCTTCCTCATTATCTAAGGCCTTAGCATTTTTCATACCAAAACATTTTAACAAGTCTAAGGTATATTTAGCTTGACTAATAAAGATATCATCATTAATTATTTTATTTATAATCATGAGAAAAATGTTAATTAACCCATTAGACTCATCTCAAATTCTTAGCTCATACTTTTGGCAAAAGATTCACACAAGGACTCATTTGTTGAACCAAAAATTATATCATCAACATAAATTTAAATAACAAGAAAATTATTTTTAAAATACTTAAAAAATAATATAGTATTAACCTTGCCTTTCAAAAAAAAAAAAAATTGAAATAAGGAAAGAGCTAAGTCTTTCATAACAAGCCTAAGAGGCTTGTTTCAATCCATAAAGAGCTTTAGAAAGTTTGAAAATATAATTTAGAAAAAGATTATTTTCAAAACCTGGGGGTTTTTCAATATAAACTTCTTCAGAAATGAAATTATTTAGAAAAATATTTTTAACATCCATTTGAAATAACTAAAAAATCTTTGAAAGATGCAAAGGCAAGGAGCATCCTTATGGCTTCAAGTCTAGCACAGGAATGAAGATTTCTTCATAATCGATCCCTTCTTCTTTGTTGAAACCTTTGACCAATAATCTAGTCTTATTTCTAACCACAATACCATTTTCATCTTGCTTGTTGCTAAAGACCCATTTAGTATTAATCACTAAACGGTCATTAGGTCTAAGAACAAGCTCCCATACCTCATTTCTCTCAAATTGATTTAACTTTTTATACATTGCGTTGACCCAATAGTCATCTCTTAGGGCTTCATCAATGCATTTTGGTTCAACTTGAGAAAGAAATACGGCATTAGCACAAAATTTTTTAAAAGAAGAATGAGTTTGAATACCTAATATATCTCCTATTATAAGCTCCTTAGGATGAGCATTTACATACTTCCATTCCTTGGGTAAGGATTTGGAAGTAGATTAATCTAAGTTACTTTTAGGAGTATTCTCATTTAAATTCAAAGTGCCAAATTCAAATTCGTCATCAAAATTAATTTTCTTAAGTTCGAAAATCTCATTGAAAATAACATGAATAGATTCTTCAATCACTATGGTTCTTTTATTGAATACACGATAAGCTTTTGAAATAAAAGAATAACTAAGAAAAATACCTTCATCGGATTTTGCATCAAATTTTCCTAAGGTATCATATTCATTCAAAATAAAATATTTACAACAAAATACTTTAAAATATAAAAAATAGGTTTTTTACCATTCCACAGTTTATAAGGAGTTTTAGAGAGTAATGATCTTACAAAAACCCTATTTAAAATATAGCAGGTCGTATTAACGACTTCGATCCAAAAATATTTGGTAAGGTTATGTTCGTTTAATATGATTCTAGCCAAATCTAAGCATCATCATTTAAAGCCAAAAAACATGTTTCATCATAAAAAATTTCAATGTCAATAGTATACACATTTTGTTTCTTAAGACAATCAAAAATTTATTTTTGTGTGGCATTTCATTTATATAAGTATTAGATTCAAATTTAACGATATATCATTTATCACATAATTGCCTAATACTAAGTATATTATGTTTCAAACCATCAACTAATAGCATATCTTTGATCAAAATGTTTGATATGTTACTATGGTTCCTTTCCCAATGATTTTTTCCTTTGTTGTTGTCTCCGAATGTAACAACTCCTTCATTTAGGCTAGTGAGCTTTGAAAAGTAAGTTAGATCTTCTGTCATATGCCTTGAGCATCCACTATCAAGGTACCATTAGTGCTCCTAGCCTTAGTTTGGAGATAAACCTACAAGAAAGATGATTTTAATTTAGGTACCCATTTTACTTTGGGTCCCTCCTAAAGAGCTTTACCTAATTTAACTTGAGGTTTTTGGTTGTTTATGGTTCCTTTAGGAATCTAAATTAATTTATGTAGACTATACTTTCTAAATCAATATTTGTAGGCTTTATGTCCTATTCTACCACAAAAGTTGCATCTAATTTTTGGTAGTAAGTTTAGAGTGGGTCCTTTAACGAAGATAGTTGGTTTTTGTTGAGTATTACCAATAAAGTCTATACCTTCTTTCCTATGAACATGACCTTTATTAGCAAGGATCATGTTTAGAGATTTATTTCCTATTTCAAAATTTTCTAGTGTTTGTTTTAATACAAAGTTTTCTTTTCTAAGTTCATCTAAAGTTTCATAATTGGTACATGAACTAAGTGATGGTGATGCTTCATATATTTGATCAAATCTACTAACTAGAGAATTATAGTCTTTCTTAAGTAATTTATAAGACTAATTAATTTTTTTAAATCTATCATAAAGCTCACGAAAAATATTCAATAATTCAGTAAAGGAGATATTGGAAGACTCACTTACCTCATTATGGATGACCATGATAGCATAGTTCGCAACTTCATCATTGATGTGATCTTTTTCATCTGATGAGCTTGAGTCATCCCAAGTCGTCGAGAGAGCCTTCTTCTTGAGTGGCGCCTTCTTCTTTAATTGAGGACACTCATTTTTGAAATGTCCTGGCTTCTTGCATTCAAAGCATATAACGTTGTCCCTTTTTGATTCATTTTTATTTTTATAATTTTTATTTCTTTTCATAAATTTTTGAATTTTTTTGGTTAATAGTACAATGTCATTATACTCATCACTCGAGGTTTCGCTCGAGGAGTCATATGTAGTTTTCAGTGCCAAATCCTTCCTGTTCTTTGGAAGGGGTTCTTCAAGTTCGTCATGATCTTTACAGCTTAGTTCATAAGTCATAAGAGTCCAATAAATTCTTCAAGATGAAAATTATTAAGATCTTTAGCCTCTTGAATTGTAGTTACTTTAGGATCCCAACTTTTTAAAAGAGATCTTAATATTTTGCTTACAAGTTCAAAATTAAAAAAAATTTACCCAGAGCTTTTAGACTATTGACGACATCCGTGAACCGGGTGTATATGTCTCTAATGGTCTTACTTGGTTTCATTATAAATATTCATAACTATGAACCAAAATAGACTCTTTAACTCTACTAGTGCCTTCGTGTGTGATTTCAAGTGTATGCCAAATATCATAAGCAGTTTTACAAATAGAAATATGATTAAATTCATTCTTATCAAGTGCACAAAATAAATCATTCATTACTTTTGCATTTAACAAAAAAAACTTCTTTTGTAAATCATTCCATTGCGTTCATTGGTTTGGAAGACTTTTCAAAAGATTTTCAACTGTGTCAAAAATTAAAATCTATAGAAATCAGAAAAATATACATTCTTAATTTTCAATATGTGTAATCCGTCCCATTGAACATGGGAGGACATATAATAGAATATCCCTTGTTCATACCAAATGAAGCCATTTACTTAGTTGGGTGCTTAGTCCAATGAGTAGAGTCTATGCTTTAATATCAATTGTTAGGATTAATTGACACGGGGGGGGGGATGTCCCTCATGTACGGGTGGTACAATTGGGAATCGATGGTACTACAATCAAAAGCTGCCTGAAAAATAGGGCAACGGTGGTATAATCGCCAACCCTGGGTGGTACAACTACTAACTTGGGCAGTAGGAACGTCGCTCACCTGCGGTACAACTGCCAAGAATCCCGGAAAAGTGTTTTCTCTACTTCTCCAATCCTGACTTGTACCTTCAATTAACACCTTTTCAGGTCAACCAATTGAGCTCAACCTGAACTCAATGTGAACCCAAATGTGGACCCGATTTACCTCATTTGAGTTAATTTGGATTCCTTCGAAATCTAACTCAAGTAGGGCTCAAACCTAATCGATGCTAACTACAATTAATTATTTACAATCGTTGTGGTCATCAAGTCCAACAAGAACCTCCAAACTCCCGACAAGTTTTTTGGCAACCTCCGACGATCTTCCGACGAGTCTCTTCGTCTTCTTCTAGCGAACTCCCGACGCCTTCCTGACAAGCTCCCGATCACCTTCGGTGAGCTCCCAACGAACTCCCGGCAAGCCTCCGATACCTTTTGTGAGCTTCCGGTGAGTCTCTCGACGGGTTCCTACTACATCGTCCGAACCCTGACCCGATGCCCGGACTTGACTTAGGCCCAACATCTGATTGTAATTTTCTTTCTCTGTCGTAGTTAATCCTACATCAATTATATCTAACACACATGTTAGATCAATAAACCATCAATTGATTTCATCATCAAAATCCAAGATTCAACAGAAGATTGATAGGCAACTCAAAAGAAAAGGCACAAGGTATGATTCAAAACCTTATTCGGGTTCTTCTTCTTCTTAGAAATAGAATTGGAATAAAAAGGATAATAAACCCATTGTTAAACCTAAAATTGGTGAAACTAAAGGCAAAAATGAATTAGGCAACAATGGTAAAGGTGAGAATCAACCTAATCAAACTAGAGGCATTAAATGTTTAAGGTGCCTTGGGCATGGACATGTGGCATATGAATGTCCTGATAAGAGAGTTATGATCATGAAGGATGAGATTGTGGAATCTGAAAGTGAGAGAGAAGATGATGATGACACTCCATCATTAGAGGATGCTAATGATGTAGAGTATGCTAAAGGTGAAAATTTCGTTGTACAACACACATTTAGTTTGCGGAATAAAAATGATGAACATAGTGAATAACATGAGAATCTGTTTTATACTCATTGTTTGAATGCCGACAAGTTGTATAACATGATAGTTGATAGTGAAAGTTGTAAAAATATGGCAAGTACCATACTCATGGAGAAACTAAAAATACCTACTATCAAATATCCAAAATCTTACAAGTTACAATGGTTGAATAATAGTGGTGTGGCAAAAGTAAATCAACAAGTGTTAGTTTCTTTTTCAATTGGTAGATATAAGGATGAAGTTTGGTGTGATGTGATACCTATGTATGCTCGTCACATTATTGGGGAGATTATGGCAATATGATCGAAGGGTCGTATATGATGAGTTCAAGAACCGTTATTCTTTGATCATGGATGGACAGAAATATCAACTTGGACCTTTGCCTCCAAAGATAATTTTTGAAAACCAAATGCGTATAAAACAACAATATGAGGAGCTTCAATCTTCATTAACCAAAACTTTGGGAAGGGAGCAAGAAAGAGAAAAAAAATAAAAAGGTGAGTTGAGTGGTTAAAATGAGAGTTTTGGGAAACACTAGGGGAGAGAAAACAAGGAAGGCTTGAGTGAAAGAAAAATAAGTGTTTGTACCAAAATGAGTGATGTAAAGAAAGCCTTAATCTTGACGCAGCCCTTACTTGTACTTATGTACAAGGATATATTGATTGCTTCTAATGAAATTAACAAGAGTTTGCCTAGTGTCATTATTAATCTTTTGCAGAAAAATGAGAATCTCTTTCGCGAAGAAGTTCTAAATGGATTGCACCAACTAGAGGAATTGAGCATCAAATTGATTTCATTTTAGGTGCAAGCATACCAAATAGGCCAGCATATAGATGCAACCTCGAAGAGACCAAGTAAATCCAAAAATAGTAAGTGAGCCTATGGAAAAGGGATATGTGTGAGAAAGCATAAGTTTGTGTGGAGTTCCTGTTTTATTGGTGCCTAAAAAAGATGGATCCTGGTGAATGTACATTGATTATAGAGCCATCAACAGAATCACAATAAAGAACAAACATCTTATTCCTAGGCTAGATGACAGGTTGAATAAATTATATGGTTCTTGAGTGTTTTTAAAAATTATTTTTAAATCTGGATATCCTCAAATAAGAATACATAAGGGTGATGAATGGAAAACCTCTTTCAAAACTAAATATAGTTTATATGAATGATTGGTGATGCCTTTTGGCATAACTAATGAACCTAATACTTTCATGAGATTAATGAATCATATTTTGTGTGCTTACATTGGAAAGTTTATAGTGGTTTATTTTGATGATATACTTGTGTACAACAGAAGTTTTGATGAGCATGTAACACATATAAAAACTAATTTTGATGTGTTTAGAAAAGAAAAGTTATATGCTAATATAAAGAAATGCACTTTCTGCATTAATGAAATTACTTTTCTTGGTTATGTTGTTAATGATAAAGGAATACATGTTGATCAATAAAAAGTTAAAGTAATTAGGGAGTAGCCGAAACCCACTAGTGTTAGTGATGTTAGACGTTTTCATGATCTTGCTAGCTTTTATAGAAGACTAAGGATTTTTCTACAGTTGTTGCACCATTAACTGAATGCATCAAAAAGAATGTGGGATTTAGGTGGGGTAAAGAAAGATATGATGCTTTTAATTTGTTTAAAGACAAACTAAGTTCAACACCTTTGCTTGCTTTACTTGACTTTGCTAAAGCTTTTGAGATTGAGTGTGATGCGAGTGGAATAGGTATTGGAGGAGCAAGAAGGTAGACCCATTGTATTTTTTAGTGAGAAGCTAAGTAGAGCAAGTCTTAACTATCCGATATATGACAATGAGTTTTACGCTTTGATAAGAGTGTTAGAGACATGTAAGCACTATCTTTGGTACAAGGAATTCATTATACACACCGATCATGAGTCCTTGAAATATCTCAAAGGATAAGGAAAGCTAAGTCGTAGGCATGCAAAATGGGTGGAGTTTATCGAATCTTTTCCATACATCATCAAGTACAAACAAAGTAAGGAAAATATAGTTATTGATACTCTTTCTCGAAGGTATGCTCTAATATCTAAACTTGATACAAAATTATTAGGTTTTGAGTATATTAAAGATTTATACAATTTTGACCATGATTTTGCTAATGATTATGGGGCATGTGAGAAAGGGGGTTTTAACAATTTTTTCGAGCATGATGGTTTTCTTTTAAAAGAAAACAAGTTTTGTGTTCCTGAATGTTCAATGAGAGAATTACTTGTGAGAGAGACACATTGTGGAGGTTCAATGGGGCATTTTGGGATTAGAAAAACTTTAGATGTGTTAAATGATCATTTCTTTTAGCCACACATGAAAAAAGATGTTGAGAGATTGTGTGGGAAATGCATTACTTGTAAGCAAGCTAAATCTAAAATAATGCCTCATGGGTTGTATACTCCTCTTCCTATACCTAGTGAGCCTTAGGTTGATATATCCATGGACTTTGTCTTGGGTTTACCTAGGTAAAAAGGAGGGAGAGATTCTATTTTTGTTGTTGTTGATAGGTTTAGCAATATGACATATTTCATTCCTTGCCATAAAACATATAATGCAACATATATTGTGAGGTTATTCTCCAAAGAAATTGTGAGATTATGTGGTATTCCAAGGATAATTTGTTGAATATCAGATTTTGATGATGAAATTAATTGATGGGTTATTAATCTAACATGATTGTTAGAATTGATTGATGCATAATTAATTATGACAGAATGATTATTACAATCAGGATTGACCAAAGTCAAGTCCATGCATTGGGTCGATGCAGTTAGGAACTCGCCAGGAGTGCGTCGGGAGCTTGCCGAGGGTATCGGGAGTTTGCTAGGATGGCACAAGGGAGTTCGCCAGAAGAAGACTAAGACTCGCCAGAAGATTATCGAGGGTAGCCGAAAAGCTTGCCGGGAGTTAGGATGGTCTTGTAATGGATGTTTGGCAATTATGATTGTATTTAATTAAGTTATAATTAGCATATTGTAGGACTAACTATGACACGAGCAATGAAGTTACAACCATATAATGGGCCAAGATCAAGCTTCAGCATCGGGCCAGGGTTCGGACGATGTAGTGGGATATCGCTGGGAGTTCGTTAGGAGATTCGTCGAAGGGATCATGAAGCTCGCTGGGAACATGTCGGGAGATCACCAGAAGAAGATCGGAAGACTTGCGGCAAGAATGCCGGAGGCTACCGAATTAGCGGGAGTTAGGTCTTGATTATCTTGATTGGTCATTAAGTGTTGTAATCATTGAGTCATAGTTAGGGTTTGAATCCAAATTGAGTTGGATTTAGAAGGAATCCAAATCAACTCAATAAAGCAATCGGGTCCACTATTAAGGTTTGATTGATCTCAGGTTAAGTTCAATTGGTTGACTAGAGGGTTGGTCAATATCAGGTTCAAGCCGAAATTTAAAAAGTGGAGGGAACCACTTTTGTGAAAATTCCAGTGGGTAAACTGTTGGTGAGCGACGGGTGTATCACCGCCGCCTAGGTTTTTGGGTGGCTGACGCAAGCTGACATGCCTAGGCTGGGCGGTTGAACCGCCCGTACCTAGGAATCTGGGTACTTTACGCAGTTGACTCACCTAGGGCCGATGGGTAAATGTCCCGTACGTAGGTGTTCAGGCGGCTGAGCCGCCCAGGTCGGCGGGTGAACCGCCCGTACCCGAATTTCTCGGATATAGTTGGATTTTGGCTCTGGTTTTGAAGCCAATTTGGGACCTATAAATACCCAAAGTTTTCTTATATTCCAAACAATAATTTTAGAGATTATATTTTGAAAAAATATTATGTAAGAATTGTAAGAAAAAGAAAAGAGGTAAGGGAGAGAGCTTAGAGTTAAATTTTTTCTCAAAGTCTCCCTTATAAGCAAAGTGTAAGGGTTTGGTCTTCACCCAAAGAAGATCGGTAGTGGATGTTGGTGTGCCTCAAGAAGGAGGACTCGGGAGTGGACGTAGGCCGTTGGCGCCTAACTACTATAAAAATTATAAGTTCATCTTATCCTTTCCTTATTAACGCTTCCGATCTTGTTTACACTTTGAAAGCAAATATTTCACTTACGACATTTCTTATCTTTCAGATTTCTTTGCTCTGTCTTAAGTAATTAGTAAGCAAGTAGCTTAGCAATATTCTTATCATTCATTTATTTTATTTGAACAACAAGCTTTTGATCTTCCTATCGTGTTTAAATCGAAATATTTTTGTTTAAAACAAAAAAATTACACTTGCACTAATTCACCCCCCCTCTTAGTACCAATTGATTATAATAATTGGTATTAGAGCCTCAGTTTTTCTCATTTGGTTTAACACCTAAGAGAAATGACTGTTATTGGCTTTCAAGAGTGCTTTTCTATTGTTCGTCCTCCCATATTCAATGGGATGAACTACATTTATTGGAAAATTCAGATGAGAGTTGTCTTGCTTTCTTTAGACTTCGATTTATAGACTATTGTTGAAAACAGATTTAAAAAGTCTTCTCTTCCAATGAACAATTGGAATGAGTTGGAGAAGAAGACTTTCTCTTTAAACGCCAAGGCTATAAATGTCTTACTTTGTGCTCTTGATAAAAATAAATTTAATCGGGTTTCTTATTTTGATTCGACTTTTGATATATAGCATACATTAGAAATAACATATGAAAGCACACTTAATATAAATGAATCATTAAATAAAAATACTTTTAAAAATGAACAAGAAGGATACCTTCCTAAGAACCGGAAGGAATGTGAAACGAGAACACATGACTCCTCGAGTGAAATCTCGAGTGATGAGGACCTTAAACTTTTGACAAATGAACCAAAAAATTAATTAACTTGAACCTTAAAAATAATGTAAAGATAGACAAAACCTCTTGCTATGAATGTAAGAAGCCGAGGAGCTCTAAAGATCAAATGTACAACCAAGAAGTGGAGAACCTTGCTCTTATGGCCATCGACAATGAGGTTAGTGATTCATTAAGTAATTCTTTTTTAGAATTATTAAATATGCTTCATGATTTGTTTGATAAATTTAAAAAACTTAGTAAATCATTTAAGTTGCTTAAACATGAACATGATTTGTTAGTTGGTAAAGTTGATGAAATGCATGAGTTATTAGCATCACACAATCCTAATTCTAAATGTAAAATGCTAGACAACATTAAAGAAGAAAACATCATGCTTAAATCAACACTAAAAAAATTTCAAATAGGGAACAAATCCCTAAATATGATCCTTTCCAATAAGGGTCATATTAATAGTAAAATGGTATAGGCTTTGTTGGTAATGTTCAACAAAAGCTAACAATCTTTACAAAAGGACCTATATTAAATGTGCCACAAAAAATCAAGTATAATTTTTGTGGAAGATTGGGACATATGGCTTTCAAATGTCCATTTAAAAATTATAGTCATCACAAGTTAGTTTGAGTTCCTAAAGGAATCATAAACAATCTTATGCCATTAGAAAAAAATGGGAAGAACATGTCATGAAGGACCTAATGTTAAATAGGTACCTAAATCAAAACCTCCCATAATATAAAGTTATTTCCTAACAAGGCTAGGAGCAATACAAATATTTTGAAAGTAGACGCTCAAGTAATATTACTTGAGATATAACACTCCTTCAAGCTTACTAGCCTAAGTAGTAATAAGAAAATTATTAAAGTTAAAATTATTGATAATGAATCTTTTAATGGTTCATTATTATACAATTAATATTGATGATGTATAGCTAGAGTATACAAGTATGAAAATGAATTAGAACCAAAGAACCTTAGTTATTGAAGAACATATTTTGAGTAAATGCTAAAATCATTGGCTTGTTTAAGTATAAAGACTATTGTTAAATGGTTCAAATATTGATAAAGTCTATGAAATGATTGATTTAAATGATTGAAATGTTATGATTGAATGATTCTGTTGAATGATATAATTTTAGCATAGAACAATATAGAAAAGTGAGGGAAAAATTATGCTTCATTGTCTAGTATTTTTGTAAATTAAAAATATATTTAATGAGAATAAAATGAGCATGGTAACTCATTACACTAAGTCCAAAAATCATTGGAATTGAAATAAATCAAAGTTTTTATTTGAAAATATTTTATTGTAATAATATTGATGAAATTATGTTTTTGACTTTAAATGACATTGCATTCTTGAATTAAATTTCAAAAGAAGAACAATTATTCTTGAAATAATTTTTATTCTATTAATCCTTCAACAAGAGACAAAATAATACTATAATTGTTGAATCTCTTAAACTATAAAAATGGATTAGAGAATTTTAGCTATTTTCTTTAGGAAAACAATCTATGATGACTTTATTGAATTTTTTTAAAAAGTGATTTTTGATGATGATTTTGGATAAGTTTTCAAATAATTTTATTTTAAAAAGAGATTAATAAATCAATAATGTTATTTTTATGACTCTCTTGAACTATGAAAGTGATTTTGATGATTTAATGATTTGAACTTGAATAAATTATTTTCATGATAATCATATTCTTAAAAACTTGAAGTTTCATATATATATAAATCAAGATCTTTTACTTTTTTTCTTCTTTAAAAATTAACTTATGATCTTGATATCTATAATATGATATCTTTATGAGATAAAGACTCTTCTTTGTTCTCGTATGATTTTATTTTATCATCAGAGATTTATTAAATTAAATCATATCTTTAATATTTATGAATGTCTTTTGATATCAATATTTATCTTGACATGATTTATTTTAAGACAATGAATGACATAACTTATCACCAAAATTATTATTTCTTAAATTTATGATAAGTTGAAAATTGAAAAAGATTTGTATTATCATGAATATTCTCTTATTTTCTATAATTTTTTCTTTTAAATAAAAATATAATTTATGATCTTAACAATATTAATTGAAATTATTATCAAGATCATTTTTCTTTATTAAAAAGATTTATCTTGAATGAATTGAGATTATCCCCTAAGACTCATTTTATTATTCACAAAAAAAGGGAAAAGAAACTTATTAAATGAAATCATGTCCTTTGATATTCAAAAATTTGATTTTATCTTTAATGACATGATCTCCTTGTAATTTTTGGCATAATTTGAATATGAATGCTAAGAAGAAATTATGTCATCATTTTTTTTTTCTTGATAATAATAAAAAAAAGGGAGAGATAAATTTTTTAATATGATTAGAAGTAAATTGGATATGATAACCTTGAATGAGAAACAATTTGCTTGGAAGAAAATTTAGAATTTTCTAAATGCATGCAAAATACTTGATTTACAATGTGAGCTTAATCTACTATCATGCTTTCTTATGAAATTTTTGATATTTTTTATCAAAATTTATAATAGATGATTTTTTCCTATACTTGATATTATATGAGATGATTTTAAATGCATGAGTAGCTCTTAAACTTTTGAATCTTCTTGAATATCTTGAAGTTTTGAGCTTAATTTCGAAATTCATATCTATAAAATTTATAACTTTAAAATTAAGTATTTTTGTGATATAATATTTTTCATTTCTCTATCTTGATTCTACCTTCTTGCTTACATATGTAGAGAAAGGAAATCACTAGCATTTCAAGAGACTAATAAGTCTATTAATTATATTTTGATCTCTTGAAAGTGATTTTGATTATTTTGAAATTGAATGAGTGATTTATCTATATCGTGGTTTTGATTTATTGGAATTATAACTTGAAGTCTTTTGTGAATCAAAATCTTTTGTTGTGTGTCTTCGTATTATTTAAAAAGAGATTTTTATACAAATCATGAACTTGACAACTTAAGATTTCTTATGAATAAATCAAGAGATTTTATTTGTTTGTCCTATGACTTGTCTCTTGATATTCATAATTTATTTTTAAATTGAATATCTCATCACCATGTTATTTTTTTTTATATATTTCATGTGATGATTGGTATATTTCTTGATTTATTTCTTGAAAAATGATGTAATGAGAAAAGTTTTGCACTATTCTAACCATCCCTTCTTTTTGACAATGACAAAGGGAGAGCAAAACTTGTTAGCTTATAAAATTGCTAGCTTGAACAATACAAAGGAAGCAAATATTTACTAGCTTGCACATCTCAAAAGAGAAGAATGAATTCACTAGCTTGCACGTTCTAAAGTAATAAAAATTTGTTAAATTGCTAAGCCTTCATATATCAAAAACTTACTAATTGCACTTTTCCTTTTGTTGATGATAAAGAGGGAGAAAGTATAATGATGTGAAATCATATATGATGATGATCATGCATGTAATGATGATTTTAAAAATCTACATAAAGATAATGATTTGTTATTGTTCAGATTTATTTGCTATATTTTCTTAAAATTTACATGAGAAATTTTTGTTAAGCTCATATTCAAAATTATATATATATAAGATTGAGGTTGAGACCTAGAAATGTTAAATCATGAAAATATAAATTACTAATATAAATTTCATGAAATGAAGCCTTTTTGTGATAATATTTTTTCTAAAAATTTTCTTCATGATTTTATCTTATTATTTTTTAAAAAACATTTTATGAAGATGTGCTATATTTAAAATTTATAAGAGATAATTTTTTATATCAAGAGATGACTTTTGCTATATTTGAAATATATAGATAATCTTTAAATCTCTTGAACTTTTGAGCTCATCTTGTATTGCTTTTAAAATTTATTAAGAGCACTTCTGTATGATGAAATGATTCAATAACACCTCCCTTATTTATCTCCTTATTAAAGGAGAAGAAAATTTTATAATGCATATACTAAGGGGGAGTAGTGTCATCATGTGCTTTGAAATTATTAGCTATATTTTACCTTTTTATTGATGACAAAGGGGGAGAAATATATATTGATAACACATGATGAATACATTGATGACACATGATCTTGTTGAAATACATGAATATCCTAGATATGGATATGAATTGGACATCTTGGATATAGATGCTTAATTCTTTTTTACTTATGATTTGATGACTTGATTCATGAGTTGATGACTTGATGCAAATTTATGTTGAAATTTGCATAGAATATTGATTGCTTGAATTTAAGAGTGTGTGATTCTCTTAAATTTAAGTGACATAGATTTAGGGGGATGTAGGATTAACTCTTGTTATCAATTGATTGTCATCATAAAAAAGGGAGAGATTGTTGAATCTCATATTTGGATGATGAAATCAATTGATGGGTTATTGATCTAATAGGATTGTTAGAATTGATTGATGCAGGATTAATTATGATAAAATGATTATTACAATCAGGATTCGCCAAGGTCAAGTCTATGCATCGGGTTGATGCAGTTGGGAACTCACCACGAGTGTGCCGGGAGCTTGCCGAGGGTGTCGGGAGTTTGCTAGGATGACACAAAGGAGTTCGCTAGAAGAAGACCGAGACTCACCGGAAGATTGTCGGAGGTAGTCGAAAAGCTTACCAGGAGTTAGGATATCTTGTAATGGATGTTTGACAATTATGATTATATTTAATTAAGTTGTAATTAGCATCGTGTAGGACTAACTATGATAGGAGCAATGAAGTTACAACCAGATAATGGGCTAAGATCAAGCTTGAGCATCGGGCCAGGATTCAGACGATGTAGTGGAATCTCGCCGGAAGTTTATTAGGAGATTCGTTGAAGGGATCAGGAAGCTCACTGGGAACACGTCGGGAGATCGCCGGAAGAAGATCGGAAGACCTGCCGCAAGAATGCTGGAGGCTATCAGATTTGCAAGAGTTAGGTCTTGATTATCTTGATTGGTCATTAAGTGTTGTAATCATTGAGTCATAGTTAGGGTTTGAGTCTAAATTGAGTTGGATTTTGAAGGAATCCAAATCAACTCAATAAGGCAATCGGGTCCACTATTGGGGTTTAATTGAGCTCAGGTTAAGCACAATTGGTTGACCAAAGGGTTGGTCAACATCAGGTTCAAGTCAGAATTTGAAAAGTGGAGGGAACCACTTTTGCAAAAATTTCGGTAGGTAAATCGCCGGTGAGTGACAACGGGGTTTTCGAGCGGCTGACGGTGGCTGACCCACCCAGGCTAGGCAGTTGAACCACCCTTACCCAGGAATCTGGGTACTTTGGGCGGTTGACCCACCTAGGGTCGGTGAGTAAACTACCCTGGTCAGCGGATGAACCGCCCGTACCCGGATTCTCTGAATACGGTTGGGTTTTGGCTCCGATTTTGAAGCCAATTTGGGGACTATAAATACCGCAAGTTTTCTTACATTCCAAACAATAATTTTGGGGATTATATTCTGAGAAAATATTATGTGAGAATTGTAAGAAAAAGAAAAGGGGTAAGGGAGAGAGCTTTGAGTTAGAAATTTTCTCAAAGTCTCCATTGTAAGCAAAGTGTAAGGGTTTGGTCTTCACCCAAGAAGATCAGTAGTGGACATTGGTGTGCCTCAAGAAGGACTCGGGAGTGGATGTAGGCCGTTGGCACCGAACCACTATAAAAATTGTGAGTTCATCTTTTGCTTTCCGTATTAACGCTTCCGATCTTGTTTACTCTTTGAAAGCAAACATTTCACTTACGACGTTTCTTATCTTTTAGATTTTCTTGCTCTTTCCTAAGTAATTAGTAAGCAAGTAACTTAGCAATATTTTTATCATTCACTTGCTTTACTTGAACAATAAGCTTTCGATCTTCCTATCGTGCTTAAACCGAAATATATTTTTTTAAAATAAAAAATTTACACTTGCACTAATTCACCCACCCACCCCCCTAGTGCCAATTGATCCTAACATAATTGTGAGTGATAGGGATGTGAAGTTCCTTAGCCACTTTTGGAAAATAATTTGTAGCAAGTTGGCTATAAGGCTATTATATTCAACCACATGTTATTTACAAGCAGATGGATAAACAGAGATAGCAAATAAAACTTCATCAACACTTTTGAGGGCCATAATTCAAAGGAATTCGAAGAATTGGGAGGAATGTTTGCCACATGTGGAGTTTGCTTATAACATAAGTGTGTATACTACAACAAACAATTCCCCATTTGAAGTTGTGTATGAGTCCAATCCATTAACTTCTATGGATTTACTATCGTTGCTTTAGAAAAGACTAATTTGGATGGTAAGCAAAAGGTCGATTTTATCAAAGCATCACATGAAAGAGTTCGGACACAAATTAAAAAGAAAACTCTACAATATAAGAAACAACACAACAAAGGCCAAAAGCAAGTAGTATTTGAATATAGTGATTGAGTTTGGGTAGACTTGAGGAAGGGAAGATTTCCTAGTCAAAGGAAGTCTAAACTAATGCCAAGAGAATATGGTCTATTTCGAGTCCTTCAAAGAATCAATGACAATGCATACAAGCTAGAACTACCAGATGAGTATGACAATATTAAGCAACCTTCAAAGTTTTTTATTTATCTTCATTTGATGTAGGTGACGAAGGCGCTGATTCGAGGACAAATGCTTTTGAGGAAAGGGGGAATGATATAAACTAACTAGTTGATCATAAATCTACCAAGGATCCTTTTACTATTCATGAAGGACCAATGATAAAAGCTAAAGCTAAAAGGATGAAAGAAGCTTTAACTTATTTATTGGAAGGCATTTGGAAAGGAGCTAGCTGATCATGACTCGTTTAAGGTTATATGGATACATGAAGAGCTTAAAATGGTCATTACAATTCAAATAAGTCTATATCATGAAGAGAAAGTCTAGTCTTGAGAGAATAATGAAATTTAACATATTTTGAAGAATAAAGGCCATTCAGCCATGATTTAAATAAGTCCATTCAAGGTAGATTCATGAATGGTATATATTCATGAATTAGAAATATAAATATTATTTAATATATTTAATTAGTTTATTCCCTTTATACTTGGTCTTGGTCTATATAAATAAGGGTGACTCCTAGTGTAAGACTACAATTTCAGAATTATAATCATCTTCCAACACTAGTGAGTATTTTTTTTAAGTTCTTGCATAAACTTTTGGAGCTTATTAAGTTTTTCTTCTTGTGGTGTTCTGTTAGAACCTTTGTGGATTCTAAGCTTGGGGTGATCTTTATAGAGAATCGACCTCCTTAGAACTCTATAGGGGTTCCTCTCTCCTTGGTTTTTTACACAAAGGCTGAAAGATAATTGATCTATTGATGATGAAAAACATGGTGGTTATATGAGCTTATATAGGGTCTCAAAACCCTAATCATAATAGGACTCCTGCTTTACTAAACCTCTCCTGCTTCAACTAACTCAACCAAGACTCCAACTTTTAATCTAACTCCTAACCCCTAGCCAACTCCTAACCATGATGTAGCCGACGACTATAGGGGTCTCCAACTCCTAATTGTATTCTTATTTAACCATAGAGAGATTCATAGCTAAATGGATCTCTCCTCTCCTAACCCTGGCCGACCTCTCCTAAGAGGAGGGAGGCGGCAAGAAGACCCCCTCTTCATGAGGACTCTTCCCTTAACCCTAGCCGACCACTTTTTTAATAGGGATGGTGGCTAGTATAGGGTTTATTACATGCATGACTCGGTTGACTCTGACCTGTATCCAACTCTAACTCCTATCCAGACTCTAGTTCAACCGAATTCTAACCCTACTAGGATTTGGGCTGATTTATTACAATGGACTCAAATCCCTCCTAGCTGACCTAATGCCAGGTCTAGGTTGGTCAACAAGACCCAATCTAAGGACTTGACTCAATCGATTAAGACCTAACTCAACTAAGGTCCTAATAGACCCGTCATATTCAAATCAGTCTTGTCCTCAAGGTTGAGGCTCTATACTCCGATCCTAATCTGTAACTCTTTTTTAGGCTTGCTCGTGGACCCTATAGAAGGCACATCATGTTGTTGCAGTCCAGCATCAATAGTAGTGTTTGGACGGTGATGCGTCGCGATCCTACGATCTCATGCAATCATCAATTAAACCTGGGCCTCCTCATCAATAGGAATATCATGTGGGTGGACTTGGGCTGAGTCATCCTCTCTAAATTTCCATTTACACTGAGATACTTGGAGGATCAATTATATTTTTGAATTAGTGCACCGATCCAATCCATAAGTCATGGTTCCAATGTGATCTCCAATTTTGCAAGGGCCAAAGTAGTAGGGGGACCACTTCCTTGAGGCTCGAATTTTCTGCTGGTAGGGCTGGAGATGAAGGGAAACTTGATCTTCAATAGCAAACTTTCTTCTGCTTCGATTTTTATCGGGGGGCTATTTCTTTCTTGCATGGGCTACCACTTAGTTATTCTTTAATAGTAACTGAGTCTTCTTTTGGAATAATGACTACCCTTTGATAAGGTCCTCGGTGGTATGAGCTCGTTCTGAGTCTAAGGGGGATAGGAGCTGTAATTTTACCGAGCCTATTTTCATCTCTCCTTAATACTGTTGACTTGTATCATGTCAAACTTCAAATTCAATAACAATTAGTATCCCTTTATATATCAAAAGCATCGTGTGAAGTGTAGAGAGAGCTTCAGTGCATATTAGGGGTCAGCCATCTTGCATGTGGATAACATAAATTCTAGCTTCCGATGCTTTAATCATAAACAGTTTGTCGAAGTTGGGTAAAGCTAGCATTAACAAAGAGTATGGGCTGCAACTTGGCCAAATGACTCTTATTTTAAGCATCTTATTTTAATCCTTTCTATTTCAGCTTTTGGAGGTGAGGATAATGATACTACCAAGTGTTTGCTACTGGTTTGCCTGGGAGAATAAGAATTCAGTGGTCATACCGTTGAGTAGGAGGTAGGCTATGTAGTTCGACAAAGACGTATGAAAATTCAGCAAGCAATTGGAGAAAGTTTGGGTCTTCAATTTTTATCGGCTCCATCATATGTTGCTACTGAAGTTGTATTAGGAAGTCGTTGTTCATTTTATGCAAGACTCTCTCCATTCATTGCGTTGAAACCATAGTCACGTTGCTCCCGTGTTTTTCGCATAGGATCACCTATTTCCCATGGCTAAAAAATTTCATGATAAATTTGAAAAATCTAGGAAACATCACCTAATGTAGTAAGCCATTTGATGTCGAGCATGGCCTCATAATCATCGAGAGGGAGGAGAAAAAAATTAGCATTTACTTCTTGGTCCTATAGCAATAATTTCATGCATGGACATCTTCGATCGCACTTCAAAATTCAGGTGTCGGCTCCCTCAACATCAAACCTGCTGCAATCTTCATTTTGGAGCATCAATTGGGCAACAACCTTGTTGTTCATTAAGTTATTGATTCTCCTGGTCTCGATGAGGATGATGACAGGCTGCTGCTTAAGAGATTCTTCAACTTTCATTGCTTGCAGGTTCGCATGGCCAGCTAGAGCGTGAGTCGTGCAATCAGTTGATTGTGGGTCCTCCTTCGTGTTCTCCTCCTTAGGCTCAAGGTCCTCTTCTTTAGATTCTTCAATAAAATCTATCATGGGAAACTTTGTCTTTTTGTCGTGATGGTTATGGCTCCAAAGTTTGTTATAATGGCAACAAAAGCCCTTTGCCAATTTGTCGCGAAGTTCTTTGCTCGTCAATTTCTTTGGTAGCAAAGGATGGCTGGGAGTAGGGGGTGTTGAAGGTTATATGTTGCTGGTCTAGGAGTGGTTGAGCCACTCCTCTTGGATTCGAGCGAAGGAGATTGCGACCATCACGGTACGGGGCTACTGCACTTTAACTACTCTTATATCCGGCTTGAGTCCTTCGATGAATGTCCCTAATAATTGTTTGTCAGACCAATAATGAGTTTGATTTGAAAGATACTCAAACTTGGTTTGATATTCTTGCACAGTTGAGGTTTGGCGAATCTTCATGAGTTGGACATTCATGTTCTTGTATTCCGATGGTCTGAAGTGGAGTAGCAGCCCGCACTTGAATTGCCACCACGTGGGGACTCCATGGGTATGCTCAAAACAATTATACCATCGTATAGTGTCTCCTTCAAGGTGGATGGTAGCAATGTCCACCATGGAAGCCTCCGATGTTTGGTGATAGTGGAAGTAACGTTCGACACGCGAAAGCCATCCTGTCAGATCTCCCTCTTCCCATCGAGGGAAGTCCACCCTCATGCGTGGCTGCATCAAATCAGTGTCTCGTTCTTCTTTTTTGGGAGGTCTCTCTGAACTTTCACCTTGCTGTAATTTTGTAGAGCTTGGAGATCTACCAATTATGAATTCTGCGAAGAGAGTGTGTAATCTATCCTCCATGCGTGATTCAAACCGTGATTCAAGCACCTCCAACTTGGCATCGATCGAGTCTTGAGATGCCATTGCGTATGCCTCCAGATCTGAGATGTTTCTATCTTTTTTTTTATTGATGGGTCAAGGGCATAGGGTGGTGGAAGGTTTGGTGGCAGCAAAAGATAAGATCGGTGGTGGATCAAGGGTAGATGGCTGTGGTTTGGGGCTGATAGGTTGCTATTTTTGGCTGCTATTGGGGTTGTGGTTTAGAGCTGATGTAGGGGGGTTTGGTGATAGATGCTTAGGGTTAGAAGGGTGGCTTAGGGTGGGGTTGCTGTTGATGGCAGCAACTGGTTTGGTAGGGATGATGACCGAAAGGGTGATAGATTAAGGTTGCAGTTTAGGTAGATAGCTTGCAGTTTAGGTTGTTGTTGGTGTTACGGTTTGAGGGTATTGTGGAGGTTGCAAAGGATTTTTGTGGCAATGGTTTGAGGCTGGGAAGGGAGATTTAGTGTTGTTGTTGGGGGCATCAACTGATTTGATAAGGTTCGGGTTTTGGTTTAGCAAGATATGCCAAAGGGGAATGCAACATGATTCTTCGTCAAGGAACAACAATTTTACAATGAAAGAATTCTAGCAGCATGCCAAGGGTTTTGGAATGGTTTTGACAGCAAGAAATAGATAATGACTAAGGCTAGATCAATGCAAAGCATTGAAGAGGATATGGCAATAAAATATGGCATCGAGTTTTCAGCAAAAACATAGTAGCAAAGTAGTAGGCGACTGTTTTGGCTACAGCTTTACGCTGTTGTTTGGGCCATCTATAAAAATAAAAAAAAGACTGTGACAGCTGCGTCTTAAGGCTAGAGGGGTGCCCTAAAGATGACGAGTTGGTGGCAGCAAGATTGGTAGGGTTTTGGTGTATTGCAAGAAGAAAAATGATAAAAGGTGCAGCAGCATAATTTTTCATCAAAAAATTTCAGTAGGATAGATGTAATTTTTTCCAACAGTTTGTAATATGGATTCAAGTAAAACTTAATAGAAATCCGCTAGTAAGGGAAAGGTAATGTCAACAAAAAATTTGTGGAAGAATACGACAGCAAAGAATTCAGCAAGATCAAGGAATATGAGAAGATGCTGCGATAGAATTTTACATTAAAGGTCCAGCAGTTTGGGCATAAAAGATCAGCAGTTTATATTAATAATTTTTTCACGAAACCAAAAGAAAATATGCTGTTAAAGAGTGCCAAAGCTGTCGTAAAAAACTCGTAAAAGATTGGGAAGAAAAATAGCGGCAGCAAGATTAAAATAGGGCAGTACTATGCAGTTGAATTATGTAGTGTAATTTTCATCGTAAAGATGGTAACTTTACGACGATAAGTTTATGCAGCGAAATAGGAACACTTTTTTTTTTTTTTTTTGGATTTAAGGATAACTAAATTACAGTAGCAGTAAGGTAGAATACCAGAACCTGATGTAATTCTTTGGGGGAGATCAAAAAATGATCTACAATAGTGGAGATAATGGCGGAATTCAGTGACAATCTAAGCAATTGTGGAATTGCTTTGGGTGGCTGTAGAAGGATGATGGGCAGCTGTGGAAGGGCAGCAAGATGTCAAGAACGCTGCTCTAATACCAAGTGTTAGAACTCTTACAGATTCTATGCTTGAGGTGATTACTATAGGGGATCAGCCTCCTTAGAACTCTATAGGGGTTCCTCCCTCCTTAGTTTTTTGCATAAAGGCTGAAAGATAATTGATCTATTGATGATGAAAAAAAGGATGGCTATATGAGTTTATAGGGTCTCAAAACCCTAATCCTAATAGGACTCCTACTTTACTAAACCTCTCATACTTTAATTAACTCAATCAATACTCCAACTCCTAATCTAACTCTTAACCCCTAGCCAACTCATAACCATGATGTGGCCGACGGCTATAGGGGTCTCCAACTCCTAATTATATTATTATTCAACCCTAGAGAGAGTCCTAGGTAAATGGATCTCTCTTCTCCTAACCCTAGCCGGCCTCTCCTATCCAAACTCTAGTTCAGTTAAATCCTAACTCTACTAGGATTTGGGCTGATTTATTACAATGGACTCAAACCCCTCCTAGCCAACCTAATGTTAGGTCTAGGTTGGCCAACAAGGCCCAATCTAAGGACTTGACTCAATCGATTAGGACCCAACTCAGTTAGAGTCCTAACACATTCAAACCCCAAAAATCTTTGCTTTTCTTTTAATTTATTAAACTTCTTAGTTTGTGACGTTTTAAGGAAATCAAAGTGCGATTCTAATCATTTATCATTTTTCTATTGATAAAGTGATCAGAATAGTTTTTATTACTTCAATCTTGAATGATCCGTCTTGTTTTAATTCATCGGAGATTGTCAATTTGCATTTCATATGTATTATAGCTCTTTAGCTATTGGGGTGTTCGATTGCTAAGTTTATGATTTTCATCATTTCTAGATTTATAAAATGAGAATATGAATGTCATTTATTATATTTAATTAGTTTGTTTCCTTTGTATTTGACATTGGTCTTTATAAATAAGAGTGATTCCTATTGTAAGAGAATAATTTTAAAATTATAATCATCTTCCAATACTAGTGAGTGTTTTATTTTTAAGTTTTTGAACGAACTTTTGGAACTTATCAAGCTTTTCAGCTTGTGGCATCCAAAACTTTAAAATCTTTAATTTTTTTTTTACTTATCAAACTTATTAGTTTATGACGTTTTAAGGGAATCAAAATACTATTCTAATTATTTATTATTTTTCCATCGATAAAGTGATTAAAATAATTTTTATTACTTTAATCTTGAACGATCCATCTTATTTCAATTTGTTGGAGTATGTCAATTTATATTGTATGTGTATTATAGGTCTTTAGCTATTGGGGGGTATGATTATTAAGTTGATGATTTATATCACGTAAGAATTAAGAGAGGCTTTCTCGTAGGGTCATTTGCTATCCCCCCACTGAGCGAGTAAAAGTAGAAGAACTGTAGGTACGCGAGCAGTTCCAAAGGAACGAGTGAACCATCTGAAATAAGAGAGAGAGAGAAAAAAAAGAGAGAGAGAGAAAGTGAGCAGGGGAGGAGGAGGAATGTAAACTAGGATCAGCTCTTGGGTCTGGTGAGCAGCTGCTGGTGGGCGAGCGATGACAGTTCCATCGAGTGTGACCAGGGAGACATGGGAGATCTTGTGCCACTCACACCCCTTTTCTGCTGTTGCCTCCAGTCGCATAGTCGCATCGATTGCTGCTGGCATATGCTAATCTTCAATTCTTTCAGGTTGGGAGGAAGGCCGTCCTCCGGCAACCATCGGATTTGATTACACTTTTCAATCCACAAACTTTCGAGAGACGGAAGGCGCCTCGAGGAATTGGTCAGTGACTATGGATCCTCGCATGGTTCCACCGACAGCTCTTGGAGGGAAGTGAGACACAAAAACCAAGCTTCCTTTTCCTTCGTAGAGGATTTGTCGGGCCAAGGCAAGAATTAGCAAATAGTGGAGGGGGAGGAAGCCTATGTTTTGCCGGAACGTAATCGGCGAGCGGTAGCATGACTCTTTAACTATGTTGTCCATGACGGTGAAGAGAGCCCTAAATTCTCTGAGCGACGAACGGAAGGGGGATGGGGCCTATTCAAGTTTGGGCAGTCTTGGATTTCCAGTACTCGACCACCTTCTGTTGCTCAAACGTGCGTCGATAGATTTCTTCATTCAAAATAGAATATGCTAGATTGTGAACCAGGTCACGAACAACATAAAAATAATCATCGAAAGAAGACGATGTCGATGTTACTTTTTGGAAGAAAGATATACATACTTGTTATGGAACATGATGTTGTGGCCAAGGACACCCCCCGAGACAGCTGATATTGACCCCGATCGAGCATCACCCATCCCCCTGGCTGACGCGGACACTCTCATGCACATGGGTAGAATCTAGCTGTGTTGACTTGGGAAAGTGTGTGCTCGATGTGGCCCGTTCGATGATTAAGTTAGTAATTGGAATGAGAGAGTTTTAGTGTCCACTAGCCCTCGTGGATTGTCCTTAGGGGTAGGCTTTTATACTTGTGGGCAGGCGACAAGCCGTACGAGGCATAAGGCTCGTGGAGGGTGGTGCCGTGCCGAGCGCTGTTATTGAACAACACTGCTACCGAACTCTCAGGAGGTAGGTACAACGTTAGGTGGTCGACGCTGCCTCCCGGGTTCCCTAGCGGTGAATACGATGTCAGGTGGTCGACGTGGTGCCCGGGATCTCGGGCGGCTGGTATGGCCTCGGGACGTTGAGGTGTCTGGGAGGAGCTAACATGGCTCTGGGGGTACTAACGTGGCCTTGGTGACTGGGTAGGCCCATTATTTACCCTATCATTCTCTCCCTGCGCCCCCTCCCTGAGGAAGCGCTCCCGGAGTCCCTCGAAGAGGGGCTTCTAGGAGGGCTTTGTTGGTCATCTGGGTCGAATCTCTGGTTGCCAGCCACCTCAGTGTAAGGTAGTGAGCTTGGATGGAACCGAGTGGACCTGTTGAACATGAGTGGTCAAACCTCTACGCTTGGAACATCGAGCTGGGCTGCCCTACTAGGGAACTGGGTTTCGGTGAAGAACTAAGGTGTGTGGCTCGCAGTTGTGGATCTACTTAATCATCAACTTAGCCTTGGGGGTCCTGACTTTTTGGCTGAAGCTGGAGTTGACAGGGAGGACCGAGATTGAAGTCGGTGTACTTCGAGCAAACTGAAGCTGGTAAAACCTATCCGAACTAAAGTTAGGGTAATTTGGCCAAATTGAAGTTGGCATAATTTGATCGAACTGAAGTCAGTAGGGCTAACCGAGGCACTAAGCTTGGGTTAGGACTGAAAGACTAACCAAGATACTGAACTCAGGTAATGAACTGAAAGACTAGCTGAGATACTAAACTCGGGCAATGGACTGAAAGACTTGCTGAGATACTGAACATGGGCAAGGACTGACTAGACTGGCCGAGATACCGAACTCGGGCAATGAACTAAGAGACTTTTTGAGATACTGAACTTGAACAATGGATTGAAAGACTTGCCGAGATGCTGAACTCGGGCAATAGACTAAAAGACTTGTCGAGATACTAAACTCGGGCAGAGACTGACTGGTTCAGCTAAGATACCAAACTCGGGCAATGAACTAAAAGACTAGCCGAGATACTGAACTCTAGTAATGAACTAAAGGACTTGTTGAGTACTAAACTTGGGTAGGGATTGATTGAACTAGCCGAGATACCAAACCCGGGCAATAAACTGAGAGACTTGCAAAGATGCTAAACTCGGACAATGGACTGAAAGACTTGCCAAGATACTAAACTTGGGCAATGGACTGAAAGACTTATTGAGATACTGAACTCGGGCAGGGACTGACTGGATTGGTCGAGGTAGGCCTTGGATGCATCTATTACCTTGATGTGACTCTTTGTTATGTAGCCAGGAGGTCTGTTTCGTCTGTCGCACCAATTTGTCTTGTTGGTTAACAGTAGGTCTTCGGCAAGATTCTCCTTATGATGTCGAGATCTCCTTGGCCACATAGCACACTGTGTTGTGTGCACGTGTGCACTCACCCCCGATGCTTCTTCCTCAAAGCATTCGACCTGAAGAGTGGGAAAGATCACCTCGGGCGGTAGGACTGCCTCAATGCCGAATGCGAGGCTGAAGGGTGATTCTCCTGTCGGTGTTTTCAGCGTGGTTCAGGACGCCCACAGGATCCTCAGAAGTTCTTCTACCTAAGTACCCTATGCTTTGACAACTCTCGTCTTCAATCATTCAAGTATCACTCGGTTGGTGACCTCAGCGAGGCCATTGGCTTGTGGGTGTGCAACCGAGCTGAACTTTAACTGGATCTTATAGCTTTGATAGAAGGACTTGAATATGAGGTTATTGAATTGGGTCCCGTTATAGGTGATGATGGTCCTCGAGATGCCGAACCTCGTGATGATGTTTTTCCATACAAATCCCTCAACCTGCTTCTTGGTGATGCTCGTCAATGGCTCGACCTCGACCCATTTGGTGAAGTAGTTAACCCCGACTATCAAGAACCTTCGCTGCCCCGAGGCAGGGGCAAATGAACCGAGGAGGTCCATTCCCCATTATGTGAAAGGTCATACATAATCGATCAGGGTAAGAGGCATCGCTGGCTGGTGTTGCACTTGGGTATGCTTTAGGCATCGAGTGCACCTTTGGATGTAGGTCATGGCATCTCAGTGCATGGTCGGCTAGTAGTATCCCTGCCGGAGGATCTTAAGGGCTAGGGTTCCGGCATTGATGTGCTCTCCGCATATTCCTCGTGGACCTTGGCCAGAATAGTTTTGGCTTCTATCGAGCCTAGACAATGAAGCAAGGGTTGGTTGAAGGCCCTTCGATTGAGTCACCCATTGACCTCGTAGTACCAGGTCTCAGTTTGTCTAATCTGACAAGCGACTGCCCGATCAGCAGGCAGTGTCCCATCCCTTTTGTATCGGAGGATTTCATCCATCCAATTAGGCTCAGTTTCTGTTGCGACTATTTCAAAGGTGGCAATGGTAAGCTTGAGATGCTTTTCTACTTCTTGTTAAATCTCAAATTTTGATGATGAAATCAATGATGGATTATTGATCTAACATGTGTGTTAGAGATGATTGATGTAGAATTAACTACGACAGAGAAAGAATTATAATTAGATGTGGGCGAGAATAAAGTTCGGGGCATTGGGCCAAGGTTAGGACGATGCAGTAGGGAACTCGTCGGGAGTATGCCGAGAGCTCGTCGAAGGGATCCGAGGCTTGTTGGGAGTTCGCTAGAAGCTGGCCGAGGGTATCAGAAGCTTGTCGGGAGTTCGTTGGAAGCTTGCCAGGATGGCGTCAGGGAGTTCACCGGAAGAAAGCCAAGAGTCTCATCGGAAGATCGTCAGGGGTTGCCGAAAAGTTTACCGCAAGTTAGGAAAGTCTTATTGGACTTGTTGGCCATGATGAGTGTAATTAAGTCATAGTTAGCATTAGTTAAGGTTTGAGTCCTATTTGAGTTAGATTTGGAAGGAATCCAAATTAACTCAATTGAGACAAATCAGGTCCATATTGGAGAGTGGATTAAGCTCAGGTCGAGCTAAATTGGGTGACTTAAGAAGTGGTCAACTAAAGGTATAAGTTGGAATTGGAAAAGTGAAGGGAATCACTTTTCTGGGTTTTCTGGCGGTTGTACTGTCGGTGAGCGGCGATCGTACCACCTAAGCGATAGTTGTACCACCCAGGTCAGCGATTGTACTATCACCACTCAGTTTTTTAGGTAGCTTTCAGCAGTTGTACCGTAGGCATCGGTGGTTGTACCGCCCATACCCAGATTTTTTGGATACATTTGAATTTTGGCTCCATTTTGGAAGCCAATTGGGGTCTATAAATACCCCAAGATTTTTTGTATTTAGCATAACACATTGAGCTATAAATTTTGTGAAAAAATTATGTGCTAAAATTATAAGAAAAAGGAAAGGGGTAAGGGAGTAAGGGAAAGAATTGTAATTCTTATAAAGACTCCATTGTGAGTTTGTGAGGTTCCTCTCCTAAGCCTGGGAAAAGGAGAGTGAGAAGTGTAAGGGTTTGATTTTCACCCAAAGAAGATTGATAGTGAATGTCAGTGGACCTCAGAGAAAAAGACTCGGGGAGTGGACGTAGGCCAAGTTGAGGTTGAACCACTATAAATTGTGAGTGTTTCTCTCCTATTTATTTTCAACATTTCGAAGTTTCTTGATCTTTAGTTTGAATCGCTCACGTATTTAAAATTCCAAGAAATGCTTTCGATCTCAATTTTATTTGAACAAAAAAATTCTTTAAACAAAGATTTCAACACTTGCACTAATTCACCCCACCCACTCTCTTAGTGCCAATTGATCCTAACAATTGGTATTATAGCAAGGTCTTACTCATTGGACTAATACCCACTTGAGTAAATGACTTTGTTTGGCATGAATGAGAGATATTTTATTTTACGTCCTCCCATGTTCAATGGGATGGATTACACATATTGGAAAATAAGGATGCGTATATTCTTGATTTCTATAGATTTTGATTTATGGC
Source organism: Ensete ventricosum (assembly GCA_029747655.1). Lineage (NCBI taxonomy): Eukaryota > Viridiplantae > Streptophyta > Magnoliopsida > Zingiberales > Musaceae > Ensete > Ensete ventricosum. The sequence continues at coordinate 19,000,232 of JAQQAF010000006.1, forward strand.
GCATTGTAGAAAATTATTTTGAAAAATCTTCTAAACCAATGAACGAATGGAATGATTTAGAAAGGAAGAATTTTTCATTAAATGCAAAGACAATAGATGCCTTATTTTATATAATTGATAAGAATGAATATGATCGAATTTTCTCTTGTGATTCGACTTTTGAGAATTGGCATATATTAGAATTGACACATAAAAGCACACTTAATCTAAATGAATCATTAAATAAAATTTCTTACAAAAATGAACGAGAAGAATACCTTACAAAGAATAAGAAATATTTGAAATTGAGAACCCAAGAACACCTTCTAAAAAACAGGAAGGAATTTGAACTGAGAAGAACATATGACTCTTCGAGTGAAATCTCGAGTGATAAGAACTTTGAACCTTTGATAAATGAATCGGATAAGTTAATAAACAAAAATCATAAAAATGAACTTAAATTGGATAAAACCTCTTGCTATGAAGGCAAGAAGCCCAGGCGCTCTAAAGATGAAGAGCACAACCAAGAAGTGGAGAATTTTACGCTTGTGGCCAACCACGATGAGGTAAGAAACCCACCTAAAAGTTTAGAAAAATTAGTAAGTCTTATAAATTACTTAAGAAAGAGCATGATTCATTAGTTAGTAAATTTGAACAAATGCATGATACATTATCATCACATAATTCTTGTTCTAAATGTGATATGCTAGAAGAATCTAAAAAAGAAAATATTATGTTAAAAGAAACTTTAGAAAAATTTAAAATATGGAATAAATCCCTAAACATGATCCATTCAAATAAGAGTCATGTTAGTAGGAAAAAAGGTATAAGCTTTGTTGGCAACATTCAACAAAAGCCACTTTAAACTTACCACAAAAAATTAAATGTAACTTTTGTGGTAAATTAGGACATAAAGCCTATAAATATTAATTTAGAAAATATAATCCATATAAATTAATTTGGGTTCCTAAAGGAACCATAAATAACCTAAAGCCATTAAAAAAATGGGAAGAATGTTTCATGATGAACCCAAACTCAAATGATTACCTAAATCAAAACCTCCCATATTATAAAGTTACCTCATAACAAGGCTAGAAGCACTAAATAGTATCTTGAAAGTGGATGCTCAAGACACATAACTTGAGATCTAACACTCCTTTTAAGCTCACTAGCCTAAGTAATAATCATAAGAAGAATTATTGGAATTAAGTTTATTGATAATAAATATCATATTGGTTCATTAATCTTAATTGTGTTTCGATTATGAATGATGATACACAGCTAGAGCATGCTAAAACTAGAACTAAAGAAACTAAGTTATTGTTAATAAAAAATATTTATATTAAAATTTATGAAAATGAGATTTTGATGATGATTGAATGATAGGTTCAAAATCATTAGCTTGGATGTTGGTTTAAATATAAAGTCTATTGTTAAATGGTCTAAATATTATATTATTATTGACTAAGTTTGTGGAATGATTGATTTGTTACATGATTTAAATGCTATGATAGTTGTATGGGTTGTATGATTAAATGATTATTGTTGAATGATAGAATTTGAGCATAGAATAATATAGAAAACGAAGAGAAAAATCATGCTTCATTTTTTAGGATTTTTAAAAAATAAAAAAAAAATTAGAAATGGAAATGAAATGAGCATGGTAACTTATTTCACTAAGTCTAAAGAATTAGACTCACTTAAGAAATAAAAATCATTGGAATTAAAATAAATCGAAGCTCTTATTTAAAAATATTTTATTGTCATGATTTTGATGATTTCTTTTAGAAATAATACTTGGTTTTTTTGTTTTAAAATATTTTAATTAGTTGAAAATATTTATTATGATCTTGATGTTTTCTTTTATAAATAAAACTCAGTTTTGATGACAATGCATAAAGGCATTCTTGAAACAAATCATAGGAAACAACTAAAAAGAAGGATATTTCTTCTTAAAAATATCTTTATACTATCAAGGTTTCAATAATGGATAAAGTGATATTATTATTGTTGAATCTCTTAAACTACAAAATTGATTTGATGATTTAAACTTGAAAAAGTTATTGTCCAAATCGTGATATTGAAAATTGCAATTTGAGATTTGCATATAAACCAAGATCATTTACTAAGATTCCTTCTCTTTATTAAAAAAAATTATAAATGAATCATAATTTATCTTTTCAGAACAATAATTTGAAAATCTTCTCATGAATCATATTCTTGATAACTTGAAATTTACTATATACAAATTATGATTTTCTATCTTTTCTTCTTTACAATTTATTCATGATTTTGATATTTATAATTTCATTATTTGATCTCCTAAAGATTTCTAAAACTTTGAATCTTAATAAAAAGAATTTTGTCAAATTGAATCACGACCTTTGGTATTCACGATTTGATATCCTTTATGTCATGATTTATCCTTGACTTGTATTCATGAATGATACATCTTATCACCAAAATTAATATCCCTTAAACTTGTGATAAATTGAAAATGGAAAGAGATTTGTTTTATCATGAACATTCCGTTGATTTCTTGACTTGACATATCCTCTATACGAATCATGTTTAAATCTATATGATTTTCTCTTTTTAATAAAAAAGAGATTTATGATCTCAACAATTATAATTGAGATTTTCATCAAGATCATTCTTTTATTTTATTAAAAAGATTTATCTAAATAATTTGGGTGTGTTAAGATTTATCTTGGATGAATTAAGATTATTTAGTCTCCTAAAACTTATTTTTATTATTTACAAAGAAAGAGGGAGAGATTTGGATGTCTTTTATAATTACAATTTGATCTTTTATCCTTAATAACATGATTTCTTTGTACTTATGGTCATATTTAGAACATGGATACAAAACAAAAATTAAACTATTATATTTTTTTGACAATAAAAAAAGATGATTCAAAATTATTAATTTGGTTAGAAGAAAACTTGGATATATAGAAAAAATTCTTCTAACATTGGATGAGGAGCGATTTGCTTAAAAGAAAATTTAGAATTTTAAATACCTGTGATTTGCATGATTTGATTTCTATTTTACTTGGAATTTTAAATAATAAGATTTCTTGATTACTTATGTTGATATTTACAAATAATAATGAGAGGCAAATTTATTAATTTAAATAATATTTTTTGATGCTTTTTGACATGATCTTCTTATACTTTTCGACGTGATTTGAACATGGATTAAAAAAATTATACTATCATTTTTTTTACAATGACCAACCTTGGAAATAAAATTATCAATATGATTAGAAACAAATTGAATATGATGAATCTTATAACATTGAATGAGAGATAATTTACTTAGAAGAAAATTTAGAATTTTAATTTTCTAAATACTTATGAAATATATAATTTACAATTTGTGACTTTTATAAATTATGCTTCTTATTAAAATTTGCATGAGATGATCTTCAAAATGCATGATTTTCTATTGTATTTGAAATTTTTCATAAGATGAATGCATGTGGATCTTGAATTTTTAAGCTCACTTTCGAAATGATTCTTGTTAAAATTGACATAAGAAAGGGATTCAAATTTTTCTGATGAGATTTTTTTTAAAGATTATTCTTGAATCTTGATAAATGTTTACAAAAGAAGAATATATGACATGAACTTTTATGATGCTTGATATAAGCTATATTTTTGTAATGATGTTTTTCACTCCCCTCCCTTGTTTCTACTACTTCCTTATTATTCAACAAGAGTAAGAAAAATTTTCATACGAAAATTATGTTTTACTAAGGGCGAGCAATGCAAAATTTAATCAATATTTATTTAAAATATTTGACGCATGATGAGTTTATGTATCATGAAATTATTTGCTCATTATTTCACCTCTTTTTGTCGATGACAAAGGGATATAAATAATATATTGATGACACATATATGAAAAATGATACATGACAAAGCGGAAGAAAATTTTTCATGATAAAATTATGGCTCATATCCTATTTTACTAAGGGGGAGCAATGACACATATGCCTTAAAATTATTTGCTCTGACATCTCACTTTTTTTATGATGACAAAAGGGGAGAAATGGCATATTGATGACACATGTAGAAAAATAGAAAATAAATATTTCTCTTATTTTTGCTGATAAACAAAGGGGAGAAATAATTGATGACTTAAGGAAGAGAATTTCAACTTATTGTATGATTGATACATAATTTTGAATGCATAATTTTGAAATTCATGTTATATACTCTGAAATTTTGATGATTCATTTTTAGTTGAAATTAATGTTATATCATATATCATTGATGATTTGATTTTAAAATTTTAAAATTCATGGTATATCATTTCCAAATTTGATAAATGGATGTTATGATACTTAAATTCAAGAGTGGTTGGTTCTCTTGAATTTAAGTTTTTTTATTTGGATTATGGCAAGAATTTAGGGGGAGTATGGTTTAAGTCCCGTCATCAATTGATTGTCATCATAAAAAAGGGGAGATTGTTGAATCTTGGATTTTAATGATAAAATCAATTGATGTGTTATTAATCTAACATGTGTGTTAGAGATGATTAATGCAGGATTAACTATGATAGAGAGAGAATTACCATTAGATGTGGGCTACAATCAAGTCTGAGGCATCGGGCCAGGGTTAGGATGATGCAGTAGGGAACTCGGTGGGAGTATGCTAGGAGCTCGCCAAATGGATCAGAGGCTTATGGGGAGCTCACCGAAGCGATCAAAGGCTTGCCGAGAGTTCGCTGGAAGCTGGTTGAGGCTATTGGAAGCTTGCCGGGAGTTCGTCAGGAGCTTGTTGTGGGAGATCAGGTGCTTGCCAGAATGGTGGCAAGGAGTTCACTAGAAGAAGGCCAAGAGACTCGTCGGAAGATCATCGAGGGTAGTCGAAAAGCTTGTCGGGAGTTAGGAAGGTCTTATTGGTCTTGTTGGCTATGATGATTGTAATTAAGTCGTAGTTACCAACAGTTAAGATTTGAGTCCTACTTGAGTTAGATTTGGAAGGAATCCAAATTAACTCAAATGAGGCAAACCAGGTCCACATTGGAGAGTGGATTGAGCTTAAGTCGAGCTCAATTGGTTGACCTGAGAAGTGGTCAACTAAAGGTACAAGTCAAAATTAAAAAAGTGAAGGGGACTACTTTTTTGGGTTTTCCGACGGTTGTACCACCCAGGTCGATGATTGTACCACCGCCGCCCAATTTTCTGGGCAACTTTTGGTGGTTGTACCATCGACGTCGGTGGTTGTACTGCTCGTACCTAGATTTTTTAGATACGTTTGAATTTTGGCTCCATTTCTGAAGCGAATTAGGGTCTATAAATACCCTACGATTTCTTGCATTTAGCACAACTCATTGGGCTAGAAATTCTATAAAATGATTATGTACTAAAATTGTAAGAAAAAGGAAAAGGGGGCAAGGGAGTGAGGGAAAGAATTGTAATTCATGTAAAGTCTCCCTTATGAGTTTGTAATTCTTGGAAAATGAGATAGAGAAGTGTACGGGTTTCATCTTCACCCAAAGAAGATTGATAATGGACGCTGGTGGACCTCGGAGAAAAGGACTCGGGGAGTGGACGTAGGCCAGGTTGAAGCTGAACCACTATAAATTGTGAGTGTTTATCTCCTATTTATTTTCAGCATTTCGGATTTCTCGATCTTTAGTTTAAATCGCTCACGTATTTAAAATTCCAAGAAACACTTCCGATCTCAATTTTATTTAAATGAAAAGTTTTTTTAAACCGAGATTTCAGTACTTACACTAATTCAACCCCCCCTCTTAGTGCCAATTGATCCTAACACTTCTGATGAGCATTGCCTTGAGTCGTGCATCAAAGCTAGTTTCACTGATGCATCCGCCTGCGCATTGTCCATCCGAGGTACTTTCAATATGGTGAAGCACCGAAAGGCACTAATGAGCCATCGTGCCTCAATTAGGTACTTAGCCATGGTTGCTTCTCGGGCTTCCTAATCCTTGTTCACCTGGCCAACGACTAATGTGAATTGGTAAAGGCCTCAATTTCTTTGACATGTAGATTTGTAGCCAGGTGCAACTCAAGTAGCAGTGCCTCAAACTCTGGTTCATTGTTGATGGCCTTAAATTCAAGTCAAAGTGCGTGCTCATACACCTGGTTGGGAGGGTCTCTTAAGAGGAGTCTGGCACTCCCCTCTCTCGATATACAGCGTTCAGGTCATCCCCTACCAATGGGTGTCTTTCCTGAGGGAAGTTAGTATAGAGATTAAGTCGTCGACAACTTGTGCATTAATTGCCATCTCAAGATGCACTGGAGGTCAAATTCACTAAGCTCAATCGACCACTTGAGTATCCAACTTGTCACATCAAATTCGAGAGGATTTGGCGAAGTGGTTGGTCGGTCACCACCTTTATGGTGTGGGCTTGGAAATATGACCGTAGTTTTCTTGCCGCCTAAACCACGACCAGTGCCAACTTCTCGATCGGAGGGTAATGTACCTCGGGGCCGCTCAGGATGTGATTAGAGTAGTAGATAGGCGGCTCCCTTTCTTTTTTTGGTTTGACAACCGAGCTAGTGGTGTTTTTGGAGGCTGCGAGGTACAACTCGAGAGGTTCGCCCGGGGTGACCTAGGCGAGCTAAGGTTAGTGGGTGAGATGAGACTTGAGCTTTTGGAAAGCTTCCTTACACTCGGGTGTCTAACTAAAGTCTCTAGCGTGCTTTAGGGCTCGAAAAAAGGGAAGGCTTTTGTCCCCCACCCGAGAGATGAATTGGCTTAGCATGGCCAATCTTCCTGTGAGTCATTGAACCTCTTTGACTGTCCAAAGTGACTGCATCTCGGTTATGGCCCGGACCTTCTCAAGATTCACATCAGTTCCTCGTTGGTGAATGATGAAGCTAAGAAACTTACCCGAAGCGACCCCAAACACACACTTGGCAGAGTTGAGTTGCATCCGAAACTTTCTGAGTGTTTGGAAGTTCTCAACTAGGTTTGAGAGGTGGGTGTAGTCGATCTTGCTCTTGACGATCATGTTGTCGACATAGACTTTCATGTTTCTCCCGATATGGTCCTTGAACATGTTGTTGACTATCCTCTGATAACTGGCCCCAACATTTTTTAGGTTAAAAGGCATCGCTTTGTAGTAATATGTCTCTCGATGCATGATGAAGGCTGTGTTTTCTTGATCTTTGGGAGCTACTTGAATTTGGTTATAGCCCAAAAATGCATCCATAAATGAGAACAACTTGTATCTGGAGGTGGCATCTACCAGTTGATCGATCCTCGGGAGGGGATAGCAGTCTTTTGGGTAGGCTCGATTGAAATCGGTATAGTCAACACACATCCTCCAACTCCCATAAGCCTTTTTGACAAGTACTACATTGGATAGCCAGGTTGGGTATTTAACCTCAGTAATGAACTTGCCTCCATTAGCTGACTTACTTCATCCTCGATGGCCTTTGGGCGATCAAGGGTGAATCTCCAAGACTTTTGCTTTATTGGCCACACCACGGGTGAGATGTTAAGGTGGTGCTCTGCTATCTCTGGGCAAATCCCTAGAATATCTCTCGGGGACCAAGTGAAGACGTTGGCATTTTGACCAAGGAACTCGATGAGCTGGATCCGTTCATCTTCGAGGAGCGCTGAGTCGACCCTTACAACTTTGTCCATATGTCCTTTATTGAGGGGGACCTCTACTATCTGCTCTGTGGGCTCGGGTTGTGGCGATGCTTTGTTGGGCTCCCGAGGGTCAGCCACCTGTGTCTCTGTCCTGATCTTTTTTTATAAGGTTATCGCAATTAAGTAGCACTATCTGGACTCCTGTAGGTCGCTCCATGCCTCTCCTACTCTCATCCTGGTCGGGAACTTCATTATACGGTGGTATGTTGAAATGGCTACTCTCACCTTGTTGAGGGTCGAGCGGTCGAGGATGCATTGTACGTAGAAGGCATTCTAATCACCATGAATGGCACCATCAGGGTCTTCGACCTCGGCTCCTACTAACAGTCATTGGGAGGGTAGTGATGCCAAGGGGGGAGATTGAATCTCTAGTGAATCCTATCATAGTATAAGTTATGGGGACAAGGTCCTTGTCTATGAAGCCAAGATTTTGAAGAGGCATCGGAATATAAAATGTCGATCGAGCTCTTTATGTCGATCATGATCCTCTTGACCCGGGCATTCACAATTTACGTCGAGATCACCAAAGCGTCATTGTGGTCGGGATATTCTTCCTCCCTTGATCGTATCTCGGGGTCATTCTTTCGCCTGGGTCTCTTCTCCACTATAGCCCGTGCGGAAGATTTTCGTGCTGAAGAGGTATTCACCACCCCCCTGACTCGACGCTAGGCCACCAATGATGATGTCAATCAGCTTCTCAACCGGGCCTTTCGGGTGAGGGGAGGGCTCACACGGCTTTCTGACATAGCGGTTGAGATGTCCTCGATGGATGAGGTCTTCAATTTGATTTTTGAGATCATGGCACTCCTCAGTGTCATGTCCATAGTCGCGATGGAAGTGATAATACCTTGTCTGATCACGCTCCTCCCGTCGGGTTTTCATCGGGTTGGGCACCCTGAGCAACCCCTTCTCCTAGATTTGGAGGAAGATCTCAATCTAGGTTGAGTTGAGTGGGGTCGAGGGCAGCCTAAGTGAGCGGCTCGAGTCTATCCATCCTTCTTCTTTGGGGTCTCGAGGGTTGTCCTCGGATTGCTCCACACGGGGGTGCTTTTGGTCCTCACGCTTTCCTACTACCAACGTCTTGGTGGCTATATATTAGTTCATCCGCTGAAGCATCTCATGCACTATCGCGGGTGGGCGTTCGACTAGCGACCAGAAGAACCTAGATGGTCGTAGCCCTATTAAGAAAGCTTGTATTACCAGTGAGAGATGTGCATCAAGTATCCCTTGGATCTCAGTTGCAAAGCGTGTATCGAACTAGGCCAGGGACTCGTCATCTTTTTGGCTTAACCCGAGAAGCAATGTTGCGGTCGGCTTAGGTTGAGCACTAGCCAAAATGTTCGAATTCTTTGGCCAGCTAGTCGAAGCATGAGACTGAAGATGGTTTCTTTGGTGTAATGTTAATATAAGCTAATTACATAGATAATATGATGATTAACATCTCTATCATAATCCTTATGAACTTCGAGCATTAAGAACTTCTCTATTGTGAGCATTGAAGGAGTAGGCAAGACTGTTGTGCAATCCATTTACAGTGATCCCATAGTCCAGGAAAATTTCAATCTAAGGGCATGGGTATATCTATCAAAGCCATTTAACTTAGGGTGATGATGATAGAGATCATAGAATATACTTTTACTAAAATAACTCATGATATGCAAAATCACATGAATCTTGATAGGATTCAAACCAAGAAATTCCACATTATGTTGAATGACATTTGGGATGAGATGAACATGGAAAAACTACACAGCACAATCTGATCGGCGAGAGAAAGTAACCGAGTTGTAGTTACTACTGGCAATCAACAAGTAACAAAATATTTTAAGTCGAGGGAATCGATAAATTTAAAGGGCTTATAAGATGATGAATTCTAAAAATGGTAAGGTAAAAAATTGGGCCCATTGGCCCAGCTTGACCACGCCAAGCCGAGGGCCACGTCTGCAGCTATGTCATCCCAACTTGTCAGGTTCAACACATCACCCCGAGGACTAGGTGGATGGTCACCTTGGTAACCTGATAGCCCATACACGACAGGCTGAGGACCACGTTGGTTACTCAGGGCATCGTACTCGCGGTCAACGACCTCGCCAATCGAGACCCTAAAAACTGACGGAAGCTTCACCCTACGTAGGGTCATACCTGTGGCTCAGCCGAAGGCGCTAGACCCATTAAACACTTCGGTATGACCTCCCTATGCTCGACAAGTATAAATAACCTCATTGTAACTGTTGGAGGGGCCTTTTTCTTGACTCCCAACCTCTTCTCCTAAAATCACTCGGGACCCTCAGAATCCCGATCGGGATCTCCACTCCCAAAAGCTAACTTAGCCGTCGGAGGGGCCTAGTCAGGCATGCACCCCCCTTGACAAAGGCCTTTTTGTAGGTCCTGGTCACCTCTAGGAACCGACCCGACTAGCCACTGACCCAAGGAGCTGAGAGCTCTACAAGTCTAGACTCGTCGTCGACCTTCCCCGAGTCTCCGCATCCGGCTTGGACGACCCAGCGCACGCGGGCCAAACCGTGTCATGTTGACTACTCGCCCATGGCACAAGATCCAGTAATATTTATGATGCTAGAAGGAGGGCCTGAGAATGTTAGGAACTTAACAAACTCAGGGAAGACATCTCAACCGCCCAGCAAGCCCCTGGAGCAGGAGGGAAGCCCCCTTTTCCTTTCCTCGGGGAAGAAAACCCACCAATGCACACTCTGGGGTGTTATTGGCACCTATTCAATGATCTTAAGCTTACTCATCAAGTACAAGCCCTAGCTAGGATGATCCAGACGATCATTCCCTATATCCCTCAACTGATGCAACAGCCGATGCTACAACAACAAACCACTCCAACAGTATCGCATGAAAGACCACCCTCAGAAGGGTGACCCCTGACCCTATAGCAACCCAATGACAATGTCCCATGGCCTCCTCTCGAGCACCTCCCTGCACTTATCGGGAACGCGACGGGGTGACAGGCACCCACTGCTAGCACCTCTATCCATAGCTTGCCCGATCCGGACACCCTCTCCTCTGACTCGTCAGACTCACTACGGGCACAGCTGCGATTGATGAACCAATAGATAGACAAGATCCAGAAGGAGTTCATCAGGTCAAAGGAGGAGCTCAGAGAAAGTTCTATGGGTGGATCCCCCTTCGTCCCAGAGGTATAAGATAAGCCGATCTAGTAGCACTTTCGACTCCTGACACTAGAAGTGTATGATGGCAGCTCTGACCCGATAGAGCATGTGGCGACATTCAAGGCTTTAGTGGCACTGTATGAGACGTTGGATGCCCTGATGTGCCGAGCGTTCCTAACAACCCTATGAGGACCAGCCCATATGTAGTATAGTCGACTGAAACCCTCCTCTATTTTTTGCTTTGACCAGCTCACCAAAGAGTTCGAGCTAAATTTCCTGGCCAGTGCTTGACCAAGGCCAACTGCTGCATCCCTCCTCGGCATGAGTCAAAAGGACGATGAGCCATTAGCGTAATTCATCACATGTTTTGCAACTGAAATCCAGGGGATTCCTAACGCACATCCATCGCTTGTGATCCAAGCCTTTTTGATCGGGTTGCGATCATCTCACTTCTTTTGGTCGCTAGTCGAGCGTCCACCTATGGCAATCCCCAAGATGCTACAGATAGCCAACCAATATGTTGTTGTCGAAGTGCTAGTAGCCGGCAAGCGCGAGGATAAGAAGCGACCTCGTGCAGAGTCATCCCGAGGCTCGCCCGCGACCCTCAAGAAGAAGAATGGAGTGGCCTAAGTCAAACATCTCGAGGCCACCAACCATTCCCCTTAACTCTACCTGGATTGAAATCTTCATCCAAATCTAGGAGAAAGGCCTCCTCCATGCACCCAACCCGATGAAAGCCCGATCGGAAGAGTGAGACCGAGGATGTTGTTGCTGCTTCCACATCGACTATGGTCATGACACTGAGGAGTGCTATGACCTGAAGAATCAATTGAAGACCTCATCCGTCGAGCACATGTTGGCTGATACATGAGGAGGCCGCGCGAGCCCTCACTCCACCCAAAAGGCCCGGTAGAAAAACAAATTAACGTCATTGTCGATGGGCCTACCTGGGAAGCGACAGCTCCTCAGCATGTAAAGCATATTCCTGAATTGTGCTGGAAAAGAGGCCCAGATAGAAGCATGACCCCGGGATCACTTTTAGGTCGGGGGAAGAAAAATACTCGGATCACGATGATGCCTTGGTGATCTTGGTGCTAATTGCAAACACCCTAGTCAAGCAGATTATGGTCGACATAGGGCTTGACACCTTTCAAAAGCTTGGCCTAACTGACGGGGACCTCGTCCCCATGATCTCCACCCCAACAGGATATATCGGAGATGCAATCGCTCCCCTCGACACTACCACTCTCCTAGTAACCGTCGGGGAGGAGCCAAGGACTAAGACGATGATGGTCCCATTTATGGTGGTCAAGCTCCCCCTCAATGTACAATGCAATCATTGGTCGCTCGACTCTCAACAGACTAAGCACCATTGTCTCGATGTATCATCGCACCATGAAGTTCCCGACCAGCGCCGGAGTAGGCGAAGCCAAGAGTGACCCCTGAGAATCCAAACAGTGTTATCTAGCAGTGATGACCCTCCCCAAAAAGGTTAGGCATGAAGTGCCAGCCCTCAACCCCAAGGAGCCCGATAAATCAGTCCCATGCCCCGAGCCCATATAGTAGGTGTTGGAAGTCCCCCTAGACCAGAATCATCCAGAGAAGATTGTCAAGGTCGGGTTAACACTCCTCGAAGACCAATGAATCCAACTTATTGAGTTCCTCGAGTAGAACGCGGACGTCTTTGCTTGGACACCGAGCGACATGCAAGGCATCCACCCAGAAGTAGCTCAACATCGACTCAACATACTACTAGGGCCCGATCGGTCCAGCAAAGACCTTGTAGGTTTGCCCCCGACCGACAAAGGGCTATTGAAGAAGAAGTAGCTCGGATGTTAGATGTAGGCTTCATTGCTGAGGTCAAGTATCCAATCTGGCTGTCTAATATAGTTCTCATTAAGAAAACTAATAGAAGCTAGTGTATGTGTGTTGATTACACCAATCTCAACCGCGCCTGCCCGAAGGATTGCTACCCGCTCCCGAGGATTGATCAATTGGTGGATGCCACCTCAAGCTACAAATTACTTATGTTCATGGACGCATTCTTGGGTTATAACTAGAATCAGATGGCACTGCAAGATTAGGAGAACACAATGTTCATCACGCATCAAGGCACCTAATATTACAAGGTGATGTCATTTGGATTAAAGAACGCTGGAGCTACATATCGAAGAATGGTCAACCGACTGTTCAAGGACCAAGTCGGGCGAAACATTAAAGTTTACATGGATAACATGATCGTCAAAAGCAAGCTCGCCCGAACTCACCTCTCGGATCTTGCCGAGACATTTCAAACCCTTAAGAAGTTCAGGATGAGGCTCAACCCTGCCAAGTGTGTGTTTGGGGTAGCCTCGGGCAAATTCCTCTACTTTATCATCCATCAGCGCGAAATCAACATGAATCCCGAGAAAGTACAAGCAATCGTAGATACCCTTGATTGCAAGGAAGCCTTCCAGAGCCTCAAGATTCACCATGTCTAACTACCGTAACTCACCTCGATCGTCCCATGAGAACCTCTCGACCTGTACCTCACAGCTTCAGAAAATGCAGTCAGCTCGATCCTGATTAAACCCGATGGGAAAGAATAGTGACCAGTGTATTACTCTAGCCACATCCTAAGTGCTCCCGAGGAGCGCTACCTCCCGATCGAGAAATTGGCATTCGCCCTAGTCCTCTCAGCAAGGAAACTATAGCGATACTTCCTTTCCACACAATTAGGGTAATAACCGACCAACCTCTACGCCAAGTCCTTTCTAAGTTTGATGTTGCAGGTCAGATGCTCAAATGGTCGATGGAACTCAGCAAATTGGACCTGCAATATATCCCGAGGACAGCGATTATAGCTCAAGCGGTGGCTGACTTTATCTCAGAATTAACCACCCCGAATCCTCCACCCAACCGAAGCCGACCTAGACGCTTCACGTCGATGGGTCAACCAACACAGAGAGAGGAGGGGCGGAACTCATCCTGAAGGACCCCTCCAGACAAGCATATGAGCATGCCCTTCGACTTGAATTTAAAGCCACCAACAACGAGGCTGAATACGAGGCACTCCTATTCGGTTTGCGCCTAGCGATCGAGCTCCAGGTCAAGCAGATTGAAGTTTTCACTGATTCTCAACTGGTCGCCAGTCAAGTCAGTGGGAATTAACAAAGCCCGAGAACCCACATGATCAAATGTCTGACTGAGGCATGCAGCCTCACCAGCACTTTCAAACACTTCGTCATCTCACGAATCCCATGGGCTGATAACTCCTAAGCGGACGCACTAGCGAAACTCACCAAAACCACCCTTTTCTAGCTTGTTTGGCTTCAATTTACCTTTTACAACACCAAAATTGAAGATCTAGTTACGATTGAAAATACACTTTTGTATCTTCATCCATAGATCCTTTATTCATACTCATTCAATTGGAGGAATTGATCCAATTCAAAAATTATGTTTCACGACTCCATATACATAATCCAATTTTATTATTCAATTTAGAAAATAGAATTTATAATTGGACTTTGGATACAAATCGTGAGAATGTATGTTCTTCCTCAAATATGCTATTGAGAGGTAAAGTATTAAACCCTTTTAAGAAATAAAGTTTTTGATCGGAGTATGAAAAAAAACTAAGAGACCCCTTAACTTTTTGCTTCAACACGAGCATCGGAAGGATGCCTGTTGGAAATCACCAAGCTCCACAAACCAACCATTTCCACAGTCGAGGTGGCTACGACCGAGGCCGGTCACAACTGATGGAGGAGATACTCCACTACAAAAAGGGTGTGACACTATCGACTGATCACACGGCCGCATGACAAATTAGGAGGATCGAGGCTTGGTATTGCAAGGTCAACAGACGCCTCTACCGAAGGGCTTTCAATCGGCCACTCCTCCATTGCCTGCACCAACTGAGGCCGAGAAGGTGTTGGTCGAAGTCCACGAAGGGATATGCAGGGAACACATCGGGGCCTGCACATTGGCTTTCAAAGTACTCCGACTTGGGTATTGCTAGCCGACCATGCACCGAGATGCCATAGCCTATGTCCAGAGATGCGAGTGGTGTTAGAAGCATGCCCGGATCCAACATCAACTGACATTGCCCCTCTCCCCGACTGACTGTGCGTGGCTCTTCCCATAGTGGGGAATGGATCTTCTTGGTCCATTTGTGCCGGCTCTAGGACAACGAAAGTTCCTAATCGTCCTAGTTGATTACTTCACCAAGTGGGTCGAAGTCGAGCCTCTGGCTTCGATCACTGAGAAGCAAGTTGAAGGTTTCATCTGAAGAATATCTCACGAGGTTTGACATCCCAAGAACCATAGTTACTGACAATGGGACGCAGTTCAACAATTCGAAGTTCAAGTTTTTCTGCTAAAGTTATCAAATACAACTAAAATTCAGCTCAATCGTGCACCCCAAGCTAATGGCCTACCAGAAGTGACCAACTGGGCCATCCTCGATGGGCTGAAGAGGAGCGTCGTCGGAGCACAAGGCTCCTAGGTCGAAGAGCTCCCGAGTATACTATGAGCGTCATGGATGACCCCGAAGGCGCCGATGGGAGAATCTCCCTACAGCCTCGGCTTCGATACTGAGGCGTCCTACCTCCTAAAGTGGTCTTTCCCACCCTTCGGGTCGAGCACTTCGAAGAGAAAGCCTTGGAACTCGGCATCAGGGAGAACCTCGACATCATCAAGAAGCTAAGGGCTAAGGCACACTTGTGGACCTCGCATATCAAAGAGTTGTTGCTCAGCTCTACAACCGATATTGCCTAAAGTTTCACATCAAGGTCCGGTGACCGACCATAATATGACAGATAGACTCAGATAGAAGCAAAAATGTAGTTTGCATTAATCCAAAAGGGGTTACATAGATGGTCAGGCAACCGATGAAATCCAAAATTGTTGTCTGACAAACAAAATTACAATGGAGGAACCTAGTCCTCAGGAGGAGTGCTATCATCAAAAGGCTGGCTCACCTCCATCCTCACACTGGCATCTTTGGGCCGCTCAGCGATGGGGTCCTCCTCGATAAGCAAGTCTAGGTATTTTTCCCAGAGGCATTCCAGCGCTACCTAGTACATGAACTCGTAAGTGATTTGCCCCATCTTCTCTAGCCCGGCCTGGAAACCCCGAGATGTCTTGTAGTTAGCAAAGGCTTTGTCGCTTCTACCTTCAACTCGAACTGTAGCATCTTAGCCCCCTTAGTGATAACACTTTGTCCTCGAGTGGACATTAAGAATCCTGAAGGTCCCTCAACTCAACACGGGCAGAGTCAGCTGCCAGTTCGAGGTCCTTGCGACACTACTTGAACTCCCTGAGTGCAGCCTTGAGCCGCTCCACCTCGGCACTCAACTCAATGCCTGCCTCTTGACGGCTGCCACAACTTCCGGGCCCGTGCCTGCTTTTAATTCCTTATTCTCAGCTCGAAGCACGAGTTCCTCTCGGTTAGAAGGCACACCACCTACCCCGCATCATGAATGCGATCAATCAAAGCACCGATAAAGTGAAGGCCCTGTCAAGGACTGGAAGGCAAGTTTAGAACATAGAATGAGATAACAAACTAAGTTGAAACATTTTAAAGATCACATACCCAAACGACTGACTTGGCGGCCTGATCCATCAACCCCTCGGAGGAAGATTCATATAGCTACTTCATAAGGGATGGATGTAGAGACACCCTCAGATACTCTGCAGTGATCGGTCTGTCGGTCCAGACTCGAGTTGAATTGGTGAGGTTCAACCAACACGACTTCAGCGGGCCCTCAGCTTTGAGTCACGATAGTTCGGACATCTGCGTGACAAAATATCGATCCTTCCCCACCCAATTATCCACTTCGCGTAGTTCCCTCACGGTGGGGGGATAGTTGGGGGACTCTGCAACCTCCACTGGCTCCTTCCCCTTGTCGCGGTGGGCTCTCTCTGATGTCCCCTCGGGGGTAGCCTTCTTTGGGCGTTTGGAAACTATCATCTTCATTTTTTCCTCGGCAGCTTGCTCCCTCCTCCGTCAGGACACTTTTGCCCCCACGTGCATGATGCTCCCTGGTTGCCTCGATAGGAACTTCAGTGGGAAGCGACGGTGCAAGTCGACTCGCAGCATGACCCGCCGACTTCTTCACCTTCATGAGATTGAACATGTCCGTAAAACAAAAATAGGAGGTTAGTCTACCTAACTAAGACAAGACAAATTGATAAACCAGCAAAGCGAGACATACCACGAGGGGTAGGACTGAGTCTCGCTTCGACCAACCATGTCCCGGTCATGTCCTTAATGGCTCGAGAAGAAGAGAGGATCCCCCGGAGAATCCCGACCAGTTTGGACTCCTTGTCTGACAGACTGCGGGCAACATGGCTCACCGGTCGAGCAGTCCACTCGTGCCGGACACCCTACCCCTGACCACGGGAAATGAAGAAAAATCGGGCTTTCCAACCCTTGTTGCTAGAGGGAGCCCTAGTCACCCGAAATCCACTTTGGGCGGTCAAGTAATACTCGACCTACCCCTGACACAAGTAGAAGCAGGTCATAAACAAATCTTGGGTTAGTACAATGCCCTTTCCATGGCATTCCCCGAGGAACGCCACCATATAGCACCTTGAGTCAGGCACCATCTGCGAGGGCAAGATCCACCACTTGTCGAGGCAAGCCTCGATCATAGGATGAAGTGGGAACCAAAGCCCACCACGAGGGCATCAATCAACTGCCCAAAAATCCATCTGGGAAGGCATCATAAGGGCGCTGCTCGGGTAGACGAACATGAAGTTCATATTCCGCAAGAATGCAGAAGGGCTCCTACACCTCGGCTAACCGACAAACCATCATGGTCGAGTCACTATTTTGTAACACGACTGCTTGACCATCAAGGCCTTCAGGACCTTGGAGTCAGTCGAGGTTGCTCCCCCCCAGTGACGAACTAACTATTGAGTCTCAAATTTTGATGATAAAATTGATTGATGGCTATTGATCTAATAGAATTATTAGAATTGATTGATACATGATTAATTACGACAGAATGATTATTACAATCAGGATTAGCCAATGTCAAGTCCATGCATCGGGTCGATGCGGTTGGGAACTCGCCAGGAGTTCGTTGAGAGCTCACCGAGGGTATCAGGAGTTTGCTAGGATGGTGCAAGAGAGTTCGTCAGAAGAAGACTGAGAGTAATTATGATTGTATTTAATTTGGGGGTAGCCGAAAAGCTTACCGTGAGTTAGGATGGTCCTGTAATGGATATTTGGTAATTATGATTGTATTTAATTAAGTCATAATTAGTATTATGCAGGACTAACTATGATAGGAGCAATTGAGTTACAATCAAATGATGGACCAAGATCAAGCTTGAGCATTGGGCTGGGGTTCGGATGATGTAGTGGGATCTCGATGGAGTTCGCTAGGAGGTTCGCCGAAGGGATCGGGAAGCTCGCTAGGAGCATGCTGGGAGATCATCGGAGGAAGACCGGATGACTTGCCGCAAGAATGGTGGAGGTTACCGGATTGGTAGAAGTTAGGTCTTAGTTTAAGCTTGTGATATTTAAGTGTTGTAATCGTTGAGTCATAGTTAGAAGTGAGTCCTAATCGAGTTAGATTTAGATGAAATCCAAATCAACTCAATAAGGCAATCGGGGCCACTATTGGGGTTTGAATGAGATCAGGTTAAGCTCAATTGGTTGACCAAAGGGTTGGTCAACATCAGGTTCAAGCTGAAATTCAAAAAGTGGAGGGAACCACTTTTGTGAAAATTTCAACGAGTAAACTACCAGTGAGCGACGGGTGTACTGCTGCCCAGGCTGGGCGATTGAACCGCCCGTACTCAGGAATCTGGGTACTTTCGGTAGTTGACCTGCCCAGGGTCGACGGGTAAATCGCTCGTACCCTGGTGTTCGGGCGGCTGAGCTGCCTAGGTTGGCGGGTAAACCGCCCGTACCCAATTTTTTTGGGTATGTTTGACTTTTGGCTCCAAAAATCTGAAGCCACTTGAGGCCTATAAATACCTCAAGTTTTTTACATTCTACATAATAATTTTTAGGATTATATTCTGAGAAAATATTGTGTGAGAATTGTAAGAAAAAGAAAATGGGGTAAGAGAGTGATCAAAGAGTGTAATCTTGTCTCCCTTGTAAGCAAAGTGTAAGGGTTTGGTCTTCACCCAAAGAAGATCGGTAATGGATGCCGATATGCCTCAAGAAGTAGGACTCGGGAGTGGACGTAGGCCATTAGTGCCGAACCACTATAAAAATTGTGAGTGTTTCCTTGCTTTCATTGCTTACATATTTTTGTATTAACCCTTTTGATTTAACTCAACTCTTTGAAAGCAAAGTTTTCATGATAAGTTCTTTCCATACAACGTTGCTTATCTTTCTGGTTTACATATTAACTTAGCAACTTTCTTTTAATCACTCACTCGTTTCACTAAGAAAGAAAAGCTTCGGATTTCTTATCTTGGTTTAATCGAAAAGATTTCATCTAAACTGAAAATTTACACTTGCACTAATTCACTCCCCCCACCCCTCTTAGTGTCTATTGATCCTAACAATTGGTATCAGAGCCTCGGTTTTTCTCATTCGGTTTTACACCCAAGAGAAATGGCTCTTATTGGCTTTCAAGAGGGCTTTTCTATCGTTCGTCCTCCTATATTCAATGGGACGGATGACAATTATTGAAAAACTCGGATGAGAGTTTTCTTGCTTTCTTTAGACCTTGATTTATGGACTATTGTTGAAAACAGATTTGAAAAGTCTTCTCTTCCAATGAACAATTGGAATAATTTGGATAAGAAGACTTTCTCTTTAAACGCAAAGGCTATGAATGCCTTGCTTTGTGCATGCACTTGATAAAAATAAATTTCGTCGGGTTTCTTATTTTGATTTGGCTTTTGATATATGACATACATTAGAAATAACATATAAAAGCACACTTAATATAAATGAATCATTAAATAAAAATACTTCTAAAGATGAACAAGAAGAACACCTTCCTAAGAACAGGAAGGAATGTGAACCGAGGAGAACACATGACTCCTCGAGTGAAATATTGAGTGATGAAGACCTTGAACTTTTGACAATGAACCAGAAAAATTAACTTAAACCTTAAAAATAATGTAAAGATGGACAAAACCTCTTGCTATGAACGCAAGAAGCTGAGGAGCTCCAAAGATCAAATGCACAACCAAGAAGTAGAGAACCTTGCTTTTATGGCCATTGACAATGAGGTTAGTGATTCATTAAGTAATTCTTTTTTTAAAATTATTAAATATGCTTATGATTTGTTTGATGAATTTAAATAACTTAGTAAATCTTTTAAGTTGCTTAAACATGAACATGATTTGTTAGTTGGTAAAGTTAATGAAATGCATGAGTTATTAGTATCACACAATCATAGTTCTAAATGTGAAATGCTAGACAACATTAAAGAAGAAAATATTATGCTTAAGACAATGTTAAAAAAATTTAAAATTGATAATAAATCCTTGAATATGATCCTTGCCAATAAGGGTCATATTAATAGAGGAAATGAAATAGGCTTTGTGGGCAATACCCAACAAAAAGCTAACTATTTTTGTTAAATATCAATAAAAATCAACTATTTTTTGTTGAAGGACCAACCTTAAATATGCCACCAAGAATTAAGTGTAATTTATAAATTAAAAATATATTTAATGAGAATGAAATGAGCATGGTAACTCACTACACTAAGTCCAAAAATCATTAGAATTGAAATAAATCAAAGTTTTTATTTGAAACTATTTTATTGCAATGATGTTGATGAAATTGTGTTTTTGACTTTAAATGACATTGCATTCTTGAAATAAATTTCAAAAGAAAGATAATTATTCTTGAAATAATTTTTATTCTATTAATCCTTTAATAAGAGACAAAATAATACTATTATTGTTGAATCTCTTAAACTACAAAAATGGATTAGAGAATTTTAGTCATTGAAAAATAATCTATGATGCTTTCATTAAATTTTTTGAAAAGCAAAATTTGATAATGATTTTATTTTAAAAAGAGATTAATGAATCGATTATGTTATTTTTATGACTCCCTTGAACTATAAAAGTGATTTTGATGATTTGATGATTTAAATTTGAATAAATTATTATCATGATTTTGGCAAGTTTAGAAATTAAAACTTGAAAATATTCTATTTTATCATATAAGAAGAGATTTATTAAATTAAATCATGTCTTTAATATTCATGAATGCCTTTTGATATCAATATTTATTTTGACATGATTTATTTTTAAAACCCTTGAATGACATAACTTATCACCAAAATTAGTATTTCTTAAATTTGTGATAAGTTGAAAATTGAAAGAGATTTGTATTATCATGATTATTCCCTTAATTTCTTGACTTGACTTATATGTTATGGGAATCACATTATTGATCTCTATAATTTTCTCTTTTAAATAAAAATATGATTTATGATCTTAACAATATTAATTAAAATTATTATCAAGATCATTCTTATTTATTAAAAAGATTTATCTTTGATGAATTGAGATTATCCCCTAAGACTCATTTTATTATTCACAAAAAAAGGGGAAAGAAACTTATTAAATGAAATAATATCTTTTGATATTAAAAAATTTGATTTTATCTTTAATGACATGATCTTCTTGTACTTTTTGGTATAATTTGAATATGAATGCTAAGAAGAAATTATGTCATCATGTTTCTTTCTTGATAATAATAAAAAATGGGAGAGATAAAATTCTTAATATGATTAGAAGTAAATTGGATATGATAACCTTGAATGAGAAACAAATGGCTTGGAAGAAAATTTAGAATTTTTTAAATGCATGTAAAATACTTGATTTACAATTTGAACTTGTTCATCATGCCTTCTTATGAAATTTTTTATGCTTTTTATCAAAATTTACAATAGATGATTTTTTGTTATACTTGAGATTACATTAGATGATTTTAAATACATGAGTAGCTCTTAAACTTTTGAATCTCTTTGAATATCTTGAAGTTTTAAGCTTATTTTTGAAATTCACATCTATAAAATTTATATCTTTAAAATTAAGTATTTTTGTGATATGATATTTTTTATTTCTTTATCTTGATTCTGCCTTCTTGCTCACACATGTGGAGAAAGAAAATTACTAGCATTTCAAGATACTAATAAGTCTATTAATTACATTTTGAATCTCTTGAAAGTGATTTTGATGATTTTGAAATTGAATGAGTGATTTATCTATATCGTGGTTTTGATTTCTTGGAATTATAACTTAAAATTTTTTAAAAATTAAAATCTTTTGTTATGTGTCTTCATATTATTTAAAAGGAGATTTTTATACAAATCATGAACTTGACAACTTAAGATTTCTTATGGATAAATCAAGAGCTTTTATTTGTTTATCATATGACTTGTCTTTTGATATTCACAATTTGTTTCCATAAATTGAATATCTCATCACTATGTTAATTTTTCTCGATATATTTCATATGATGATTGGTATATTTCTTAATTTATTTCTTAAAAAATGATGTAATGGGAAAAGTTTTGCAATATTCTAACCATCCCTTCTTTTTTACAATGACAAAGGGGGAACTTGTTAGCTTATATAATTGCTAGCTTGAATAATACAAATGAAGCAAATATTTGCTAGCTTGCACTTCTAAAAAGAGAAGAATGAATTCACTAGCTTGCATGTTCTAAAGTAATGAAAAATTTGTTAAATTGTTAAGCTTTCATATATCAAAAGCTTGCTAATTTCACTTCTCCTTTTGTTGATGACAAAGAGGGAGAATGTATAATGATATGAAATCATGTATGATGATCATGTATGTAATGATGATTTTGAAAATCTACATAAAGATAATGATTTATTATTATTAAGATTTATTTGCTATATTTTCTTAAAATTTACATGAGAAATATTTGTTGAGCTCATATTCAAAATTTTATTTATACAAGATTGAGGTTGAGACCTAGAAATGTTAAATCATGAAAATATATAAATTGCTAATATAGATTTCATGAAATGAAACCTTTTGTGATAACATTTTTTTTTTGAAAACTTTCTCCATGATTTTATTTTATTATTTTCAAAAAAGGAGAAAAAAATTGCATGAAAATGTGCCACATTTGAAATTTACAAGAGATAATTTTTTTATATCAAGAGATGACTTTTGCTACATTTGAAATACATAAGTAATCTTTAAATCTCTTGAACTTTTGAGCTCATCTTAGTATTGCTTTTAAAATTTATTAAGAGTTCTTCTCTATGATCAAATGATTCAACAACACCTCCCTTATTTCTCTCCTTATTAAAGGGGAAGAAATTTTATAATGCATATACTAAGGGGGAGTAATGTCATCTTGTGCTTTAAAATTATTAGCTATATTTGACCTTTTTGTTGATGACAAAGGGGGAGAAATATATATTGATGACACATGATCTTATTGAAATACATGGATATCTTGGATACGAATATGAATTGGACATCTTGGATATATATGCTTAATTCCTTTTTACTCATGAGTTGATGACTTGATGCAAATTTATGTTGAAATTTGTATATAATGTTGATTACTTGAATTTAAGAGTGTGTGCTTTTCTTAAATTTAAGTGACATGGATTTAGGGGGAGTTCGGATTAACTCCTATCATCAATTGATTGTCATAATAAAAAAGAGGGAGATTGTTGAATCTCGGATTTTGATGATGAAATCAATTGATGGGTTATTGATCTAACATAATTGTTAGAATTGATTGATACATGATTAATTACGACAAAATAATTATTACAATCAGGATTGGCCAAGGTCAAGTCCATGCATCAGGTCGATGCGGTTGGGAACTCGCTAGGAGTGCGTTGGGAGCTCGCCGAGTGTATCGAAAGTTTGCCGGAATAGCGCAAGGGAGTACGCCAGAAGAAGGCTGAGACTCGTCGGAAGATTGTCGGGGGTAGCCGAAAAGCTTGCCGTGATTTAGGATGGTCTTGTAATAGATGTTTGACAATTATGATTATATTTAATTAAGTCCTAATTATGATTTTGTAGGACTAACTATGACAGGAGTAATGGAGTTACAACCAGATGATGGGCCAAGATCATGCTTGAGCTTCGGGCCAGGGTTTGGACGATGTAATGGGATCTCGCGGGAGTTCGCTAGGAGATTCGCTGAAGCGATTGAGAAGCTTGCTGGGAGCACGCCAAGAGATTATCGGAAGGAGACCGGGTGACTTGCCATAAGAATGTTGGAGGTTGTTGAATTGGTGGAAGTTGGGTCTTAGTTTAAGCTTATGGTCTTTAAGCATTGTAATCGTTGAGTCATAGTTAGAAGTGAGTCCTAATTGAGTTGGATTTGGATGAAATCCAAATCAACTCAATAAGGCAACCGGGTCCACTATTGGAGTTTGATTGAGCTCAGGTTGAGCTCAATTGGTTGATCAGAGAGTTGGTCAACATCAGATTTGAGATGAAATTTGAAAAATGGAGAGAACCACTTTTGCGAAAATTTCGACAGGTAAATCGTCGATGAGTTGACCCAGGCTTTTGGGCAGTTGACGGCCACTGACCCACCCAGGCTAGGCTGTTGAACCGCCCGTACCCAGGAATCTGGGTACTTTCGGCAGTTGACCCACCCATGGCTGACAGGTAAACCGCTCATACCCGATTTTTTTCAAGTATGTTTGATTTTTGGCTCCAAAAATCTGAAGCCATTTGGGGCCTATAAATACCCCAAGTTTTCTGCATTCTACACAAAAATTTTTGGTGATTATATTCTAAGAAAATATTGTGTGAGAATTGTAAGAAAAAGAAAAGGGGTAAGGGAGTGATCAAAGAGTATATAATCTTGTTTCCCTTGAAAACAAAGTGTAAGGGTTTGGTCTTCACCCAAAGAAGATCGGTAGTGGATGCTGGTGTGCCTCAAGAAGAAGGACTCAGGAGTGGACATAGGCCGTTGGCGTCGAACTACTATAAAAAATGTGAGTGTTTTCTTGCTTTCATTGCTTACATATTTTTGTATTGACGCTTCTGATTTAACTCAACTCTTTGAAAGCAAAGTTTCATGATAAGTTCTTTCCTTCAAACGTTGCTTATCTTTCCAGTTTGCTTATTAACTTAGCAACTTTCTTTCAATCACTCACTCGATTCACTAAGAATGAAAAGCTTCGGATTTCCTATCTTGGTTTAATCGAAAAGATTTCATCTAAACTAAAAACTTACACTTGCACTAATTCACCCCACCCTCCCCCACCCTAGTGATCCTAACATTGACTACCTCCACCCCGGGGCTACCCAAGGGCGGCCTACTACTTGGGGCCTTAGATTCATCGCCTCAATAGCACCCAAGGGCCCCTCCATGGACTAGACCGACGAACTTGAAGAGGGAAAAGAAGAAGAACTATGAGAAGGCATCTCGACTTGCTCGAGAAATGATCAGGGGGCAAAAGAAAAGACTGAGGATGATGATCGAGAACAAGAGCCGAAAGTGGAAAACCGAAGAGAAGGATGCAAAAACAAGAACCTACACAGACCTAGGAGGGGCATTTATTGCAAAACCTCATCCCCGAAGTGACGCTTTGCCTACCAAAGCACATGACAGCCCATTGTCGATGCCTCAAATATCGTGCCCCCATTAATGGCAAAAAAAAGAGGAAATATGGCACATAGGTCGCACGTCCACCGCACACCACGTGGCTAGAAAATCTCGACGCAAGGCAACGAATCATAACGTATGTTGAGGCAATCTTGACATCAGAAGGAAGATCTCACCTTACACCCCTGATTGATCGACATGACGGTTTGGCGCAGCATGTGCGAGAAACAGACAACACGATAAGACTTCATGCATCGGCAACTTGGAGAGCCCAAGGCACCTCTCGGTTGATTCTGAGCACAAGGTGCACCTCCAACGGGCTTTTAATCGTGACCACCTCCAACAAGCTTTCAGTCTTGATCACCTCCAACAGCCTTTTGGTCTCGACCAGCTTAAACGGGCTTTCAGTCCCGACCAACTTCAACAGTCTTTCAGTTCCAACCATCTCTAACAAGCTTTCAGACCCGACCATCTCCAATGGGCTTTTAATCTCAACCTCCTCTAATAGGCTTTTAGTTCCGACCACCTCCGACGGGCTTTCAGCCTCGACCATCTCCAATGGGCTTTCAATCCTGACCATCTTTGACGGGCTTTCAGTCCTAACTAGCTTCAACGAGCTTTCAATCCTAACCAACTTCAACGGGTTTTTAGTCCCGACCGTCTCCGATAGGCTTTCAGTCCTGACTAGCTACAACGGGCTTACCATCTTGACCGTCTCCAACGGGCTTTCAATCCCGACCATCTCCAACAGGCTTTCAGTCTCGACCACCTCTAACAGGCTTTTAGTCCTGATCAGCTTCAATATGCTTTCAGTCCCGACCAGCTTCAACGGGCTTTCAGTCCCAACCATCTCCAATTGGCTTTCAGTCTCGATCATCTCTAGTGGGCTTTCAGTCCCAACCATCTCCAACGGGCTTTCATGGCATTTAGTAGAGGAATTGTGCAAAGCAAATTAAAAAGAAGAAGAAAACTTATCAGTAGAGGAATTGTCAAATGAAGAAAGCTCTAGTAGATCGGAGTTGGAAGATCAAACTACTAAAGAAGAAGTGACAAATTAAGCTCTTATGGCATTCAACAATAAGGTAACTAATTTTTCCAAAACTTCTTTATCATTTGAAGTACTACTTGAAGCATTTGATTACTTATATAATGAATTTAAAAAAGATCAACAAAAAATATAGTTCATTAAAAATAGATCATGCATTATCTACTAATCAGTTTGATATATGAAAAAAAAATACATAATAAATAGATATCAAACATCTTGTTCTCTTTGCACTAAATGTGAAAACATAGACTCATCTAATATTGAACTTAAAAATGAGTTTTTTTTTTAAATCACTAGAATTTCCTGCTTTAGAAAATATAAAACAGGACTTAATTACCATGAATGAAATCAAATGATAGTGATGATAAAATAGATACTCTTAAAAATTAAAATATGTTCCCATAACAAACTTAAACAAATTTAAGACTGAAAATAAATCATTTGATATGATTCTTGCTAAATAAGATAGTATATTTAGACAAATAAGTATTGGCTTCTCGAGCAGTATTATGCATCATAAGCAAAATCAAATTTATAAAAGGACCTGTATTACATACTCACACACCGCTTAAAATTAGATATAACTTTTATAGTGAGTTTGGTCATTACTCTTTCTCCTACTCTCTTAAGAGAAATAGTCATCTTAAATTAGTATGATTTCCTAAAAAAAATAATAAGTAATTTAAAGCCAAAAGGTAAAAATGGTTGATCTAACTATAACGGACTCAAAATTGAATAAGTACATAAATCAATCTCATCTTTCTTGTAGTCAAAAGCTAAGAGCAAAATATAATATCTTGATAGTGAATACTCAAAGCATATGACTAGTAATCATATAAACTTCTCAAAACTCAGTAGCTTAAAATAGAGGATACATTACCTTCGGAGATAATAACAAAGAAGAAATAATTGACATTAGAAATATTAGTAGCAAATCAAGTCTTTTAATTGAAGATGTATTTTTGATAGATGGTTTGAAATATAACTTAATAAATATTAGCTAACTTTCTGACAAAAAAATATAAAGTTAAATTTAAATCTTATGCTTACATGATAGGCCTGTCAAATAAGAATAGGTTTTTGATTACTTTAAGAAGTAATAATATTTATATTATTGATCTAAATGAATTCATGATGTAACTTGCTTTTCCACCTTGAATAATGATACATGGCTTTAGTATAGAAAACTATGACATGCTCACAGAAAATTGATTTATCAAATTAAAAATAGAAACTTGTAAGTGGAATGTCTAAAATAGAAGTTTATTAAATATAATATTTATGATGCATGTTATTTAAGAAAGCATATAAAGAGTAACTTCAAACTCAAAAATCAAATAAATATATCTAGACCACTATAACTAATTCACATGGACTTGGACCTATTGATATCATAAATCTAGGAGGTAGTATATATATATATATATATATATATATGAGATTGTTGATGACTATGATGGATGCACTTGGACATATTTCTTGGTATACAAAAAATAATTATTTTTAATATTTAACTATTTTTTATAAATAAATTTAAAGTAAAATAAGTTTTTAATTTTATCTATTTGTAATGATCATGATGGTGAATTTAAAAATTATGATTTTCAAGAGTTTTGTGATTCGAATGGATATGACCACAACTTCTTTATTCTAATAAATCTTAGATTTTGATGATGAAATCAATTAATGAATTTGATGTGTTAATGTAATGTTGAGATAAGCGACATAGGAAATACTTTGATAATAGGCTCAAACCACAAAAAGGAAAAATAACTAGTTGAAAATTCGAACATTGTGTCCGAAGATTATTATGCCAAAATTAAATATTGAATCAAAGGATTGGTTGATATACTAGAGATCAGATTTTGTGTTAGAGGCTAAGCATTGTGCCAAAATCAAATATCACACTAGAAGATTAGATGTCGTAGTGAAGTCGACCTATTAGAGGATTAGATGATATGTTGGAAGATATGATGATATATCGAAAGTTCAAACAAAGTATCAAAAGATCGGATGACATGTCGGAAGAGTAGACAATGTGCCAAAAGCTTTGAAGATGTGTCATATGAGTGATTGATTTGTGAAGGTTTTGATAAAAGTAATTAGGCTTGTAGTTGAGCTGAATGGAGCATGTTAGGTCAAATTAGTAGCCTAAAGCTATTTAGAGCTATGGCGCCATAAGACCCAAACGATAGTACTAACTAAGCCACGTGTACTTCGACAAACGCTTCGATAGTGGTATCACCTATGGCGATAGTGGTACCATCTAGAATACAAATTTTATGATAGTAGGACTATAAAAGTATATATTTGTGGCTCATGTCAAAAGTTACGATGGTAGTACTACCTAATATTAGCGATCATATCACTAGTATCTAAAAATTCTAAATATTAAAATTTTAACTTTATTTTTGAAGGCTTTTAGGGCTTATAAATATTTCACTCTGACTTAGTAGATGAAGCATCCATTCATGAGTTGTGAAGTATTGTAACTCTTTTTTTTAGTATTAATTGAGTCTATACTTCACTCTTGAGTTTAGTTTAGATACTAAGTTATAGGAGTGAGAGGTATCTTGTGAAAGAGTAGTGTAAAGATTATCTCTTAGGTTGAAAAAAAAGAAAAAGTATTAACAGGGATAGTTGATCTCCATCCATTGAAATGAAGATCAGTAGTAAAAGTTTGTGGTCTTGAAGAAAAAAAAAAAAATCGAGAGTAGATATAGGTCACGAAGTTTGCATCATTTCTCTTACTATTTCATGCTCCAAATCGAGCTTCTAATGCATTTAAGGCCTAATATCTCACTTGTTTCCCACCTAGTGCTAACGCAGGTACATCGACCTAAGCTTATTTCTTACCTTTTCCCTCGCTTATCGAAAGCCTTAGTTGTTTGTCCCCCCCTTCGCCAACTCCTGCTCCATCTTTTGTAGAAAGACAATCAAGACTTTGAGCACTACAAAAGGAATTGTTCAGCCTCGAACTCTCTTTCTATTGGAACAACTTATCTATCTTTAAGTTAAGAATTAATTAAATCTTCCATCTTTTGTAAAATCTATCTTTTCTGTTGAATCTTTATCTTTTGCATATCTAATAGGAATTTAGACTCCTCCCTAAAACGGAATGAAGGAACTTGTGTCTAAGGCTCTAGCTCCTTTACTTGTGATAGAGTCCCTAAAGACCTTGTTGAAGAGTATCCTTATGTTTGAATTAAAGGTCTTGGCAATTCACTGTTAGAAGGTCTTGGTAATTCAATGTTAGAAGAGTTTACCTTGAGAATGGAATTGAAGTTGAATCTAGCTTAGTTCATTGGGTTAGTGTATAAATAATATTTATAACCTTACACTGGTACTTAATACTTAAGGGTAAGGTAGGAAAGAATAAAGAATTAACGTCAGCCCTCCGCAAGTAGTTCTGTTCGAGGTTAATCTTAGAGATGAGTTCTTGGCTATAAGTCACTTTACTATGTGGTTCTTTCTAGCTTTAAGAAAGTATCCTTATGAGTTGAAACCTAGTTTGTTGATGATGAGTCTCTTTCTGTTTTCGACGTTAGCTTAGTCGAGTTCTATAGATAGTAGATAGTGTGTCTTTACTCACTTAAGAGAGTAGATAGTGTGTCTTTACTCGCTTCAAGATCAAGTGATATATATTGTGTAATTAGAGACTTAAAGGATTGATTTGCGCAAAGTCACATTCTACTTAATCATTCGACTCTAGAATCAGCAGAAGCATAATGGATGATTGCTATTGTAGAATTGGAGTAGGCATATGATTAATAAAGTAGACGATAGTTTGAAATGCTACAGACCAAAAAATGGATGGCATGGAAGCCTGATAAAGTAGCGTTAGGCCTGTTTCAACAACATGTCGATGTTTACGTTCAGTAGAACCAACCAGTTAAAGAGTGTATGGAGGGGATTTGAGATGTTGAATATCGCAAACGAACAACTGGGACGCAAGGGCTTGATATTTACCCCCACCATCAGAATAGATAGCTTTAATGGAAGTCTGAAAGTAATTCTCGACTAAGTTCTTAAAGTTAGAGAAGATAATAGTGACGTCAGACTTCTGACGAAGGGGATATAACCATATATACTTTGTAAAATAGTCTACAAAGATAACATAGAATCTAAATTTGTCAAAGGAGACAACTAATGTAGGATCCCAAACATCAGTATAAACAACCTCAAATGGTTTAGAGCATGAAATAGTAGATGTATCAAAAAGTAATTGATGACTCTTATTGTTAAGACATGCATCACAATGAGTAATTACATTACTAGATTTAAAAACAGGAATAGAATAGCTAGAAGGCAATTTTTATTGAATAGAGGTCGAGGGATGACCAAGACATTGATGTCAAATGTCAACTGGAGCAGCAGTGGAAGAGTGCGTAGTAGGTCTGGTGAGAAACAAGGCTGACGGTCATTCATAGATATTGTCTTTATTCGGGTCGCGAACTAAGGATGCCCCCGTGCTCAAGTCATTGACAACAAAATAATCAGGAAAGAATTCAAAGAGATATGGTTTTGTTGATAGAATTGAGAGACAGAAATAAGGTTTCTTTTAATGTGGGGTGTACATAAAATATCATCGAGTGTGAAAGAAGTGTCATGTGAATTAAGTGATGTAGAACCAATATGAGTGATTGGAATTCTTTTACCATCACCGATGACAATATCTTCGTTGCCGCCATAGTTGTTGTGGATCGACAAGTTCTGAAGATCGGAAGTGATATGGTAGGAAGCACCAGAATCCACAATCCAATTGGGTTGACTTTCAGACGGAGCAGTCATGACATTCACCTAAGGCAAGGTTGATAGAGCTGGAAGATGAGGCCGAGACTAGCAAACCTTTGCAGAGTGACCGAGTTTGTCACACAACTGACAAATGACAGGCTGATGAAATGCAGGAGGAGGATGACATGGTCGGAAAGAAGTATTCTGACGATGGTGGAAGGTTGGAGATGGTGGAGGGGGAACAGGTGGTATTGTGCCCATAAGACATGCTTGTTGTATTTGCAGTTTGGCCGTTTGGATTTATGGTTAAATTGAGCAGTGATAGGAGGTCCTGGCTGAGCTCCTACGAGCTTATCATGACGCTTCAGGTAAGCTTCAAAGTCTGTTAACTTGTTATGAAGTTCTTCAAAGGAGATTGGAGAGTCGCGTGCTCGAAGCGTTGTTGCCAGTTCCTTGAATTCTGCACCCAGTCCATTAAGTGTGTGGACGAGAACCTCTTCATCGGTTAGAAAATGACATATCAAAGCTAGGTCATCCATAATCATTTTGATATGTTGTAAGTAGTCGACAATAGTACTTCCCTCCTACTGTAAGTACATAAGGCTGGAGATAGGCTAAGCATGCGAGTCCTCGAGCGATTCGTGAATGTAATTTGTAACTTGGTCCAAGCTTCCGCAACAGTAGCACAGGAGGACACAAGCGGGGCGATAGAGCCATTAATAGAGGCTTGAATCGCTTGGAGAATAAGGTGATATTGACGTAACCATAGCTCATATGCAGAATTTGGCACTGGGTTAGGTTCTCTTGGAACATGGATTAGTGCTGGTGGACAACTACGATAACAGGGTTTTTAGCCATTTGCTATTGTCCAAATAGAAGATTAGAAAACTGAACTCGTCGGGACGCATAGTTGTCACCTTTGGATAGTTTAAAGGGGATTAGAGAGGCAGCATTTATGGAAATAGGTCCAGAGTACGAAGAGGAAAGGGTAGTGATAGCAGGAAACAAAGTAGGAACATCAGAGGTAGACGAAGAAGCCATTTAAGACTCACCAAAGGTGATAGTCAAGAACTTGAGAGAAGAACGCAGAAACACAACTTGCGTCCAAAAAATAGGCGACAAAGAAAACAAAGTAACGAGGTATGAATAAAAAATGAAGACTTTAAACGACCGGGTTACCTCCTTTGGTTGCAGATGAGTGATGTTGGTATTGCAAGCTTGGGAGAATACTAGAGTGGCTGCCACCATCCCCTGTTAACGGCGACAATCTATCAGCTGACGCTGCTCCGCCCCAACACGCCGGCGACCACAGCCTCTGCATCAGTGAGCGGTGCTACCTTCTCCAGGAGCGTGGAGAGCAGCTCTTTGGAGAAACATGAGAGATGTCATTTCACATGCGTCGTGCAAGAGTTGTCACAGCTATTGGAGAGTTACTGCTATAGAAGAAAGCCAAAAAGCCGCCGAGGGAGAGAGAGAGTGTGTCGGCGCTATCGTGCTAGATAGAGTTGAGGTTGCGATCGATTTGAGGAAGCAGCGACCAAAGGAAGTAGTGACCAATTTAAGGTTGTCACCGGGAAACTGGAAACTGATGAAATCCGGTGATTCCCTTGATTTCGCCACCAGCAAAGGTTGGAAGCCACGACAGTGAAGAAAAGAAGCAACTTGAGAATGAGAGCATTGACTGCAGATTAGTGCAGATCTGTTGTCGACGATTTGCGATGCTGGTGGAGGTTGTAGGCGACGTTCCCGGTGCTAGTGGGAAGTAGATGGATTAGCCACCTACAGAAGTTGATCGCAGATGGTTCATTGTGAAATGGGAGGAGGCAGATCTGGTCACTGTGGCTTCGGTAGTGATATGATGCAGGGAGCAGCCGAAGATGAGGAAGAAGAAGCCACCTCTGCAGGCGAAAAGGGGAGGAGGGTGGGGCGAGTGCCGGTGGCGGGGCAGAAGCAAACAGAGTGCCGGTGGCATGGGAGAAGCAAACAAAGCAGCAGCCGGACGGAGGAGCCCTTGTGTTTCAGCCCTGGGTGCTTGGTTCTCGGCCGTAATCCAAGGCCAGAAGAAGTAGCCGCACCTCGCCGTGGTCACAGAGGAAGAGAGGATGCCACAGCCGCGTGCGAGGAGACCTTGCCGGATCTGTGTTGTGGAAGCATTGGTGACAGGTGCAAGTCCGACAGACAGCGATCAAAAGATGTCACAGATGTAGGTGTGCTACAGGAGTGTGACGGAGCCGACGATTGGAGCATCAAAGGTAGTGTCGCTGGCAGCGTCTCCGAGCGTGTTGTAGAGGCGACAACAGCGAGGGGACGAAACAGCAAACGCTCGGCTGGGAGCAAAGTTGTTGCACATGTGGGGAAGGAACCGTACCTCGTCTGGAAGCAGCGGGCGGAGATGAGGCAGGGTGAGGCAGGGGAAGCCGTTGACAAAGGAGGCAACGGTGCAACAGACAAGGTGCAGCAGGGCAGCGGTGGAGAGCTGAAGCAGAGATCCAGCAGTCGCCGGGCGCGATGGCTGCAATGGTGCAGTAGTGCAGCAGGGCAGCGGTGGAGAGCTGAAGCAGAGATCCAGCAGTCGCCGGGCGCGATGGCTGCAATGGTGCAGCGGTGCAGCAGGGCAGCGGTGGAGAGCTGAAGCAGAGATCCAGCAGTCACCGGACGCGGTGGCTGCAACGGTGCAGCAGACAAGGTGCAGCAGGGCAGCGGTGGAGAGCTGAAGCAGAGATCCAGCAGTCGTCGGACGCGGTGGCTGCAACAGTGCAGCAGATAAGGTGTAGCAAGGCAGCGGTGGAGAGCTGAAGCAGAGATTCAACAGTCGCCGGACGTGGTGGCTACTTGCTGCCGTTGGACAGCGATATTGCCTAGGCAAGCTGGCAAGCTATCTCTGATACCATGTTAAGAATGAACATTAGATTTTTTTATATATTTATATAATAACGGAATATAGATTTTTTTCAACTGATGAACGAGATCTTCTAACAGTTGACATGTTTCTTCCTTGATGTGTTGTTTTACCTAAACTTATCTTTTGGTAATGTCTTCCTTAATGTGTTGTTTTACCTAAACTTATCTTTTGGTAAATATGTCTGCTGCCGCGCCACTTGATCATTGAAGTCGTAATACTTTACTTGACGTTTACTTTCTTCAATTGCTTTTCTGATGAACTGATGCTTGAGTACAATGTGTTTGGTGCGACTACGGTTCTTAGCCATTTGCTATTGTCCATTTATTGTCACAAAAGGTCTTTGATCTTTCAATTTGCTTTTTCTCCAAAAATCTTCGATAATTCTTCTTAGCCAAATTACCTGAAAAGTGGTCATAAATGCTGAAATATACTTGGCTTCTGCAGAGGATTGTGCCACTAATTGTTGCTTCTTTGAGCACAAAAAAAAAAAAAAAAAAAAGAAAGAAAATACACCTATACCAAAAGAGAAAACATAATCAGAAGTACTTTTCATACCACCCTAATCACTATCATAAAATTTAATCAACTTCAAATCTTCTTGCATGTCAAACTTGATTCTAAATCCTTTAGTGCCTTGCAGATATTGAGAATTCTTTTTACAGCTCCAAAAATGAATGTGGTTAGGACTATTCATGAATGCAGAAATCATACTTATAACAAACATAATAATATCTGGCCATGTAGCTATGAGTTTTATAACCTGCACCAAACGAAAAATTAGAAGTACTCTTCATATCATCTGTACATTCACTCCAATTATTATCATAAAACCTAATTAGCTTTAAATCTTCTTACTTATCAAATTTGATTTCAAATCCTTTAGTACCATACCGTACGGAAGATATCTGAGAATTCTTTTTGTAGCTCTAAAATGAATGTTATTAGGACTATTCATGAATCTAGAAAGCATACTTATAGCAAACCAAATATTATGAGGTATAATATATTATCAATCAAACTTCCATCAAGAACTTGTTTGTCATTCTCTTAGTCCTCTTTTTCAATCTCCTCACGCATGAATAACAAATTAACAATCAAACTTTTATAAGATTGGCAGATTGAATTAGTGTCTGACTTAATATATGTTATTTCTTATTAGTTTGACTAACACTCATCATTAATGGATTTCTAGCATGGTATCATATCCATATTCGTAAATAAAAAGAGAGTACAAAAAATGATGAGTAAATCATATTTGAATGTTAAAAAGATGGGGATGATTGAGATTTTAAAGAGTCTGAGAGAGAGAGAGAGAGAGAGAGAGAGAAACGGGGATGATTGAAAAAAAAAGAAGATAAAGGAAAAGAAATTTAAACAACAAGAGCTTAGTAATTAAAGTCAAGCTTACGGTGCAAACAAAAAGTTAACCACACCACACAGTTAAGCTTATGGTGTGGCCAAAGTTAGCCATACCTAGCGATCAGCCCCTCATAGGGTGGGGATGATAAAAATAAATGGAGTTGGAGATGAAAAAACAGAAACAAAGATGGGTGAGGATGAGGAAACTAAATAATGGAGATGAGATGTAGTGTTTTAGTTTCATGCATATTAAATTATAAGTAATATGCATGAAAATATTATTAATGAGTTATATATATATATATTATTAAATTTCGGATTTTGATAATAAAATCAATTAATGAGTTATTGATCTAACAATGTTGTTTGTTAGAGTTGATTGATGTAGGATTAATTAAAGTAAAAATTAAAAAAGTAAATGAAATCATTTATTTGAGTTTTTCGACGATTGTACCGTCGACAAGCGACGATTGTACTATCGCCACCTAGGATTTTGGACAGCAGGTGGCGGTTGGACCGTCTAGGTTGGCGGTTGGACCGTCTATGTTGGCGGTTGAACTGTCGACGTCGGTGGTTGTATCACTCGTATCCGATTTTTTCGGGTGTGTTTGAATTTTGGCTCCGTTCTTCTGAAGTCAATTGGGGCCTATAAATACCTTAAGTTTTCTTGTATTTAGCACCAGCATTCACACAATTTATTAGGCAAAAAATATGTGAAAAAAAATATATGTACTAAAAGTGTGTAAGAAAAAGAAAAGAGAAAAATGAATGAGCTAAGTGTTATATTCTTGTAAAGAGTCTCTCTTGTAAGTTGAAAGTTTATAAGGGTTTGATCTTCACCCAAAAAAGATCGGTAGTTGACACCGATGGGCCTCGACGAAGAGGCTACTTAAGCATAGATGAAGTAATAAAAAAATTAAAATATAAATCAAAGAGGAGTGTTATATTAAAAATATTGAGATATATAAGTGAGATTGAATGATAAGTTTAGATAAAAAATATCATCTTTTTAAAACCAAATTAGACTTGTTATAACCTTATAACTATATTAATAAAAAAAAAGAAAACAAAATTAAAATAAGGTCCAATGAAATTGAACCCTAGACTTCAGGGTGACCTCTTAAGCACCTCTATTTTATTTTGATCTCATCCTTTTCATCAATGTAGTAGTACCCCATGATCTTTTTTTTTTCAATTATTCTCTCAATTTTTCATATGAAGGCTAGAAAACCTCAACTCTACGTAAGGTTGAGATAAGAAAAAACTAATTCTTTTTTTGCTATACTTAGAATTTTGACTTTAAAGATTAGTGATTAATTTTTTCAGCTACTTTTGAGTAATATAGACTTTGAATTTATACTTATTTTTTTGTTATATTTTGTGTAAATATCTTATGGTTATAAAGACTCTAATATAATTTTAATATGAGATTGTCATATAAAGTTATGCGTGTCTTAATCTAAGCTACTCAAAATCCCTTATTTTTTAGAAGAGTTTCTATTCATGCTAAATTGACCCTCTTAGAAATATAATTAGGCTTTGTTCTTTTAATATATTTTAAAAAGTTTCCTCACAATCCTGTAAATAGTTCTAATCCAATTTCAATAAATAGAAGTGTTGGTAGTTAAATTATGAAGGTAGTTTAGTCTCCAAATTATGCTAATTTAAGCTAAAAATTAATATAAATTTATTTCTATATGTTTTCTAGTTTCTTATAAAATTTTAAGATAATTCAACATCGTTTGGTCAGCTAAAATAGTGAAATAAATTTTTTTCGTAGAATTATGTGATGGTTTGAGTAATATTAACTACTTCATTTGATTATAGAGTGAATTATTAAAAAAAATTAATTATAAAATTTAGATAAATTTTTAGGTTGACTATAGTCTATTTTATTAGAGATTTTATTACAATTTTGCTATGAATTATTATAAATCAATAATTTAAGAGGTAAGGTTCTTAATTAAGGTATCTCATGATCTTATACTCTAGATTTGATATGTACCACACCTTATCACAGTTGATAGTTAACGAACATAGTTTTTCACTGAAATTTTTATTTTTAAGTTAAATAAGGTAACTATAAGTTTAATTCATTATAAAATAATGATTTTATAAATTATCAAATTCATAATATATTTTAGAAAGCATGTTTTGAATGATATGGTTAACATGAGCTAAATATTTTGCAAGCATTAAAATATATGAATTATGATAAAAATATTTTGTATGCATATATACGTTAAGATAAATAATGTATGAATATGCTATGACATAGGATATGAGAATGCACGTATGTATTATTACATGTTATATGGGAATACATATATATATATATTATGATATGTAATATGAGAATGCACATATATATTATGATGAGAGTATAGATATATGTTATGAAATATGGTGTAAAAGTTCATGAATTTACTATATTTATTATATGTATGTGAATTAGTTTGACATATAAATTTTACCTCTTTATTTTGAATATTAAATATCTTCTTCAGTAATTTTAAAAAATTAAATACATGATATGATTATATGCTCATCTAAATAAAACAATCTATACTTTGATTACTCATTATATATTATATTTTACAAGTAAAAATAATAGGACTCCAGCTAAGTGATTTGATTGGGAAATTAGCACATGCAAGCCTATACTAGTGTAGATACGCATTTGTAAGTGTATAAATTTTAGACATACTAAGCAGGCAAAATTTTATTTTGGTCAAAGATTAGTAAATTAGCATGTGTTTGCTTTAAAGGTTACTTGCACTCCTATTGATAATAATAAAAAAATATATATGATATCATGCATATAAGACATGAATGAATGGGACAAGGGAAAGGAGGCATTTTATATTATGGTATATACAAGACGAGGATGGGTGGAGCACCCTACTAAGCCCATCAATAAATACGGTGGGCAGAGATGTTAGGTTCAAACATTTCGATGAGTCAAACTTTTGTTATTCAAATAAAACTAGTCGAATCTTCATTAAATCAATCATGGTTTAATTAAATCAAATGAAATATCATCTCATTAAACACTAAGAACTCATGATGATATTCCTCCGATGATGGATGACTACAAATGGTGAATAAGCATTCATTCTCCCCTTCCTTCCATTGACGTAGAATTATTCTCTTAATTTATATATATAAAAAAAAAGAAGAGAAAAACCTTTATAATAATGTCAATATGAATTTTAGGTTGTTAATTCAGGTCAATGCTTCCATGTGAATAATTCTTACTTGTTCTCACCGTGGAAGAATCGAAGCAGGAGAAGAACCTTGAGGCTCGCTTGCTTGCATTCACCATTCTTTTTTTTTTTTTTTTTTCCAGTCGCTGGTATTCATTCATATGCAACTCTAGTCGCATGCATGCAGTCAGATAGAATGGGTTCGTCGTCGTCGTCGTCGTCGTCCTTGCAAGCTAATTCTTCTTCTCAATCTTAGCCGAAACCAGTGGAGCACGAAAGATGAGAGGAGAGGGATGGTATTGTCCCTCTCACTTTGCTGCAAGTGTTTCTTTTGGGACCAGACATCCTCCACCGATGGATGGAGCATCTTTTGAGCGTCGATGCACATAAGAGACCTGAGGAAGAAGATGATGACTCCCTCCTAATCGATCAAAGTATAAAAGAATGACTATGCACCAAACGTTACCTCGATATGTACCTGGGAGTCCATGTGGGACCTACCATCAGGATCCATCCATGTACACAAGCGAGGCATGGCCAGGAATGCGGGTTTGTCATAAAACATAAACAGAGGAGAGTAGGAATTTTTAACGATCACGAGTATCTCATCTAAAAGAGTAACTTAATCAGTTTCCTAAACATTCATCGTTGTAATATTTTGATTCTGATTTGTTTATCACTATAATTTTCAGTCTAAAATAAATTTCTCCAAACATCAATCAATACCCATTCAAAAATAAAAAAATTCAAGTTAATGACCACTAATATATAAATATATTAAATATTATTATCATCATAATATTGAAAGCAACTCACTTTTTTTTTTAATGGTTATTATTGTAAATTATAAATTATTCTTTTGGTCAACTTAGTTTGTCAACTTCAATATATATGTCTGTTTTTTGAGTTACGACGATTGTGTCTACTCTTAAATTTAATTACTTTTTTCAAAATGAAAAATTCTTTTTTTTTTTTTTTTGCTTCAAATTTATTTATCCTCATTCCGACCGTCCGCGTGGCCGTTGACCCACCAATCATCGTGGGGCCGGAGGACACTGCATGCGCCGCCGTGTCGCGTAGCTAAACGGCCCGAGATGACGTGGCGAGACGAGATCTCGCCTCCCGAGATCCTTCGTGAACCCCTCCCAATCTCTCTCCCTCGGATTCCTTCCCGCTCGTCGACGCCGCTTTCTGAGTCACGCACGGCACCATACAGCAAATTAGGCCATTTGAAATCCGACGCGTATGCCCAACCAGGATGAGGAAATGTAAAGTGGGCCTTCGATCGTGCAACGTACACCCTTCACAGGCCGATGGATACGTAAGTATAATAATGGAAAGATCACGAAGACCTTATGTGAATGCGTGTACAGGGAGCATATAGCAATCAATCATATGAGTATTTGAATGAATAATTAAATAACCAAAGTTATTCGGATTTGGTTCGGCGACAAATATCTTTCTAACAACAATGATATCTCAGGGGCATCTAAACATCATAAAATTAAATACATGGCATGTGTGTGTATACGATAATTTAAAATTATAAGGACTTTAATGGCCGTTTATGTGTTTAATTGTCTTATTTTATAAAAATATAGGTCATGATATTTATCACGAATAAATGAATAAATAATTCTTTATTCCAACCGAAGAGGATTTTTTTTTTAATTATCGCTTTAAGCTATTATCAAATATAATTCATTTAAAAGGTTTTTCTATTATTCATCATTTGGGTAATGTCGTAATTTCGGATGGTTGGCAAACGTTGCCAGCAATGCTCTCATGTCGCTTTCGCTGTTGCCCGATCTCACGCACACACACACACACACACACACACACTCTCTCTCTCTCTCTCTCTTTTTGATGCTGTGGGAGTAACGTTCCTGAGGCGATGCCGGCCTCCTCGTCCGCCGCCAATCGCGTCCCGGGAATCCTCTTCTCCAGAGCCCTGGCGCCGCAACTGGACTCCGATCTACACCCGGCGCTGAAGCCCCAACAGCGCCGCCGGGTACGGAGCCCCGCATTGCCCCGCGCTGCTGCCGGGGCCCGCCCGAGAAGATGCGGCGCTGCATCCGGCGGGAGGAGGAGCGGCCCCGCCACCCCCCTGCTTCGCTGGAAGTTCAGTGAGAAGCCCCCGTCGGAACCCGGCCGTAAGGTCGAGGACGTCCGCCCCGGAGTTCCGCCGCCACCGACCCGCATCTCCGCGAGGAAGCTCGCGGCTGGGATCTGGCACCTGCGGCCTCTGGGTGCTGATGGAAGCGGCCGCCACGGCGGAGGGGAAAAACGGCGGGCTCCTCTAGGTCCTGAGGTACGATAACACCAAGATTGCCGTCCCTTGGAAGTTTTGTTTCTAGGGTTTCTTTTTCTCTAGTAGAAATCTGGTTGATTCTTGTCAGAAGCTCACATTTGGGCGGCACACTCTGTGCTGGAATTCGAGCTGTTCTTGTTCAGATTGTTCAAAACCTCCCAAGATGAAACCTTTAAATTATCTTCGAAATCCCTTCAAAAGAACAAATAGAACCCTTTTTTCCTTCGATTCTTGATAGTCGAATGGTTTAAGATTCGGTTGCAAACATGGATAAATTGTCCTCGAAAAGAACTATACATCTTTCTTTTACCAACATGTTCTTTTCATCATTACAGGAACTCAAGCAATTAGTAGTACTAGATCCATCTGTAATATAGTCAGCTTCATTCCAAATTCCTGATCTATTTGGTCACTAGTTGCTCTCACCTGATCAATGGCATCAAACGCAGGCTTGGTCCTAACACTTATACTAGTTGTGATTACTAGTTGTTGTACGGATCTTCAAGTTATGATGCTTTCCGTCCTTCCTGAAGATGCTATCTTGCACTTGGGATGTTTGAATGTTATTATTCATTGACTTGCATCCCTCCTTTCTACTTTGCAGCTTGTTCCTGGGTATCAAGAAGTTCAGTTGTTTTATAATCCCCTTAGCACCGACCTCCATGTTAATAAGAATAGGAAGAATGGGCATGCCAGTCCTGTGTCTGTCTTAAGTCCCAAGTATGGTGATTTCCATAAGGTAATCCATTATTCTTATAAATTCCTTGACTTTTTGCCCTTTTCTTTTTCACCATTTACAGTCACTTTGATTGATGCTACTCATCTGGAACGTTCTGTTGGATTTCAGAGTTCTGCAATGGAGAAGGCAACTAAATGGGACCCTGGGAGCTCAATGACCACAGAGGAGGTCTACCGATTCTACCGTCACCTGAAGCTTCTTGAAGACCAGGAACTGAACACAGTTTCTACTGTTTCTTCTCTACGGACTGAGCTCGAAAGGGCTCGTGCCCGCATCAGTGAGCTTGAGAGAGAACGTAAGTTGGCAAAGAAAAAACTGGATCAATTCTTGAACAGGCTTGCTGAGGAGAAAGAATCATGGCGGAGCAGGGAGCATGAGAAATTTAGAGCTATAATTGAGGCAATGAAGGCCGACCTTGGCAAAGAGAGGAAAAAGCGGCAAAGAACAGAGATCATCCATGCCAAGCTTGTCAGTGAGCTTGCCGAGGCCAAATTAACTGCAAAGCAGCTCTTGCAGGACTATGAGAAAGAACGCAAAGCTCGTGAACTTGTTGAAGAGGTTTGTGATGAGCTTGCAAAGGAGATTGGTGAGGACAAGGCTGAAATTGAATCTCTGAAGATGGAAGCGATGAAGATCCAAGAAGAAGCTGAAGACGAGAAAAAGATGTTGCAGATGGCCGAGGTATGGCGTGAAGAAAGGGTTCAGATGAAATTAATTGATGCAAAGCTTACTCTTGAGGAGAAATATTCAGAGCTGAGGGACCTAAAAGCAGAGTTAGAAGCATTTTTGTCTGCAAGG
This sequence comes from Ensete ventricosum, assembly GCA_029747655.1. NCBI lineage: Eukaryota > Viridiplantae > Streptophyta > Magnoliopsida > Zingiberales > Musaceae > Ensete > Ensete ventricosum. The sequence continues at coordinate 19,042,623 of JAQQAF010000006.1, forward strand.
ATGACTAAAGAATCGGACTTTGCATCAATGAAAGAGGCTGAGTTACTTAAAGGAAAAGCAGACTTGGTAAATATTGAAGTCACAAAAGAGTTCTCTTACCAGCCACCACTTGCTTCAGAAGACATTTATGCCGTCGTTGAAGAACTCCAACCAAAACAAGAAACTAATGCGAGAGACATCAAACCTTGCTGTGTTTATAGCCCTAGAAGCCATGCCTCCAAGGTTAACACAGTGAGTCCTGGGACAGATGGCTTTCTAGAACATCCAACGAAGCAGCATGCACATGAGATGATAGATAGCAATGATGATGAAGAAGATGAAAGTGACTGGGAAACAGTTAGTCAAGCCGAGGAACAAGGCTCAAGCAATTCACATGATGGGAGCGAACCATCTGTCAATGATTACTGCAAAGAAAGCTATGCTTCAGTAAGCGAAACAGAGTTGAAGGAGAATGGTAACAAAAAACTAAACAATGAAATCATAGAGGTTTCTCCTACAAATGCAAAATCAAGAAAGAAGGTGTCTTCAATATGTAGGCTTTGGAGATCATCAGCACATGATAATGTTGAAGACCATAAGAAAAGGTCGCTGTCCAATGGAAGGATATCCACTGGAACCCTGGCTTCGAATGATTGTGAAGAGTACAAGAAGCTTTCAGTTGAGTATACAAATGGAAGACCAGATGGAAGGATCTCCAACGGAAATCTATCTCCTGACATGGGGTTGGGTGAAGCTGGTTTGAGCCCAGGAAGCATAGGGCACTTAAACTCTCCCGACTTACTGAATTCTCACATTACTCGAGGAATGAAGGGGTGCATCGAATGGCCACGAAGCGATCAGAAGCACGGGCTAAAAGCGAAGCTACTGGAGGCAAGGATGGGGAGCCAAAAGATTCAGCTGCGTCATGTCCTTAAACAGAAAACTTAGAATGTTTATTGATAAACCACATTCTTGGCCACCAAGCCAAGAATGTTTTCCTTTGTCAAGGCAGACTTCAATATCATCTCTCCATGAAATCTCAAGCACTTTGCTGTATGGGCTTGAGCAAGTGCCTCTAGCTGTAACTTTCTGTAGCCTCTAGCTGTCTATTATTCTATCTGATTAAGCAATTTAGTATGGAGCTTTTGTCACAACTTATATTGCTGCTACAGATGCTTTGAAGGCAAGTATATAGTTTAGTAATCTCTTTGGATGTATAGTGGCACATATTATTTTGCCACTCTCATTAAAATCTCTGAGCCAGCAAAAGCAAATCAAGTTCAAAACTGGTCATGTTTAGAAATGTTCCAATTTCATCGGTGAGAATGCCATGGTGACTTCATGATTATGTGCATTCTTATAGAGCTATTGCCCTATTTCAACATCGTTAATTTGGATTTTGTTGTTCATGTGCACTGTTTGGTTATTAATTTATCAAAATAAGCATGTGGAAAACATCAAATCACTCCAAAGAAACAGCATCGAATCACTTAAAAAAAATGTTTAATTAAATGACTCATTCACCACTGCACATCGAGCACAAGGTTGTCGCTTTAAGAGTTGTTTAACTTATCGAGTCGAAGTGCCCGATCATTGCACCGACACGAGCACCGGAATCACGCTTGGGTTTACACTTCAAGATTCGTGAAATGCTCGGACTCAGAAGACCGCTGCGTGTTTTCCACTTTAAGATTCGTGGAATGAATGGATCTCTATACATTTCGGCGGTAGACTACATAACACCACGTTTTATCTCGGAATTCTCCTCGGCCGTCCCTTGCTGCCGTCGGTGAATAGCGACCATGGTGTGTGAGAAGTGTACGATGCTCTCTCTTCTTCCTCCCTCTCCTTTCCCCTCTCCACAAGCCCCAAAGTTTTGATCTTTCCTTCTCTCTTAATTTTGAGCTGATGATGTTGTATTCGTTGTCCGATCGCTCTCTTTGCAGGCGAGAAGAAGCTGGCCAAGGTGATCGTTCCAGACAAGTGGAAGGAGGGGGCCAGCAACACCACCGAGAGCGGCGGACGAAAGATCAACGAGAACAAGCTCCTCTCCAAGAAGAACAGGTCCCTGGTCTCTCCTTCGTTTCTTCCTTCGCTTCTTAGGTTCCGGTTCTTGTGGAAACTCTCATTCTTTGTTCTAGTAATTGAGGCTTCTTGCTCGTTTGATTTGTGATTTTTTTGTCTTCCTCTCGTGCAAATTGCTTCTTTTGCTAGTTATTGGTTCGGCGTTGATCAAAATTCCATTTTGATTTTTGATGCGCTTTTGGATGATTACTGTAGATCTTAGATTTGATAATACAGAACGTTTCTACTAGCTTCATGCTTTTGATTGATCATGTAAAAGAAGATAATTGATGCAAAGGCCATCTTGCCTTTCTCAGTTACAGCATCGGTTGTTTTAATCTGTTCGCTTTTAACCGAGGTAGGTTCGAAACCCTAATTTGGATTATAAGAAGTCATTCTAAATTGTTGGTGGCATTTAATGACGCCGAGAGAGCACAAAGTTTTATGGAGATAGAATCAGATAAGATAAAATATTTGTTTTCGGATTGCCCTCTTTCGTTTCCTTCTTTGTAAAAGTACAATGTTTTACGATTGTCTTTATGAAGTTATGGGGAAGAAAACTATACATCAACAAAGGGTTGTGATTCCTTTGATATCTCCGGACTTGATTGAGCTTCAACTGCCGATAGCTGCATTAGTTGTAGATATGATCTTTTTCATATCTTGTGAAGGTACTAATGCTTTTCATGCTAATTGGGGCTGAGTTATGTGTGAAAAGTTTGCCCTGATAGACTTGCAATGGCTTGAGCCAAATACATTTATGGTTTATACATCAAGAAGGGGGTTTAAACTTTAAAGAGACATGGACATGGTGGACAAAGTAGTTTATAGGTATAGTGCTTCTCACTGCAACTAGAGCACACAACACCGATTTGTTTAGATGAGAGGAGCTCTGCAAAGCATACAAATATTTAACGTAATTAGCCCCTTGCATCAACAAGGGTTGTGTTTCCTTTGATATTTCCAAACTTGATTGAGCTTCAACTGCCGATAGCTGCATTAGTTGTAGTTATGATCTTTTACATATCTTGTGAAGGTACTAATGATTGTCATGTAAATGGGGCTGAGTTATGTGTGAAAAGTATGCCTTGATAGGCTTGCAATGGCTTGAGCCAAATAAATTTATGGTTTCTACATCAAGAAGGGGGTTTAAAGAGAAATGGACCGGTGGACAAAGTAGTTTATAGGTATAGTGATTCTCACTGCTAGTAAAGCACGCAAATCTGATTTGTTTAGATGAGAGGAGCTCTGCAAAGCATGCATATATTTAACATAATTAACCCCTTGCATCAACAAGGGTTGTGTTTCCTTTGATATCTCCGGACTTGATTGAACTGCCGATAGCTGCATTAGTTGTAGTTATGATCCTTTACATATCTTGTGAAGGTACTAATGGTTGTCATGCTAAATGGGTCTGAGTTATGTGTGAAGAGTACGCCCTGATTGGCTTGCAATGGTTTACATCAAGAAGGGGGATGAAAGAGAAATGGACTGGGTGGACAAAGTAGTTTATAGGTATAGTGTGATTCTCACTGCTAGTAAAGCACGCAACTCTGATTAGATTAGATGAGAGGAGGTCTGCAAAGCATACATATATTTAGCATAATTAACCCCTTGTATGTTGTATAGGTGCATTAGCTAGAGGTTATGCATGCATATTATGGAGTAGATGTTCATCAGTCTTTTTCATTAAGTACTAACGTTTGTGCCATAAAGTTCTTCGTTCAAAAATTTGATCCATCATGATTTACTGATAACCGGATATTTTGCTGGCATTATTTAGCTTCTCATTTCAGTAGGTAATGCCATCTGTTTTAAATGTATTTGTTATTTGCTTTACCACTTTATAAGACTCTAGTGTTAAGAACTGACTCTGAGATTTTTCTTATTTCTCAGGTGGACACCGTATGGAAATACTAAGTGCATGATATGCAAACAACAAGTACACCAGGATGCAAAATATTGTCATACTTGTGCATACTCCAAAGGCAAGGGGATCTGATGATTTTAGTTTGATTACTTCTCATCCTGTGCTCTCTGGTTTGGGTTCTCTTCAGGATGAATCCATCTCATAGTTTTGTATACAAGACATCCACATGCACTAGAATTTGCAAGTTTTAGTTTCTTGTGCATTTAGTCTTATATCGAGTAATCGATCTCATGATCAGACAAAAAGCTTTCATGAGTTGATCTTCACCATTCCTTTTATCTTGTAACAAATTAATCTTGGAGTTCTTTTTGTAACTTTATCCATTTTTTTATTATTTTTTATTCAGGTGTCTGTGCAATGTGTGGGAAGCAAGTTCTGGATACGAAGTTGTACAAGCAGAGTAATGTATGATGGATGCTATATCATCCATGGCAACACAGTGTTCATGAGTTTTTGCAACCATCGTTGAATTTTATTTACTTCCGGCAAAGATGACATAGAAACTGTTGAATGGGTGGTAAATCTTTACCTGTCTGACAAAACCGGCATTGTGATGATTTGACCCATTGTTTGAGCACCAGCTTTCTTATTAGCTTTGCGAGCACGATTAGCTTCAGTGAGGTGGCGTTTTACCACCTTTCAATTCACCTTCCCCTTTGCCTCTTGAATCATAGCTAGTTGTTAATTACTGATGGAATCCGTGTAAGGTTTCCCTGTTTACTGTCTCATTTTGAGGATTATGTGCTAATCTTTATTGCAACACTTGCAATCATATGGCTCATGCCAGATTATTTTACATGCGTATTTGCTTTTATCTGCAGCGATTTCTGCAAACAACCATTTCTAATCACAAGCAGCCCAAACATCTCCCAAGTCAATACTACCATCGAGTAACATTCATAAATAAAAATGTGAAACAATAAAGTGTATATTATGTATCAATAGCATATTAATACTCTATTCATAAATAAAAATGTGAAACAATAAAGTGTATATTATGTATCAATAGCATATTAAAGAAACCTCCTTTGGCATTCCAGCGTAGCCACACTATCATTACAAGATTATTAGACCTAGAAAAGTCGACCAAGTCGTTTCTTCAGACAAAGCCAGCCATGGAATGAAATGTCCTTACTCTTGCAAGAAAGGCTGGTGCATCACCCAAGATGAAAAGGAATTAGATCATGCTGAACTTTATTATTAGCCAATTAACATCAAAAGGATAGACATTGAGCACACCAATATTTTACTTCCAAACCAAAATTAAATAAGACACTAGGGATCAAAAGAAGCACAACAGAAAAGAAGAAAAAGAGAGAGAGAGAGAGAGATAAGAGAAACAGGTTTCCAATTCCTCATGACTGAACAGCCAGCCTCTGAAGATGCTCGCAGAAAACTCGAAGGCTGACATCATCGGTAAAGATGACATCACTCCCAGGAACTACCTCCTGGGCAGAGTTATATGTGGCCGATGGATTCAACTTCGCCAATAAAAATCTTGCCTGTGGAGGGAACAAGCCAATTCAGTCATCAGCCCAAAAGTAGGTGCACTTAACAAAATAGGTCACCATAAATTTGCTAGATCATCACCATCATGGGATTTGTTTCTATTAGGTTGATAATGTCAGCTTATTTAACACCAATGACAAGGTGTTCGTATTTCTTTCTTGTGGTAAGTGATCTATGTATCACACTCATTGCAGACATAATGTGGGAATTCCTTCGACTAAGGTATAAGCAATTAAGGTCTTGCAATATCAACTCAAGGCTCGCTAAAAAATTCTTATACGGACCTGGGAACCATGCTGATCGCAGATAACTAATCTGGGAACAGGGAACCGATCTCTGATGATCACCTGGGCATCATCGTGCGGTGCTTGTAATAGCAGAGCAAAGGCCTGTAAACGACAGAAAATACAAAAATTAATCAATAAACTATTTATCTGATAAAATGACCTTATTGAAGAAGAGATATTCCATAAAACCTAGATGCTTGTAAAAGGGCATCAATCTGGGAGCTTGTTATAGTTTTGCCTTTGCTGGTGCAAAGGGCACCTTGAACATCAAAACCTACCTCGTTCATGCTAAACAATCATTTTTCAATATGTTAAAAATTCTTTGTTACTAGGTCTTCATGGCATGAGAATAGTACCAGCATAATCACTCAGCAGTGTCTTGTGATTTCTGAGAGGATACCATAGCTGAGAATAAGCACTTTCCAGTCCAAGCAGAGTGGACAACCAATAACAGCTCAAGGTTCTTGATTTTGTAAACAAGGTGATGTAGAAAAAAACATTAAATACGAGAAAAATTACAACAAATAGACCAGTTGTGGACTTGACAGGTGGGACAGACATCTTGATGGGAAAACATTGGACGTGGACGATCATCACAGTAAATTGCAATGATAGCTCAAACAGTTACCAAAAAAATTAAGCTTCCGTTCTTTGGAGGATTTGCATAATCAAATACATTGTATGGATCATACTAGAAGAAATGGATAATTTGTACTCTTGCTGACACATTCGAACATATAAATGTGGCATAATACAGATAAAGGACTTTATCACAGGCTAAGAGAGTGATCTAACGATGAATAACCGAGCCTTATCATATTGCCATGATTATCAAAAGACAGTTCAGTTTCAGATGGCAGCAGCACTACGATCAATAACGAAGTCAGTCGATAATGTTTAATGCTTTGCTGGAAAATAACAGGTCAAACACTGTCCTATTGTGCTGCTAATTTTTTTTGTTTGATGCAGCAAGGGTTGAGAAAATTCTCATATAAGAATTACAGATATGGAACTAAAGTTGACCTAATAAATTGCACAAGCAAAACTAATGCACTAAAACTTCTGAGAAATCAATCTCTGAGGAGAACATCAATGAGTGATCAACATGATAGTTCCATGGAATTACCTGATGCTCTGCCTGATTCTGGTAGCCCATATTGCGCCACTGAGCAATGGTCATACCATGAAAAATTACAATGCTGAAATAAGCATCGAGCAATAGAATATGGTCTGCAGATATAGATGCAACATCTAACAGTGCAGGAGTAGGAGGCGAATTAAAAGAATAAGAAATCAGTGAAGGCTGGATCATGACAACAGAATTGGTGACACTCTCTCGATTCAACAACATACGGAAATATGCAGTCTCATCAGGGCTATTGTTAAAAACCTGTAGCAAAACAATGTAAAATAAGTTTAAGATAACTGTATAATACAGTCAAATTTACCTCTGATGACTATGCACTATAGTACCTGAACAAACTGCGAACGCCGTAAATTAAAGATGAACTGCGGTAGTATTGAGAAATTTGGATGTAGTGTAAATGATGAAGGGTCATCTTTTCTGTAATTACCAAAACGTGAGCAGAGACGGATAAGAGATCTATCCAACCATCGTGTTGCATCAAACTCTTCCTGAAAAAAGAAAGCTTATTGTTATGAAATAAAACAAATACAGAATGCTGATCTAAAGTTTTTAATATTCCGAATCTATTATCGCAAAACTTTTATGCTAAATTTGTTACTTAACTTGAACATCATAATCTAACTTGCACATAACTAGAGAAAGTAGGAATAAAAAATTTCATCACAACAATCTAGCAACAGATGGTTTTACACAAGGTTTTACTTACCGGTCCATACCGGTGTACTGACATATTGTCGGTACCATTAAAATATATTATAGTACTATTCAAGATTTTCCTTACCGAGCAGTAAGGCCCGTACCACCTAGTACGTACCGGTCCGACAGCTGACCAGTACACGGACCGGCCGCTACCGGGCGATACCGTTAAAATCGGCCGTAAATCGACCGCCAGCGGTCGATTAAGGGAGAAATCGACCGTCGGCGGTCGATTGAGAAAGAAAAAGGGAAGAGGAAGAAGAAGAGGAAAAGAAGAAAGAAGAAGAGGAGAAGAAGAAATACCTCGCTCGCGCGCCCTCGCCGCCCGCGGGTCGCCCGTGAGCCCTCGCCGCCCACGGGCAATTTTTTTCCCCGCGCGGGGAGGGGGAACGTCTCCTGCACAGGGAGAGAGATCGAGGTGACGTCGCCCCTTTATTTGATTTTTTAAATATATTTAATATTTTAATATAATATAATATAATATAATATTATATTATATTATAAAAATATAAAATATTTATTATACCGGGAGGTACGCACTATGCATACCACCCGATACCGGGACCGTACCAGTACCGACAAAATGTCGGTACACTGATACGGACCGATACATAAAACCTTGGTATTATATAATATAATATTAAAATAATATTAAATATTAAATATATTAAAAAAAAAGGGCCGACGTCGCCTCGATCTTTCTCCCTGCGCGGGAGAAAAATCGTGAGTGAGGCAGCGACCCACGGGCGAGGGCGATGACAGCGTGCGGACGAGGATGGCACAAGGTATTCTTTCTTCTTTTCCTCTTCTTTCTTCTTTTCCTCTTCTTCTTCTTCCCTTTTTCTCCCTCAATTGACCGTCGACGGCCGAAATCGATCACCGACGATCGATTTTGATGGTACCACCCGGTAGTGGACGGTCCGCGTACCGGTAACCTAGCAGACCGGTACATACCGCCCGGTACGGGTGGTACAGATCGGTATGGAAAACCTTGGTTTTACATATAACATTTGTTAATGACACAAATCACAACAAAATAAATGTCCCGCAAAAATATAAACTTCACCAACTATGATTATAATAAATCAAGGATTTTGGCAAGTGATCTTAATACTGAAATTTCGATCGCACTTAAGTAAATCATGCTTACTTCCATGTCCATTTTCAAGGAGATATATCTTGCTAAAACAACAGCTGCAGTTTCCTGGTCAAACCCTTCAACTAATTCCTGCACAAGCAGTACCATTCTAGATAAGCAATTAAGTGTAATCATGCTCTTTTAAGCCGTAATCAACAGCAAAAAATTGTTAAACGAAAGAAGCAATTTTTCACGTTACCTGTGGAACTGAAACTGATTGAATCCAAGAGAAAGATAATCAAGTAACATGACCTAAACCTACTATATCAGGAACTAGTTTAATCTAGTCTGCATATTTCAATGTAGCCCAACAATCCAAAGGCAAACCTAATAGCCAATCATGGTGCACGGAATTGATACTGCACTATCCTGGTGCAGATACAGTGGCATGACATAGTAGTGTGCAGAACTCTGAAGTCTGTACCATGGTTCGCTTTACCGGTCCGTACCGATATACCGATCAGCTGTCGGTATGACATTTACCGAACCATATCTATGCACCGACATGCTGTACCAACAAATTAGTATGTACTGCCTATATCATTCTTCCGTCGGACCAGTATGTACCAGATGATATGCTGTGGTACGGCGAAACTTGGTCTGTACTTTGTACCACATGTTTTTGTCCTAACCAGTGTGGTCAGTTCCATAATTGCAGATGTGAACTAACACAAACTAACACATCCATTCCAGTCATACATATGGTTGCTTGTGCATGACCTGGACATTTAACATACGAGGGTATCTGAAGTGAAAAGAAATAAAAAAAACATGAGGACCACAGAAAGGACATGACCAAGATATAGATAAGAAGCAAAGAAACAGGTACCCATGAGCAACCTAGGAGTCGTAAAAGGTCCAAAATTGCACAGCAGAAACATACAATTCAAAGAAATGACAATTTTAAGAAAAGGGAATAAATGACAACCATAATCCTTGGAGGCTAAATTGGCCAACCCAAGGCATGAAACAAAATACTGCATGAAGCAACATTAAGGAAACAGAATAGCCCAGGCAGGCCTGAGACTCTTGAGGTTCACTTATTTTGTTAGCTGAAAAATTTGCAATTCACGTTGCAAGAGTAAAATGTCAAGTCTACCTTTGGCTCGAACCTCAATGCATTATGTGCAGCCAAATACCAAAGTGCATGACAACACTTGACTATATTTGGAGTACAAATTTAAAAGAAATAAACAGATTATTACCTTACATAACCTAACTACCCAAAATGCTAACAAAAACTCACCTCTCATAGCAAACTTATCAGAAACAAAATGTAAAAAATTGTTAGGTATATCAAATTTGCTTGCAACATAGTTCTGCATATCAGCAAGCTAAGTTTGCAAAGGTTAAGGAAGAATTATATTTTGTTGGTAGGAATGACATCAGAGCTGTTCCTAAAACTACTTTAGTTTAGTTTCTAAATATTGAAAAACATGAGAACTTGATATCAAACGAATCCTAGACTCAACTTGTAACTCATGCATCTCTATATGTGAAGTTGAATGTGGCATAAATTGAAAAGTGAAACAGATTATAGTTAACAATAGCACATAAACAATCATCCCTACATGTTAAGAACATATTTGTCCAAGTTTTACAACACTATATGTGTGATCAGAACAAATGCATATTGCAAACTGTAGCATTTTCTCATTAAATGGTATTTTGGTGGTACTTGGAGTATATTTCTTCATTTTATCAATCTAGGATGACCTGATCCATCTTTCTTCTTATAATTTATTAGTAACACACTATGTTTAGTCCCACATTGGAAATTCAACGAGATTTAAAATAGTGTTATAAACTGTCAGATGGATATACTATTATTAATTTTGGCTTAAGCATTTTGGTCTAATGGTTCAGCTTCAATAAGTTAGTTATCTCATAAGGCTAAGTCATGACAAATGGTATTAAGACTGATCTAATTTTGGGCGAAGGCCTCATCGAACTACTCATGGATGGACCTAGAGACACACTACATGATGGAGCCACCTTTAGTTTTGGACTACGTTGGTCCTTGATGAGGATATAAATCTAAAAAGAGGGGGAGATCACAATGGGAGAATATTTAAGTAAATGCATAAAGGATTTGATGAATGGACTATCATCATAAACCATTGGTTCAGGCTTAACAAGTTAATGGATCAATTATCTCGTCAAGTCATGTCGTAAAAAAGCAAGTACTACGTCACACTTATTCCTAATGAAAATTTCTACAACTCCAGAATTTTCCCAGTTTGTTTCATATTCACATTCCATAAGTAAAGAAAATTGCATAAAAAAGTGCTGGAAAAGTAAATGTTCCAAAATCTATCATGATCAGCTCATGCTTCATTCAAATTTGGCATCATATTATCTTGAAACAAAATTTCACCCATCATTATCAATTGATGTAAAATCAGATAAAATATACAACAGCTATTCCACAACTAACCTCTGTGTTGGAACCATCCACCCATGTCCTAGTAATTGTTGTAACCCTTAGCCTCATTTGACCTTCAGGGTTCTGATAGCTACAAGAAAGGATCATCACATTGATAATTAATAAGATCTGCAGTAAAAAAGGAAATCAATAAAATAGTTAAAAAAATAAATCATACTTTGTTAAGAATTGTACATATAATTGTGGGTTCGGAATTCCAGGTTGATTTGAGCGATCACTAGGTGAAATATCAAAGAATACAGTCAAACAAGTACTTCTATCAAGACCACACATCTTCCATGATGTTGTATTCCCTTGGCCTACAACAGTGTCAGCACAAAGAGCGCCCTTCTGCAAGAGTCCAACGAGTCAGAATTGCATTCATTAGACAGGGAAGTTTTGAATTTCCTCACAGAAAAGTCCATTTGAACATGTATTTCATGTCAGGGTCATTCAATAAAATTTTAGCCATTGAGTAGGACAACCTTCTCCAAAGATGTACATGGTCCAATAATTCCCTGAATTTTGATGTCCTTTGAGCAATTGATCTCAAGTGTGCCACTGGCATTAAAAAGGAAGTATCACAGGATTAGTACATAATTGTATGCCTTGAAGAATGTATTAGTGCACAGGAATATAACGGCAATGGTAAAACTAATTTACCAAATGAAGCCAAAAAGAAAAGCAATTTCTCCATCCTTGGGTTAACTGACCATCATGATTTATAAGGAGGTAAAGGGAAAATTAAAACCAGACACATCAAACATAGCCATGAGAGGTGTATTAGGAACTGGATGGCTGATGGGATGGATGAACCATAAAACTAAACATATATGGTTAACTAGCCTTCGATCAGGAAGAGAGAAGCTATATATCTAAAAGACAATGAACAGTCTCAGGGAAACAAATCTAGCAGTATCTGGTTGAATCACTAACAAAAGAAAGCATTAAGTCAATCTTGCATTTACATCAAATGTCCATGAGTGCTCTATTGCCAATTCATATGATTATCACACTTTAATTAAAATAAAAGGATTGAGTTTCAGACTCAAAGGTAGAAGAAACTTTAAAGGATGAACCAAATGAAACTATGCATATCCGATGAAGCTTTATGAGTAATTTAGAAGAAGCCCATGCAGCAGAATCAGTGTAATACAAAATGTTCTGCAGAGTAACTTCTTCTTACTACCAATAAGCCTGTCAACAGAGATTGGTAATGCAGATGTTCGCACCAAACTTGCTATATCTCTACTATTTTGTGACGAGAGTCTCTTCTTTTTGGGCTTTAACCACTTTATAGTGGCTTCTTTTTTGATATTTTCTAAAATTTCCATGGTGTCTTCGGGCTAAAAAATTTAGATACAACTTGATCGTCAATACACAATTATGTGATCAAATTTCTGTATACAGAGATAAGTGAAGAATGAAGGTGTGGTACATAACTATTTCAATATTGGGGAAGAACGCAACGGACTTACTTAAAAGAAAGGCCAAGCGACTGCTCGCCATCCTCAAAAATCTGCTTAAAAGAATCTTTAAAAACTGAATGTCCAAAACTTTCGGCAAGGACAACCAGTCCACCAGTTCTTTCAACTGCTACTTTCATCTCTGCAACCCCAACCTAGTCATGCATCCAAAGGATAAAGAAAATGATTTTAGCACTTGAATAAGGAACTATGGGTTGGCATTCCAATAATCAAGAATAACTTCAGTAATAGCACTTCTCTTTTTTTTTGGTGTTGAAAATGTGCAAAATGGACTTGTGTGTTGTGTGAGTCCACATGCAGGAAGGCAGGCCTTCAAGAATGCATGTTTGTCTATGTGCACATATGTGATGAAAGAGACATCTGGCTGTCCATTGTATATCTGCAAGCCAACTGGTTTAAAAAAGGCATAGCAATAACAATAGCATGTGCTGTCAATCTGGGAGAAGCATGAAATTAAGCATTTGAGTGTTTTGCAAACTATATCACATTCCTGTAAACCTTGGAGAAAGAGGGAAATCTGCAAATTGCACTCTTAAATTTATGGTAACATGAAATATTTAATTTCTTTGCTTTGGAAGTTCAAACAGTCCCTGTACTAATTCGAAGTTCAGTAAGATGTCACAGTTATTTTGAAGTAGACAGAAGTTCTACTTAGCAAATTAGTGTGGTTCAACCAATCTTTCCTATAAATAATTTCCCTTGCATTTTGTTAATTTTAAACATGCCAAACCTATAATAGTCTCATACTTGCAACTGAAACCAAGCCATAATGCCATATCCCAGAACAGCAAGTTTCCCATCATAAGAAAAACAAATAGTATCTTGAAAAAAGAACAAAGGACTGAACTTTCCAATTACGGTCAATGTTGTTAGGTTTGGAAGTGGAGTTGACATGTTCCAAATCTAGTGGTTCTTTTAAAACTTTATTGACGTTGGAATGACAACATGTAATGCATGAGATATTCCATCTGCAAACTTCCTAAGCACATTTACTTTAACTCCTTGAGACAAACAGTCAGGACATCCATCAATGAAAAGATGAGTCATGTGACAAAGACCTAATTGAAATTGCAATCTCGACTACAAGACATTTTAGTCTGAACTCAAAACTAAAGCCAAAGTGCATAATATCACATTCCATCTTTTTAATAACAAGGTTCCAAATAAACTTTTGGTACAAATTGAAGGTTACACTAAAATGATAAAGATAAAACAACTTAAAGAATTAAACATGCAAGAATGTGATTGACTAAAGAAACTTGTTGTGGTTCAATTAGATAAAGTTTACATGTTAACTAAAAAAAGACAAACTTAGAATGCAATTTTCTAGGTTCCTAAATCAACATAATAGATTCTATGGTCAGGCGGGTACAAAATAATGTTCTCTAAGAGTAAAAGATTCATGTAACGCTTTGCTGCAGCTGCTGCTATATTATCCTTCTTGATATCATTTTCCAAGAACCTAAAAAAAAGCTTCTTTCTCTACCACATTAGAACCAAGAGAAAATGTTTCCTACATTACCAAAACCAGTTAACGCCAGTTAACTCTCCAAGTTTTCTGGTCTACTGTAGACAAAAGTAGTATCTAGATCTGTTTCTAGCCTCCATATATTTCTTCACATCAAATGAGGTAATTAATAAGTTTTCAACTTACTAATTACATTGCACTTCTTTGGAAGCCCTAAAAATCTAAAGCCTTGTAGGACTTCTACAATACAAAATGATACTTGATAAATTTTGTAATAATTAGTGCCTCATTTCAGCAAACCAACCAGGATCATGGCATCATAGACAAATAACTCCTTCAAATTCCTTACACAAAATCCTGAATCTGACTGCATTAATAAAAACTAATACGAGATAATAGGAGATATCACCAAGTTCCCAAGATCCCTCTCTTGAAGCCATTAAGCATTTTTTTGTTTCCTCATCCACTACAAATCTTTAAATACCTATCTGGGTCATGATTTCAGTCGTCATTTAAAGCACATATGTCTTATATCATCTAGGCATTTCTTCAGATGTTGCACCTAATGAAACCGACGTTAGCTTTAGATCTTAAAAATTGATCATCAACAAACTCAGACACTTGAGTATCCATCCCAGATCTTTAAAAGATTCATAGTGACTATAAAACTGGAATACATAAAATCATATTGTTATAAAAGCATTCTGACATGTATGACAGACCAGCGGTGAACATCTCTTACTTGTCTAGAGATAGAAAAGCTAAATGACCAAACTATTCATGATATTATCATTTGGTCATTTATCTTACTGTTACGAACCTTCTGTAATGCATATATACAGCTGATTGAATAATTATAAATGTCCTACTGGGACAACCAACAGCAACACTGACCTGATCAAGTGCTGAAGCGAAAAGGTCCAAGACATGACCCTGGTTAACCAGCTGCTTGGCAAGATTATCATAAAATTTAACAGCTTTGTGGAAATGTGGAGCAGCATCTTTATCAAGGTCTTTATGTGAACGCACTGGCTCCGATAGATCTTTTGACACAATCTGCCAATCACATATACAGTAATTGCTTAAAAGAGAAATTAATTGCTCAGGTACTAGGAAACAAATAGAAGTTCTGGAGACACCAAAATAACACGACATAAACATTTATTTTAAATCACACCAGCCTATCTAGAAACTATGCTCACTAGTCACTAGTAAAATATCAAACATTGAAAAAACATACTATCTTGTAGCACTGACAAGGGATTTTAGTCCATAGTACATAGTCATTAGTTGAGAGTTATAACAGTTCCTGGATATAGAATAGTTCAAAAGGTTAGCATGTAAATTTCGGTAACCAACACTGACTCAATCAACATATAAAACCAAAAAAAATAATCTATAAGAATATAAAATCAGATCTAGTTTCTTTTTCCAAATACAACATCAAAAGAACCAAGAAGGATGCATCAAAAGAGTATAATATTTTACCATTCCAGGACCAATAGTACATGGCCCGCCAACTAAAGCTATGATGCGGGCACCAGTACCAGCATTACATGCTCCCAGAAGACCAGCCGCTACACTGAGGGCAACTCCTGTACAACGCAAAGGACGATTCCCGGCTTCCACCGGCCACTGATCCATCTGCAACTCATCTAGCAACTGCAGTAAAACAAAATCAAAGAGGAAAAACCAAACTATTAGCACAGAAGACATAAATAAGGTACCAATTGAACTAAAATGCGCAGAGACATCGAAAATCTCACAGAATTGAGGGTGTATTCACAGTCGGATGTTGGAAGCAAGAATCTGTTGACAGACGTCGATGGATGAAACCCATTTGCCTGGGGTCCCTTGGGGTACCCTGGCACTCCGGCAACGGCTCCATGGCGAACCCCCAAGGCGGAAAGCCCCAACTGATCCAAGATCTGCTCTTTCGGGATCTCCTTCGTTCCCCGGAACACGTAGATCTTCGACATATCCGCAAAGCCCAGCTCGTGGAGGTGGACCTGGGTACCGAAGGTGATGAGCCCCACGAGGGCCTGGTCGGGCAGCAATCCGATGGCACGGCGCATGGCGGACTTGACGAACCCGAGTTCCTCCTCGATCAGGCAGGTGTCAAGGACGAAGAGAAATACGGGTGGCGGCGGCGGGGCGGCGGCGTCGAGTGGCGGTGGGGCGTACTCGACAGTGGTGCACTGGGGATAAAGCTCACCGGGAACGTTGGCCTCGCTGATGCCAGCGTAGTGCGGGGGAAAGTGGTTGCGGGAGAAGCAGAAGGGGCAGATCCAGATCTTGGCGGCGAAGTCGACGCGGGCAAAGGGGTTGAGGACGGCCGCGCAAGGAGGTTTGCAGCGGAGCGGGGAGTAGGGGAGGACGACAAGGGAGGGGGAGGAGCGGATCGGGGCGACGGAGGCGGCGACGGGGACCACGCACTTGCTCGCCTCCACCTTGGATCGGGGCCAAGAGTTCCAGGTCATGCGGACGCCGTCTGGGCCGTCGGGGTCAGGAGCAGCGGCGGCGCCGCCTCCGCCTACGGCGAGGTCCTCCGCCATGGACGAGTCGGATACGGTGGTCGCTATGACAACAGGAACGGACGACGATCGATCGCCGGCGACGTTTACGAGCGGAGGGGCAGAGGCGGTTCTGAGGGTTGGATCGAAAATATCACGGGAAGAAGAAGGATTGGCGATCGTAATTACGGGAGCAATGTGGGGGTAATGAGGTAAAAAGAGAAATCCGTTTGACCTTTATCGTTCCTGCTTTGTCTGATCCAGCAGCGGTTCGGTCGAAGTCACAGGAAACAGGACCGAACATAAAATCGATTTAATCCGACTCCGGGTCAGATTTGGATGCGGGTTTCTCACATTCACGCATGCACATGCCAAGTGATCAAATGGAGCTCTTATCTTGAGAACCGACCCGGGAAAATAAACCATGGAGGCGATCCAGCCGAACAATCTACATCACTCCGGTCGACCGGCTGAGATCCCAATCATACGCGGGCAACGCGCTTAACGGCTCGCGTCGGCCCAACCAAGTCCGGCATTAAGACGGCCTTCTTACGTTAGATATTGTCGAATGTTGCTCCCATCGGGTAGGGTAAATGGGCTGTTGGATCTGATCCGAGTCATTTCCCATCTCTTGAACGTAACGTAAGCGGTTTTCTGAAACATCGGAGCTGCTCGTTTCAGCCCGGCTTAGTAAAACCGCGTGCGCCACCCACCTTAGTTTCGTGCTCTGCGCTCGCCGTTTGCCCCCGTCGCCCGTTTATTTGGATGCACGCATCAAAAAGGATCGGCCGCTATCCTATACCAGATCATTCGGCCGATTAATTCGTCAATCACGACACCCGACTCGCAATTCCATCTCCGATGCCCTTCCTCCGTCAAAGAAATGCGTGTCTTGTGTCGATCGGTTGAAAATTGGAGGCCGGCGTCCTATTTTGTGTTGGGTTTCCTCTCTTTCGGGTCGAAAAAATTGTTTTGTTCTGCCGGAATTTCTGGAGTTCCGTTTAAGGTAATTTGCCCTTATGCGATTCTTCCTTCCTTTTTTTTTTTGCGTTCGACGATATTGGAAATTAGGGTTCGGTTTGTTTTTTTTGGTTTAACGAGGGCACCGCGTTCATTTGGAACTCCTTTTGGTGGTCGGTAACCTTAAGATTTGCATTCTCTTCAATCCAGAAGGTGGTGTTGAAAGGGTGATTCTTTGGGGTTGATTTCGTTGTAAAAGTGCAGTTCCTATTCTGTGATCTTGGTGTTGACTAATGCTGGTAGATCTCAAAATTCGGGTTTGCATCTTGCGTTTTGTGCGTGATGAATTTTTTACTTTTTGCGCCCTCTGATTTAATTTTTTTTGTTCGTGTAAGTCATTGGTCTTTCTTTTGTATTTTTTTCGTTTTCTATTGCTTTTTTCTTGAGTTGTTTATCTTCTTTTACAGTTTGCTGTGAACTAGTCTTGTCGAATGCCTTCAGAATCATGGCAGTTGTCCTGCAGTCTAAAGACCCTTGTGACCTTAGTCCTTCATATTATTTATCTAACTCGCTGATAACATGGTTATGCTGGTGATCACGAACTCTGACATCCTTTAGGAGTGATTCAGACTAGTCAGAAATGACAAGTATTCCAAATTCAGATTGGTGACTTGAGTTATTTCTGTTGGACGCCCTATTACCTGAATATGGAGTAACTAAAGAAACTTATTTGCTTGCTTGCTTTGGTATCTTTGGTGCCCAAAATCAAGCAGGATATATAGCTTGTTGATTTTGGTACATTGCAAAAGATGGCCTCACTGTGTAGAGGCCTGCTAGTGCTATTGCTTGTTTCTGTTTTTCTGAATGCTTCCTGCATTGCTGAGTCTGAGAAGGCAATTGTGAAAAGAATTCGGACAGCGCCTCAGAGAAACCTAGAAAATGTAGTCATTGATGGAACTGGCAAAATTGCTGGATTTGATAGCTCTGAAGGAAGTTTCCAAGGTTTCGATGACAGGAGAGTTGGTAGTAGCAGAGTTTCAGTGTCAACTGTTGCATGGCTTACACTTGCCATGGCTGCAGCAACAGGTTTAGGTTCAGTTCCGTTCTTCTTTGTAGAATTAGAGCCGCAAAATGCAGGTGTTTGTAATGGTTTGGCTGCTGGAGTGATGCTTGCTGCAAGCTTTGATCTAATACAAGAAGGACAGATCTATGGTAGTGGAAACTGGGTGGTTTTGGGGATTTTAGCTGGTGGAATCTTCATTTTGCTTTGTAAGAAGGTAAGATGTTGTGTTTTTTCCCATTTCTTTCTTTGCATGAAGAGCAAATATCACGGATATATCTACTATCTTTTATCATGGATATTTATTCTGTTAATTTAGTTACTTGCTTATCTTTGTTATCTTTTCTGCATTTGTTGATCATGTGCTTTGCAGTTCTGAGGAAAATGAACTGATAGAAAGCATTATGTAGGTGAAGAATCTTACTTTATATCATCTTTCATATATGTTATTGGGTTTGTGCACTGAAATTTAGTTATACAGTATGAAGATGTTTAATCTTTATTCTTGTTGCTTGGATAATTATGTAATGCCTTCTTCAAGCTAACATGAGAGTATGGTTGATGCAAACAATGACAGAGAACCACCGAACAAGAGCCACATTTACAATTGAATCGGACTAGAAAAGAACTTGGCAAATTTTAATTTTGTTCAGTTAGGTTTGGGTCATTTTGGCTTTGGTACGGATTAGATAGTTGATCAGTTTTGAATTATATTCTGTATATAATTCTTTTAAAATGGAGTCTGATGATCATTATTATTTTTTTAATGTTAGGAACCTAAGATGACTTAGATTAGGCATCAAATCAAGCGAGTCCCTTGCTTTTCCTTATTGATTAATATAACCATTTTATGTTTGCTCTGTAGTTACTAAAAAGACAAGAACAAACTGCACAGAGGATTTTTCCTTATGCAGTTCTAATTCAGGTTACTGTTGGTTGGGTTAAAAAAGAAGTGACACAATTGAAGAAAACATGTTTGTATTTTTTTTTTTTTTTTGGAGAATTAAAGGAAAGGAGGGTACAGGTTTATAAAGTTATTTTCTGTTCTCTTTTTTCTTACTTTTTCTCTTGAACATCTGCAGAGCAGCACTATCGGCCATCTGAGATCAGGTTGGACTACTGTTTAGATCCAGCACCCACCTAGTATCCAGAAATTAACTTAGGCTGGTTTCTGATGAATAAACATCAAATAGTTTTAAAAGAAACCATAAGAGCAACTTCGAAATTGAGTGGATGTTACACTTTCTCATGCAGGGCAATTGGAATATGAAGACCTTAGGTTCTTGTTCCTCTTCATACTTGGTCCTTTTAGATAAATGTGGTTCGAATATAGTGGTAGAGAAAACATGAACTGAAATTAAAGTCCTTTTCAAAAGACAATCCTTATCTTTACTAAGGGGTGTCATTAACTTGTATACTTGAAGATACTGAATATATGAACGGAGATTTAGTAAACGGCAAAGTGAAGACTCAATATAACTTATACTAACTCTCTGAGTATTTGATTTCCCTTGATAACCATATATTCTGAAGCAAGTTTCATCTCATATTCTCGTTTGAAACTCAAATCCGTAATGATTTTCTTTTTGAAAGATTAGTTTTCCTTTAATGCGGTATGGATGGGCTATGAGTTCTTTCTATGTCGTAAGTTGATTGCTTTCATTAGAATACTATTTGGTGCATGTGAACTACATGGTTGCACCTAATTGCATTATCAATTTGGACAAGTATTTTGCATCACCTCCCTTCTTAATGGTCTGTCACACATCATTATATTTAGAAGAAGTTTCATGACTTGTGATTTGCTTAGGCCTTCATCTAAATATATTAAGATTATGAAGTACCACACATGCAGTTCCTTGAACACTATGGAGAAGTAAGCATGTTGGATATCAAAGGTGCTGATGCAAGTAAAGTTATTCTTGTTGTTGGAATAATGACTCTTCACTCGTTTGGCGAGGGCTCTGGTGTTGGGGTATCTTTTGCTGGCCCAAAAGGATTATCTCAAGGTCTTTTGGTGACGTTAGCCATAGCAGTCCATAATATACCTGAAGGCTTGGCTGTAAGCATGGTACTTGCATCACGAGGGGTTTCTCCACACAATGCAATGTTGTGGAGTGTCATAACATCCTTGCCACAGGTAAATAATCAGCCTCGTTTTTCTTGTTAATTTTATGTGATTGTGCACAACCTATGGACATAGTAAATTTAGTCACTTGTTTGTTCTGGAAAAGATTTGGAGTTATAAGATAAAACTCTTACTGTTCTATTTCTAGTTTAGAATCGATACCAATGGACACACGGCAACATATGATGTGAAGTTCTCATGTTTCTTTTATCTTGTTTCTTATATTTTTCTAGCAAGTACCTTTTTTAAGGAAGCATAGGTTGAAACCTCTTTCTTTTTCTTTGCTTGAACCTTTAGCCCATTGTTGCCGTCCCATCTTTCCTTTGTGCTGATACATTCCATAAAGTCCTGCCTTTCTGTACGGGCTTTGCTGCTGGCTGCATGATCTGGATGGTGATTGCAGAAGTTCTTCCTGATGCTTTCAAGGTAAGTAATTAATTGATGAGTCTTTAGTTCAGTGTGCTTATCAGATCATACTAATAACAACTGAGTGAGTGCAAGATTCCTTGCATAGATAATTCAGGATTGATGCATATCACTTAAAAGTGCTAACAGCTTGTCATTTGTTACTTCCATTTTGCTGTTCCAGGAAGCAGTTCCTTCTCAAGTTGCTTCTGCGGGTACCCTTGCTGTAGCATTCATGGAAACCTTAAGCACAGTGCTCCAAGGTTTTAGCCACAGCCACAGGTTAGTGTTCAAATGTTATAGGTCTAATCCCTGGACTTGATCTTTTAGTTTTTTTATTTTTAATTAAAGACTGGTGTAAGTATTTGACTAGTAGCATGCGTTAGTGTCATGGTAAAATGAGAGAAAAATGTCATTCATCTTATTGCAGCTCCGAGGACACATCTGGCTTTTTAGTATCGCTACTTTTTGGTCTTGGACCGTTGCTGGGTGGCATCATCCTTGTTGCTTTTGCTCTTGCTTTCTATCTGCAACATTCGCTTCTCATAGGTGTGGCTTCTGGAATAGCATTTCTTCTTGCTATATGGAGGCCCCTACAACTGCTTATGTCATCGAAGATTGGGTTCCTTTCCTTGTCATTCTTCCTCGCAGCTGGCTCTGCATTCTACCACATGGCCACAGCTTGCATCCTGAGGCTTTTTTGTCGCAGGAAGGCCTCCGTCAATGACATTGCATTTTCATCTGGTTTATCCATCAGTGCAATCACTCTGCAGTCATTTTTTGCATGTGGAGCTATCTCACTACATGCCTTGGCAGAGGGGCTTGCTTTGGGTGTGGCAGCCCCAAAGGCTTATGGACTCGGCCGTCACATGGTTCTTCCAGTGTCACTGCATGGGCTCCCCCGAGGTGCAGCTGTTGCAAGTTGTATCTTCGGAGCCACTGATAGCTGGCGAGGAGCCTTAGCTGCATCAGCCTTGACTGGACTCGCAGGTCCAGCCTCGGCGATCGGAGCTATACTTGCGGGCATCGACTACAACGGCCTTGACTACTGGATGGTCTTCGCATGTGGAGCACTGGTTCCTAGTTTTGGCAGGATACTACTGCGAGCATTGAGGCTGGAAGCAAGGAAGAGCACATACGGGTTCCTCATGGGGCTTGGATTTGCATCGCTATGTTTGATGTCCACCAGACTGGTTTGTTTACACACACCTTACTGCAACTCAGCTCCCGAGGCTGTCACATAGCTAGTAGTGGACCTCCAAGAGTGGTATTGAACTCTGTTTTCTCTATATAGTATGTGGTGATCTGTGTGCAGACAAATTAACCGTTGTGGCCATTGGTTTTTGAAGGAGAGAAAACATGAAGATATATATTGAGATGATTAGTAAGGAAGAAGTGCCTTCTTTGGATTTTTTTTTTTTTTTTCTCCATCAAATTTACCATAGTATGAGGTAAGGATTAAACATGATTGAAGTCACTGAGCGTATAATAAGTTGATCTTATTTTGTTCAGATGCAGACATTGCATCGTAGATGAAATAACGTGTGCTTTTCTCTTCTATTTTTTATACAAAAGATGGAATAAAGCATTCTTAAATAATATTTCATTGGCTATTTTTCTATTAAAACAATCTACAACATATCCACAAATTCATCGTTAGGGATAATTATATAATTTTTATAGTTAATTATGATTAGTATTAAAGGTTGCTATATACAATAGAACAATGAGAGAATGCGAATCATTACGGATTTGAGTTTCAAACGAGAATACGAGAGCTAGAGTTCTCGTTTATTGAGGAAAACTAATAACAATCGTATGGATTTGAGTTCTTTCTATGTCGTAAGTTGATTGCTTAAATAGAAAAACAAGCCTTTTAATGCGTTATGGATGGGATATTAGTTTTCCTTTAATGCGTTATGGATGGGCGATGGCGTTCGAGAGTGTAGGTCGAGCATAGAAAAGAGGAGAGGAGAAAGAACGATTAGGATATTTTAAAGAATATATATTTAATAATTATGTTTTGTGCATAATTATTGACAACAGCATGTGATTTTTTTTTTCATCCAAAAAAAATAATGACATAAGAAGAATTGAGATTAAATATTTCATCTTCATAACTATAAAAAATCCAATGATACTTTTTAAAGTATAAGAAATCTTCATAAGTATAGAAACCCCAATGATAATTATTAATTAACTATAAAAATAAAAAAATGGTTGCTATATACAATAGAATAGAACAATGAGAAGTGGAGGAAATTGATCAACAACTTATAATTCACGAGGTAGACCTTACTCAAGTTATATATACATTGGATTAGCTTAGACAATTTGTCGTCGAATTATCAAAAGATGAAGAAAGGGATAATAGTGATGGTGAAGATGTAGTAGTAGTTGATGTCAAAGTGGATAACAAAAATTGAAAAAAAATAAAATAAAATACAATATCCATATTTTGATGTTAGAAGTGATAAAAATACTCATGGTTTTAAACTTGGATATGTTTTTGCTGATAATGAGGAGTTTCATGCTGGGATTAAGCAACATGTGGTTTTTTTCATGGGCAAACCAATACCGATATGTAAAAGAATGACAAGGATAGGATTAGGGTGGTATGCCAAGGTTGATGTGACTGGATGATATATGCATCTAAAATACAAGGATAAGTAACTATTTAAGTAAAAAAAAAAAACTTGGAATGCAAAATATTCATGTGGAAGATTGTTTAACAATCTCTGTAGCTAATAGTTAGGTGGTTGACCGATAAGTATTGTGATAGGATCAGAATGAACCCCCACTTGGCTAGCTTAAGTCAAGTGTATAGAGTGAATGTCCCTATACACAAAAAAGTGTATAGAGTGAAGAAGGAAGTATTGACAATAATAACAGGTAATGAAAGAGAGGAATATGGTTTGTTATGGAATTACTGTGGGAGCACATGTGATATAAAATATAGATTTGATAGAAAGAAAAAAAATGATATATTTCTTAGAATTTACATATGCTTCGCTGCATTGAAGGAAGGGGTTCCTATAGGTGATGGATGGATGTCAATTTGAATTGTACATCGAAAGATGTATTATTGACTGCTATTGGGATTGACCCAACCCAAATGTATGCATTAGTATATATATATATATGAAGACCTGGATTTCAACATGTATTAGGTGGGGATGGCAGGGGTGGTCAACAATGAATTAGAGATGGTCTGTAGCTTTCACATGTGGCTAAGAGAAGAGAAGAGAAGAGAAGCAAAGATGTGATTGAGCGTTCTGTTTTTGATGTCCTCAAGGTGTTGAACCTTACACTGGATGGAAGGTTCATTTTATCTGATTGATGGTATCATCCTTCTGCTGCCAATTCTCCATACATTATTTGATTCAAGAAACAGTGGGGAGTCAAGTCTGACGAGGGGTGGGAGAATAGAACGAGGCCTACAAAATATATATACATATATATATATATATATTTCTGAAGATAAACTGCATCTGAGAAGACGAGAGTTAGAACCACAGTTCCATCTGTTAGAAGTCGAAGTATACTTACTCCCAAGAAGCTTCTTCCGTCCAAGCTATTGTCCATTGTTGCAAATCCAACCATCCAACTTTAAAAAAGAGAAGCAATTCCGACTGCTAGAAAGTACTTACAAATCAAAGAAAGAAATAGTCTTTCAACCACATAAAAAAAAAAAACTAAAGAGAGGTTATAATCTGATTACTATGAGAATAAAGAAGAATGTTCTGTAACTTGAGGCTATTCCACGCAAGGAGATATAAGGAGTCCAAACCTTTAGAGAAGGTTAATCTCCATTGATAAAACTGAACTCTCTATATCTTCTTTTAACTCTATTTAGAGAAGGTTAATCTCCATTGAGAAAACTGAACTCTCTATATCTTCTTTTAACTCCATAATTATTATCTTCATTCATTCGGGGTTCGAATTAAACTTGTGTAATTATTATAAATAGATTAATTTCATCATAAAAAATGTTCATTTCTTCAAAAGAAAATATTTATGGAAGGACAAGTCAAATTGACTATTAATTCTTGAAAGAGTTTATTGAAAGATAGATTCATTCTTAGTGCATAAATGTAATTAATGTATCTTGGAGAACTATATAAACCCTATATGTTAGAGTCATGAAAGATATAGAGTTTGTGAAATTATAAAAATATTAAGAGAAATACATAAGATTAAGCCTTCTCCTACTATTCCTTAATGTGATAACTCTATCCTTTCTTCCTATCCACTTCAACAATTGGTATCAGAGATATGACTTCATCCTCAAGCACCTTCCAACTCCAAATCCCTAGATTGACAAAAGAAAATTATGACATATGGTGCATCCAAATGAAGGTTCTTCTAGGCTCCTAAGATGTATGGGAGTTTGTAGAAGATGAATTTGTTGAACCAAGTCCAGCAGAAGAAGGAGCGATGAATGCAAAAGCAAAAGAGAAACTCAAAGATAGAAGAAATAAGGAGAAAAAGGCATCGTTCACAATCTACCAAGGGCTTGATGATACAATATTCGACATCATCGCTCCAGCAAGTACTTCAAAAGAGGCTTGGGAAATGCTTCAAAAAGCATTTGGTGGTGTTAATAAGGTCAAAAAAACTCCGTCTACAAGTTTTACGAGCCAATTTTGAAAAATTACAACAAGGTACTTCTGAAACTATTTCTGATTATTTCATAAAAGTTATTTCTATTGTTCATCAAATGAGAATAAATGGTTAACAAATAAGTGATCAAAGAGCGATAGAAAAGATACTAAGATCACTCGATTCAAAATTTGATTTTATTACCGTTGTGATTGAAGAGTCTAAAGATTTGGAAGAAATGTCTTTAGAATAACTTATGAGTTCCCTTCAAATTCATAAACAAATGATTACATAAAGAGCATAAGAAAAAACTGTGGAATAAGCACTACAGACTAAGCTTACTCTTGAAAATAAATGTGAATCAAATTTTCAAAGAGGAAGAGGTGGTAGAAATCAGACCTATCAAGAATATCCAAACAATGAAGGTGGTGGAGAAAATTTTAGCCAAAGAAGCCGAGGTTATGATCGAGGACGTGGCCGAGGCCATGGACGTGGCAAAAATTCTAAAAGGTCTGAAATACCATGCTATATTTGCAAAAAGTATGGGCATTACTCCTTTGAATGCTATTATAACCTAACAATCAAGATGATAAAATAAATTTTGTTGAAAAATAAGAGAAGAATGAAAACCAAGTTTTGCTAATAACTTTTGATAATTTGAAGAAAGATCAGTCTATGACATGGTATCTAGATACAGGAGCTTCAAATCACATGTGTGGCATTAAAGAATTATTTTCAGAAATAGATACAAGTTATTCTGGAATATTACATTTGGTGATCTATCTCAAAGACCAGTAAGAGGCAAAGGTAAAATTGTTCTTGGACTCCATAATGGCAAAGAATTATACATTTAAGATGTTTATTATGTGCCTGATATGAAAAATAATATTCTTAGCTTGGAACAATTACTTGAAAAATATTATAATATTGAGATGAAAGATATGACTCTTTCAATTTATGATAAGACTAAGATATTAATCTCACATGTGAAAATGACGAAGAATAGAATGTTTCCTCTATATTTATGTATTTTTTATCGATCAAATTATTTTAAGACTGATATTGAAGATATTTCTACATTATCGATCAAATTATTTTAAGACTGATATTGAAGATATTTCTACATTATGACATCTTAGATATGCACACTTCAATTTTGAGGCTTTAAAACTTGTAGAGAAGTTTAATATGGTGACAAGAATGTCAAGAATTGACCACCCATCAAAATTATATGAAGTATGTGTTATGGGTAAGCAAGAAAGAAATCCTTTCAAAATCAGCATAACAAAAAGAGCATGATGGAAAGAACTCTCCTAATAACTTACCATAGACCCTCTGCTCTCGCTTATAAATAGATATGACCTACTATAAACCTAATGCACGGAAAGACACTGAACAACAATAGGGAATATAGTTAGAGAGATTACGGTTATTTTCTCGATCTCCCCAAAACCATCAATTACAGTGGTCCTGTGAAAGGATAGGAAGAGAGGAGAAGAGGTCTAAATCTATTCTAGTTCTCCTTGCAGATCGATATTCAGCGATATTCAGATCCGACATGCGGTGCTCTTAAGATCTAATTCGATCTCAATCAGATGGCATCTAAAGGTATGCATCGTAAATAGATCTCGTATTATTTGATTTCAAATCCTGGCATAATAGTTTTTCCGCATAATAGTTTGCATAATTATAGTTTTTATGCTAACAATTGGTATTAGAGTCTAGGTTTTGAGATAAAAATATTAGATATATTATTTTTATTTACGATGTATTGATCTGAATATCTTATTGATATGTTTTCCTATTTGTTAATTTTAATCGTTTGCTTGCGAACGATTTTTGATGGTTGTTGTGCATCGTGGAAAAGACGCAGCAATATTGCTGCGTTTTTGGTCGAATCTACTTTCGACAATGCTGCACTCAGCAGCGTGTGCGCACAGGGCAGAGACGGCGGCGGTCACGCTACCGATGGCCCAGGCAGCACGTTGGGTCGGTCGCGCATAGGCAGCAGCCACTTCAAGCGGCGGCCGCATGCGGGTCAGCCACGAACGACTGACCGTAGCCGCATCAAGTGGCGGTCACGTGCAGAAAGAGGCCGTGCAAGCGGCAACCTCGCGCGCTAGCGGTCGACGGCACGCAGCCGTGCGCTGGCGGCCGCATAGGTGGTGGCGACGACAGAAGGGAAGAGAAATTAGGGTTTTTCTTAAGAAAATTACAGTTTTGCTATTGAATGAAAAATTATAGTTTTATCATTAAGTGAAAAATTATGATTTTGCCATTCTACTCAAATTACAGTTTTGTCACTCACCGAAATTACAATTTTATCCTTCAACTGAATAGGATTATTTACAGTTTTACCTTTTCTATGTTTTACTAATCCTATAATATTTTTACCCTTTAAAATTTTGTAATTCTTTTATATTCTTTTAGAATTACAGTTCTAACATTATAAAATTAAGAAATTATGGTTTATTTTCTCAATTATAAAATTGATTAATATATAATCTAATAAAATTTAATTATGATTATATTTTGATTATTCATTGATTATATTTTATTTTGATCAATTTATTTAATTGGACTTATGGACTTCTCCAATTAAATAAAAGTAATTAGTTTAATTTAAAATTATAAATTATTGTTTCTTTATAGTTTTCTCATGTGAATTATTAATTGCATGTGTTAAATCCAATTATTAATTTTTGGATATTTATTCAATTATTTACATGCATATATTAGGAATTATGAAATAATATTTATTTTTTACATAAGTGTATGATTTATATATTATCATGATTACAGTTATCATATGAGTTTTTTCTTGCTGACTAAGTTTATAATAATTATTATGGTTGTTATCTTATTATTGAACTGTCTCAGCATAAATTAGTTCAAATGAACTTGATGAATATTATTTGTAGTTCATCACCTTAAGTTATGTCTGACCGGTAGCTGTAGCCTGGGATGGTAGACTTATAGGATATGAAATAAAATTAAAGTCTTATCATTTATAGGATAATTTAATTTAATTTTATATTACCATATTGGTCTAGTAGTCACCAAA
The DNA here is from genome assembly GCA_029747655.1 of Ensete ventricosum. Taxonomy (NCBI): domain Eukaryota; kingdom Viridiplantae; phylum Streptophyta; class Magnoliopsida; order Zingiberales; family Musaceae; genus Ensete; species Ensete ventricosum. The sequence goes on from JAQQAF010000006.1 coordinate 19,071,485, forward strand.
GTGATCTAGATCAATGATTTATAAAATTACATTAAGGACCAAGTCCTCAATGACATTAAGAAAATAATATTCAAAATTACATGCATAATTAGGAGATTTAGATAATCTCAAAGGATAACCTATTTCAAATAATTATGTGATGGGGTAGGATGATACTGTTTTGGATATTCTTGTAGTTTAGAATTGTATACCCAAAGGTAGCAAAACTATTCCACAATGATGGTATCAGTCCTCCATAAATGATCTTGTGTGAACATTTTTTTACCCAAAGGTTAAATATTGATGATATCAATAGTTCATTATATTTTGGTAAAACTCAAAGTATTAATGTTATTTTATATTTTGCAATGGTATTCCCGTCCATACATTCTCGTGCTTCTAGTGTCCCTATACTCTCTGGATCAAATTATTCAGAATGGTTAGAGTATGTGCAATTTACATTGGGCGTATTAGATCTCGATTTGGCATTGCTTGTTGAAAAGCTCACAGAATTAACTGATAAAAGTACTTTGGAACAAGTTAATGAAATGAAGGCTTGGGAAAGATCTAATAGGCTGAGTTTAATGTTAATAATGATGATAATTACAAATAATATAAATACTTCATTACCAGTTACATCTAGCGCACGTGAATATTTAAATATTATTGAAGACAGATTTAAATCTGTTGATAAGTCATTGGCTGACACATTAATGAAAGAACTGACTACAGCTCAGTATAATGGTACTCGAGGAATTCAGGATCACATCCTCAATATGGCTGACAAAGCTACAAAACATAAGGCATTGGGAATGAATGTTGATGAATCTTTCCTTGTGCAGTTCATTCTTAATTTTCTTCATTCTCAGTTTGGCCCATTCAAGATTCACTACAATACAAATAAGGATAAGTGAGACTTGAATGAGTTAACTAGTATGTGTGTTTAGGAAGAATTAAGATTAAAGCAGGAAAGTTCAAATAATGTATTGACAACTACTCAAGGAGTTGGTAACAAGAAAAGAAAATCGAAGCATCATCCATCGAAGAAATTTGTCGGGTCTGGAAGTGTTAGACAGACTATTGAAAAGAAAGCTATTATAGTAAAGTGCTTCTTTTGTTGCAAGAAAGGACATGTAAAGAAGGATTGCATTAAACGTAGGACTTGACTCGAAAAGAAAGGTATAAACTCAACATTTATATGTTTTGAATCAAACATTGCAGAAGTTCCTTCTAATACATAGTGGATTGATTCTGGCGCTTCAACTCATGTTACTAATAATATGCAGGGATTTCTTTCAATCTGAAAACCAAAAGAACATGAAAGATTCATAATTATGAAAAATCGTCTCAAAACAAAAGTGGTATTAGTAGGGACTTATCGCTTACGCCTAGAGACAGGTCATCTGATGGATCTGAAAGACACATGTTTTATTCCTACAATTTCTAGAAATTTAATTTCTCTATTTAGAATTGATGAGTTAGGATACTGTGTTTCTTTTGGTAATGGTAAACTCAGCATATTTTATAATTTAATAAAAATTGGTTCTGAAATTTTATGTGATGGTTTGTATAGAATTAATTTGAATCTTAAATTTACAAATACATTATTGACCCTGCAATCAAGTATTGGAATGAAACGCAATTCCAATAATGAAAGATCTTCTATATTGTGGCATAGACATTTGGGGCATATCTCCAAAGAAAGAATTGGAAGATTAGTGAAGGATAATATTTTGGAAAATTTAGACTTCACTGATTTTGATGTTTGCATAGATTACATTAAAGGGAAATCAAACTAAGCATACAAAGAAAAATGCCACAAGAAGTAAAGAGCTTCTTGAAATTATTCATACTGATATCTGCGGATCACTCCATATTCCCTATTTTAGTGGAGAAAGGTATTTCATCACATCTATAGATGACTTATCCAGATATGACTATGTTTATCTAATACATGAAAAGTCTCAGGCCGTTGACATTCTTGAAGTGTACATAAATGAGGTCGAGAGACAATTAGATAGAAAAGTTAAAATTGTCAGATCTAATAGGGGTGGTGAATTTTATGACAAATATGATAAATCCGATCAAAATATTGGTCCTTTTGTTAGATTCCTAGAATAGCGGGGTATTTATGCTCAGTATGTATTACCAGGTGTGCCACAGCAAAACGGTGTTGCTGAAAGGCGAAACCGTACTCTTATGGATATGGTTAGGAGCATGATGAGTTATTCCTCTGTACTTGAGTTAATGTGAGGTGATGCTCTTAAGACAACTATGTATATCCTGAACAGGGTTCCTAGTAAATCAGTTTCATCAACTCCATTTGAGTTATGGATTGGTAGGAAACACAGTTTGAGATATTTATATATTTTGGGGTGTCCTACAGAGATAAGAGTATTCAATCCACATGAAAAGAAATTGGATCCAAGAATAATTTCTGGATATTTTATTGGTTACTCAGAAAGATCCAAGGGATATAGATTTTATTGCCCTAATCATAATATAAGGATAATAGAATCTGATAATACAAAATTCCTAAAAAATGGTGAAATCAGTGGGAGTCAAAAGTCTCGAAGGATTAATTTTGATATTGAGGAGATTCAGGCTTCTTCTCCTGTATTATCCCCTATTCGAGAAATTATTCTTCCTCAAATCAACGAGAGAATTGATGAGGGTGAACAACAAAATAACATTGATGAATTCTCACATGATGTTGATGTCACCGCTGATAGTCTTGTATAACAATCATAATTGGTAGATTTGAGAAGATCTTAAAGAAAAAGGAAATATGCTATTTTTGATGATTATGTGGTATATCTGCAAGAATCAGATTTTGATATAGGAATGAAAAGTGACCCCTTATCGTTTTCACAAGCTATAGAAAGTAATAATTCTGGAAAATGGTATGATGCAATGAAAGATGAGTTAAAATCAATGGACCAAAATAGTGTCTGGGAACTCGTTGAATTGCCTAATAATTGTAAAAGAGTCAGTTGTAAATGGGTCTTTAAGAATAAACGTGACTCAGTGGGCAATATCGAACGATATAAAGTCAGACTTGTGGCCAAAGGTTTTTCTCAAAAAGAAGGCACTGACTACCATGATGAGAAAATAACATTTCTGAATGGAGATCAAGATGAGAAAATCTATATGGAACAACCAGAAGGGTTCATAGAAAAGGGAAATGAAAGTTGAGCTTGCAAACTTAAGAAATCCATTTATGGCCTTAAACAAGCTTCCAGACAATGGTATATAAAATTTCACGATACCATTACTTCCTTCGGATTTAAGGAAAACACCGTTGGTCAGTGTATATATCTCAAGGTTAGTGGGAGTAAGTTTATTATATTGGTCTTATATGTGGATGATATATTGCTTGCTATTAGTGATCTTAGTTTGTTGCATGAAACTAAGATATTTCTCAACAAGAACTTTAAGATGGCTGATATGAATGTGACATCCTATGTTATTGGCATTGAGAAATTCAAGGACATATCTCAAGGTTTGTTAGGACTGTCTCATAAAGGTTATATTAATCGTATCTTGGAAAAGTTTAATATGCAGCTTTATAAAGCCAATGATACATCTATTACTAGAGGTGAAAAATTCAGCCAAAACTAGTGCCCGAAAAATGACTTAGAAAAGGATCAAATGAAGAATATTTCTTATGAGTGCGCAATTGGAAGTCTATTATATGTTCAAACCTGTACAAGGCCAGATATCAGTTTTGCAGTGGTAATGTTGGGTAGATACTAGAGTAACCCAGGAATGGAACATTAGAAAGCTGCAAAGAAAATAATGAGATATCTGCAAGGGACAAAAGATTATATGTTCACATATAGGAAATCAGATCAGCTTGAAGTGATGGATATTCAGATGCTAATTTTGTAAATTACCTCGATAGCAGAAAATCCACTTCAGGATTTGTGTTCATGCTGGCTGGTGGGGCAATTTCTTGGAAAAGTGTAAAACAATCACTTATTGTATCATCTATGATGGAAGCTGAATTTGTGGCATGCTTTGAGGCCACAAATCAAGCTTTATGGCTGCAGAATTTGATCTCAGGACTTGGTGTGGTCGACTCAATTGCCAAGCCGCTGAAGATATTTTGTGATAATACTACAACAGTTTTCTTCTCTAAGAATGACAAGTATTCTAGTGGTTCCAAGCACATTGAGATAAAGTACTTGGTGGTTAGAGAAAGAGTCCAGAAACAACAAGTGTCAATTGAAAATTTGAGCACCACTATGATGATTGCTGATCCATTTACTAAAGCTTTACAGAATAAAAAATTTAAAGAACATGTTCTTAGAATGGGGCTTGTGAGCAAGCCATAAAGGATATGGTAATGCATGTTTAAGTGGATACTATTATTGATATTTTTTTACATAATTAAAGTTATTTATTTATGCTATCCTGTTTGTGTTTATATTTATGCATATTATGGTTGAATGTAAGAAATAGGTTTGTCTTGACAAGACAAATTATAGGGGTCATTATAGACTATATAAGGAAATACTAACAGTGTTATAGTACATAGAAGGAAGCGTGACATTGATGACATACAACTGCTATGACTCACATTAATAGTTGGACTGAATATAGTATTATTATGCTTATTGGACTTATTGGCTTATTTTTAAAAATCATGGCCATGTATAAAATGCTTTTCAAAATTTTCAGAATCCAATTATATAAAATTATTTTTAAATAAATTTTGTTTTATTTATTTTGATTTTAGATATCTTTTATATCTTATCAATTAATGGGCCAAGTGGGAGAATGTAAGATTATGTGGCCCTTTATTAATTGAATAAGATATATTATGGATTATTTAGATTTTGATAAAAGATATTAGCCAATTTTAAATAAAGTCTATATTATATTGGGATATTTTAGGGGATGCCCTTGATGGAAGGAACTCTCTTAATAACTTACCCTAGACCCTCTGCTCTAGCCTATAAATAGACAGGACCTACTATAAACCTAATGCACGGAAAGACACAGAACGATAATAGGGAATAGAGTTAGAGAGATTACAGTTATTCTCTTGATCTCCCCAAAATCATCAATTATAGTGGTCCTGTGAAAGGATATGAAGAGATGAGAAGGGGTCTAGATCTATTCTAGTTCTCCTTGCAGATCGATATTTGACGATATTCAGATCCAACAGGCGGTGCTCTTGAGATCTAATTCGATCTCAATCAGATAATATCTAAAGGTACGTATTGTAAATAGATCTCGTATTATTTGATTTCAAGTCCTGGCATAATAGTTTTTTTGCATAATAGTTTACATAATTATAGTTTTTATGCTAACATATTAGTGACGTTAACAGAATCCCTATTACTCACACTGATTCCACAACACTTAATTCTCATATAAACACTTTCATACTTGATGATATTTTGTATACACCTCACATTAAATGGTATTTTATTTTTATTTCTCAATTCTGTAAATAAAATAATATATCTATTGAATTCTTTTCTAACTCATTTTTTATAAAAGAGTTTAGCATGGAGGCATCATTGGTCTGAGACTATAATAAAGATAACATTTATGAGTGGTCATTAGCTTCACAAATCATCCAGGTAATCGCTCTTGCTTCAATTGCTGCTCTAATTGACCGTGTAGCAGCACGCCTTGGCCATATGTTATCCTCCATTTAATAATATCTATTTTTTATTCTCTTCCAACTTCTGAATCAAGTAAAAGTGTAATTCATTGTGATATTTGTCTTAGTAATAAAAGTCACAAAATACTTTTTGGAATATTTTTTATATCCTACTTTAAATCACTTGATATTATCTACACTAATGTCTAAGACCCTTCCCCACCACTTCATTTGATAATTTCAGATTTTATATTATTTTTATATATTATTTACTAAATATACATATCTATACCTTCTCAAACATGAATCTGAAGTCATCATAGTCTTTACTCATTTTAGAAAGGTAGTCAAAAAAATCTTCCAATATATCATTAAAATAGTTTACTTTAATAGAGGAGATGAATACCAAGCTCTAACAACTTATCTCACATCATGTTATATACAATATCTTAAGTCACTGCCACACACCTCAATTAGTTAGCTCTATCGAATGAAGTCACCGATATATAGTTGAAACTTGTCTTACCCTCATAAACCAAGTCTTAATGCCATTATCATTTTAGTTAGCCATCTTTTAGACTATGGTTTATTTTATTAACTACATGCTCATTCCAATCCTATAACATCAGTTACCATTTGAAAAACTATTTCACAAAATCTAAAACCTTCAAGAACTTCAAATATTTGAATGTTTATATTACCACTTGTTATTTCTCTATGCTTCACATAAGTTAACACTAAGATTCAAGCCTTATATCTTCATTGATACTATTACTTTGAATATAATATTTTTTGATACTATGATCCTCAAACTCAAAAGGTCATTAAATCACATCATATTATTTTTATTGAGTCCACCTTTCCCTTCTAAAATCTTTCTCTTTCAGCAATACGAGCTACTACAATAACCATCCATCATTGGGTTCATATGAGTATACCTCAAACCCACTCTCCACAACTAAATCACTCAAATTATATGATGGTAGCCCTACTACGAATCACATATAGCATTGATAAATATTTAGTTTTTTATAATATTTATCTCTCACACGTTCAAACATCTCATTTATAGTCAATAAATTATCACAATTCATACATTGACCCTCAATTGCATATTGATCTACACTAAAACATGTCTTGATATATCTTAAAGGGACTCTCAATCATTAACTTCTTCGAATCACTTATCTTCATGCTTTCACCGATGTTAATAGGGTAAGCAACATTGAAGATAGAATATCAATGTCGGCCTACATTGTCTTTCATAGAGCAAAGGTGATCAATAGGAGTTTTAAGAAATAAAAAATAGTCTTAAGATCCACTACTGAAGTTGAATGCCGAATCATCGCCACCACCTGTAGAACTCAACTGGGTCACCAATCTACTACATGAACTTCTCAATTCACTCTTACAATATATTGTGATAATGTCAATGTCATCTATTTATGCGCCAATCTAATCTTTCACTTACACATGAAATATATTATCATCGGCTTCCAATTTGTTAGAGATCATACTTCCGACCAACTATATATTATTAGACATCAACTACATATTTTTCGCGTTCATACTTTTGACCAACTAGCAAACTCTCTCATAAAATCTCTCGCTCGTAGGATATTTCAATTGTATCGATCCAAGATTGAGATTATTGACAAAAGAGGGCATGATAAAGACAAACATGAAATGCCTTACATTTCTTACATCCTTAATCAATCTATGATGTGATGATTAATCACATGTTCAAATATATGGTTATATCCTCTCAAACATAAATCTGAAGTCACCATAGTCTTTACTCACTTTAGAAAGATAGTCGAGAACTTCTTCTAGTCTATTATTAAAATAATTTACTTTGATGGAGGAGGTGAATACCAAGCCCTAAAAACCTACCTCTCATCTTGTGGTACACAATATCTCAAGTCACCATCACACACATCTCAACTAGTTGGTTTTATCGAACAAAAGCATCGACATATAGTTGAAACTGGTCTCACCCTTTTACTCCAAGCCTCCATGCTACCAACTTTTCAAATTATAGTCTACCTCATTAATCACATGATTACCCTAGTCCTGCAATACTAATCACCATTTAGAAAACTATTTTATAAATTTTTGAACTTTCAAAAACTAATCACCATACGCTTCATATAAGTTAACACCAAGATCCAAGCCTTGCATTTTCATAGGGTAGTATATTAAACATAATATTTTTTAATGCTATTAAACTTAAAAAATATTTATATCACATTATGTTATTTTTGTTGAGTCTATTGTTCCCTTTTAAAGCCATTGGCCTTTAACAATGTGAGCCACTCCAACAACCATATATCACTAGATTCATATGAGCATACCTCAGACCCTCACAAACACATCTCTCATCACGTTAACCGGTAGTTCTCCATAAGACATGCACTCTCTTATCAATCTAGTTCAATAGCACCTGACCGTCTCTGTAACTTCTCCATCGACTTCTTCACAAATTCACCATATAATGCCCGATGAAGCAACATCCTCGACACTACAAATGATCTTTGTTCTCTCCTCAACCAAGTGATACCTAAGTGTATCAACCTGATCAAGTATGTGTCAATAACTCTCTACCAATTCTTATACCTCCAACATAACCCAATAATACCATCGCACGTAAACATTACATGATAGCATGCTCCAAAAATAATTTCTTCAAATCATGTTAAATCTTTGACCTCTATACTCTCATAAGCTCAATTTATTGAACTTACAACCATCACCCAAGCCCAAAAGTTTCCACACTAGTGCAAAGTCATGTATGAAGAATACGATGCCCTACCCATAATGCCACATGGACTCTTGTATCATTTTATCACACACAAAATATCATCAAGTGTAAAAGGATCTTTTGAATTAAATGAAACCTAAATAAATCTGTTGCTAGATATAAAGCATATCTAGTGGCCAAAATGTTTCACTAATGACCGAGTGTAAACGTTATAGAAACATTTAGTTCAATTGTTAAGCCAACAATAATCCAGCTTATCTTAAGTTTGGCTATCGCTCAAGGCTAGCACATATGCCAACTAAATATTAACAATGATTTCTTACATGAGACCTTAACTGAAAATATTTTTATATAGTAACCTCTTGACTTCATGTACCCTTAATATCGAAGCCATGTTTGTAAACTACAAAAAGCTATTTATGGATTTTGCTAAGCTTCAAGAGCTTAGTATACCAAACATGACTCATTTTTTGTGTCAATTAGCTTCATCAACTCTGAGTCTAACACATTGTTACTCTATGATAACAAAAGAGAAATACTATATATTTATTGGTGTATGTGGATGACATTATTATTACAGATAATAATCCCATAAATATCAAGCAATTCCTTAAGCAATTAAAAGATCAATTCTTTATCAAAGATTTAGTAACCTTAATCTACTTTGTCGGAGTAGAAGCAACATTGACATCTTTGGACTTTTCTTATCTCAAAAGAAGTACATTCAAGATCTACTATCGAAGACAAATATACATAATACCAAAGAAGTCACCACCCCGATCTCTAGAATCACTCAAATTATATGATGGTAGCCCTACTGTGGATCCTATATAGTATCGATAATTATTTGGCTCCTTACAATACTTATCTCCCACATATCTAGGTATCACATTTGTAGTCAATAAATTATTACAATTTATGCATCAGCCCTTCAGTATGCATTGGTCTACAGTAAAACAAGTCCTATGATATCTAAAAGAGACTTTTATTATGGACTTTTTATTCATAAGCACTCATCTTTCACCCCAATGCTTTCGTCAATACTGATTAGACAGGCAATATTGATGATAGAACATCTATGTTAGCCTACATTATCTTCCATGGAAGAAATATAATCAGTTAAAGTTTCAAGATATAGAAAATAGTCATAAGATCTACTACTAAAGCTGAATACTAAGCCCACCCCCGTCGCAGAACCCAACTAGGTCACCAATCTACTATAGGAAATTGACATTGTTGAATATCAAATTTTGATGATGAAATCAATTAATGGGTTTGTTGATCTAACATGTGTGTTAGAGATGACTGATGCAAGCTTAACTACGATAAGATAATACAATCAGATGTTGGGCCGGGGGCTTGCCGGAAGCTCGCCAAAGGTATCGGGGCCATGCTGGGAGTTCGTCGGGAGCTTGCCGAAGGTAATTGGGAGCTTACTGGGAAGGCGCCAGGGGTTCACCAAAAGATTATCGAGACTCGCTAGAAGTTCGTCGGAGGTTACCGAGAAGATCACTAAGAGTTGGGAAGTCACTTGACACGTTAGTATAATTGATTGTATTTGTATGCCTTAGTATGTCGTAGTTAACATTGGTTTGGTTTAGAGTCCAGATTGAGTTGGATTTGGAACAAATCCAAATTAACTCAATGTGAGAAAATCGGGTCCACTTTAGGTTAGATTTGAGCTCATGTTGAGCTTATTTCGTTGACTTGGAAATGGGTCATTAGGAGGTACGAGTCAGGTATGCAAATGTATGAAAAAATAGCTTCTGCAGGATTCCTGACGATAGTACTCGCTAGTGGGCGGCGATAGTACCATCGCTACCCTATTTTCAGGGCACTTTCGGTGGTAGTACCACCAGCACTGACGGTAGTACCGCCCGTACATAGAATTTGCTTAAAGTAAATTTTGGCTCCATATTTTAAGTCAATTGGGGTCTATAAATACCCAAGTTTTCTTGCTTGGAGAAGTAAGGATGGTGAACGAAAAAGGAAGAAAATTCTTGTGAAAAATATTATAAAATTTGAGTGCTTCAAAGTATAAAAGTGAGTCTAAAGGAAGTGAGCAACTCTTGTAAGAAAGTTCCTCTCCTGAACCTGTGAAAAGGAGAGAGAGAAGTGTAAGAGTTTGGTCTTCACTCATGGAAGAAGATCATTTAGTGGACTTCGGTGGGCCTCGACAAAGGACTCCGAAAAGTGGACATAGGTCAAATTTTGGTCGAACCACTATAAAATCTGTGAGCATCTCTACTCTTGCCTTTTTTTCTATTATATTTAATTATTCTTAATTAGTTTGAAGAAAGGCATGAGCATCATCTTTCGACTTTATTTTAAATCATTCACTTATTCACTTTCAACAAAGTCCAAGAAACGCTTCTGATTTCTTCTTTAATTCAAGCAAGTTTTTCAAATCGAGTATTGTCACACTTGCACTAATTAACACCCCCCGCCCCCCTCTTAGTGCCAACTTGATCCTAATAGTTGGTATCAGAGTCACATCGTACTCAATGGATTAACACCTAAGTGAGTAAATGACTTATTATGACATTAACGAGGGTCAATGCTGTTAAGATCAATTGGCACTAAGAGGGGGATGGTGAATTAGTACAAGAGTAAATTAATGTTTTAAACAAAAAAAATTTCGCTTGAAGCAAGATAGAAAATCCAAAGCTTTGCGTTTAAGTTAAGCAAGTGAATCTTATAGAGAAGTGTTTAGCTTCTTGCTTAAAGACGACTCAAAAAGAACAAACAAATCCAAATAAGGAGATTGGCAATGTCGTAAGTGAAGTACTTGATTTCAAAGCCTTTATTTCAAAATGTAAATAAAAAAATTGGAAACATCTATTGGTGTTTTGAAATCAATTAAGAACTTGACAATTGCAAGTAGTAAATTAGAGAAGTAAGAACACTTATAATTATAGTAGTTCGACACTAACTGGCCTAGGTCCACTTCTGAGTCCTCCTTCTTGAGGCACACCGACTTCCATTACTGATCTTCTTTGGGTGAAGACCAAACCCTTACACTTGAGCTTACAAGGGAGACAAGATGATAACTCTTTAATCACTCACTTGCCCCTTTTCTTTGTCTTACCATCCACACAAGTTTTTCACAGAAATTTATCCCTCAAATTATTGTATTGAATGTAAGAAAATTTGAGATATTTATAGCCTCAAATGGCTTTAGAAATTTGGAGCCAAAATTCAAACATACCTAAAAAAATTTGGGTACGGGCTGTTCACCAGCCAACCTGGGTGGCTCAACCGCCCGAAACCCTAGGTACGAGCGATTTACCCACTGGCCCTAGGCAGTTCAGCCATCGTCAATCGCCCGAAAACTTCGGCGGTTGTCATGGACAAAAATATAAACAAGGTATTTGATGTAATGCTCATGTTTATCTATGTCCTTCGATTTTTATACATTCCTTATACAGTAAGTAGCGGACTTGCAGTAGGCTTGGCAACCCTCGTTTAGTTAGCTTTTGTAGCCAATTTTGGTTTGTAAATAAGAGTTGTATCATATAGGCACTTGTGGAGATTTCGGTCTGTAATGGACCATTATTCTTTGTGTGCAATCGTTCAGAACTTATAAAGTCCATAGTTGTAATTTACATTGGCTATATAAAGTGCTTGCTAAAGCTGTTGCTTGTGGATCCCATGGGAAGTGCTTCCTTTAACCTATTTTCTCTTTTGTAGATCCTAAGGGACCCTAGGAGATTTCGGGGAGGCTGACCTTTGCAGACGGACTCGCAAGGGTGCTGCACGACTTAGGCAAAACCAACTAAGCCCATGATATTTTGGTATTAGAGCGGGACAAGCACACGCAAAAACACTTGCCATACCAACGTGGGAGACCTAGCTGGGCTGTATGGAGGGCAACCAACACGCGTAATCGTTTGGGGGAAATGGACATTGAGATGCAGGGAAAGGAGTCGCCTAGAGGAACGGGCATCCAGGTTTGGCATTCAGAGGAATGGTTAACCCTTTGCGTGAGAGGCACCATACGGATAAGCAAGCTAAGAAGAATGCATAGCGTATAAAGGGTGGGATGGCTGAGTTCGAGCTACGATCGACGTTGGCAACCAAACTTGACGGTGCTCAAGGCAAGCGGGGCACTTGGTAAAAGATGAGACCGTGCAAAGTGGGATGTATTACTCAATGACCGAAATAGTTATGCAAAGCTCATAGAGGTTTAGGGGAATTGCTAACTCGAAGAATTTGGTACTCATACAAGGGCTTGTATGCGGATGGAGTGTTCGTGGCCATCCCAAGGCGATCGGAACTCGACGCCATGGAGCATCAAAACTTTCTCTTCAGCATGGAAAGGATACGTCCGTAGGAGACTGAAGTGTGCAATAAGTTCAACATGTTGCTAGACCTTGAAGGGTGGAGTTGGGACTGTATTGGCGAAGAGTCACAATCTAACAAGTGCATTTACGGGGGCAGAATAAAGCACAAGTTGTTCAGCAAGACGGAGTAGTCCAAAGGGGATGGTGGTCTCGGAAACTTTCAGTGGGAAGAATGCAAAGAGGAAAGTTGCTCCAACATGACAGATATCCAGGAGGGATAGGTCCTGGTTCTCCAAAGGGAGAATCATGTACAGCAGACCATAAATGTTAAGGAAGAGTACCTTAAGACAGTATCTCCATAAAACTCAATGGATCGAGCGAGTAGTAGGAGTCGTTGCATGATCTCGAATGAGGTAATGCATTGGTGAATGCATTGCGAGATCAAGTGGGGGAGCGACCATGACAACATCATACGAAGGCACACATAGAGTCGATATGGAAATCAAACTCAACAGAGGGCTGACCCGTGGAATGTTGGGCATGAGGGCCACCATCAACTCAATGCAAATCGAGAGGCAGAGCAACTTGGGTGGAACTTGGTGAAGTATTCAAGCCGCATGAAGGGAGTCGACATAGAAGATGGAAACATGGAACAGAAGCATAGAGCTTTCCTTGGATAGAGGTCAAGGACATAAACTATTATAGAGGCAAAAGTGAGATTATGTCATTTCATGGGTTCTTCATTCTGATGAGATGGACTCATTTTGCATGGTGTCGAAGACGAAGGGAGCTTCGAGGCACATGCACCTTATCTCAGAGAAGTATTTGACAGAGGAACAAAGGTGATTCAACTTGCAGAGGCAAAGTTGGAATGAGAAGGCCTTAGCACGGGGCAAGAGGACATAGAGATGGGTACTCTTGAAGAATATGTCATAGTGCTGCTATTCAAGTTGTAATGAAAGAAGTGGTGTGTAGCAGAGATTGTGCTGGTGGGCGAAAAAGGCCCAGGATCCAGACAATGATGCACCAATTTAGTGAAGGCTAGGGACTTCGAGAGCTACTAGGTGATGGACTGTCCTAGAGTTATTCTTCGTCCTAGTGTGACCCGAGAATGGGTGGGCAAAGGTGAATTACCAAGGGAGCGAATAAAAATCGGAGATGGCGGAGGCCCTACAATGTGTTGGCAGAGGCCACACATAGAGAGATTGTAGTCTGAGTTCATCACATAAGAATCTGAATGCACTAGAGATGTCACCAAGAGACGACATGGTGCAGCAGATCGTGGTGGAATAGTTCACAGTAATACAACACATGCAGAAATATCCCATGAGGGACGCAATCATGCGGAGGTATAATCATGAGCTACTGGGAGCTCCACTTCGATGAACAATACAACAAAAAGAAGGGCTATGGATTCCAGGAGTGAATACCATAGTACCACAGCGGTGGGTCTTCCGTGTGTGTGCATTGAATCTTGCATCGGATGAAAGCTTTGATTATCAGCATATGAGGGCTATGTACCACCGAGGAAAAATTCTGAGTGCAAGTACCAGAGAGTCCCATGGAGGAGACTTAATCATACAAAGGTATGATAGGAGCCACTAGAGAGTTGGACTACTTCAGTGCTTATATTCGCTTAAGGGATCCCGGCAAGTCAGAGGATAAGGCCGAGTAAGCGAATGTTGTTATCGAGGAAGCGACGAGGAGTCCAAAGGGGCTTAGCTGCCCAAAAGCAAAGCGTCAGTTAGAAAGGAGGTGGACTCGGAGGAGTGCAACAGTGTCGTCGAGGCGCACCTACCGAGTGCGAAGAAAGATACGCAGATACAAGGCAACATATAGTAGTGTCATGGGCTGGCAGTGTCATGGTACCGTAGAGGTGTGACTTCCGTGGAGTCATCGATCCCCTGATCTCATGGAGGGAGAGCGTTGGTCATAAAAGGGGCCGAGGAGGTGGAGAATGTGAGGTAAACTCCAAGTACCAAGACAATGCGGAAGGGCAGACGCCAAGGAACTTCATAAGACCAGTGTCAATGGGCTTCTCATCAAGATAGTTGAAAGTGAGAGACTTCGGGATGATGCAGGAGTGCTCGACCAAGAAAAAAGCAGGCAGTACGTGTTGTTGTATCTTTTCTACTCAGATGAGTAGGCGATAAAGATGATAGAGAAGACGGTACAATCCCAAATGCGACCAGAACTATCAAAGACACTCCAAGTTAGGATACTCCAAGTTGGGGTAAACATTTTTTGCTCTTTTCGAGCAAAACTTCTTGCATTTCGGAAGTTTGATGGCAGTAGGAAGGCAAATTACAATAGTTAACTCAATGCAAGGAGTACAAACACTTCAAGTGCTTCGAAAGTGTGAGCAAAGAGTAGGCGAAATATTAGTAACCAGCTCGATACATGAAGTAAAACATCGAGGAGGCGGGCGAAATCAAGTAACATTTGCCTTCTCAACTCAAGAGAGTGGGCAAAACTAAGTACCTCAGTTCTCATACCTCGAGGAGGCAGGCGAAATCAAGTAACCTTTGCCTTCTCAATTCAAAGAGAATGGGCGAAACTTAGAACCCTGATTCTCTTATTTATCCAGTAGAGGAGCTCTGCATAAGTTCCAAGACCCTTCAAAGAAATCTAATGAAAGATGAGTTGTCAAATCCTCACCAATGATGATCAGTGTTATTGAGAGTAGATTGTCCGCTTTATTTCCCAACAAAATGTCAATCGAAAGTGGAAGTGATGCGAACCTACTTGGAAGTGACAACTAAGTTGAAGAAGAATTGATGGGCAAATTTTATGAAGGAAGGACCTCAAAAACTTCAAAGTCTACGAGGCGATGCTCGTTAAGCTCTAACAAGCATCCACCTAGTTTAAGCAACATGAGATTATTGCAATACTAGCGCATAATAAGGAATGTCTTTTCCTTCATCAGAAGGATCCATAGAAATCAACAAGGATCAGCACAGCTCAGCCAACCCCACACAAGAGTCATTCATTGGCGAGTTGAAGTAGTATGACGGATCAGAGTTCAACTACTTAACAACAGCGGTAGAAAGCAGTTGGGAGCCAAGGGGTGAATTGCAGCTAAAGCAGAAGATTAAGGATTCAGCAAAAGGTGAGGAGATGCAGCGTCTATGGTGGCTTCGATGAGGACATCAAAAGAATAAGTTGGGGAGAATATGACGGACAAAAATATAAACAAGGTGTTTGATGTAATGCTCTTATTTTTTTGTGTCCTTTGATTTTTATATATTCTTTGTACAACAAGTAACGAGCTTGTTGTAGGCTTGGCAGCCCTCGTTTGGTTAGCTTTTGTGGTCAGTTTTGACTTGTAAATGGGAGTTGTGTCATGTAGTCACTTGTGGGGACTTCGGTCTGTAATAGACCATTATCCTTTATGTGCAACCATTCAGAACTTATAAAGTCCATCGTTGTAATTTGCATTGGCTATATAAAGTGTTTGTTAAAGCTATTGTTTGTGGATCTCATGGGAATTACTTCCTCTAACCCATTTTCTCTTTTGTAGGTTCTAATGGATCCTATGAGGTTTAAGGGAGGCTGACTTTTGCGGACGGACTCGAAAGGGTGCCGCACGACTTAGGTAAAACCAGTTAAGTCTATGACACGGCGACGGTTTACCCACCGCTTACCAGTGGTTTACCCACCAGAATCTTCGAAAAAGTGGTTCCCTCCACTTTTCAAATTCTGGCTTGAACCATCAGTTGATCGATCCTCTGGTCAACTAATTGAGCTCAACCCGAGCTCAATAAATCCTAATAGTGGACCTGATTGCCTATTTGAGTTGATTTCTAAATCACACTCAAATCAGACTCACTTTTAATCTATGACTTAAAGGTTATAATCAAACATGACCATCAAGCTTACGACCTCACTCCCGCAATCCGACAACCTCTGGATTCTACAGCGGCAAGTCTCACGATCTTCCTCTAGCAATCTCCAAGTGTGTTCCTAGCGAGCTTTTCGATCCCTTCGGTGAATCTCCTAACGAACTCCTAGCGAGGTCCCATTGTATTGTCCAAACCCGGCCTGATGCCTAAGCTTGATCCTGGGTCCATGTCTGATATAACTCCTTCTCCCGTTATGGTTAAACTTGCATGATGTTAACTATAACTTAATTAATTACAATCATAATTGTCAAACACATCCACTTCAATACCTTCTCAACTCCCAGTAAGCTTTTGGCTGCCCCCGATAATCTTCCGACGAGTCTAGGTCTTCTTCTGGTGAACTCCCTTGCGCCATCCTAGCAAACTCCCGATAACCTCGGTGAGCTTCCGATGCACTCCTGGTGAGTTCCCAACCACGTCGTCCGAACCCCGGCCCGATGCATGGACTTGACTTTGGCCAATCCTAATTGTCATATTCTCTCTGTCGTAGTTAATCTTACATCAATCAACTTCTAACAACCCATGTTAGATCAATAACCCATCAATTGATTTCATCATCAAAATTCGAGATTCAACAATCTCCCCCTTTTTTATGATGACAATCAATTGATAACATGAGTTAATCATAACTCCCCCTAAATCCATGTCACTTAAATTTAAGAGAATCACACACTCTTAAATTCAAACAATTAAACATTCTATCTAAATTTCAACATAAATTTGCATCAAGTCATCAAATCATTAGTTTCAGAAAGATTATCAATCCACATCCAAGATATCCAAATATATCATCAATATCATGTGTCATCAATGTATATCATTTATACTATATGTCATCAATGTATATCATTAATATAATGTGTCATCAATGTATATTTTTTCCCCTTTGTCATTAACAAAAAGGTGAAATATAGGACTAAGAATTTTTAAGGCACATGAGTTTTTTAAAAACATCATTTAGAAGAGCTCTAAATAAATTTCAAAAAGAATACTAAGATGAGCTCAAAATTGCAAGTTGAAACTATTTTAATCACACCATCATATCATTATAATAAAATCATGATTATCATTTCAAATCATCATGTATATTTTTAAAAATCAACATGCATTATCATCATACATGATTTTTCATCATCATATCTTCTCCCCTTATGTTATCAACAAAAAGGATAAGTGCAATTAGCAAGTTTTTGATATAGGAAAGCTTAGTAATTTAGCAAATTTTTCATCACTTTAAAACATACAAGCTAGTGAGTTCTTTCTTCTCTTTTGAGAAGTGCAAGCTAGCAAATTTTTGCTTCCTTTGCGATGTTCAAGCTAGTCATTTTATATCATGCAAGCTAACAAGTTTTGCTCCCCCTTTGTCATTGTCAAAAGGAAGGGATTATTACAATAGTGCAAAACTTTTCTCATTATATCATTTTTTAAATCATCACATGAAATATATCAAAAAATTAACATAGTGATGAGACATACAATTTATGAAGATAAATTTTAAATATCAAGAGATAAATTATAGGAGAATAAAATATTTTGATTCAATATAAGAATTCTCAAGTTGTCAAGATCATGATGTATATAAAAATCTTCTTTTAAATATTATGAGAATCCATAATAAGAGATTTTGATTCATAAAAGATTTCAAGTTATAATTCCAAGGAATCAAAATCATGATATAGATAAAGAACTTATTCAATTTCAAAAGCATCAAAATCAATTTCAAAAGATTCAAAATGAAATTAAAAGACTTATCGGTCTCTTAAAATGCTAGTTATTTTCTTTCTCCAATTTGTGTGACCAAGAAGGTAGAATCAAGGTAGAGAAGTAAAAAATATCATATCACATAAATACTCAATTTTATAGATGTGAATTTCGAAATCCAAGAAAAAATCAAGAGCTACCCATGCAATTTATTTTATCTTATGCAAATTTCATACAAGGTAGCAAATCAAGCAAATCATATCTCAATGTAGATTTTGATAATAATCATCAAGAATTCCAAAAGAAAATATAATAGTAGATTAAGCTCAAATTGTGAATCCAATATTTTGCATACATTTAGAAAGTTCTTATTTTCTTCTAAGTACTTATTCTTCATTCAATGTTATTATATCTAATTTTCTTCTAATCATATTAGTAATTTTTTTTCCTTTTTAGTCATTGTCACGAAATATGATGGCTTAATTTTATTTCATCCATATTCAATTTATGCCCAAAAGTGTAAGAGATATCATGTCATTAAAAATGAAAATTCAAATCTAAAAGACATCTTATGTATTTCCAAATAAAATTATCAATTCATGCATATTTCATTTAATTTTTAACTTATTATATTCATGAGTTTTGAAATAAATCATGTCAAGAAAGATATTAATATCAAAAGATATTCATAAATATTAAAGACATGATTTAATTTAATAAATCTCTTCTTAGATGATAAAATAAAATCTTAAGAGATCAAAGAAGAGTATTCATTCATAAAGATATCAAATTATAGATATTAGATCATAAGTTAATTTTAAGAAGAAAAAAAAGTAGATCTTGATATATATATATGAAACTTCAAGTTTTCAAGAATATAGTTCATAAAAAATTTTCAAGTTATAGATACGAAGAGACAAATTATGATTCATTTATATGACTTGCTTTAAACGAATTTATATAAGAATTTCAAAAAAAATTCTTTTAACTTGTCAAGATAAAATCATCAAAATATTAATAATATTGGATAGATTCATCAATATCTTTAAAATAATATCATTTGAAAACTTATCCAAAATCATCATTAAAAATCACTTTTCAAAAAATTCAATGAAAGCATCATAAATTGTTTTTTATTAGCTAAAGTGCTCTAATCCATTTTTGTTAAGAGATTCAACAATAATAGTATTATTTTATCTCTTGTTGAAAGATTAATAGGATAAAAATTATTTCAAGAATAATTGTCCTTTTTTTGAAATTTATTTCAAGAATGAAATGTCATTTAAAGTCAAAAATGAAATTTCATCAAGATCATTACAATAAAATCTTTTTAAATAAAAACTTTGATTTATTTAAAATCTAGTGATTTTTAGACTTAGTGTAGTGAGTTATCATGCTCATTTCATTCTCATTAAATATATTTTTAATTTATAAAAAATACTAGACAATGAAGCATGATTTTTCTCTCTCTTTTCTATATTGTTCTATGCTAAAATTTTATCATTTAATCATAGCATTTCAATCAATATAACATTTAAATTAATTATTCCATATACTTTGTCAATATTTGAACTATTTAATAATAGTCTTTACATTTAAACCAACATCTAAGCTAATGATTTTGAATATATTATTCAATCATGATTAAAATATCATTCATATAAATTTCAAAATATTTTTTTAATAAATAAGGTTCTTTGGTTCTAGTTCATTTTCATACTTGTATACTCTAGCTATGCATCATCAATATTAATTATATAATGATGAACCATCAAAAGATTTATTGTCATTAATTTTAATTTTAATTATTTTCTTATTTCTACTTAGGCTAGTAAGCTTGAAAGAGTGTTAGATCTCAAGTAATATGTCTTGAGTATCTACTTTCAAAACATTACTTAATGCTCCTAGCCTTATTATGAGGTAATTTTATATTATGGGAGGTTTTGATTTAGGTACCCATTTGAGTTTGGGTCCTTCATGATATGTTCTTCCCATTTTCTCTAATAGCTTAGGTTGTTTATAGTCCTTTAGCAACTTAATTTGTGAGGATTAGAATTTTTAAATGGATATTTGTAAGCCATATATCATAATCTTCCATAAAAAATTATATTTAACTTTTGATAGTAAATTTAAGGTTAGTCCTTTAATAAAAGTAGTTGGCTTTTGTTGGGCATTACCCATAAAACCTATTACATTTATTCTATTAATATGACCCTTATTAGCAAGAATTATATTAAGGGATTTATTCTTTATTCTAAATTTCTCTAAGGTTTGTTTTAGCATGATGTTTTCTTCTTTAACACTCTCTAGTATATTACATTTAGAACAAGCATTGTGTAATGGTAAAGTATCATGCAAGGTTTCATATTTGGTGCATGTATTGTGTGATGGTGCTCCTTCATGCATTTCATCTAGTTTACTAACTAATGATGCATGCTCTACCTTAAGTAATTTATAGGATTTGCTAATCTTTCTAAATTCATCATAAAGCTCATGAAAAGAAAGTAATAACTCATTAAAAATAAAAAAGCTTTCGGATGGGTTACTTACCTCATTGTGGTTGGCCACGAGCGCGAGATCTTTCACTTCTTCTTGATTGTGTTCTTCATCTTTGGAGCGTCTTGACTTCTTGCGTTCATAGCAAGAAGTTTTATCCATCTTTAAATCATCTTTATGGTTCATATTGATTAATTTATTCGGTTCATTTGTTAAGTGTTCAAAATCATTATCACTCGAGATTTTACTCGAGGAGTCATATGTTCTCAATTCAAGTTCCTTCTTGTTCTTTGGAAGTTGTTCTTCAAATTTATTTTTAGAAGTATTTTCATTTAATGATTTATTTAGATTAGTTGTGCTTTCATATATCATTTCTAATGTATACCATATATCAAAAGCTGAATCAAAATAAGAAACTCGATTAAATTTATTTTTATCAAGTGCACAATATAAAGCATTCATAGCCTTTGCATTTAGAGAAAATATTTATTTTTCATAATCATTCCAATCATTTATTGGATTGGATGACTTCTAAAAATCTTTTTCAATAATACACCACAAATCAAAATCTATCGAAATAAAAAAGATACACATTCGAATTTTTCAAGATATATAGTCCGTCCCATTGAACAAAGGAGGACTTGTGATGCGTTGATCCTCATTAATACTGAAAAGAGCCATTTCTCTTGAGTGTTAAACCAAATAAGAAAAATGTGGCTCTGATATCAATTGTTAGGATGAATTGGCCCTAAGAGGTGGAGGGGTGGGGATGAATTAGTGCAAGAGTAAATTAACGTTTTAAATAAAAAACTTTTCGATTGAAGCAAGATAGAAAATCCGAAGCTTTTCATTTAAGTTAAGCAAGTGAATCTTATAGAGAAGTACTAAGCTTCTTGTTTAAAGATGACTCAAAAAGAATAAGCAAATCCGAATAAGGAGATAGGCAATATCGTAAGTGAAGTGCTTGATTTTGAAGCTTTGATTTTAAAATGTAAATAAAAAAATCAGAAGCGTCTATTAGTGTTTTGAAATCAATTAAGAACCCGACAATTATAAGTAGTAAATCAAAGAAGTAAGAACAATTACAATTATAGTGGTTCCACACTAACCGATCTACGTCCACTTTCGAGTCCTCCTCCTTGAGGTATACCGGCGCCCGTTACTGATCTTCTTTGGGTGAAGACCAAACCCTTACACTTGAGCTTACAAGAGAGACAAGATGACAACTCTTTGATCACTCCCTTACCCCTTTTCCTTTTTTTACAATCCACATAAGTCTTTGACAGAATTTTATCCCTTAAATTATTATATTGAATGCAAGAAAACTTGGGATATTTATGGCCCCAAATGGCTTCAGAATTTTGGAGCCATAATTCAAACATACCCGAAAAATCCATTTACGGGCAGTTCACCCGCTGACCTGAGTGGCTCAACTGCTCGAAACTCTGGGTATGGGAGGTTTACTCATCGAGCTTAGGTGGTTCAGCCACCGTCAACCGTCCGAAAACCTGGGCGACGATGGTTTACCCGTAACTTACCAACGGTTTACTCGTTGGAATCTCCGGAAAAGTGGTTCCCTCCACTTTTTGAATTCCGGCTTGAACCATCAGTCGACCAATCCTCTGATCAACTAATTGAGCTCAACCCGAGCTCAATCAAACCCCAATAGTGGACCCGATTGCCTCTTTGAGTTGATTTCCAAAGCACACTCAAATCAGACTCACTCTTAACCTACGACTTAAATATTACAATCAAACATAACCACCAAGCTTACGACCTCACACTCTATAAGCTTACGACCTCAATCCCACAACGGTGAGTCTCACGGTCTTCCTCCGGCAATCTCTCGGCATGTTCGTAGCGAGCTTCCCGATCCCTTCAGTGAATCTCCTAGTGAACTCCCGATGAGGTCTCATTGCATCGTCTGAACTCTACCCGATGCTTAAGCTTGATCCTGGGTCCATGTTTGATTTGTAACTCCTCCCGTCATGGTTAAACTTGCATGATGCTAATTATGACTTAATTAATTATAATTATAATTGCCAAACACATCCACTTCAAGACCTTTCCAACTCCCGACAAGTTTTTTGGCTACCCCCAATAATCTTCCAACAAGTCTCGATCTTCTTCTGGCGAACTCCCTTGCGCCATCCTGACAAACACCTGATACCCTCGGCGAGCTCCCGACGTACTCCTGGCGAGTTCCCAACCGCATCATTCGAACCCCGGCCGGATGCATGGACTTGACTTTGACTAAACCTGATTGTCATATTCTCTCTGTCGTAGTTAATCCTACATCAATCAACTTCTAACAACCCATGTTAGATCAATAATCTATCAATTGATTTCATCATCAAAATCCGAGATTCAACAAATGCATCAATGTTTAATGAGACGAACTATACATCTTGAAAATTTTGAATGTGTATTTTCTTGATTTCGATAGATTTTGATTTATGGTGTATTGTCAAAAATGGTTTTAAGAAGTCATCCAATCCATTAAATGATTCGAATGATTATGAAAAATAATTTTTTTCTTTAAATGCTAAAGCAATGAATGCTTTATTTTGGGCTTCAAATAAAAACAAGTTTGATCGGGTTTCTTCTTATGATTTATTTTTTGATATATGACATATATTAAAAATCACATATGAAAGCATAACTAAATTAAAAGAATCATAAATAAAATGATTCATAAAAATGAACTTAAAGAATACCTTCCAGAGAACAGGAAAGAAAGTATTTTGAAAACACAAGAACAAAACCTTCCAAAGAATATGAAGGATTGTGAACTAAGAATAGAAGAACTATACATTCCAAAGAACATGAAGGAAATAGAATTTAGAATAGCATATGACTCCTCGAGTAAAACCTCGAGTGATGAGAACTTTGAAGATTTGACAAATGAATCAGATAAATTAATGAACGAAGACTATAAAAATGAACTTAAATTGAACAAAACATCTTGCTATGAACATAAGAAGCTGAGACGCTCTGAAAATGAAGAGCACAATCAAGAAAAAGTGGAGAATCTCACGTTTATGACCATCAACAATGAGATAAGTGATTCCTCGAATGTCTCATTTACTTTTGATGAATTATCAAATATTTTTCATGAGCTTTATGATGAATTTAGAATGATTAGCAAGTCCTATAAACTACTAAAAAAAATGGCATGATTCATTAGTTAGTAGATTTGATCAAATATATAAAGCATCACCATCACTTAGTTCATGCACAAAATATGAAACTTTAGAGGAACTTAGAAAAGAAAATATTGTATTACAACAAACGTTAGAAAATTTTGAAATATGGAATAAATCCCTAAATATGATCATTGCAAATAAGAGTCATGTTCATAGGAAAGAAGACATAGGCTTTGTAGGTAATACTCAACAAAAGCCGATTAGCTTCATTAATGGACCCACTCTAAACTTGCCACCAACAATTAAATATAACTTTTGTAGTAGATTAGGACATATAACTTACAAATGTTCATTTAGAAAATATAGTCAACATAAGTTAATTTGGATTCCTAAATGAACCATAAACAACCAAAAACCTTTAGTTAAATTAGGTAAAACACTTCATGAGGGACCCAAAGTAAAATAGGTACCTAAATTAAAACTATCTTTCTTGTAAGATTGCCTCCTAAATAATAAAAAATTAATTATATTTATATATATTAAAAATATTGACAACAAATCTTTTGATGTTGATTAATCTTGAATATTTTTCGATAATACATAACTAGAGCATATTAGAACTAAAAAACCTTCGCTATTTTTAATGAAAAAATATTTGTATTGAAATTTACAAAAACAAAAAGGATTTTGATGATATTTGAATATTAGTTTCAAAAATTGTTAGCTTGGATATTACGTTGATTTAAGTGCTATGATAAATGTATGATGGGTTGTTTATCGTTGAAGGTTGCATGATTGAGGCTTGAAATAACATACATAATAAAAAAATAGAAAATAGTACACCAATGATAGAACCGCTGGACTAGCAGTGGCATCGCGAGACCACACTATGTACAAGAGGTAGAACCGCTTAGTTGGCGATTCCACCACCTGAAACCCTACCCATAAAAATAGCACTTAGGGCTAGCGGTAGAACCAAACCAAACCCTTTCCACACTCCTCTGAAACCTTCTCCATCTCTTTTTCCCTTTGCCTTTCCTCTAGAACTCAAGAAAAATCCCCTTACTCTTCAAATCTAAGGAACAATATATACCTCTAGGAGATCACAACAAAGGTAACTCTCAAAACCTTGCTCTCAATCTATTTTTTTATCTTACTTTTTACTTGCAATATATGTAGTTCAAATGACTCCTAAAAGATCCTCAAGGGACAAAGGAAAGAGGAGATTAGATAAAACCCTTGACCCTACACTCTTTAATACCCATGAACATGCCCTAAAATTCTCAATCTTTGAATTTAGAAATGTTCATAAGAGCAAATACGTAGATCTAGAAGATTTAAGAGATTTGGAATCAATTTTTAATCTCTACTATATCTTCTTTTTAATAAAGAGGATATTTATGATCTTAACAATTATAAGTTGAGACTTTTTATCAAGATCGTTCTTCTGTTAAGAAGATTTATCTAAATAAATTAGATATCTTAAAATTTATCTTGGATGAATCAAGTTTATTTAATCCCCTAAAACTCATTTCATTATTTACAATGAAAAAAAGGGAGAGAGTTCCTTAAAAGAAATCATGTCTTTTGGTACTTACCATTTGATATTTCATCTTTAATGACATGATTTCTTTGTACTCATAGTCATAATTAGAACATGGATGTAGAAGAAAAATTAAATTGTTATTTTTTTTACAATAACAAATGGAGAGATAAAATTGTTAATTTGGTTAAAAGAAATTTGGATATGAAAAATATTCTAACATTGGATGATGAATAATTTAATTAGAAGAAAATTAGAAATGATTTTAAATCTTCCAAATGCATGATATGCTGCCATATTATTTAAATTTCTTAGTTTTCTATATTAAAATTTTTACATAAGATGAATGCATAAGTAGATCTTAGATTTCTTAGATTTTTGAGCTTATCTTTGAAATAATCTTTTTAGAATTTAAGTTTATAAGATTGAGATTAAAAGCTTTTAAAAAAAAAATTTGATGAGAAAATTCTATCTTTCATCCTATTATATATGCTAAGGGGGAGCAATGAAATAAAATTTTCATGTATTAAATGATTAGATATGTAATCAATACTTCTTGTTTTGTTGATAACAAATTGGGAGAAACTTAAAATATAATGAACATTTGTCTTCAAATTATTTACTTAATATTTTACCTTTTTGTTGATGATAAAGGAGAAGAAACAGTATATTGATAACAAATGTAGAATATAAATGAAAATTGGTAAAATTGGTATTTCTCCTTTTTGTTGATAATAAAGGAGGAGAAATGATTGATGACTTAATGGGGAGAAATGATTGATGACTTAAGAGGGAGAATTTAAAATTGATGTATGAATGTTGTTTTACGATGAATGTACATATGTTTTGAAAATATTTAATATATTGATAGTTGATGACTTAAAAGGAAAGATTATTTGAAATTAATATTGGTTGTATGTATTGAAAATCTTTGATATATTGATGATTGATGAATTAAGGGATAAAATTGTTGATGGATGTATATTTTAAAAATTTTGAAATATTTATGAATGGTATCGTGCTTGAATTAAAAAGTATTAGATTCTTTTGAATTCAAGTTTGTTTTATCCTATGGAGTTTACATAGGGGGAGTTAAGGTTAACTCTCGTCATCAATTGATTGTCATCGCCGAAAAGGGAGAGATTGTTTAATCTCAGATTTTGATAATGAAATCAATTGATGGGTTTGTTGATCTAACATGTATGTTACAGATGAATGATGCAGGATTAACCACGACAAGACAATATCAGATATTGGACCAAAGTCAAGTTCGAGCATCGGGCCGGGGTTCGGACGATGCAGTGGAAACTCGTTGGGAGATCATCGGAAGCTCACCGAAGGTATCGAGGGCTTGTCGGGAGTTCGCTAGAAGCTCACCGAAGGTATCGGGGGCTTGCCGGGAGTTCGCCAAAAACTCGCCGAAGGTGATAGGGAGCTTGTTGGGAATGAGCCAGGGGTTTGCCAAAAGATGACCGAGACTCGTCGGGAGTTCGCTGGAGGTTACCGGGAAGATCGTCGTGAGTTGGGAATGTCACTTGACACATTGGTCAAATTGATTGTATTTGTATGCCATATTTGTCATAGTTAATGTCGGTTTGGTTTAGAGTCCAAATTGAGTTAGCTTTGGAACGAACCCAAATTAACTCAATATGAGGCAACCGGATCCATTTTAGGTTGGATTTGAGCTCAGATTGAGCTCATTTTGATGACATGAAAAGAGGTCAACAGGAGGTACAAATCAGATACACAAAAGTATAAAAAAAAGTAGCTTTTACGGGATTTATGATGGTAGTACCACTAGTGTGCGATACTAGTACCACCCAAGTCAGTGGTAGTACTGCCCAAGCGGCGGTAGCACTGTCATTGCCTATTTTCAGGCCACTTTCGATAGTAGTACCGTCGGTATCAGCCGTAGTACCTCTCGTACACAAAATTTATGAAAAGGTTTAAATTTTGGCTCTATTTTTTAAGCCAATTGGGGTTTATAAATACCTTAAGTTTTCTTGCTTAGAGAAGCAAGGGTGGTGAACAAAAAAGGAAGAAAATTCTTATGAAAAGTGTTATAAAATTTAAGAGATTCATTTGAGTGCTTCAAGTGTAAAAGTGAGTCTAAGGAAAGTGAGAAACTCTTGTAAGAAAGTTCCTTTCTTGAACCTGTGAAAAGAAGAGAGAGAAGAGTAAGGGTTTGATCTTCATATGTGGAAGAAGATCGTTTAGTAGACTCCAGTGGGCCTTAACGAATGAGGACTCCGAAAAGTGGACGTATGTCAAGTTTTGGTCGAACCACTACAAAATCTGTGAGCATCTCTACTCTTGCCTTTTTCTATTACATTTAATTATTCTTAATTAGTTTGAAAAAAGGCACGAGCATCATCTTTTGACTTTGGTTTAAATCGCTCACTTATTCGCTTTTAAAGAAGTCCAAGAAATGCTTCTAATTTCTTCTTTATTTCAAGCAAGTTTTTCAAATCGAGTATTTTTATACTTGCACCAATTTACCCTCCATACCCACCCCCTACCCACCGGCACTAAGAGGGGGGGGGGGGGGGGGGGTGAATTAGTGCTTATAAAAGATTTATGTCTTATAAAAGATTTACGTTGATTTAAATATCATATTAGAGATGCATTTAAGTGTAGAGATGTTTGTAAGAGTGCAAGCAAATGTAGTAGACAGTTAAATAAAAAAGTAATGAAAATAAAGAGTAAAGAAGAGGAAGCACACCGATTTTATAGTAGTTCAGTCTCGTGACCTACGTCCACTCCCGATTCCTCCTCCGTTGAGGTCACTAGCTTCCACTATTGATCTTCTTTCAATTGGTGAAGATCAACCACCCTCTTACAACTCTATTCTCCTTTTACAGGTTTAGAAAATAATATTTACAAGTCTCTAAGCTTTCCTTTAAATAAAAAACTACATAAGATGAAATGAGGAGAAGCTCTCAATTATAATAGCATTTTCACAAGGTTTTTGCTCTTAATTACTTGCATACTTTCAGCAAGAATGGGTGGGATATTTATAGGCCCAAATGGCTTCAAAAGTGGAGCCAAAATTTAAATTCTAAGTGTTTCTGAGGTGCTGGTCTCAAAGACTGTGTTCTGGGCGGTTCAACCGCCTAACACAGTCTAGGAGGCTGTATCTGGGTTGTTTAGCCACCTAACATAGTCTGAGAGATTGTGTCTGGGTGGTTCAGCCATCCAGTCTAGGCGGGTCAACCGCCTGACACATCTTCAAATATTGTGTCATCTTGGAGACCGTGTCTTCGAAGATCGTGTCTTATCTGACATTGGATTACTGAAATGGCTTTCATAATAAGTCCAAATCAGCCTCAATTAAGACCTGATGGCCTCTTAATCGTGTTAGTAAATCTACTACTCATTATGATGCTAACTATGACACTCAATGTATAATTTTCATTGTCCGGTCATCTCTTCGGCGAACTCCTAGCATCCTTCCAATAAACCTACGGCGAGCTCCCGATTTCCTTTGGTGAACTCCCAACAAACTTCCAGCATTCTTCCGGCGAACTCCCGACGAGCTCCTGACAACTTGTTGGCGAACTCCCGACGAACTTCTCGACGAACTTCTGGTGAGTTCTTGGTAAGCTCCCGACAACATCGTTCTAACCTCGGCCAACCTCCAACGAGCTCCCATTGCGTCGTCTGAATCTTGACCCAATGCTCGAATTAGACTCTGGCCCAGCATCTGATTGTATCACCCTTTACTGTCATAATTAATCCAGCATCACTTTCTTTAACACGAGTTAGATCATAAAACTCATCAATTGATTTCATCATCAAAATCTAAGATTCAACAATCTTTCCCCTTTTTATGATGATAATCAATTAATGACGGGAGTTAATCGTAACTCCCCCTATGTATATGTCATAGGGTAAACAAAACAAACTTGAATTCAAAAGCATCATCACTTTTGAATTCAAGCATTTTGACAATTTTTACAATTTAACTATACATGATACCATATATGTTAAAATTTTTAAAGATTCATTTTCTTGATATCACATAAAAATTTCAATCATTATATCTACAATATAACCATATCACCGATTATGATATAACATTCATTTTAACTATTTCAAAGATCTCAAAATATCTCTCTTATGTCATTAATTATGTCAATTCTCCCCTTTTGTCATCAACAAAAGGGAGAAATGATATATTTGAACAATATTTTTTAAAACATTTATCACAATGTTTAGCACATAAAGAGAGGATAAAAAATTAATCTTATCTCAAAAAGAACTTTGAATCCCATTTTTCTTTTTCTTTTCTAAATGTCAATTACAAGTAGAATTATTTCGAAAGAGGGCTCAAAAAGTCGAGAAGTCCAAGAAGATTACAAGAGCTACTAATATATTCAAAATTATCTTATGTAAATTTCAAGCAAAAGCTCAAGAAATATAAAAAATAGCAAATCATGCATTTGGATAGTTTAACATTCTCAATTCTCTTCTAAGAAAGTTAAATTATTCTTCATTTAATGGCTTAGTGAATATATCAGCCAATTGATGCTTAGTATCAATAAATTCTAAAGATATATCATGATTATTTATATGATCTCTAATAAAGTGATATCTAATGTCAATATATTTAGTTCTTGAGTATTGAATGAGAATTTTAGTTAAACATATTGCACTAGTATTATCGCATTTGATAGGAATATTTTTCAAGTGAATTCCATAATCTTCTAAAGTATTTTTTATCCAAATGACTTGTGCACGATATGCACCAGCTGCTATGTACTCAACTTCAGCTATACCACGAAACAAGAGCATGTCCTAAGAATTGGCATGTTCTGGTTATACTCTTTGTATCTATTTTTACAACCTCCAAAATTAGCATCTGCATAGGCAAGTAAATCAAAGTTTTTTGACTTAGGATACCATAATCCTAAATTAGAAGTTTTTTAAATATCTAAATATTCGTTTAACTGCCATAAAATGAGAATATTTAGGATTAGATTGAAACCTTGTACACAATCCAACACTAAACATTATGTCCGGTCTAGTAGCAGTTAAATACAATAAACTACCTATCATTCTTCTATATGTTTTTTGATCAAAATTTTCACCTTCATTATCCAAGTCTAATTTTATAAAATTACTCATGAGTGTATTTATGGCCTTAGCATTATCAATACTAAAGCGTTTTAACAAATCTAAGATATGCTTAGTTTGATTTATAAAGATACCATTATTTAATTATTTATTTATAATCCTAATAAGAAAGTTAATTCACCCATTAGGCTCATTTCAAATTCTTGGCTCATACTCTTGGCAAAAGATTCACAAAAAGATTCATTTGTTGAACCAAAAATAATATCATCAACATAAATTTGAATAACTATAAAGTCATTTTCAAAATACCTAAAAAATAATATGATATCAACTTTGTCTTTCAAAAAATTATTTGAAATAAGGAAAGAGCTAAGTCTTTCATATTAAGCCCTAGGGGCTTGTTTCAATTCATAAAGAGCCTTAGATAATTTAAAAACATGATTCAAAAAAAGATCATTTTTAAAACCAGAGGATTGTTTAACATAAACTTCTTCGAAAATGAAACAATTAAGAAAGCACTTTTGACATTCATTTGAAATAACTTAAAATTCTTAAAAGAGGCAGAGGCAATAAGTATCCTTATGGCTTAAAGTCTAGCCACAGGAGCGAAGGTCTCTTCATAATTGATCTCTTCTTCTTAATTGAAACTCTTAGCCACTAATCTACCTTTGTTTCTAACCACGATACCATTTTCATCTTGCTTATTTCTAAAGACCCATTTAGTACCAATCATTAAATGGTCATTAAGTCTCGGAATAAGCTCCCACACCTCATTTCTCTCAAATTGGTTTAACTCTTCATGTATTGAAATAACCTAAGAATCATCTTTTAAGGTTTCATCAATGTATTTTGGTTCAATTTGAGATAAAAATGTAGTGTTAGTACAAAATTTTTAAACGATGAACGAGTTTGAACACCTTTTGATATATCTTCTATTATTAACTCCTTAGGATGAGCATCTACATACTTCCATCCTTATGTAAGGATTCCTTGGAAGTAGATGCATCCAAGTTATTTTGGAGAGGAAGTTTATCATTCAAATTTAAAGTATCAAAATTAAAATCATTATCAAAATTAATTTTTTTTTATTTTAAAACCTCATTAAAGATAATAGGGATTAATTCCTCAATTACTTTTATTAAAGACACGGTAAGCTTTTAAAATTGAGGAATAACTAAGAAATATGCCTTCATCGGATTTTACATTGAACTTTCCTAAGGTATTTTTTTATTCAAAATAAAACATTTATAACCAAATAATTTAAAATATGAAATATTAGGTTTTTTTATTATTCCCTAATTTATAAGAAGTTTTGGAGAGTAATGGTCTTACGAGAATACTATTCATGATATAGCATATCATGTTAACGGCTTCGGCCCAAAAATATTTGGGTAGGCTATATTCGTTTAACATGGTTCTAGTAATTTCTTGTAAGCTCCTATTTTTTCTTTCAACTACTCCATTTTGTTGTGGATTTCTAGGAGTAAAGAAATTATACTTATACCTATTTGAGTCATAAAAATTTTAAAAATCATGATTTTGAAACTCACCACCATGATCATTACATATAGATGAAATCATAAAACCCTTTTTTTAACAAGTTTATAAAATTTTAAAAAATATTTAAAATAATCACTTTTGTGTGTCAAGAAATAGGTCCAAGTATATCTATTATAATCGTCTATAATAACAAATGCATATTTGCTATCTCCTAAATTTGTAGTATTAATTGGTCCAAATAAATCCATATAGATCAATTGTAGTGGCCTAGAAGTGCTTATTTGATTTTTTGATTTGAAACTACTTTTTATTTGTTTTCCTAGTTGACATGCATCACAAATTTTATCTTTTATGAACTTGATGCTAGGCATTCCTCTTATTAGATTTTTAGTTGAGATTTGGTTCAATAGTTTCATACTAGTATGTCCTAGTCTCCTATATCAAATTCATGCATCATCATTTAAGGCCGAAAAACACATTTCATTACAAAAATTATCAATGTCAATAGTATACACATTATTGCTTCTTAAGGCAATCATAGAACTATTTTTGTGTGGTATTTCAATTATACAAGTATTAGATTCAAATTTGATAATGTATCCTTTATCACACAATTGGTTAATGCTTAGTAGATTATGTTTCAAACCAACAACTAATAATACATCATCAATCAAGAGGTTTAATTTGTTACCTATGATTTCTTTTCCAATGATTTTTCCCTTGTTGTTGTTTCTGAAGGTGACAAATCCTTCATTTATGCTAGTAAGCTTAGAGAAATAAGTTGGATCTTCGGTCATGTGCTTTAAGCATCCACTATCAATGTATCATTTTGTTCTTCTAGCCTTTGTTTAAAGATATACCTACAAGAAAGGGGGTTTTGGTTTAGGTACTCATTTGCCTTTGGGTTCCTAATGAAAAATTCTACCTAATTTTACTAATGATATCAGGTTGTTTGTGGTTCCTTTAGGAACCCAAATTAATTTGTATGGACTATACCTTTTAAATGAACATTTATAAGCATAGTGTCCAATTCTTCCATAAAATTTATATTTATTTCTAAATGAAACATATAATGTAGGTCCTTTAACGAAGATGATTGGCTTTTGTTGAGTGTTACTCACAAAGCCAATTTCTTCCTTTCTATGAACATAACCCTTATTAGCAATGATCATGTTTAAGGATTTGTTACCTATTTTAAATTTTTCTAATGTTTCTTGTAATAAAATATTTTCTTTCTTAAGTAATTCTAATTCTTCACACTTAGTGCAAGGAGATATCCTATATTCATTATACTCCTTTTTAAAAATTTTAAACTCACTAGCAAGTGAAGTATGATCTTTTTTTAGCAATTTATACTTTTTACTAACTAATTTAAGATCATCAAGCAAGTCATAAGATACTTACCTCGTTGCCAAATGTCATTAAAGCATAATTTGCAACTTCTTCCTTGTTGGTTGGCTCCTTATCTTCGGATGAACTTGAGTCATCCAAGTAGCTTTAAGCGCCTTCTTCTTCTTTGGTTGTTTCTTCTTCACTCGGGGGTATTTATTTTTAAAGTGTCCTAGCTTCTTACATTCGTAACATATTATTGAGTCCTTTTTAAGTTCACTTTTATTCTTACCATCTTGTTTTGTTTTAGTCATTTTTAAGAATTTCTTAAATTTTCTTGTAAGTGCGAAGTCCTCATCATCATCATCGTCACTTTAGTTTTCTCCCAAGCGGTCTTCCTTGGTTCTAAGTGCTATGTCCTTCGTGTTCTTTAGAAGGTTATTCTCGTGTCCATCATGTGCTATATATGTCATTTCGTAAGTCATCAAAGACCCCATTAGTTTTTCAAGCGGAAAATTATTTAGGTCATTTGCTTCTTATATTACCGTTACTTTGGGATCCCAACTTTTAGGAAGAGATCTTAATATTTTGTTAATAAGTTCAAAATTAGAAAAACTTTTACCAAGCACTTTTAGACCATTGATGACATCCGTAAAACGGGTATGCATGTCTCCTATGGTCTCACTTGGTTTCATGCGAAACAACTCATAACTATGCACCAAAAGATTAATTTTTGACTCGACTAGTGCCTTCGTGTGTGACTTCGAGTGTGTGCCAAATCTCGTGCGCGGTTTCACATATAGAAACCCGATTAAATTTATTTTTATCAAGAGTACAAAATAAAGCGTTTATCGCTTTAGCATTCAAAGAGAAAGTCTTTTTTCCGAATCATTCTATTTGTTCATCAGTTTGGAAGACTTTCCAAAACCACTTTCAACAATATGTCATAATTCAAAGTCCATATAAAGTATGAAAATTCTCATTCAAGTTTTCTAATATACGTAATCCATCCCATTGAACATGGGAGGACGAGTGATAGAAAGTCCCTCTTGATTACCAACAAAAGTCATCTCTCTTAGATTTTAAGCCAAATTGAGAGAAACATGGCTCTGATACCAATTGTTAGGATCAGAGCGACACTAAGGGGAGGGGAGGGGGGGGGGGGGGGGGGGCGGTGAATTAGTGCTTATAAAAAATTTACGTCGAATTAAATATTTGCTCAATAAAAACCGTATTTGTGTTTAAGTGTAGAGATGTTTGTAAGCGTGCAAGCAACTGTAGTAGATAGTTAAATAAGAAAGCAATGAATATAAAGAGCAAAGAAAAGAAAGCAAACTGATTTTATAGTGGTTCGGTCTCATGACCTACGTTCACTCTTGATTCCTCCTCCGTTGAGGTACCGGCTTCCACTATTGATCTTCCTTCAATGGGTGAAGATCAATTACCCTCTTATAACTCTATTCTCCTTTTACAGATTTAGGAGATAACCTTTACAAGTCTCTAAGCTATCCCTTAAATAAAAAACTACACAAGACGAAATGAGGAGAAGCTCTCAATTACAATAGCGTTTTCACAAGGTTTTTGCTCTTAATTGCTTGCGTACTTTCAGCAAGAATGGGTGGGGTATTTATAGGCCCCAAATGGCTTCAAAAGTGGAGCCAAAATTCAAATTCTAAGTGTTCCTGAGGTGTTGGTCTCGAAGACCGTATTCTGGGCGATTCAGCCGCTTGACACAGTCTGGGAGGCTGTGTCTGGGCGGTTTAGCTGCCCAGTCTGAGCGAGTCAACTACTTGGCACATCTTCGAAGATTATGTCATCTTGGAGATTATGTCTTCGAAGACCATGTCTTATCTGATATTGGGTTATTGAAATGGCTTTCATAATAAGTCCAAATCAGCCTCAATTAAGACCTGATGGCCTCTTAATCATGTTAGTAAATCTAATACTCATTATGATGCTAACTATGACACTTAACGTATAATTTTTGTGGTCCGATCATCTCTTCGGCGAACTCCCGGCATCCTTCCAATAAACCTACAGTGAGCTCCCGATTTTCTTCGATGAACTCCCAACAAACTTCTAGCATTCTTCCGGCGAATTCCCGGCAAGCTCCCAACAACCTATCAGCGAACTCCCTATGAACTTCCTGGCAAACTTCTTATGAGTTCTCAGTGAGCTCCTGACAACATCGTCCGAATCTCAGTCGACCTTTGATGAACTCTCGACGAGCTCCTATTGCGTTGTCTAAATCTTGGCCCGATGCTCGAACTAGACTCCGATTCAACATCTGATTGTATTGCCCTTTACTGTAGCAGTTAATCCTGCATCACTTTTTTTAACACACAAATTAGATTATAAAACTCATTAATTGATTTCATCATCAAAATTTGAAATTCAACACTAACTTGATCCTAATAGACATCACCTCCCGATCCACTCCTACAGTATACTATGATAATGTCGATGCCACATGTATATGCACCAATCTAGTGTTCCACTCACACATGACCATATTTCTATCGAATTTTACTTCATTTTAAATTAAATTATCAAATATCAACTACGTATTTCTCACATACATACTTATGGTCAACTAGCAAACTCCCTCGTAGAACATCTTAATTATATCGATCCAAGTTTAATATCTTTGATAGAAACTCAATCTTGCAGGAGCATGATAAAAGATCATGATAGAGATATACATAGAATGACATTTTTGCATTCCTTATATCTTCAATCAATCTATGATTTGAAGATCAATCACAGACTTAATACTTGATCTGATTACATGATTAAAAAAATCTCTCTCTTAAAATCTGTATTTATATATATTATCTAAATAAATAAAATTTATTTCTTTCATGATATATTTCTTAATTTTATGAGATATATGTATGTCATATATCTGAGCCGAATGAACTTGGTGAGTCTTGCTGGGAAACTCTACAAGGTTGGTAAAGGTAGCTCGTCTCCACATAGCTTCTTCAATCCCACCTCTCAAATTGAAGATGTATATCAACAAAGATCACAACCTAATCGGAGTTTCTGCTGTGGTTAGTCGAAAGAAGAGATTGTCCCAATGGATGGATGCAACCAAATCCGCTTTCGGAGAGAATTCTTAATTTTCCAATGTCTTCTTTAAGCTCCTCGTCATGGAATCCGCGTGCAGGAAGACCAGCAGTTCCTCCGACGTGACGACATGTATCATCTCTTCCAACTTGCGCTTCCCCTTTCCAGGAGTTAGGAACTGTCCTGTTATGACCCGTAGAATAAATTTCTCCATACCCTAAAAATAAATGTTGCTATCAAGCAAATAAATTTGTCTGAGAAATCAAGTTCTAGAAAATTGATGGAGAAATTATGTTCCGAACTTTTCTTTTCTCTGTTGAGAAAAAAAAAAAAAAACCTTATATGTTTAGAGATTATAGTCCTCTGAGTTTTAATGCAAACTTCATAAGAACAGTCTGATTTAGATTTGGATTTTTGGTGATTTAACATATAAATCTTTTATAAATCGTGTTAATTGAGTTTTTTTTTTATAATTTATAGATAGAGAATATTAAAGAAAACTAGTTCCTTATCTTTGGTGGTGACATTTAATTCCAAGAGATTTAATCTTTGGCATATGTTCAAAAAGTATCACTGTCATTGGTTGCCGAACTTCCACGCGAAACAAACTCGTTAAATTGGTCGACCTGCCGCGATAGACCAAAATAGTGAGGGTTCAATCCAAGACAGTGAATAGCATAAGATATTTCAGAAAAAATTTAAAAAATATAAAGAAAGAAAAATGAGGTGTTTATTTGTTTTTTTTTTTCTCGTGATATACGTAAATAATGTGTACCTTTTTTTAATATCCCTAAATTTAAGCTTTTCAATTTCATATATGTTAAAGTTAAATTAGATAATATATATATTTCATAATATTACCAAAAAATAATCAGAAAAGATTATGGGGAAGAAGCCGTTTCCGACGGTTCACGCGGCCTTCCCACGGTTTTGCTCTCTCCATATAAATCCCCACCACCACGTCTTCCCCAGAGTCTCGTCCCGTCGTCAACGGGGCCGAACCCACCCGTGAACGCGCCATGGAAGGAAGGGTCGCCGCCGACACCCGCCTGCCAACGCCGACCCTCGGTCGGCCGTCTTCCTCGTTTCGGCTCCGGACTCAGAGCCTCAACACCCTGCGCCTCCGCCGCGTCTTCGATCTCTTTGACCAGAACGGCGACGGGCAGATCACCATCGAGGAGCTCGCTCTGGCCCTCGACCGCCTCGGCCTCGGCGCCGACCCCGACGACATCAGATCCACCGTCACGGCCTACATCCCCCCCGGCCGCGCCGGCCTGGCCTTCGAGGACTTCGATGCCCTCCACCGAGCCCTCGGCGACGCGGTCTTCGGCGCCCCCGCTGCCATGGAGGAAGAGAGGGAGGGGGAGGAGGGGACGGAGGAGGAAGACATGAGGGAGGCATTCCGGGTGTTCGACGAGGACGGGGACGGCTTCATCTCGGCGGCGGAGCTCCAGGCGGTGCTCGCCAAGCTGGGTTTACCGGAGGGGGGAGGGGGGGGGGGGAAGCATCGCCCGGGTCCAACAGATGATCTGCTCCGTCGATCAGAATTCCGACGGCCGGGTCGATTTCGGGGAGTTTAAGCATATGCTGCAGGGGATCACCGTCTGGGGCTCCGCCTGATCAACGGCCCATGATCCATCCACTTCTCCTGGTTCCTTTTCCTTGCTAATTTTACCTCGAGTGATCTGTTGTTTCCTCTCTCCATCAGGGAGGGGGACCTTTGAAGTTGAATCTGACGGTAAGAATGAGGCCCAAGGGTAATAATATCTCTCTTTTCCTTCTTTCTTTTTGGCTTTTGTTTCCCTAATCCTCCTGTGGCTTGCTTCTGTCTCACGGAATTGACCTCTTGATCTTTGGCTCAACACTTCAGATAATAAAACAATAATGTGACTAACTAAGCAAGACTAAATTAATGTATCCTATGATATTTTAAAATCGGATCGGATAATAAAACAATCTGACTTGGTCGTTTATTTCATTCATTGCCTCCCTCACTCTGCCAAGGATTTTTTTTTTTTTGTCAGCATATGGCATTGCTAGATTGGGGGTAGGTTTATTTTCCTTTATCACCTCCCACGCTTATATGATTTGCTTACAATAATTATTATTATAATATCGCTAACATGTATTTGTTTTCTAAAAAACACATGAACTCAAACATGAGATTTATTAATTGTTTAACAGTATATTAACAACTAAGATGTCTTAATAAATAAATGAACATATTATTATTGCATTCATATGATAGCATAAAATTATTTTAGATGAATAAAAATTATACCTGAGATTTATTAATTGTTTAATAGTATATTAACCATGTATCAATAAATAAGCAAACATATATTCATTACATTCATATAATATTAATGGTATAAAACTATTTTAGATGAATTTGTCAAGTTGATAGTTTTTTATGAGGATATGTTAGCTTAATAGTGATTTCATTTTTCAGATTAAGTTGGTGAAACTCAATTCTACCTGTCTACTTATAAAATCCAAAATGATTAGATGGATGCACTACGAATGACCAAGTTATATGATCATCGAGTCCGCATATGGAAAATGCAATGTTGTATTGTTCTAATTGTAAATGGTCCCCGTCTGTTACGAAGTGAGCCAGTAAAGAGCGTATTTTTGGCTTGAGCTCGTATTACAAATAAAATTTAAATACTGATTTGTTAATATGATTTCATCTAAAAATTTATATAATCAAATGCAATATAATAAATAATATATTGATAAGGATGATGGTTCGAAATCTCCTTCAATAATATTTTTTTTTTTTTAAAAAAAACATTTTTATTAGTTTACAAGGTATAAATTGATTACTAATATCGATGTTGTATTATTGAAATTTTATTTTCACAAAGAGGGAAGATATTTATTTATTCATGAGGCCGGAAAACTAAGAGGGATGGAAAGGGATCTATATCAAACTAAATGACAACTAAGAGGTTTGGTGGTGGACTTGGCATTGGTTGTTGGTCTTGATGTCTCATCCTCGCCCTTCTCTTCCATCCCATACCTGAATTCAAACTTAAAACGACAACCAAGAGAGGTAGGTGGTTGGTGCCACCGGCGTTTCAACCTCGCACACTCCGACCTTCGTTTCTACCCAACACTTCCATTTCCCACGGTTGCGTTGTTTCCAGCCACGCACTGCACCGGTCCTTCTCACCCCACCCAAACGACACCTTTCATTGCCGCCGCCCTTCCAGAACCAAAAGTCTTAGTCAAAACTCCACACGTCTCCATCGCCTGACGAGATGAGACCGAGCAGCGGCAACGACAAGGCGTCGGCCAACCGCTCAAATTTTCTCTTACTTCCGATGACTGCAGCAAATTAGAAGCCCCTTTTTCTGACTCTTAATTCCGATGACCCAGCTTACCATTCTTTCTCCATCGCCCAAAATCCCGCTGTGTCACGGTATTGGGCTTTTTTTTTTTTTTTTTGTGACCGTCGGACATAAAACTTCCGTTGAATGCCATCTTCTTCTCTTGTCCTTATAACCTTCCTTCAATATTCATCCGAAAAGTCTACGTTCAAACGATAGGTCTCAGATTAAACTATTAGAAAGAACATAAAATATTTAAAATCGTTACAGGTTCTAACTGGTATTAATATCGCTGAAATTTTAACACGGGAATCGATGTCAACTTGAAGAAGAAGAAAGGATGTTCATATGTATTATTATTATTATTATTTACAAAGTTTCTAAATGACATATTTACTCTCATACAAACAGCTAATTAATTCTTTTATACTACACTTTTTCCTTCCTTTCTTTCTATACTCTGATCTTAAAGCAAAAAGTTAAAAAATAATAGTGATTAATTACAAAAGAGAATGGACGTTGCAATAGTAGTTAATGCCAATTAAGGAGGAATTGATGCCAATTGAAGTTCTAATATCGCTCTATCCTACTAATTAAGTACATCGGTCATTTTGCAAGAATAAATGAGAATTTTATTTATCCATGTAATTTAGCCATTTTAAAGGGATGAATGTGAAAATTTCTCAATTAATTTTCCCTTTTTCTATCAGGCGTTGCATTGGATACATACCGTTAAGAATCGGTTACCGATTAAATCAAAGCCTACAATTTGACCGACGGCACCGAAGTCAGTTTGATTGGAAGACCACACAACCTCAGTTTTACATTGCAGTTTACGTTGACCATCCCAAATGTACCCAACACGGGCAGCTCTCTCACTCACTGGTGGGACCACCGCACGCGGAGCGAAAACGACCCCGCTGGGTAGGCGCCATCGGTCAGTTCAGATATTTTCATCAGTCCACCGATCGGACGGTCACCGTCGCAAAGGAGAGAAGGGACCCGCTCTCGCTGTCTCATGTAAATATGGGTCCGGCGGTTCAATCTTATTTCCCTCTCGCAGGCGCTCCGCCTCTACCGGTCTCTCTTCCACAGCGCCGACTCATAGAAGGAGAAGGAGAAGGAGAAGGAGAGAGAGAGAGAGAGAGAGAGAGAGAGAGAGAGAGAGACATCGATGGAGGTGGGTGAGAGTGGGGACACGGCTGCTGAACTGGAGCGGCGGGTCATGGCGACGTTGAAGGCGTCGGAGGAGCGGGGCGACCCGCCGCTGCTGCGGGCGGTAGAGGCGGCGCGGTGCGTCCAAGAGGCCGGCCTAGGGCTCCCCAACCCCGAGCTAGCGCACGTCCTAGTCTCCAACCTTTGCTTCGCCAACAACACCCCGTCGATGTGGAAGCTCCTCGACCAGGCGATGTCGTGTCGGGTTGTCTCCCCCATCCATACCCTAGCTCTCCTCAAGCCCAGGCAGGGATCGGATCCTGTGATCTACCTTATCGTTTTCGATTCTCGATTCCTTTATTTTTTTTCTCACATGTTTCTCGTATCTTGATGAGTCCAGGGTGATCCCTCGTCGATGGGCGCAGCCGGAGGCCTACCGGCTTTACCTTGAATTTGTGAGCCGGTATGCCCTTTCCTCACTCTCCAGCGAGGCTGGTGGATCCCGTAGAGATAAGTGAGTTCTTGGTTCTTTTAAGTAGTTTTGGTTTGAGATAAACGATTTTTTTGGCTTCCACTTTTACTAAATATAATCCTTCAAGTACAAATTTCAGGTCAGTATTGCTTTTGGAATTTACTTGTCAAGGATCTAATTTTCTAAAAGGGTTTTTTTAATATTTATCTTTGAAAATTTTTAAGGAGATTACCACTGGCAACCCCTGCAACCATCTTAAAAATCAATAAAATATACTTTTACTAAATATAATCCTTCAAGTACCAATCACACCCTTATTTCCCATAACTCCACAAGATGGCCTGAAATTTGATATCTTTTGGGTTGATGCGAAGATGACACCTTTCAAGATGTTGCAAAAATGCTTGGAATATCATCTTCTGGTAATCCGATATCTTAAACCCTAAAAACGTTAAATCGATCTTACAAACATAAAAAACACACTATTTCTCACCTCCTCTTCGATCTTCAGATCATCTTCTCGTTTTCTTGTCATTCTGCATAACTGACTATGAATGATGCGAAGGAAGAGTTAGAATTAAGTGATAAGTTGATTACATTTATGTTCATTAACATAAGGGTATCTTAAGAATAATAAAAATTCTTAAAATGAGGTTGTAAATAGCAAAAATGGTTGTCAATAGAAATCCCCAATTTTAATGACATAGTTACCCCTATAGGTTTTAATATGCATATTTGTCCCTTCCAAATCTTAAGATCATCCACATATACCATTCCATTATCATCTATCCAAGAAACTCATGATTATCAATTGTTAGTTTGAACTTTGAATTAAAAATATTTAAATGGTTAAAATACCTAAAATGCCCTTATAACTAATCCCATCATAATGGGGCTTGTCAAGGTTGTAATGTCACTTGAAAGAGTCATATGCCAATCAACTAATGGAGGTTAACTAGACTAGCATAGATAAAGTTTTTGGGTTTGCCAAGATATACATGCTAAACTCAAATTTGTAGAAATAAAAATGAAAATCAATAACTTAGTGGGATATTATGCAGCGTTTTAAATAAGCGCTCGGGCGCTCGCCTAAGCGCCCGGGCGAGGCGAGGCGAGGCCCGAGCGCCTCAATCATCACCCAGGCGGCGCGCTTCAAAAAGGCGTCGCCTGGGCGCTCGCCCGAGCCCAGGCGACGGGCGATTCGGGCGAGCGCCCGGTTTAATCCAATCGACCGAACCAGGCTTTTAGCTCTGGTTCGGTCTGTCGCGTTAGTTGGTTCAATCGAACCAACTAACGCAGCTATATATTTGTTGTTAACTCAACCCTAATCCTGATTGCCGGTGCCGTATTTGCTGCCACTGTCGCTGTCGCTGCTGCCGTCACTGCTCTCCCCCGAGTGCCTGAGAGACTGCTTTAGTCGCTTGGATTACATTGCCGAGACCATCTCTGTTGCCGTTTCTCTTCGCCGTCGTTCGCTGCAGCTCGTCGTCGTCACTGTTGTCGCCGTCGCTGCTACTCCTCTCGCGGTCAGGTCAGCTCATCTCGATTTTACTGTTAACAGTATACTGTTAAGTTGACTAATTATTATAACTAATTATTAACAGTATCTTATACTGTTAACAGTATAATAATATACTGTTAATATATTGTTAACACATATTAACAGTATACTGTATATAGTATACTGTATAATGTATATTAAATATTAATAGTATAAACTGTTAACAGTATACTGTTAATATATTGTTAATAGTGTAATATATATTAAATATTAACAGTATAGTAGTATACTTGTTAATATTTATTACATATATAGTATATTATCCATATTACAGTATAGTTAACAGTAAACAGTATACTGTTAACAGTATTTTTAAGTATTAAATAGTATACTAATAATATTATTTATTTATTTATTAGATTAATAATATATTTTATCGATTTTAAATTTTAATAATATTAATTCTTATTTATTTGAAATTATTGTCAGGGTTCCAAGATAAATGACAAATGAACAGAGCAACTCAATAAATTCTCCAGTGACATCAAAAAAGGATCCAGTATGGAAGTATAACTATCTAAAGGATTCTAAAGATCCTAATGCAGTTACGTGCATTTTCTGTGATAAGACTACTAGAGGTGGGATTTTTCGTGCAAAACAACATCTAGTAGAAAATTTCAAAAATGCAGCAGCTTGTAAGAAGTGTCCACCTGAGGTAAAAGAAGAGTTGATGGCTTACATGAATGAAAAAAAGATACAAAAGAATGAATCTTATGGAACTTTATCAAAGGATAATGTTGAACATATCAAGGATGATGAAGATTATTCCATAAATATCAACTCAAGTGGAAAAAATATATACGACAGAAGAGAAAAAGAAGTTATGAGCACTACTACTAAGAAGCGTAAAAAGGGACCGATGGATCTATATATGTTTCAAGGATCACAAAAGCAACAAGGGCAAGCAAGAGATTCAAAATTAAGACTAACAAATATAAGTGATGCTTGTGATAAAGAAATAAGAGGAAGAACAATTCAATACATTGCTCGCTTCTTCTATCAGGCTGGTCTTCCACTTAGTACCACTCGTCTAGATAGTTTTAAGGATATGATTGAAGCTATTGGAAGATATGGTACATGATTAAAATCTCCAAGTTATTATGAGATGCGAGTTCCATTGTTGAAAAAAGAATTGGAGTATACAAATGATTTATTAAAGGGTCATAAAGAATCATGGGCAACATATGGTTGCTCTATTATGTCAGATGTTTGGACTGACAGAAGACGTAGAAGTATAATTAATTTTATGGTTAATTATTCTTTAGGGACCATGTTTGTAAAGTCAATAGATGCTTCGTGTTGTATGAAATATGGAGATAAGATATATGATTTGTCTGACAAGTTTGTAGAAGAAATTGGAGAAAAAAATGTCGTCCAAGTCATAACCGACAACGGAAGCAACTATGTATTAGCTGATAATATCTATTTTTTTAATATTTTTAATATTTTATTTATTTTTATCTTCAATTAAATCGTATAAATTTTTTATCGT
This sequence comes from Ensete ventricosum, assembly GCA_029747655.1. Classification (NCBI taxonomy): domain Eukaryota; kingdom Viridiplantae; phylum Streptophyta; class Magnoliopsida; order Zingiberales; family Musaceae; genus Ensete; species Ensete ventricosum. The sequence goes on from JAQQAF010000006.1 coordinate 19,115,902, forward strand.
TTATTTCAGGTAAATTACTTGAATAAAAAAGACAGCACTTATATTGGACTCCATGTGCGGCACACTGTATCGATTTAATGTTGGAGGATATTGAAAAGATTCCGGACATTAAGAAAACATTAGAAAGGGCGATCTTTGTTGTTGGTTTTCTTTATAATCATATTGGAGCTTTGAACATTATAAGAGAATTTACAAACAATAAAGAATTGGTGAGATATGGTGTTACCCGATTTGCTACATCATTTTTGACGTTACAGAGCGTGCATCGTCAAAAACATAATATGAGAAACATGTTTACTTATGAGAAATGGGTGATAAGTAAATGGGCAAAAGAAATAAAAGGTAAGAGAGCCACTGATATAATATTAATGCCATCCTTTTGGAATCATATGGTTTACATATTAAAGATAATGAGCCCTCTTGTTCATGTCCTTCGATTAGTAGATCGTGAAAATAAGTCTGCAATGGGATATATTTTATGAGGCTATGGATAGAGCAAAGGAGACGATTAAAAAGCCTTTTAATGAAAATGAAGAAAAATATGAGAAATTTTTTACAATCATTGATCAAAGATGGAATTGTCAGCTTCATCGTCCTTTACATGCAGCAGGATATTATTTGAATCCAAAATTTTTTTTATAAGATTACATCTATTGGGTTTGATGCAGAAGTTCTAGATGGGTTATATCAGTGCATTATAAGATTAGTTCCAGGCGTTGAAGCGCAAGATAAGGTTATTCATGAATTATCTTTATATAAGAATGTTGAAGGTCTTTTTGGAATTCCAGTGGTAGTTCGATCTAGGACAACTACATCCTCAGGTAATAACAATTTGATATAAATAATTTCATCTGTGCTAATTGGTATACTATTATGTTATTGCTAATAATAACATAAATTTTACAGCTGAATGATGGAGTCTCTTTGGAAAGTCCACTTCAAGCTTACAACAATTTGCTATCAAAATACTCAGTTTGACATGTAGCGCTTCAGGTTGTGAGCGAAACTGGAGTGTCTTTGAGCATGTAAGAATCATTAAATACTTTTGTTTCAATTTATTTATTTATTTATTTATATGTATTAATATATTTTTAAATTATATTACATGACAGATTCACTCGAAGAGAAGAAATCGACTGGAACATCAACGATTACATGATCTTGTTTACGTAAAGTATAATCAAGCTTTGAAAGCTCGTTATGAATTACGATATTGATGATTCAAATGAGTGGCTAGTGGGAGAAATGGGTGCCAACTTACAGGATGCCGAAGATGAGTTTGTATTTGAAGATGATAGATTGACATGGGGAGATGTGGCAAGAGCCTCAGGTGTTGGAGAATTACAAACATATACAAGGCAGATGATAAAAATAAAATTAAGTGTAGCAGCATCAAGCTCAGCTCCTGTTATTATTGAAAACACAGAGAATGAGACATATTTTGATGAAGAGGAAGGACAAGAGGAAGAGGACGAAATTAATGAAGAAGATTTGTACGAAAATGATGATGATAATGATTATAACGAGTGATTTTGATGTAAAAGTTTATTATTTTGAATTTTAAAATTTTTGTTAATATGACATTGTGACTTTGTAATTTATACTTCAAATTTGCTTAATTAAATATGATATTTTTATTTAAATAATTATATTTATTAATTATATTATATATTTTTAAATATTTTGGCGCCTCGCTTCGCTCGAGCAAGCGCCTAGCGCCTAACGCTTTTTTAATCACTGATATTATGCAATTATCCTTTTCTGAAAAAAGGGAGTCGGTGATTTTTGTTGGAAGGTTGGATATTTTCTTGTATATTTTGAGAAATGGAATTTAATGGAGACATCCAAGTCTTTCAAGGAAAAAAAATGCAGGGTTTATCAACTATATTTGGAGCCATGAAATGACTTATCTGGTGGAAACAACTTTGAGCTTGAGTTACTTAGTATTTTCTATTAGTAGCATCTGTCCAAGAAATATTTCCTTGTGTTGCTAATAGGATGGATTCTTTTGAAGACACGATAGATATGCAACATGATGTGTAGAGAGAAGAATGCTCTAGATGTATAAGTAAATAGAAGAGAACTTGGGTTGAAGAAAGTTAACTGATAGTTATTATTGATGGACTAGAAACATAAAGAAAAAGAAAATTGGTTAAGGAAAAGGAGGTTGTTAGTGAAGAGAAATTGGATATCACATCTTTTTCTGGTCTAAGGGACAAGGCCTCAGCAAAATGCATTATGGGCTTCTATGATGAACCGTCCTAGTGTAGTCACCCCTGGTTATTTGAGACACTTCACCATCATGCAAAAGCGACAAATTTAATATGTTCCTATTTACATCCTTTATCAAGCGTCATATACTGATGCTGCTTGATCCTTGCTTGCATCATCAGGAAACACAGTAGAAAACATTATGCGTTATTGCATGGGCTTGCTTGTGGTTTTGTCAAATGGCAGCATAATGAAAGTGGAAATAGTATACAATGTAACAGATAGATGAGGAACAAAAATAGAGGATCATTGGTTAAAATTTTTTTACTATTGATATAAGTTTGACATACTTATCAGCAAAGTTTTACTTACTGATCCGTATCGGTGTACCGACATATTATCGGTACTGGTACGGGACCCATACCGGGTGGTAGGTACAGTGTGTACCATCCGATATTAAAATATAATATAATATTTTTTATAATATAACATAATATTAAAAATATTAAAATATTAAAAAAAGGAAAGGGGGCGACGTCGCCTCGATCTGTCTCCTTGCGCGGGAGAAAAAGCGGTCGCGGCCGCATGCGGCGACCGTGCGCAGGCGACCCGCGGGCAGCGACGACGCGTAGGCGACGGCAGGCGGGCGAGGACGGCGCTGGCGAGGTATTCTTTATTCCCCTCTTTTTTTTTTTCTTTTCCTCTTCTTCTTCCCTTTTTCTTCCTTAATCGACTGCCGACGGTCGATTTCTCACTCAATCGACCGCCGACGGTCGATTTCTCACTCAATCGGCCGTCGACGGTCGATTTCTTTCAAAATCGGCCGCCGACGGTCGAAATCGACCGTCGACGGCCGATTTTTGACGGAGCCGCCCGTAGCGCACGGACCAGTATGTACCGCCCATACCGTCGGTACAAGTCGAAATTGCAAACCTTGCTTATCAGGTTAGCACTACTTGCCTGTTCGTGTGTTTATTATGTACTCGTTTACCGTAAGCATCTCATAAGGATGTTAATTATATGGTCCGTAAGGCTGTTCTGGTGTTTATTTAATTCCTTGTCTTCCTTTTGATGTGGATTCATATCCTTCCTCTTCATGGCTGAAGTGTGACTTCTGAATAAGTGAAATTTATAGCCTTTGATCCTTTACAATATTGTCCATTTTGCAGGATTGCAAAATCTATTGATGCTGCTTTACAACTTTCATGTACATATGGAGTTCAACAAATGGATTTTGGGCATGCAATTGTTTTGTTCATTTTGAATATCATCACTAGCTTGATGGATTGTACAATTGAAGATTGTGGTCCCCAGTTGGTGTCTGCAGACAAACATGGCTGTGCATATGCTAGTGGAGGAGAACAAACAATGCAGGTCAATGTTAAGGAAAATTCAGATGAGCAGAGAAATGAGCATCATGAGCAGTTACGTAGGACTAATGCTTTAATGGCTATTGAGGTGGCTGAAAAAGTTTCTTCAAATAAAAAGGCCAAAGCTTTTCTTCATCTTATTCGTATCAACATGTATGTACCTATCTTATGCTTTTATACTTTCTTCATCAGTGTCACCTTTACTGAATATTGTAGCTTAACTGCTTATGGTTTCTGATGTTAACATTGAGAAGGGAGAAGGATTCCAGTACCGTCTTGGAGGAAAATTGGGAAAAAACTTTCCATTATGTTAATTTTTTGACTAATTAATTTCTACATAGGATGGTAGCATCTGTTACTAAGGCTAGTTCACTTTCTATTTCCATGAGAGCAATGGTGGTGATCGCTCACCCGATTGACTCATTTAAGCAGTAGTCACAGTAGGCCTAATAGAGGGACATAGATTATCCTGGAAAACCTAGTCAAGATGAGCACCCTTTGCTCCAATAGAGGGACATTCCTTAGGTCTTGTTATGGCTCTAAGTGCAGTTGCTCCTCTCTTCCCAAGGGTGAATCTCCCTCCGATAACTAAGTTAATCATCATCAGCCAATACACTATATCGGAGTTGCTTGGTGTCATGATTTTTCTTGTGATTTTTCATAGTGATCAGGATAACTTTTTTCACTTCCTGCTTGTGATCAGTGTTAATGTAACAGCATCCTCATGAAGGCAGTATTAGACCATGGCACATTTTTATGAATACTAATATGAATCCAATGACCACTAGGTTCCTACTTATTTTAGATAATATCTAGTAACATGAGATCCAACTATTTTATCCTTTTTTCTATTGATTAGTCCATTTTAAAAAACTCCCTGTCTTCTGACCTGTTCTTGTCCCATACTTGGGCGTTCATCAATCTTGTGGTTTGTATTGGAGCTTCTAATTCAGTAAGGATACCCTATGTTTAACCGGTAAAGTTGTGATGTATGCTACTCATGGATATCTATTTAACTACAATTCTGATGACATTGGATGTTTCTGATCAGGGCATTTTTAAGTGATAACTAATTTTAATTTATAATCCTAAGAGATTTGTGGAGATTAATAATTTAATATAATAAATTATTTTGAGGTGATTACAACTGATAAAAAAAAATTCTTCCAATCACAGGCCTGAGCTGTTCAATGGCCTACTTCAGAGACTCCAAACTATTGAAGCTAATAGATCAAAATCAGAGAGTTTATTGTCATTGAGTCATATTTTGGATAAGTTGTCCACAAATATAAAGAGTGCAGTAAATGGGGAATTCCTTTTGAATAAGCATCAACTTCTTGGAGCTCTAGCTGATGCTGGGTCATATAGCTTGAATCCATGCAACAGTCATGGTGCTGGAATAGGTGCTTGTTGGATACCTGTTGATATTTTTATGGAGAATGCAATGGATGGGAAGCATCTATATGCTATATCTGCTGTTGAGATTCTTACAGGTTCTAGTTGTCTCTCTTGTTCAATTCTGTCTCCTTTTTTTGTTTTACTCCTTTGCCAAATATGCATATCTGTTCTATTATAAGAAAATTTAACACCGTTTAATTAAACAGAATTGACCAAGACACTGCAAGTAATTAACCAGGCAAGCTGGCAGGAGACATTTCAAACTCTCTGGGTTTCAGCGCTCCGACTTGTGCAACGAGTTGAGAAAATTTTGTTTTATTGCATACAATTATATCTGTTATAGAAATTTAATTTATATTCTTGCATTTGCAAATATGTTCACTTCTAGGATCGTGAGCCTATTGAAGGACCAATACCTCACCTCGATGCACGATTATGCATGCTGCTTTCTATCGTCCCCTTGGCAGTCGCTGCTGTTGTGAAGGAGGAGAACGAAACGCCTTATCCTTTTAGCAATGGATTTTTGAGAAGTAATTCATATGGTAATGAAGGAAATAAATTTGCATTTAGAAGGCATGCATTGATATCATCCCTTAAGATACTGGGACAATTTTCAGCACTTCTCTCACCTCCTCCATCAGTTGTCAATGCTGCTAATAGTGCAGCTACAAAAGCGGCGGTCTTTGTTTATAATTTCAAGGCTGGGAATAGCAACCTTAATGATTGTTCTATAAAAGCAGGTTTGTTTGTCTTGATAATTTTTTTATTATCTTCATCTGAATGGTAAATGCAGCAGTGAGGACAGGCTTTGACTATATTTTTTTTATGAATTAAGTTTTTTACTGTTATAAGATTCTGTTAATTGAAGGTTACACTTTTTTCTTGCTTAATTGCATGAGTATGTAGTTTTTCCAGAAAAATTATTGCTTGGTTTCCCCATTATAGGAGTATATCTAGAGAATTGATGAAAATTGGAACACCTTTTAGTCTCCACTAGTTATGGAAAAAAAGCCTATTCAAATTTCTTATTTAATAGTTTAGAGGGAGTTTTTGTTAGAATCATAAGTTGCCACTTGCAGTGCCTCCTATTTTTCTACTTTAGTTTTCTAGATTGTTCAAGAAAAATAAAAGAGGAGGTCAATGAGGAAAAGTAAAAGAAATAAAAAGTTATTTTTGATTAAAGATCTTGTTTCAATAAGTTTTATTGTTTTAAAAAAGATGGAAGCCTATGAAACAGCAGATTATTTGTCAATACAAATTCGAAATTATCTTCCTTAAAGAAGAAAAGAGTGAATGATTAATTTACCTTGATGTAATTCTCTTAGTTGTATTTTTTTTACTTTTTACTTTTTACTTTTTACTTTTTTGTGTTCTTTTACTTAAAAAAATAAAAAAAGGGGAGGAATTGTATTGAAGACTTGATAAATGAATTAATGAGTTTCTTTTCTGCATTATGTGTAACTGGTGTGAGGCCAATATGTTTCCCAAGAGTGAGTTCATAGAACTTAGAGTGAGTACAAGAAATTATCTATTTCTATCTTTCTAGAGATTTCTTCCCTAGTTATCCTACCACTCAAAGTTCCTTACATACATAATCTATAAAGTTCTTTCTCTAATACTTTCCCTTAATCATCCATAATCAACCAAACCCAACATGTTGAGAAGTTGATGATATTGGAGCTTATGGAATATTTCCCTGTATGTTTTTCCTTTTTTTTTTTCTTATTACCAACTCTAGTTTCAATTCCTTAAATATCAGCACCCTTTAGATTTTCATACATAAATAACAAAAGATAAATATAATATATCTTGAGAGTTATCATGTTTGAGATGTGGAGCAATGAACAGTTGTAGTTTTTGTTTTATGTTCTATGTTATGTCAATTTACCCCATCTATTTAGTTATGAGTTATGACCATCATAGCAACTCATACTATTTTTTATAATTACCCTTTAGCAATAGAGATTGGGTCATGCCTAGATGCAACTTTAGGCTGTTGGTTGGACTGTACTGAGACTGAGAGTAATTGAATATACAATATGTAACTCTAAATATCAGACTATTCATTTGCAATTTTGTAAGTTACAAAAGATGCCATTCATATAGTTTTCAAAAATTTCCTTATTCTTTAAATTTCAGTCTGTTAATTAGAGTAGGATAAGAACTGGCCAGGTTGCTCAAATTTAGGTCTGGTCATCTGAATATTAAAGAGATATACATCTGATCAGACCCTCAAAATTTTTTATCCTAAATGCCGTCAGGCCACATTACAATGCAAAAAATAGGTTTTTGTTCATTTTGATTTTTGAGTTGAGCAAACTAACAAGGAAAAAGTGTGGTGATCCAAACACTATCTGTCCTGTAAAAGTGGGTAGGCCAAACAAAGTACATGTCAGACCTGAAAAGCTAGCTCCAGTCTGGATCCTTGCTTTTAAGTGACTAATTTTATGTTTAAAAGAACAAAATAACTATTAACTTCAGAGAGTATAAAATCTTGCTTGTTATACTTTGAAGGGTGCAATTAGATGACAAACTATAATTCACATGTTAAAGAGATCAGAACTTTTGTATACCCAATCTAGGTCAAAGATTTTCTTTAAGATCTGCAAGCATTCTGAAGCTTGCATAATTATTATAATTTATATTAAATTATTTTCAAATTAAAAAGTGAAAGATAATTTACGTAATAATATGGACTAAAAAGGATAGAAATATGTTTGCTTTCTAGCTTGTCTAGAGTGAAGCTCATGATAAACCTGCTTTGAATCGGTTTGGGCTTTTGAAGCAAAAAAAGAAACATTTCCATTAATCTTGATGTTGTAATTTTGATGAAAAATTTAATCCAAGTATTCACTCAGTTTTTGATAGAACCCTAGAATGAGCTATATAGATTTTGATCTCTAAGGGGGATCAACCCTTGGAATGCCATAGGGGTTCCTCCCGCCTAGAACTTGGCACAAGGCTGAATAAAACATTAATCTTGCTTGATAAAAGAGAGGGGGTGGCTACATCATTATATAGGGTTCTAAACCCTAGCCCATAGGGTTCTTGCCTAAGTAAAATTATCCTTTTGCCCCTTTTTATAGTCGACCTGTCTTAGTAGGAACAGGAGCGGCTAGGTTGGCTCTATAGCCGACCTAAGCAGGGAAAACCCTGGCCGACTAGCCCAGTAAAGGGGGCGGCGGCCACTAAGCCCTAAGGCTCCAATCTAAACTCTAGCCAGTTTATAGGATAGAAGTGGTTAGGTGGGGTTTTATTACAATCTCATAGGGTTTTATTGATTACTTCTAGGGTGATTAGGACTCAACCCTGCTGGAGTCCTATCAGTTTTCTTTATGGAGCTTTGATTACTCCATTTTCCTATGTATCAAACCATATTAGATATGAGAGAACTCTTGTAAAGTTATAAACTTCTTCGTAAGACGTGCCAATCCTGATATGTATTAATTGTCTCTGATCCTGATTTTCTCTTGGGATTGGTTGGTCTGAGCGGGTTTGAGCGATCACTACAAGTTCATTGTATTTCTAGTTGGGTTTTATGCTGTTCCTGCTGATCCTTGCCAGATTCTGATTAGACTCTGAATGGATGTGGATAGTCCTGGCTGGTTTTAGCAAGATTTGAGTTGTTTTTATTGATTTCAAGGCTTCTTTCAACCAATTTATGTTCATTGAAGTGAATATCTGGATCCTGAATCCTATGGCCATTCATGGTCCTAAATATTGTGGTCAACCCTGAACATGATCCTTTAAACCTTTAAAATTGTATGTGGCATCTCATTCCATGAGAGCTACATATGATAAACTAATGCTAACTTGGCATTTCCATGCTATACATTTGTAAAGTAGCACGCTATACCTGTGGACTACTTGAAGAAGTGTTATGATTGTTCCTTTTCTTTACACATGCAGTTGGAAACATGCTGCATCTAATTGTTGAAGCCTGTATTGCAAGAAATTTGATTGATACATCTGCTTACTTTTGGCCTGGATATGTTGTTCCATCTGTGTCATCAAAAGATCCAACTTCATTTCAAGATTCTTCTTGGTCAACCTTCCTAGAGGGAGCTCCACTGACTGATTCTTTGAAAAACTCTCTTATGGTGACTCCTGCATCAAGGTACTCTAAACAATTCCTCGTAGATTAACCTGATCAGTGATGAAGGTACTGCATTGGTTAGTTACAGTCATGCCCTAATTGTAACAGTAATTCTTGTTGATATATGAACAAACATGCTTATGGCCTTGTGCTGTGAAATGTTTTGGCACATCTTTGTTCCTTAATGTTGTTGATTTCTGCATTTTATGGGCAGCAAATTGCAGAGATGTTTAAAGGTCTTCAACTCAAATGTATTGTTTAAACTTAGAAATAATCAGTTTAGTACCGTAATTCGAAGCGACACCTCTTCTGATGGCAAGATGTGCTTTATTCAAGGAAGAGGTCTGGCACACATGCCACTTGTGTCATGTGAACCTGACACATCTTCTTCAAGAGCAGATTTTTTCCAAATGCAGAAAGTCTGTTCATGATGCCAACCACCTGGTCACAACATGTTTAAGACAAGCTATCAGGGTAGACTAACTAATCCTGTCAATCTTGCTGTGGTTCCCTGTTATGTTGTTGACAATCAAGAGGATATGCCAATTTGTTGTGAAAGAAAAAAAATGAGGAAAAGAAAATTAAGTAAAGTATAAAGAAAGCAAACTAGATGGATGAAGAAGGATATGCTAAATTTTCCAAAACATTCCAATTTGGGATCTCTTTGCACTGTGCACATTAGGACTATATGGTGTATAGATGCTTGGTACTCCTAATTAGTTAGTCACCTTCTTATTTATATGATAAAATTGTATCCAACCATCTTGATTTTATATGGTTCCATAGCCAACATTTATTATTAAAGGTATTCAAGCTCAATACACTATAATATTATCAACTTTAGTGGTCTTACATTTGTAATAATCAGACTCATGAAATTATTTTGCTGCTCTGTAGTTTAGTGGAAGTGGAGAAAGTGTACCACATTGCGGTCAATGGATCAGAGGAAGAAAAATTAGCAGCTGCAAAAATTTTATGTGGCGCATCCCTAGTATGTGGTTGGAATGTCCAGGTAGTTCACTTTATATATCTGTTCATTTATTATATGCACTTTTAACCATTGATTGAAAATTATATTTAGTCTTCTCACTGAATAATTTTTATTAAGGATTAGGGAGGTACTGTTGCAAGAAGTTTCTACGGTTGAGATGTGTTATGGCTACAATTTCCATGGGATATTTTAGTTCTATTTATTTGTACTTGTCCCAAAAACCTTAGCTGGCGTTGGGCTGTTAAACCTTGTTCACATTGGTTTGTACTTTATGAACTTAGTATTTGTCTGTGCTTCTAATTGTCTTTTTTTATTGCTTCAGGAACATGTTGTGTTTTTTGTGGTCAAATTGCTATCTCTTCCTATGCCTCCTGATTCTTCAGCATCTGCAGCTGAGAATTATTTAATTGGTCACATGCCTGTGCTCAGTGCCATTTTGTTTGGAGTTTCTTGTGTGGACATCGTTCATATTCTTTCTTTACATGGCATGGTGAGCAAAGCCTTTTGAGAAATACACATTTATCTACTGCTTGTAACCAATTTGTTAATTCATCTTTCATTTTTTGGAAATTCTGAACATGATTAACAATTTTATATAAAATATGTCTATGATGTATGCTGTCATTGTTTTGATGTAGTTGATTATTAAATCAAATGTGTAATCTGAACTGTAGGTTCTGGTCATTTTTGATGAACTAATAGAACATTTTGTTTGCTACTGTATGCATTACTCCATCAGTAACCATCTTTAGACTATAATTCAAACACAATAAAAATGGCACAACAAAAGTAAATCTAGGAACTATGATTCAAATCACATCATATGTCTTGGTTTTACTTATAGTCAATCACATCATATGTACTTGCGGATGTATATGTGATTTGGCTTTGCATATAAGAAACCAGAATAAGTTTTAAATACATGTTTGGAGCTTCTGCAAGTATAGAAGGTCAATTTGGGAAAGAAATTTCACATGGCGGAACTGACTTTACAAAGTACTTGTTATAGATCTACTTTTAATTTATAATTTATTCTTAGTATTCATTACTTAGTGATGGTGATTTAGTAATGTTACATCTAGATTTCCAGGTTTTTGTTCAGAATTATTGTGGTCCCTTTACTGTAAAAATGTTATTTTTTTCAAGATATTTTGGAAACATATGAAATATAAGAATTTTTTGTTGATCTACTGTTGGTGCTTTTCTTTATTCCCATGTGAATGCACAATATGATTACATATATACATGTATTTGGTTTTCATTGATACAGTGGGACTGCACAACCATTTTGCAATAGTTTGTGCCTTAATGTTCCTCATAATTTGCTCCATATCACTAATGTAAATTTTTGGCATCTTCAGATTCCAGAAGTTGCAGCAGCTTTAATGCCACTTTGTGAGGTCTTTGGGTCACTGTCACCTCTTTCCTGTCATAAGTTGAGAGCTTCTGAGGAAACTTCTGTTTACTCGGTCTTCTCGTGTGCATTCCTCTTCCTTCTTCGACTGTGGAAGTTTTACAAGCCTCCTCAGGAGCTCTGCAAAGCAGGTCGAGGCTCCATAAAGATGGAACTAACCCTAGACTATCTGTTGTTAATGCGCAACAGTCGTATTGCTTTGCAGAACTCATCTGCTATGAATAGAACAGGGAATAATATGGGCTTGTTTAATGCATCACCACGTCGGCCAGTTTATATTGACTCATTTCCAAAACTTCGTGCTTGGTACTTCCAGAATCAGGCTTGCATAGCCTCAATTCTTTCTGGTCTGTGCAATAGAGATCCAGTGCATCAGACTGCTAATAAGATTTTGAACATGATGTATCGGAAAATGTCTAAAAATGGACCTGTTTCTGGTAATCCCTCATCAAACTCCAGTAGCAGCATAAGTGGATCACCTGTAAGTATCACAGAAGATACTTTAGAAAGGCCTATGATTCCTGCATGGGAGATTCTAGGAGCTATTCCATTTGTTCTTGAAGCTATTTTGACTGCATGTGCTCATGGAAGGCTTTCCTCCAGGGACTTGACTACAGGTTTGATGGACTTATTTGTCGATTTTTCCCCATGCTTTTGCATTTGCCTATTCTTCATTCTTGGTGTTCTAAGTCACTTAGTTATTTTTCCTTTCTTTTAAGTACCAATATATTCTGTTTGTGAGAAGTTTAATGTGTATTTGCAAACAGGACATCCTAACAATTTGTTTAAACGTGCCATGAAAATAACAGCGGTAGAATGATGATATAGAAATTCTTCCAAAAGTGCATAACTTCAAGCAGTTATTATTGATCACGAAACTAGAAATTATTTAATCGTTGTGTAAGAGTGTACATGTTTGGCATGCAATGCTATCATCTTTAGTTACGTCATTGGCATGCATTTGAATTTTGGTTTCTGCACCTGCTCATATTGTCTCTGCTCTGTTTGGCATGTTGTGGGCAGCATTGTAATAACTTAGCACAGAGCTCATGTTAACTGGCATGGTGATTTGTTGTGCTAATTGACACCAATCATACAAGTACATAGTCTGATCATCATACCAGTTTCAGTTTCAATCAGGCTTGTGGAGTTCAATTTTGGCTAACTTGAGTACTTGCCTGCAAGTATTCCACCCAAAGTTCTGAATTATACAAAAATAAAAAAATGATGAGGATCTGGGTTAACCTAAAGTCAAAATTATGGTAATAAAAGAAGGATTAAGTCATATTAAATATATTCACCTAAATACCTTGGATATATGAATGTTTATATCCATATGGGGTATGTAAGAAGAGCCTGCGGTTTTCATCAGTTAGAAGAGTACACCAATAAAGATGAAAGCATCTCTTTCTTCAGTTGCTGTAAGCTTCTTTTGTAGTAGGAAGTATCAGATAATAACTAAACAATTAGTCATATAATATCTCTGCTAAGTTTCCTTTTTGTTTTATATTGTACTTATCTACACTAACCTCCAACTTATGTAGGTTTGAGAGATCTTGTGGATTTTCTACCAGCTTCTGTTGCTACTATCGTTAGCTACTTTTCAGCAGAGATTACTCGTGGTATTTGGAAACCAGTTCCAATGAATGGGACTGATTGGCCTAGCCCTGCTCCGACTCTTCTATCTATCGAATCTGAAGTAAAGGAAATACTTGCATCTGCTGGGGTTCATATTAACAGCTGTTATCCTCGTATGTGTTTTATTCTTTATTCTATGATCTTGCTTTATATGGTGTTTGCTTGTTCTACTTTAATTATGAGCTACTTTCTTTTACTTTATTTTAATTGACCAGCATTTGGATCAGTAAATTAAGATTCAAGTGGGAAACTTGATAAGTTTCTTTCATATTGTGTCCATAAGGCAAAGATAAGATTAAGAAGCTGAAACATCATAAAATATATTATTCACGAATGACAAGTAATTTCTAACTTGGTTCTTCTTGGTGCACTAGGTTGTTATCTAGTGAGTGGTGTTACATCACACTCATTAAAGTTGTGCATGACTAGTATTCTTATAGTGCAAGTTGTTCAACACACCATTTGACAAGTCCCTCTGAAACAGTGATGAAATGTCCATAGAAAAGGGAGTCATTCAGAGTCCAGACATCTGAATGATGTCATTGTCACATGTGTTGAAATCTTTGAATATTATAAACCCAAAGGAAAATAAAGAAAGCCTCTGAAATAACTATATCTTTATAGAAGAAACGGCATCCGGCAAGCTCTTTGATTTTGGTCTCCTTCAATCAAGTACTTGGATACAATTAATTGGCTTGGTAAATGAGGACAAATTCACATATATACCTTACAACAGTTGTTTGAATGAAAGGCCTTGTAAGTTGTTATTTTCTTGTAATTTTATGGTTGCAAGTCACTGTAAAACATAACTTTCTATATGCTTTAAATGAAGGGTTGTGATACAAGTAGGCACTGCATTATCTTTTACTGGAAGTACCATATGTCTTCCATCAAGCTCCTGTTGAACTTTTGCTGCAATTTTATAACAAATAAAATATTTCTGATTTTGATAGGACTTGATGATGGTAAAACCTAATTTTCACACCCTTTAACTAAAATGTTTACAGTGAGAAGATAACCATATCTCTGTAGAATAAAAGAAGGAATAGCATTGAAATGTTCTGTATATCAATGATAGAAGAATTCTTTTAGAAGTATGACATGTAGCCTGCAAGGAACATTGAACCATATAAATACAGCATTCTCCTAATGAATTGTCTTCCTATACCACTTTCTTTGGACACCACGCTTATGAAGGATTTAAATTTTAGTCCGATATAGAATTTGGTTACTGGTACCAATATACTGCTTGGTATATTGAACCATATTGTCTGGTGTCTATGACAATAACAAAAAGCTGTAAAGTTCCAACTCTTTTGGATTCAGCCAAATTGATTTTTTCACCATTGAATTATGTACAAAGCAATATTCTTAGTGTCAAGTAAATTCTACAGTGTTTGATATTAATGAAAAATGAAATAAAATTTTGAATACTGACTGGTACTAGCACCACAATTGTGTTAGTTGAATGCAAATATTGCATGTACAAATTTGTTATTAGTATGGCTTTAGTGTCTACTTGTTCCAGGATATGTTGTTCAGAAATTTCATTTATGTTGCTAATAAGATGATCTTGTTTTTCTAATTATTGTATTCAATAATACATGGTGGTTCAGATGGGTATACTGTATGTTATCCTATCAGACCAGTATTTAGAATCTTTATATATATATATATATATATATATATATATCAGCCTCTCAGTGTCATTTATACCTATTCTTTTGTTTCCTCTTATCTAACCACACTTTACATACGAAGCTGGAGGCTAGGTGTCTCATTATGCATTCATAAGCTTATATCGTACGATTTGATTTAATGTATTGAATGAAGAGCTACTTATATAAATGTTTGTGTTGAATGCTAGGCAGTACTAATTTGACCATTTCTAGCAGGAGGTTTGCCACCAATGCTCCCACTACCAATGGCTGCTCTCGTAAGCTTAACAATAACATTTAAGCTCGAGAAGAGTACGGAGTACATCCATGGAGTTGTCGGTCAGGCTCTTGAGAACTGTGCAACAGGTTGCACCTGGCCAAGCATGCCAATCATAGGAGCCTTGTGGACTCAGAAGGTGCGAAGGTGGCATGATTTCATTGTCCTATCCTGCTCACGGTCTCCCTTCTCAAGGGAGAAGGATGCTGTTGTGCAGCTGATTAGGAGCTGCTTCTCCTCATTTTTAGGTCCCTCGGTTGCTGGAGGTTCTCACATTACAGCTGATCGGGGAGTTAATGGACTTCTGGGTCGATATATGTCTGACCAGGGTGTTGGGATCCCAATGGCGCCAGGTTTCCTCTACCTCAGAACATGTCGAAACTTTCCTGACACTCATTTTGTCAACGAGGTGATTTTCAAGCTGGTCATTGAGTGGGCACACAAATTAGGAACCAAATGGAGCTCCAATGGTCCTACCCGCTTGAAATCAAGCCAGATGTCTCTTGTCTCTGCTATATCGGGAGTACAACATGTGGCAACACTGGGGGCAAGCCTATTGTTTGTTGCAGGTGGAGTGCAGTTTGTGCAGGTAATGTACGAGGAGACCTTGCCGACGCTGTTGTTATCAGCTGGAGTAGAGAAGCTAGGTGGAACTGGGACAGTATCCAATATCCTGCAAGGCTATGCGATGGCCTACATGCTGATCATATGTGGGGCTTTTGTTTGGGGAGTTGGAAATACATCCCCAGCGTACACATCAGTGTTCTCATTAATGCGAGCCCGGGTGATCGGGATCCACATGGACTTTGTAGCTGGTGCCATGGAGGGCAATATAATTCTTGGGTGTGACCCAGCAACATGGAAGGCATATGTGTCATGCTTTGTGGGCTTACTGGTGAACTTTGCACCAGCATGGGTGCAGGAGGCAAAGCAGGAGACTTTGTGTAAATTGGCCAGCGGTCTCAGGGGGTGGCAAGAGTTTGATATGGCTCTATCGCTCCTTGAGCTAGGTGGTCCCTCATCCATGACAGCAGTGGTGGAATCTGTGTTGTGATCCATTTCACTTGATAACCTTTTTGTAAATTGTGGAGAGTAGTTTGTCTGATCCTGCTGCCCTCACTTCAGACAGCAGATTTTGGCACAACACAGGTTGTTGAATCAGGATTGCATATTGTACAGGTATACAAGAAGCAAGCTGGAACTGTATCTGATTGAATCAGGATGCACAATATGCAAAAGAGGTCAGCAATATCAGCACAAGAAATTTCTTTACTGGCAAAAGAAGCAGGCATCAGTTGCAACAACATCTGTGTGTATCTGTTGTGGAACCGGATGGTACTTTGCAGCTAGTGGTAGGGCAACAACATCTGTCTGTGTGTCCGGTGATAACTCGACGCTACCTTGCAGCTACAAGCAGAGAACTGAGTGTGTGGTTCAGTGCTCGGTATTTAGCAGACTGCATCATGTAAATAAGCGAATTGGATTCTGGAACAATCTTGATCAGGAAGATTGCCGGTCAAAATTTGCTTGTTATTGTGAGCACCGATGCCGTGGGCTCATGTGAGCATGACCCGATGCAACATTTTGCTCGACATCGTAAAATTTCATCTCTCTTGTGCGTGTCAACTAGACAATAGTGGTTCTGGACACACTGCTACAATAGATGGTTGATGCTAATGATGGAAGTAATTATTCATCTGGTCTTCTGTGAAAAAGCTGGATGCTCGGCAACTTCATCACCATTGTGCAGTCGTTGGTTATCCTAGTACCATGAGCTCGAGACCAAGACAATTGTGAATCATAAAGCCGGTGGTAGGGGAACAAACCTAAGCAACATATGTGGTGCAATTAGACCACATCATCATGATTGTAATTCCGCAAAAATGATCATCTCCTTGATTGAGATTGGAAACACATTTGTAATTTTTAATGTATATGTGAAAAAATAGAGTTGAATGATTGTGTAGTTTTTTAATGCCTTGAATGTTTAGTAAACAATAGATGTTACATTTAAATGTGCATTGACATAAGTGTTATTTAGTATAATTATATCTTAAAAAGTTTTTTAAATATTACATAACAAATTATAAAAAAAAATTATATGGCCTAGATATATAATAAATATAAAATATAATCATATAAATAGATATAAAATAATTTTAAAAACAAGGAAACAAATTCCATTTTAAAGAACACACAAGATAATCATGTTGATAATCTTGTGTTTTTGGATAGTATCATATGGTACTTTGAAATTTTAAAGATTCGAGCATCACCTAAATCAAATAATAATGTGAAATTTTTTTCTGAAATATATATATATATACATTGAACCCTCACTACATATTTTAAGCTCCATGGGAATGTTTCATAATCTAGCATGGGCTACATTTATTGAAGTTCTTCTAGACCTCAATTTAATGGTTGGCTGTGCAATCTTTTCGGCAACATACTTGTTATTAATCGGAGGATTTGAATTAGTATCACTTGAATCACAGTCTCATATTATAGTTGTTCCGTCCCATGCCTACAAATAAAGCAAATGTTGCAGCATCTGAAGGTGATGATGCTCGAGTAGTAACTTCATATTTATCGTTTAGGTTGTGATGTCAACCTACAGTCGTTGGTCTGTTCATAGCCACTGTACGTACTTCTTCTACATGGCAGCTACATTTGGCTACAAGGACCCAACACAGCTCTGCCTTTCCAGGTGGGTCAGCGAAGAACTGAAAGCAAAGGCGCAAGTATACAGTATTCTATCGAGCATTCAATTTTATATCCAATTGGACTTAAACCAGAGACGGACACCACAGATTTAGAACAGATGGAAAAGTTGCTTAACGGTAGGGGGGCCAGACTGCCAAGTTGCAGTGTCCGAGTACATTAACATTGAAATAAATGAATCACTTGCAGTAGATCTATCCTTAAAAAGTGTGAAGAAAGGTATACCACAATATGACATAGAAGACCATGATCTCAACATACATGGAATAATATTAATTTTTTTTATCTTTTAAATTCTTAATTAATTTATAATTTTGAGGATCAATTAAACAATTGATCTGATTACATAATTTTGAGTGCTTGGTTGAGAAAAATCTTTCCCTCAAAGTCCATATAATAAAATTTATTCATTTCACAACATATTACTCAATTCTACATGTTATCATAGCTCTTCTTATCTTAGCAAGACTTTCCTTTCCTCGTTGTTTGGTGATAACAAACCCTCTTTTCCGCTGATCTATTGTTGTAAGTTTCCTCCTTTGCTCGACGATCCTTCTCCTACACCAGATCTCTCACAGATCTATCAATTTCACTATTCTATTTGACGATCTTTCTCACACCATGAACATCTTGCTCGATGGCCTATTCTTTTCAATGCCATTACTACGACTTCAACCGCCAAAGGCTTCACTGTCCTCGACCGGTCAAACATCTCCCCTCCCTCTCTTCCTCCCACCTTCGTCGTAGCCACATGTCTTCTCCTGTCTCTTCCTTTCCACTTATTGCTAGCACTCATCTTCTTCGTCTTATCGCAGTCGTCTCCTCCCCTTCCTCCCTACACTGACAACCTCTTTCTCCTCCCTATGTCGGCATCTTCCCTTCTCCTTCCTACGTCAATGGCTTTCTTTGTAGCATCCATTCACCCCTGCGACTAATGTCTTCTCCCCCTTCACTTCGTCATGGCCACTCGTTAGCTTTCAGACAGCCTCTTAATAGAACCCCAAGAGATTCTAACACAGGTAGATTGATCGTTGTAGGGGATCGACTCTCCTTCGAACTCTATAGGGGGGTCGTCCTTCCAATATTTGACCACAAGACTAAATGAAAATATGATCTATTTCTTGATGAATAAGAGGCGGCTACATGTTTATATAGGGGTTACAAACCCTAATCCTAGTGAGACTCCTACTTCAAGTAAAATGTTACTAGAAGAGTCCTATCCTTAGAAGGAACTTAACCCTAGCCGACTTTCCCTGTCAAGGAGGGTGGCCAATTAGGGTTTATTACATGCCAATCAGGGTTTATTGAAATCATAACTTGGTTGACTAGGACCCAACCCCGCTAGGGTCCTATCAGACCCGCCCCCTTTAATCAACCTTGTCTTCAAGACTGAGGCTCCATGAACACTGGGAACCTTGTCTTCAATTCTTCATAGGATTTCCACGTGGCATCTTCGGTAGGTAAGTTGGTTCACTGTATCAGCACTTTAGTAGAGAGACGGTGGCACATCATGATCCTACGGTCTAGTATTATCTTCGATTGTCCTTAGACCTCTCCATCAACAATGGTGTCTAGTAGATGACTTTGGGCTGATTCATTTTTTCCCCAAGCTTTAGTTTAAGGCAGGACACGTGGAAGACCGAGTGAATCTTAGAATCTGTAAGTAGATCCAATCTATATGCCACAGCTCCCATGCGCTCCGCAACCTGATAGGATCCATAAAATTGGGGAGATAGCTTCGTAGTTGCTCAGGTTTTGATTGATGTTTACTTGTAGGGTTTAAGGCGAAGGAAGACCTAATCTCTAATAGAGAACTCCCCTTTTGCTCCTACATGTACCAACCTATTGCTTCATTCTTCCTTGGGTGGCCGAGAGGTTGTCCTTCAATAGCCATATGATTTTGTCCCTATTAATCAACTCTTGGTCTACCTGGTCTAATTTAGATGTGTCGGTTATATATTTAGGAATTACAGGGGGTGGCCGACCATACAGTTTCAAAAGGAGTACATTTTGTTGATGAATGATATGTTGTATTATATCACCACTCAGCCCAGAGAAACCACATTATCCACTCTTTCGGCATGTCACTAGTGAAGCATATGAGATAAGTCTCCAAACACTTGTTCACCACTTACGTTTAGTCGTCGGTTTTAGGATGGTAGGTTGTACTCATCTTTAGTTTTGTGCCTTGCAACTGAAAGAATTTCATCCAAAATTTGCTAGTAAAGATCCTGTCACGATCACTTATAATAGATCAAGGCATTCCATGCAGTTTAACAATATTCTCTACAAAGATTTGAGTAATGCTAGCAGTGGTATAAGGATTTCAGACAGTACAAAAGTAGGCGTACTTGGTGAGATGATCAACCGCAACGAGAATGGTACCTTTTCCTTGTGATGTGGGCGGCCCTTCGATGAAGTCCATGGATATATCAGTCCAAGCCGAGTCTAGAATAGGTAGTGGTTGCAATTTTCCCGGGCTTACTATCATTTCTCCCTTGTGTCGCTGACATGTGTCACCACGTCATAAATTCAGCAATGATATTTTTCATTCCTCTTCAATAGAGATTTTTTCGAATTCTTTTGTAGGTCCGAAGGAATCCAGAGTGTCCAACCACTAGTGAAGAGTGCATCTTATGTAGGATAGTGTTTTGGTAGGGGGGAGTTGGGCACCAACACTATTCGACCCTTGTATCATAGATCCTTCGAATACTAATTGTAGTGTGCTATTAAGCTCGATTCTTCTTCTAGTTTCCAGATAATCTCTCAGATCTCTAGATCATCTTACCACTCCTTCCTAATATCTTAAGGAGGTCACTAATCAGAAAAAAAGATAGCTAAAGTTTTAGCATGGTCAGGTAATCGGGAGAGCACATCTACAACCAAATTTTCCTTCCCCTTTCTATAGATAATTTCATAATCATACCCCAAGCAATGATCTACAATCATTAATATGTTGAATAACATAAATTTAGTTTTTATATTTAATATCCATCATTTCCATTAGAACTATTTGGTGCTGTTGCTACATTACCACCAACAACATACTATAGATATTCTTGAATGAGATATGACTCAAAACAAATATCCTAGTTAGATTGATTGAGAATCTTAATACCAAACCCACCAACTCTAATCAGTAGTAAAGAAAAGTAACTTCTTCACTAAAAAGATATTGAAATACATATCATCACTAAAAAAAAAAAAGAGATCACAATGTAAGTACAACTCATTATCAAATAAAAGTAACAAGGTACTAATAAATAGACTAAGATGAAAATAAAAAAAACCAAGATGTAATATATATATATATATAAACTATATTGAACTAACTCCTTTGACTCGAGTCTTATAAGCCTAATAACCAGTTAGACGTAGATGGAGGATGGCGTCGGTGCATAATAATAATTTAAAATAAAATATTCTTATCTCTAAAATTTTATATAATTAATTTAAATAAAAAAATTAAAAAATAAAATCTTTAAAAGAAAATATACGTTAAATCTTAAGACCCAAAAAAAAAAAAAAAAAAAAACATGATAACTCACCGAAGCTATTCATTCATGGACATGACGAGATGTCTGTCTCACTTTGCTTCAGCTTGATTTGGCTGCTTCTCATGGTTTATCTATCTAATCACACACAACCCCAACAAATTCTGATGACGAGATGGTTGGTGCACAGAATCGTACTGCACACAAAAAAAAAGAAAAAAAAAGGGAATTGTCATACTAAATAAAAGTGCCATCTGTTTGCTGCAAAATAAAGCACTGTGCTTTGTTTGAGAAAAGAAAACCCCCACCAATGGAAGCAGAGTGCTTTCCATGATTATTATTACTGCTGCTCTACCGCGGCGGTGCCCGCGCGATTCCTTCACCAAACGAATGCGAAACGGTGATTACTTTAGGAACACAATCATTATCTGCCATGGGTTTCTGCTTCCCACCACCATTCTTCATCTCCCTTCCACCCCCCCAACAACATGAAGAGGCCAAAAATTTTATTTAAATTGCTTTGAAACTGTTTCCTAAACTTACAGGCTAATTAATAGTTAGTTAGTAGTGCATTCATTTTTTATTTTTTTTTTATTTTTTTATTTTACTATTTTCTCACTTAATAAAAATTTAAGATAATAAAAAACACGTCTCTCTACGTATGTCTTTTTAACACCGGCCCCGCTCGTTGTTCTCTGTCCTTTCCTTGTCTTCCGTCCTTTTTTTTGCTTTGCCTTTCTTTCGTTGGCGAAATTGAAGTGCTGCATTATGAGAAGCATACTTCATCGAGAAGTAGCTGAAGAGCCTGAGGGGGTGAGGGAGAGGGGAGGGAGGAGGGAGGAGGGAAAGGGAGCGTAGGAGCAGAGGAAGTGGTAGAAAGGGGCAGCGGCGGCGGAGGCGATGAAAGGCTTCGTGGCGGTCTCCACCATTCCGTCGGTGAAGCGACGGTGCCGCGCGCCCGCCTCGGCGGTGTTCGTCCTCGTCTTATTCTCGCTCTTCGTTCCACTCGCCTTCCTCCTCGGCCTCCACAACCGCTTCCCCTCTGGTGAGTCTCGCCCACTTCGCTCCGTTCTTCTTTTATCCCTCTCTCTCTCTCTCTCTCTCTCTCTCTCTCTCTCTCTCTCTCTCTCTCTCTCTCTCTCTCTCTCTCTCTCCCCGCCATCTTCAGACCCTAGGACGACTCTTCGCGGGATGCCGCTCCCCTCGCTCTGTTGTGTTGTCGCGGTGGAGTGGCGGGAGAGGGTCGATTGATCTGCATTGGGGCTGTGGCGCTTGCATCTTTGTCTTTGTTGGTGGATTCGGTTCATAATGGGAAAGGATTTACGGTTTTAGTTTATTGAATTGGGGAAATTTAGTTCGATGACGATTGAACTGCACGCCGACTGTTTTTTGGAACTATTACTATTGTCATACCGTTGCAGCTTTTTATGCTTTTTGTTACTTTGTGCAGGTTATGATCCCCTGCCTTCGGTAAGGTTCTCTCCAGAATACAAAAGACTCGAGTATTATCAGGTTAATGGTTGTTGTTGTTGTTGTTCGGCAAGGTTGATGTTTGTAATTGTTCTTGTCGACACAGGAAACTAGCTTTCTGAAATTTGGTCATCTGGATGGTGTTGGTACTTCTTCCAAGGTTAATTAATCTATCACCATTTTACAACTTCACTTGGTAAAGGCATCCCACACTAGTTTCTTGACTGCTGTTCTTTCTTCAACTTGTTTCTGTTCGTATCAGGGTGACGGGTCAAGGATCGAGAATCTTGTCAAAAGATTTGGACCCATGTTCTCAAAGGTTGCTTTTGGCTTTCCAGAAATGTTTATAACCATTGGCCTGGTTTTCTTTTTTCAGTTGGAAGTTCTATATCTAACAAATTTGATAATGCAAGATTCAACTGCTAACTGTTTGGCCTTAATGTACTTATCTTTCTTTTTTTTTTTTTTTACCTTGAGCTTTGAACAAAGCATTCATGGTAATGTTCGTAACTTAATCATCATCTTCCAAAACAAATGTTAAGCAGTTGTTGTAATGCATGCACTTAATTTGTTAACTACCAATGTGGCAGGCCAACCTATTTTTGTTTTGTGAAATTGGCTTGGAGTTTTCGGTCCAGAAAGATCTTAGACACCATTGATCCAAACTATGTTCCTGATGTTGCAGATTCCCTGGACAGTCTTTCAATTGGAAAGTTGATTATGTCAAATATTTTGACCATATTTATTGCTTTCAATTCATGAACCTAATTATTAATCTTTAAGGATTCCTGATGTCATCTTGATTTTGTGAGCCAGAATCATTAAATCACAGTTGTATACTGTTAATGTGCTTCTGTATTTACAACTGACATAATCTTTTTTCATGACTAGGACACACTACATGCTTATCGTTTTGTTACTTCAGATAGTAATCATTTTATATTCTCTTTGAATTCATCATTGCTCATGCTGCTGGGAGAGTGTAGGTTAAATTCCCGTTTTGGCTTCTCATTATGTTTGCTTCCCATTATTCTACTTGAACAAAAAGCCCTTTTAAGTTTTATCTAGGTGTTCTCAGTTATCTAATCTGCAATTTTTATCAAGTCATTTTAGCCATCTGTGCAATCTGTAAGATGAATTGCAGCAGCTTACTTAACTTGCTGCTGCGTGCTACTAGAATCTTTCTAGTCCTTGTGGCGAATTGATATTTTTTATAACATTAATATTTGGGCTCATTGGATTTTTCTTAAATGCATCTATGTCTCTTTATTTGTCAGGATGTTACTGGGAACCACATGTCCAAAACTGGTGACCTCTTGAACAAGAAACCTGTCATAAGCTCCACTGAGAAACTGATTGTAGCAGGGAAGGATTTTACTTCCAACTCACAAGCAATGAACATGACTTCTCCCTCTGAACTACAGAACACTATTGCCTACTATAAACAAGAAGTCATCATTTCGCACCCAAAAGGTATGCAGCATTAAATGCTGCAGGTTTTTTTTTTTTTGTGAAGTTGCCTTAGTCATTTTCAGGAGGTACCGAGGTAGTATAAGTAAAAATTTAGAATTTTGGTGCATAAGAACCGCAAAGCTTATTTGAACCCTTAAGGTATTGTTTTGAGAATTTGAGTGTAGAAGGGCACCTTGGCAGGTGGTTGGCAATCTTTTTTCTTAAGAATTGTAGGCTTTTCTTGTGAAGTTGCTTTAGACATATGCGGAAGGTAATAACCGTAATATAAGTAGAAATTTAGGAATTTTGAATTTGATGCATAAGAACTGCAAAACTTATTTGAACCCTTGAGGTATTTTTTTGAGGATTCGAGTGGGCAAGTGCACCTTGGGCAGGTGGTTACCAATCTTTTCTCTTAAGATATATGATCGAAACTGAAGGGTGGTTGCTGCAAGAAAACAGATCAAGTAACAAGAGACTCTTTAACTATGCTAAATATTTACGATCGTATGGATCAGGCAATAATTATAGACAAATGTGCCAGCTGAAACAAGAGTTCTTTCTGTTTCTTGGCCATGCAAATTTTTAAAAAGATATATTGGCCTAAACTCTAATCTATTGGTTGTTCCATGTACACTAGTTGTGTGATAATTCGTCAGGAAATTTTTTTATGTTTGTTTATTTTATGCTTTGCTTTTCTTGTGCCTATTTATTATTCTAAGGCTATTGACTAACCCACAATATTTATTTTCTGCAGTTCTGCCTGTACCACAAGCAGTTCCATCAGAATCACTTTTAAATTTGAGTACAAAGGTTAGTTGAGAAAACAAATCATTATGTTCACGAGTTAATTGCATTATTCCGAGAAATTGAAATGATGTTTACAATACTTATGATGGCACATACATTTCATTTATCTACTGAAGTCTCTCTTTCACAACACCAGTAAATTAAAAATTCTTTGCATATATTATAAATTAACTGGCACTACAGAGTTTTATGATATGCTATGTCACTAGAATCAATCTAAATAAGCAACCATTTATCTTGTCTATTATTCTGCATTCTGGTGCTTTCTTGTATAACTCAGATTCTCTTCTCAGCATGGTACCTGGGATGACAAGAAGAGTGATGCTGAAGGTGGACGTCATGATGAAACTAGGAAATATTGTCAGCTTGAATTCGGGAGCTATTGTCTATGGTCCATAGAGCATAAAGCAGCGTTGAAGGATTCTACTGTGAAGAAACTCAAAGATCAGCTTTTTGTTGCTAGAGCTCACTATCCAAGCATTGCAAAACTTCATGGACAACAAAAGTTATCACGTGATCTAAAGCAGAATATACAAGATCATGAACGCATGCTTAGTGTAGTCACTGTAGATGCTGACCTTCCAAAATTGTAAGTGTTTTTAGTAACGTGTTAATGTTTTAACCTTTTTATTTGTTAAATTTTGCATATGCTCTTTAAATTTTCCATATAATGTTCAGATTGCTGTGTTTGTATTTACCATATGTTGATATTAGAAAGGGATATAATGAATCCAAATTCTCAATTTTGTCTGACTCAACGACTCGTCTGCTTGGCATTGACCCTGTTTTCATGTGTCTGGCAAGGCATGCTCAAACTGATAGTGACAATTATGGTCTTCGCTTAATACCTCTTTAGTATCTATCTCAGCTTTTCATCATCCTAAATATTAGTTTTTATATTTAGCAGTTAGCTTTAAATATATTAAGGGACCAGCTTTAATATGTTACTACTTCATAAATTGAATGGAATTTTGGGGAAACATATTTCCTAGTTGTTAAACTTTGACCAGGTTTATTCAAATTTCCTCTTGTTTGCACGTTGGAAAAAGCCTAAATTGTCTCAGAAAGATGAAATATAATAGCTTTGAAAGCATGAGTTAAATCCTCTTGTTAGGATTATCTTTTTACCCTTAACTAGTCTCTAAACAGTGGGTTCACATCTAAAATTTTCTATCCTTATTATTGCTAGTGTCTCTTTGCACATGAAATCATTTTTAAGTAGTGTCTACTATTTGGCTGGTCTTGGTGGAATTATAGAAAAGACCCCCCAGATAGGTGGACGTTATGGTTTCATGCTGTAGAAAAAAAGAAAAAAAAATCATAGTAAAGATGAAAGAACAATGTCAGAGTTTGAATTCATTAAAATTATCATAGTTGCTTTTAGGTTTTATTGATCTAGATAGTAAAATTGTAGTATTAGAATTTGCTTATATTAACTGAACATGGGATCTGTGGAGAAAAGATCTGCAGGTAATATGTTATTCTCAATGAATTGGCAATGCTGCTCTAGCCCTGAAAGCATAATAGTTTCAAGGATGCTATAAATAGCATCTATGATCTTCTTTAACTTGTTACTAATTCCATAGAAAATTAATAGCAGCTTGTCTTCTCTTTCAGTGTGGAAAAGAAGTTACAGAAGATGGAGCAGACAATTGCAAGAGCTAAAGAGTGCACTGTAAATTGCAACAATATTGACAAGAAACTAAGGCAAATATTGGATCTTACCGAGGATGAAGCTACTTTTCATATGAAACAAAGTGCATTCCTCTATCACCTTAGCGTTCAGACCATGCCCAAAAGTCTTCATTGCTTGTCAATGAGATTGACAGTAGAGTTCTTTAAATCTCTCTCGATGGATACCAATAAGTCCCCCCATCATAATAGACTTGACAGCCCAAAATTGATGCATTTTGTTATTTTCTCTAAAAATATTATTGCAGCTGCAGTTACTATCAATTCAACAATAATGAACTCTGAGGTGCGTACAACTTATGTTCATAGCAGGGGAACATACTATAGAAGCCACTTGATGTTCTAGCTCTTATGACTTTTCTTTTGATGTTGCAATAGGTCAATCAAAATATGGTTTTTCATGTTGTAACGGATGCACAAAATTATTATGCCATGAAGCTCTGGTTTGACAGAAATTCTTACAAAGAAGCAACCATTTTTGTCATCAATTTTGAAGAACTTAATATGAAATACCTTCATATAACTGGCCTGGAAAGGTTATCACTTTCTGAGGAATTCCGTGTTTCTGTTCATAAAACTGATCAATTAGCTGCACATACAGGTACAGAATACATATCAGTTTTTGGTCACTCTCACTTTCTTCTTCCAGATATATTCAAGAATCTGAAGAAGGTGGTGGTTTTGGATGATGATGTGGTTGTTCAGCATGATTTATCATCACTATGGGCCCTTAACTTGGAAGGAAAAGTAAATGGTGCTGTTGAGTTCTGTGGGTTGAGACTGGGTCAACTCAAAAATTTTCTAGGCCGAAACAGCTATGATGCAAAATCTTGTGTATGGATGTCAGGACTGAATATTATTGACTTGAAGAAGTGGAGGGAGCATAATGTTACAGGGACATACTTTCAACTCCTCCAAAGCGTAAGTGATATAGCCTTTAATGTGCTTTCTCATCTGGCTTGAGTATTTCTTTTACTATTCCAACCTGTTTAAGGATGTAAAATCAGAAGTTCTTTTTTCATATCTAAAGTTCAGTATTTGGTTGACGTTTGATATGCTTTATGCATTTGAAATGACAAAAGCAGGATAGAATGTTCTTTACACAATCTGAGGCGGTTATGATCGTATAGGTTTGGAAGTACTTGTATCAATTGTGTTATTTTCACTTTTATCATCTGATTTGCTGAGTGTATCATTTCACCTAAATGCATTTTGGATTCCTCTCAGTAACCTATGTACTTCTGTTTACAAATAAATTATTTTTTTATCATTTAGTGGATGATTTATACATTTAGTGAATCTATTTGCCAGCTAAGAGCTAACTAAACGCACTGTCCATTACAGTTCCAGACAAAGAATGAAGTCTCTCTTAGAGCTGCAGCCCTGCCAGCAAGCTTACTCACATTTAGGAATCTCGTATATCCCCTTGGTGAAAGGTGGTCTTTACCAGGGCTTGGTCACAACTATGGTGTTAATGCAGATTCTATGAAGAGTTCTGTATCATTGCACTACAATGGCGACATGAAACCTTGGCTTGATCTTGGTGTTCCCAAATACAAAATATACTGGAAGAAATTTCTTACGCAGGATGAAAAGTTCATGGATGAATGCAATGTAAATCCATAGCTGTCAAGAGCATCGTCTGTATGAAGTTTTGGTATGTCCGGGACGGGACAGTTTTGCCAACTTGAGATGCCGGATACATTTTCTGTCATTCGATACCTGTGGAATTTTTTTCAACATACTGAATGGATGGGAAATAACACAATGTGCAGCCACATATGGTACCACCAGAATCCCTGTTAGGCTTCAGAAGAGAGCTCGTGGTTGAGCTGTTGCCGGATGAGCTGTGATACCAAAATTTGCTCGTCTGATGCTTGCCATTCAATTTGCGAGTGGTTTTCTGAACTCGAGAAAAGATCTTGATAGAACAAAAGATTACAGAAGATGATTCGAGTTGGCTTTGTCACTTGCTCATCTTTCTGCTACATCTAGATGATTTTTGTTTCACAAGTTGAATCAGAATGGTGCCCTCTTGGATTCTAGAGACAGTGCAGATTCTTTTCCTTCTCTATCATCAGTCCTCGTTTTTGTTGCCTTTCCCAAACAAGTGTATACGTATAATTTTTGTTCCACTTACCTATTCTTGTCATTAGCAGATGCAGCAGATTCCTAAATCATTTCTTCACAATGCTCTTGTCATTTGTATGAGCTGGTCATGAACCCCTTCTCTACTATTTCTTCTTTCATATCATGTCAAATTCATGAATGGTTGGGAATGTCTTGTTTCTTGGTTTAATCTTCGCAAGTGTTTTCTTCTTTATTATCCTTTATATGTTGAGAAGACTAGAGGGAACACGCAGCATGGGGGAAGTCCTGATGCAGCAATAACAGATACGGTGAATCAAGTGCAGAGAGCATCACAAAACGCTAGGCAATTCGGTAAGATCGAGCAAGCGTTGTTATAGTATTAGAAGAACCAAGCCAATCGAGAGAAGAAAATGACCCCCCCCCCCCCCCCCTCCCTTGCCTCCCTCTTGATTAGCACAAGCACCATTACGATCATATATGTTGTCCTGTCCACCACAGACGAAGAGCAAGGAAGGCTTATCCCCGGCCCTGCATTCACTTTAGACGTAGGACGGCGGCTTGGGGAGGCCGACGACGTCGCCGCAGAGCAGCGTGTTGTCGGGCATGTTGTACTCATCCCTCAGGGACCTCGCCGGCGACACCACGCTGATGTAGAGCTGCTGCCCCAGGTAATGCCGCTCCCACAGCTCCGACCGCAGGCTCCACATCCCCGCATTGTCGAACGTCAGCATGATCGCTGACCACGACCTCGGGTACACCTGTATCGTGTGCCGGCTCACCGCGTCCAGAAGATTGTAGGTCCTCCGGCTCGCCGGCGTCCACTTCCCGTGTCCCATCCTGCAACCAACACGTCAAAACACCACGTTCATCGGTCATGGACACTCATGCTTGCACCCCGAAAAGTCGAAAAGGCCGCAGGGCAGTTATATTACCCGGCGGCGAAGAAGGAGTAGCCGTCCAAATGGTAGCACTGAATGCTCCTCTCGGGATTCTCCAGGATGATCTCGATGTAGTCCCTGTAGGTGGCATTCAGGACGTTGGGAGCGACCGTGATGCTGGCACCGGACGCCTGTGGCTCGTCACTGATACTGTCGTACTTGAACACCTTGTCGGAGATGCCGTAGTACTCGGCGAGCTTGAGCGGGGTGGGGGAGTCCACATGCGACACGCCATTGAGCGCGAAGCGGCGCTTGCCGTTGATGAGACCGACGGAGCTGGCGAGCTTGATGGTCCGGGTGATGTTGATGCTGCCGTAGTGGTAGGAGCCCTGGGGGTTGGGCCGGGCGGCGCTGGCGGTGAGGTTCCACCGGAACGACCTCCACTGGTTGAACGACCAGGCCCAGCCGACGGGCCCCGCCGGTAGCTCGGGCGATGGTGGAACTTTGGAGCCGGCGTAACGGACGACGCCGGTCGCGGTCCGCATGTACTTGGTGAAGCGTGTGGAGGCGACCATGTAGTAGTCCTTGGGCTCCTGGTTGGCCGTGACGAGCACGGAGAGACATTGCCCGACGTGGACGTCGAGGGACTCGTAGTCGTTCTGCACGGTGTGCGACCCGTCCATCTCCACCAGCTTCATCAGGTGGCCCTGAATCCGGAAGTTGAGCGACAACTTCAAGCCGGCGTTGCAGATCCGGTAGCGGTACGTCTTCCCGGCTTCCATGGTGAAGAGCGGCGGGTCGTCCTTGCCGGTGGCGTCCTTACCGGAGAGCCCATTCATGAGGATGCCGGCGGGGTTGCCGATGCTGCGGCCAGCGTCGAGAATCCCGGCGAGGACCTTGTGGCTCTTGGTGTACCAGTCACCGATGAGGACGGTGTAATCATCAGCAGGGTCGTCAAATGGCACGGGGATGAGGAGGCGGCTGTTGATACGGAGACCGCCGAAGCCCCCGGCCGCCCTGTGCATGCCGAGGGAGGGGAAGTAGAAGAAGCTCCCGATCTGGTCCTTCACCTGGAAGTGATAGGTGTAGTTCGTGCCGGGAGGGATGGGGCAGTTGGTTCCGGGCATGCCATCCTGCCATGAGTTCTTCCTCTGCTGGATTCCGTTCCTGCCCAGAATAAGAGAGAATAGCTTTAGCGGATCCCTCATAAGTGTCGGTGTGAAGCTTAAGCAGGAGAGAGAAGGAACCATGTCAACAGGAAAGGCTCATCGAGATTGTTGAAGACGTTGAGGACGATGTTGTTGTTGGTGGTGGAGTTGATGTTGGGTCCCGGGAACTCTCCATTGATGAGGATGGCCTGCTGAGGGACGCCGAGAGGGGCGATGGTGCCGTAGGTGACATTCCACGTAAAGAAGAGGTAGGGGTCCTCGGCGCGCACCGCCGACAGCGCGAGAAGGGTCGAGAGCAACGCCAACAGAGACATGCGCGACATCTTCTTCTCCCTACTCTGCAGCTTATCGGGCGACCCCTCTCTCTCTCTCTCTCTTCTACAATAAAGCAACTTTTTGCTCGATCTCCCCACCTCTCTCTGAAACCTCTATAAATCCATATGGAGAGAGGATGGAAGAGGAGGAGAAGGCCCGAGGGGGCGGGGTGGGGGGTGGAGGGGGGTGTAGTGGAGCTTGGTGCTTGGGATTTGGATCCGCCGGGAGGTCATATATATAAGGAAAATGGATGGATGGATGGATGGATGGATGGATGAGCAGGGGGGAGGAAGGCGTCCTCTTCTTCGCTCATTTCTCCGGGCTTCGCGTGCTGCCGCTTGAACTGTTCTTGTTCGATGGAAGGAGAAGCGAGAAGGGAGGCTTTTGCGTTCCTTCCGACGGATGTTTCGAGCACCACCGGTATAACGATTCCCGTGTTCTCTCCGTGTGCGAGCTCTGTAGCAGATGTCATCTCACCATTAAACTCCATCTGACTTGGAATACGAAAAGCCAGGAGGAGGTGTATCGAGTCACCCCTAGAAGTTTTACGCGAGGAGGTGTAATAATTAACTAATTGATATGTCAAATATTGACCTGGCCGTCATATCCTTGCGCCCTCGGACAACTGGCCCGTAGACGTGATTGACCAGCGCACACGGGCTTGAACCAGCAGTACTTGCTCAACAGACACGGAGGCGGAACGCATCTACTAGGCAAGCACCAAATTTCTCCCTATCATTTTTGGCGCTAGAAGGAGGGCCCATGTCGCAAGAACGCCCGTTTGGGAACTCGGGTGCGGAACATCACCCGGAACCTAACCACCCTCAGCCAACCGAGGAGGTCACCGTGGCAGTGCCGATCCCGAATCATTTTTGGAGAATGATGACCGACCTAGGGTTTCCCTCACCCGCATCCAACCCTGCGTCGTTCGTGGTCACGGCCGAGGCTTTCCTCGGCCTCACTAGCCAGGTCCAAGCACTAGCGGGTATGGTGCAAACCATAGTCTCGTACCTATCCCAACTCATGCATTCGACAGCTCACCAATCGGCCCCCATGACGGCACCCCCGCAAACGGAGTCACCAGTAGCCCCGAACCGGAGGGCCCCGCCTGAGGCGGAGCCGCCATAGCGCCAAGTCGCGGAAGCTCGCGTAGCTTCCCCGGCTCTGACGCCAGCTCGGTCGCAAAGTCGATCCTATGATCCGGTTCAGACTGGACCCGATTTCGACGCCCTATCACCGACACCGCTGATTCCCTAAGAGAACAAGTTCGCCAAGTCCATCAGCGGCTCAACGAGGTCCAGAAGAAAGTCCTTAAATCAAGAGGGAAAATCGGAGAAAGCTCTAAAGGCAGTTCTCCATTCACTCCCGAGATACAAGGCAAGTCTCTCCCGGCCACCTTCAGACTCCCGACCCTCGAGTCTTACGATGGCAGCGGCGACCCGACAGAGCACACTGCTGCATTCTGCGCCCAGATGGCCTTGTACGACACGTCTGACGCGTTGATGTGTCGGTCTTTCCCGACCACCCTGAGATGACCGGCCAGGACCTGGTATTCTTGCCTCAAACCCGCTTCTATATCTTCGTTTGATATATTGGCAAAAGAGTTCGAGTTAAATTTCTTAGCGAGTGCTCGCCCCAAACCAACCACCGCCTCCCTCCTGGGGTTGGTCCAAGGGGGTGATGAGCCCCTCTCCCAATTTGTGGGGTGGTTCACCTCACAGGTCCAAGGAATTCCAGACCTCCATCCATCCCTAGCCATCCAGGCGTTCCTGACGGGACTGAGACCGTCGAGGTTCTTCTGGTCGCTGATCGAGCAACCGCCCGCAACACTGCCCGAGATGTTGCAACGGGCACATCAATACATGGTCGCCGAGACTTTGGTGGCAGGCAAGCGGGACGAGACGAAGCGCCCCCGGGTGGAGCAGCCCCAAGGATACCCCCCGCCGCCGCTGAAGAGAAGAGAGGACAGGTCGGGCATGTTGCCGGCCAGACCCCCCCTCGATTCCCCTCAATTCAACCCGAACAGAGATCTTCTTTCAGATCCGGGAGATGGGTCTCTTAAAGGCCCCGAACCCAATGAAGTCACACCCCGAGCGACGCGACAAAAGAAGGTATTGTCGCTTTCATAGGGAATACGGACATGACACCAAGGACTGTCGCGACCTGCAATATCAAATTGAAGACCTCATCCGTCGCGGCCATCTGCGTCGGTATGTCCGCGACCAATCCTCACTCCCCGACGGCCAACCCCCCTGAGACTCATCACCCCAACCCAAAGGTCCGGTCGAGAAGCAAATCGACGTCATCTTCGGTGGGCCAGCCTCGGGCGGTGACAGCTCCTCGACGCAAAAAGCTTATGCGCGGTCTGAGGTCGGAAAGAGGCCAGGGCACGACGAAGACCTCGATGTCACATTCAAGTCGGGAGGCGAGGAGTATCCATGCCATGATGATGCGTTAGTAATCTCAATCTGCATGGCTAACGCCTATGTCAAGAGAGTTATGATCGACACGGGAAGTTCGCCCGACATCATGTATTTCAACGCCTTTCAAAAATTGGGGTTGACCAGCAAAGATCTCACCACTCTAACATCTACCTTGACAGGGTTCATCGGGGATTTCATCTCTCCCTTGGGGGCGACCACGATTCCTGTCACGTTCGGAGGGGAACCAAGGTCAAAGATTCTTATAGTGTCGTTCATGGTGGTAAAGCTCCCATCAGCGTACAACGCCATCA
This sequence comes from Ensete ventricosum, assembly GCA_029747655.1. NCBI lineage: Eukaryota > Viridiplantae > Streptophyta > Magnoliopsida > Zingiberales > Musaceae > Ensete > Ensete ventricosum. Next base: position 19,149,784 of record JAQQAF010000006.1, read on the forward strand.
TCGGGCGTCCGACCCTCAACCGACTCAAGGCGATCGTTTCGACCTATCACCGGCTCCTGAAGTTCCTGACCCGAGCGGGGGTCGACAAGGTCAGGAGCGACCCAAGAGAATCGAGGCAGTGCTACTTAACAGCAACAACATTATCCAAGAAGCCGAGGACTCAATCAGCCACTATGGTTCCCCAAGACCCAGAGGATAGTGCTCGGGATCCCCACACAACAAAGAAAGTTCTGGAGTTGCCCCTCGATCCAAGCCGCCCGGACAGGCTGGTGAAGGTCGGGTCGGAACTCACGGAAAGCCAACAAGTTCAACTGGTTGAGTTCCTGCGAAAGAATCAGGATGTCTTTGCGTGGTCCCCGAAGGATATGCCGGGGTCGACCCGGAGATCGCCCAACACCACCTAAACATCACCCCCGGCACCCGACCCGTGAAGCTGCATCAGCGCAAGTTCGCTCCCGACCAATAGAAGGCCATAGAAGACAAGATCGTTCACCTGTTGGATGCGAAGCTTGTCGAGAAAATAAAGTACCCGACCTGGTTATCCAACATTATACTTGTCAAGAAAGCTAATGGAAGCTGGCGAATGTGCGTTGATTATACCGATCTCAATCGGGCTTGCCCGAAGGACTGCTATCCACTTCCTCGTATCGACCAACTGGTAGATGCCACATCGGAACATCAGCTACTCTCCTTCATGGATGCATTCTCGGGGTACAACCAAATCTGGATGGCCCCGAGAGACAAAGAAAATATAGCCTTCATCACTCACAACGACACCTACTGTTATAAGGTGATTCCCTTTGCCCTGAAGAATGCTGGCGCAACATACCGACGGTTGGTAAATCGCATTTTCAAGGACCAGGTCAGAAGGAACATGGAGATTTACGTGGACAACATGATAGTCAAAAGTCGAAGGACCGAAACTCACCTCTCTGATTTGGCAGAAACATTCCACACACTAAGAAAATACAGGATGCGTCTCAACCCGACAAAATATACCTTCGGCATCACATTTGGAAAATTCCTCGACTTTATTGTGCATCAACGAGGGATAGATGTCAATCCCAATAAGATAAAGGCGATACAGGAAATGCATCCCCCCAGAACGATAAAGGAGGTCCAACGACTTACAGGCAGACTAGCGGCCCTGAGCCGCTTTATCTCCCTAGCCGGGGACAAAAGCTCGACCTTCTTCCAAGCGCTAAAGTCGGCAAAAGATTTCAGGTGGACCCCCGAATGCGAGGAAGCACTCCGCCAACTAAAGAGCCACATCGAACATCTACCCCAGTTGGCGTCGGTGAGGGACGGGGAGCCTCTCAGCTTGTACCTCGCGGCATCCGACCTGGTAGTTAGCTCGGTCTTGGTGACGCTCGACAAAGCCGATCTACTACACCAGCCACGTCCTGGCGGGTCCCGAGCTCCGCTACCCTCCCATTGAGAGACTAGCCTTGGCGCTGATACTGGCGTCCAGAAAGCTAAGGCCGTATTTTCAAACACATCATATCAAGGTGATAACCGACCAACCATTGCGCCAGATCCTTTCGAAGTTTGACGTTGCAGGTCGGATGCTTAAATGGTCGGTAGAATTGGGGGAGTTTGACATCGAGTATGAGGCAAGAAAGGCAATTAAAGGTCAGGTGATGACATACTTCTTCTCGGAACTCACACCCCCGGAGACCCCGACGAGCCCGGACCTCGGATGGACACTGTACATTGACGGCTCCGCCAACTCGGAAAGAGGAGGCGTCGGCTTGGTGCTCAAAGACCCCTCCGACCACATCTATGAACACACGCTTCGGCAAGGGTTCAAAGCCACGAACAATGAAGCAGAATATGAGGCGCTCTTGTTCGGTCTAAAGGTCGCAACCGAACTGGGCGCGGAAGACATTGAAATATTTACTGACTCCCAACTCGTTGCAGGCCAAGTCAATAGAGACTTCGAGACCTGAGAAGGGGCGATGATCAAGTACCTGATCGAGGTGCGACAGATGACGGATCGATTTCGAAAATGCACCATCACCAAAGTGCCTCACGCCGAGAACTCACAGGCGGACGCCTTGGCTAGGCTGGCGTCCTCCTGTGCGACCGACACGTTGTCAGGAAGAACGATGAAAACCATCGAGCCCTCCGTCAATTTAGGGGTGCTAGTCGTCGACGAGGAAGATGGAAGCTAGATCAATGAAATCCTTCGTTTCAAGCAGACAGGAGCCCTCCCCGAAGACAAGGCGGCTGCCCGAAGAATCAGGAGGACAGAGTCGTGGTATTGTGTTATTGATGGTCGGCTCTATCGGTGAGGTTTCAACCGACCACTACTTCGGTGTTTGCATCCGACCGAAGCGCGTACCACCTTAGTCGAGACCCATGAGGGAATATGTGGGGACCATGTCGTCGCTCGCACCTTGGCACACAAGGTTCTCAAGCAAGGCTACCACTGGCCCACCCTGCGTAAGGATGCTCAGACCTATGTCCAAAGTTACGAGCCGTGCCAGAAGCACGCCCGGTTCCAACATCAACCGATGGTACCGCTCACAATTACCGACTGCGCCTGGCCCTTCGCCCAGTGGGGAATGGACCTCCTCGGCCCCTTCCCCCAGCCTCGGGACAACGAAGGTTCTTAATAGTGGGAGTTGATTATTTCACCAAATGGCTCGAGGCCGAGCCATTAGCTTCCATTACCAAAAGGCAAGTTGAAGGATTCGTGTGGAAGAATATCATAACCAGGTTCGTCCTTCCTAGGATCATAATCACAGATAACGACACACGGTTCAACAATGCGAAGTTCAAGGTGTTTTGTCAAAGCAATAGCATCCAACTAAAGTTCAGCTCGGTCGCCCACCCCCAAGCCAATGGACTTGCTGAGGTGATGAACCGAGCCATCCTTGAAGGGCTGAAGAAAAGGATTTCCGGCACCACGACCTCCTGGGTGGAGGAACTCCCGAGCATTCTCTCGACGTCTCGGATGACTCCAAAAACCTCAACGGGGGAATCTCCTTATAACCTGGCTTTCGGGACCGAGGCTGTACTACCTCTCGAGGTGGTTTTCCCGACCCTCCGAGTCCAAACCCACGGTGAAGAGGCGTCCAACCAATAGTTGTGTGAAAACCTCAACCTACTAGAAGAAAAGCGAGCCGATGCCCATCTACGAACACTAGCCTATAGAAGGGCTGTCACCAAGCTTTACAACCGTCGAGTGCATCCTCGGCACGTCAAGATGGGCGACCTGGTGCTTCGGAAAGCTGAGGTCAGTGACCCGACTCGGTCCCGTGGGAAGCTGGTTCCGAATTGGGAGGGCCCTTACCGAGTTATCAAAGTTGTCCGAGATGGGACTTATACGCTAGCAACAATGGAGGGGCGAGTGCTGTCGAGAACTTGGCACATATCAAACCTACGAAAATTTTACGCATAATGTGGAGAGACGCGTCCCGAGTTGTATTGATGAAAATGCGATTACAAAAGATGTCGGGAACAAAATGAGGCTTTTCTCGACCCAAATTACAATGTGATAAACAGAAAATTACATAAGTCAGGGCTCAGGCGGGACCGAGTCGTCAAATGCCTACTGCCTCTCCATCGGCACAAGGTCATCCTCGGGATGGATGGTGAAGGGGTCTTCCTCAACCTCCGCGTTTGGGTGTCGGGCGTGGAAGCGGGCCAGCGCCACCCGATGCTCGTACTCATAAGTGGCCCGACCCATCATCTTCAACCCTTCTTTGAAGCCAAGCGACTCCTTATATTGGACGACCGCTTGCCTGGGCAGCTCGGCTCGGGCGCTCTCCAGGGCCTTCACGGTCTGCAGTAGCTCATCGTCCATCTTCCGAGCCCTGACTCGTGCCTCCTTCAGGAACCGCTGGACCTCGACCAGGTTGCTCCGGACCTCGTGCAATTCCTTTTTCGAGGCCTTGCGTCGTAGGAGCGCTTCATCTCGCTCCTGCCTGGTCTTCTCGAGCTCCTCTTGCAGCTCGGATGCACGCTCCTCGGCCTTAGCAACCGCTTTCGGACCTCCGCCAGACTTCAGAGCATCAAGTTCTTGTTGTAGCTGTGAGATCCGGTAGTCCATGAACGTGATCAGCCGACTCACGTCATGGACTCGGTCGAAGAGCGCCATCTGAAAGTGTTGGCCCTGCACGAAACAGTAAATGTTAGGAGCTCGGTAAAAGGAAAAACTGCGGTACCAAAGCATAGGTAAGGAACTTACCAAAACCATTTCCTTGGCGGCTAGGGCCAGCAGGACCTCCGAGGGGAGTGTGTAGAGCTCCCGCGCCAGTTGAGGGTGGAGAAGTCCCCTCTTGAACTCCTCCGCTGCCGACTAGTCATTCCAGACCTTCGTCGAGTTCTTCAGCCCTCTCCATCTGGCCTTCATCTCTTTATCGGGGTCTTGATGCCCCAGATCAGACATTTGCAAGGTATAATACACCGCGTCGTCCTTATGGACTTCTGTCTTGAAAAGGTCCTTCATCAACCTCGGGCGGCGATGGACCGATGAAGCGCCCCCCTCCTCGGACTCGGCGGGCGTGTCGGGCTCCTCCGACGGTGCTGCTGGCTCATTGCCTTTAGAGTAGGAGCGAGACTCCCCCTCGCCGAGACGAGACTTGTGCCTCCTCGTCAGCACCTTGACCTTCTTGTGTCGCCTAGTGGGATCCTCGACCTGCTCGGCTGGTGCGTCGACTGGCCTCTTTGATGAGGCCTTCAGGGCTTCCCTTGCGGGAGAAGCGTCGACCTCCTGGGTAGCGGGGCGAGTTGGAGGGGCCTTGCCGCCAGACACCTTGGGCATCCCATGCAAATCGCTGAGATCCATCTGATCTGCATCCCGACTTACAGGTTAGTAAGCAACTAGAAAAGCTAAAATAGGGTAAAATAGCAGTACCCCTAGAGGTCGGGCTGAGACCCGCCTCGACCAGCCAAGCTCGGTCATTTCCTTGATCGCACATGAAGAGGAAAGAATTCCCTTCAGTCTATCGACCAGGATGGATTCCTCCTCGGATAAGTACGGGGAGGCATTACCGATCGGATGTGTCGACCAGTCGAGCCTGAACCCCCAAACTGGATCGCTCATAAAAAGGTAGCGGGATTTCCAACCTTTGTTGTTGGAAGGCACCCCACTGACTCAAAAAACCGACTCAGGCGGTGAGATAGTAGCCGCCCCGACTCTTACAAAGGCGAAAATATGCCATGAACAAGTCCCGAGTTGGGATAATCCTGGCTCCTTGGCACTCGCCCAGGAAGACGACGAGGTAGTGCCACGAGTTGGGCGCTACCTGGCTGGGGGAGATCCTCCACCACCTTAGGCACTCTTCTATGAGCGGATGCAGAGGAAACCAGAGACCGGCCTCCAGAGCATCCACCGAGATGCACATGCTAGGAGCGTCCAAACTGTAGGGGTGCTGCCCGGGTTACGGAACATGCAACCCGTATTCAACCGGGATGCTATACTGCTCCCTAATCCAAGCAAGTGACCCCTCGGTCACTGCCGTGTCTAGGTCATGATCCGCCTTCATGACCTCTAGATCCCTCAGGACCCTCGCGTCGACTGGCGATGGGGACCCCAAAGACGCTCCCGAGGAACCGACCTCAGGATCACACTCGCCTCCCCCGAACTCGGGGAAGAGACGACCCTAACGCTACTCGAGGAGTCCGAGGAGGTCATCTCGACCTGTTCAAAAAACTACCGACTGAAGGGACGTTGAGTCGCTAAGGGGGTCCGAGGGAGAAGCAGAAGAGGGGTCGAATGAACAAGTGAGGTCTCAACCTGGCCGTATGAAACTTATAGTGCCCAAGGGTGTCATTTCAGCTTCCCGAGACAAAACAAAGCGTCGCTGCCCCAAAAACCACCTAACGCATTAAATGCATCACTGTATCGGCTGAAACCCTAAAACGAGGAGCTGACATCAATACAAAGGCATCAACTGAAAACCTATGCTGAGGAAAAAATAAAAAATAATATATATATATATATATATATATATATAATTGGATGAAAATGATGGTACCCAAGTATGTGTCCTCTCGGCCAGATCCCCGGGATTTGAGCCCGAGTGCATCCTCTCAGCCAGATCCTCGGGATTTGAGCCTGAGTTCACCCTCTCAGCCAAATCCCCAGGATTTGTGCCCGAGTTCGCCCTCTCGGCCAGATCCCCAGGATTTGTGCCCGAGTTCGTCCTCTCGGCCAAATTCCCATGATTTATGCCCGAGTTCGCCCTCTCGGCCAAATCCCCATGATTTATGCCCGAGTTCGCCCTCTCAGCCAAATCCCCAAGATTTATTTCCGAGTTTGCCCTCTCGGCCAAATCCCCAGGATTTGTGCCCGAGTTTGTCCTCTCAGCCAAATCCCCAGGATTTGTGCCCGAGTTCGCCCTCTCAGCCAAATCCCCAGGATTTGTTCCCGAGTTCGCCCTCTCGGCCAAGCCCCAAGATCAGTTCCCGAGCTACTGCTTGGTCGGATCAACTCCCGAGCTCCTGCTCGGTCGGATCAGCTCCTGCTTTGTTCAGCTCCCGAGCTACTGCTCGGTCGACATAATTCCCGAGCTCCTGCTCAGTCGGATCAATTCCCGAGCTCCTGCTCGGTCGGATCAGCTCCTGCTTTGATCAGTTCCCGAGCTCCTGCTCGGTCGGATCAATTCCTGAGCTCCTGCTCGGTCGGATCAGCTCCTGCTTTGATCAGTTCCCGAGCTCCTGCTCGGTCGGATCAATTCTCGAGCTCCTGCTTCGATCAGTTCCCGAGCTCCTACTCAGTCGGATCAATTCCTGAGCTCATGCTCGGTCGGATCAGCTCCTGCTTCGATCAGTTCCCGAGCTACTGCTCGGTCGGATCAATTCTCGAGCTCCTGCTCGGTCAGATCATTCCCAAGCCTCTCTCGGTCCAATCAGTTCTTGAGCCCCCGCTCGGTCAGGTCAGATCCCGTCCGATCAGATCAGCCGGCTATCAGGGCTAGTCTAACGTCACCACAAACTAGCGGCTCAGCACAAGACCTCATCTTCAGCACCCTAATCGGGCACCTCGAGAAGGTCTTCCCGGGGGGGGGGGGGGGGGGGGGGGGGGAAGAATGATATGACAGATGTTGACCTGATCGCCACGTCCTCGCGCCCTCGGACAACTGGCCCGCCGACGTGGTCGACCCAACACGGGGAAGCCGGTCTGACGCAGGTATGGGGGCGTCAGTGGTTGTACGACCGACCTAACACAGGTAAGGTCGACACTCCTTACCTGCAGGCACACGCCTACGGAGCAGGGGGATCGAAAAATGAACTACTGAACTAACTTAACCGTCAGAGGGGTCACGTCGGGAACTTACCCGACCCGACCTTCTTGCAGGAGTCAACGGTCGACCCGAGCTGGAATACTCCAGCCCGACCCGAGCTCCACCATTCCAGCGGCCGACGTCCTGAGCCGAACCCCGAGGTTCCACCCATCCGACCGAGCACCAACTCCGCACCGAGACGATCGCAGGCGAACTAGCGCACACGGGCCTAAACCAACAGTGTTTGCTCAACAGACACGGAGGCGAAACACATCTACTAGACAAGCACCAAATTTATCCCTATCACTAATCAACTTAAATGTCTCGATATACAACTTATGAACCTATTGATTGATCCAAAGGGTAAGGGGTTCATCCGATATATATATATATATATATATATATCAAATATAAAGAGAGATTAAGGCCCTCATGTGGATAAGAGATGATGCGTGAGTCAAAAGTCTCAACCTATGACCCAAGAAATTGGCGGTCAATCGATCGGGCGTGACTTTTGGATGTAGCAGCCGACATCAAAATGCTGTCAGGATATTACGTTCTCCATCTCTATATTGATCTCTCTGGCCGGTGCTGAGAAGGGATTAATTGTGTCTGATAGCATCGTCGATCCAAATTATCATAGAAAAATTGCAATGTTTTTTTTTTTTTTTTGGGGGTTTCACATCCTTCCTTACTAAATCATCATCATTCTCACAATCATCATTTGTTATTATCCAAAAATGCAATATTCTGAACCAACAATAACACGACGGCTAAAAGACACACAATCATCAGTACGTTGGTTCCGACAGCACCGGGAATGCTATATCAAATGATGTGTTGAACCAAATCATCCGCTTCGATTTCGTACGGTTCGATTGTCAACTCCTGCCTTCTCCTCTCGTAAATAAGACATAGGGTCCGCCGCAATGGACCGGGCAGTGAACCGGAACCCTGGGTCGGACGAATCCCGTGACGGTTTTTTCTTTTTCCGCCTTTTTTTACTTCTCTTTTACCTTTATTAACAAAGGTACAATCCCCCATTTCTGTGTCGCGGATTGGAGGCCTCACTCCCACCTCTTCTTCTTCTCTGGCCTCCGAAATCTCAGTCCTCTCCTTGAATTCGTGGGGTACTGATTTTTTCATCTCCATGTGCGTCTCGATCCTTGTCCCCTTGTTGCGAATATACGTTCTTTTGATGGATTGATCTCGCTTTAGGGTTTCGATCCCAATGGGTTTAAATCATTCCTGCGTTGTTCCGCAAATTATAAGATTGCCCCTAGATCGACCATGACTTGTGGTGTGCTTTTGCCCATTTTCGAAATCTAGAAGCTATCAAGGTCGGGTTTTTTTTCTTCTCTTTTAGTCGTTTGGTTTGGTGAGTCCTGAAGGCTTAGTTTGTCGAACCAGGCTTTTCAATTTCTTGGTGTTCGTGAAATACGATAATCTTCTAAGCAAGCAAAGTTAAACAGGAGAAGTGTATTTTTCAGTAGGTGATTGGAACCCATTCTTCCTTGTGCTGAAAGATGATATCTTCGAATCTTTCTTTACATTGCTTGTTGATTTCATGGACCCTGGAGCTAAATTTTATTATTATTATTATTATTATTATTATTATTATTATTTTTCATTGTTTGTATGGGAGTCGGTGATGAATCATCTTAGCCTGTTATTATTACTTGGTGTACGCCCATCTTTCTGGGTTGTAGCGAACTCTTGCTCTGGTTTTTCATAACTTCTATTTTTGTAGAGGCACCTGGTAAAATGCAGCGTAAACTTTTTGAGGGAAGTATAGAATTTGGAGGTGGTATTTATGGAATGTGAAAATGCAGATACTTTGAGAAAAGTCTTTAAACCATTCGTGGAAGACCTCAAGTTTGGAGTCTTTTTAGTGTGTCAGATGGTTACTGCAGTTGTAAAACTTTCTTGAAAACTACTAGTCTTTCTTGCATTCTTCATTTATACTTCCCAGGATAAAAATTAGAGGGGTTAATCATTTTTCATTGGGTGGTGACTGAATTATAATCTGCTGATAAAAGTTGTCTTTTGAGCATGCAAACCCCCATTACATTTCAATTGTAATTACTTGAGATTCCTAAATTTCCCATTAATACTTGGTTGTTGCAAGTTCAAATTGCTTCATATGGTTCCTGTCTAATTTCCTAACTAAAATTTGCTTTATCTTTTCAGCTCAGGACAAAGATAGCAGCCAACAATTAGAAATCTGGATACTTTTTAGTCACTGCTCAGCATAATGAATGAGCACTACGTCTGGAATTGAATCCTCCTTGAACACTTATCACAAAACTATAATGTCTGGGTTGTTAAATGTAATTCCTGCCTGCCTTTTTTGACTTTCACAAAATATGTCACTTGCATTATAATTTTATTTGCATGGACACAGAACGAAAAACTCATGGCCTTTTGACATGGTATATGAATTTGTTGGGTCTCTTCTTTCTGTTATAGTAATTATTCCCCTGATGAATTAATCGTAGGATGTATTAATATTTTCATTTAGCTTTGTCAATCTTATCAATCACATTCTGATCTTTCAAAGTTAGTGAAGTACTAGTTCTTATATAACTACTTTAGCTTCTTGTTTTCAGTTTGTCATGATTGTGATGCCTTTAGCTATGTTAACATATACTTGTCCAGTTGGATTTACAGTTTAAAGAGATCTATGATGTCAACCATTCCTGTTGGCATTGTCACTCATGTAATGGTGCCATCTAATTTTTGGAACTCACAATGGATTCAATGTCTGCTGCCTCATAACCAATATATACTGCTGTACTATGATCTGAATAAAGTTGATTTTTCATCTTTCCAGTTCATCCATTGTGCAGCTTCTGCCATGGTGGTGTTTGACATTTCCATGCTTTCCATGAACATAGCTACTGCTATGTTCCGCTACCTGGATTCAGTTTTGTCTTGTTCTGATGGTTTTGTCAAGTCCTTTTTTTTCAGTCAAATGAATTGCAGATTTTTTTTATGACCTGCTTTTTAGGCATGATATATGTAGACTAATACCTTTGTGCAGATCCTTGTTCTTGTGATGTATGTCCCCTGTTGCATAACCTTGGGGAACCTCAACTTCTTGTTAATTGCATATGGTTCCTTAGACATGATTATTTCAAGCAGAAAGGCCCAAAATCTGTTATCACATATGCATGAAACTGCATGAAATATTTCATTGCTTTATATTCTTTGTAAGTCACTAATTTTTTTTTAATTCCCATTATTTGATCCTTATAATGCTTGGAGCTTGTATGTGACATAGTGGCTTGTCAAAAATTTTGAAGCGCACGCCTTTTTTTTGTTGTGATCAAATTCCATTCTCGGATTAGTATAGGTTAGGTGTTGACCTTTTCTCTAGAGAAGATATATGTTGCTTATATTGTGCATTCTACGTACCTATAACAGACTATATTATTTAGAAATGGATTTTGATGGGCAATATATGGTTATACGTGAATCATTTAGAATGTGCTAGTCTTTGTTTATGGGTATTGAACTATTGTATATTGTATTCGACTATGCCATTTTAGTTTTACCTTCGGTTACTCATTCTGCATCTTTCTTAGTGATACTAGCTGAGTGCATGTTTTATTTAATAATGTTTTAAGAGATTTTGGAGGAGAAAGAAACACCATGTTAGTGCATGAAATTACTTTTTGAAGCCTAGAAATTTGCAATAAATTGCTGATTCATTTTTAATTCATTTACAAGATTGGAGGAATCGTTATTTTCTGTCATAACTTAAGGATCATCTTCCCTTGGCTCATTGATTTATTTGGCCCTTCGATACCAGAATCAATTTTCATGATACAGATTGTGGTTACCCTCTTCTTCTAGATTTGCCTATGATCTAGGGGAACCTCAGAGTTTACATCATGGTTGTGTAAGCCTAACTTGTGATCAGTAACGTAGAAGTTAATCTGAAACAAGCCTTTCATGTTTTGATATTTGTTTACTTGGCTAGCAAACTTGGATCAACCTCAAAAGGTTCTCATCAATTTAACTGCTGTAATAAAAATTTCTCCAGCTTTCATGCCCTTGATTTGAGTTGTGTTACACTGCATACTCCCTGTTTATGGGAAATATCATTGCATTTTTTTGGAAAAAAACTTGTGACGCCACTGGTAATGCATTGGGAAATTATTGAAAATGAGTGTCTGTATATATATTGTGATGTTTATTGGCAGTTTGTATATGTAGCTAATTGGCTAATCTATACTACTGTTTTTTGTGGCCCCTTTTATTTTACAATTGTGGACGCATGTTGACCTTGCTTTTCTTGATTAAAATACTTGAGATTTTGGTTTCAGTCGACACTTAATGGTTCAGCATCAAATCTCACTGACTCAACAGGCCGACCCTACACCACATCATTTTCCGGCCAGTCTGCTACAACGCCTGGATTTCATAACTCCAGTAAGCAGATTCTGATTGTTAACTTTCTTGAACAGATAGAATCCTTTTAAACTGCTAACTTGTACAATAATAGGTGGTCTTCAAGGGCTGCATAACATTCACGGAAGCTTCAATCTGCCAAACATGCCGGGTTCAGTTGCATCAAGAAATGCAGCAATCGGTGGTGTTCCATCAGGTGGTGTTCCACAACCAGGAGGAAGCATTCCTAGTGGACGGTTTGCATCCAACAATCTTTTGGTTGCATTGTCTCAGGTCTAGAACAATTTTAAGTATTAAGCATATTACTCATCTGCATCAAAAGTCTTTTGAATGCATTGCGTCTTGTTAAAATCTGCCTAACCATGTGCATATTGCTTGCAGTGAGTGAAATATTAAAGATTACTCTTCGACCTATGTATTCTTTTATCGTCTATATTTTGTTTAACTGAAGCTTGTCTGCATATTGTCATCTTGTCTGCATATTGTCATTTTTCATGCAGATGTCTCATGGCTCTGGTGTCACAAATAGAGGGGGTATCAATGTTGTTGGAAATCATGCTTTTAGCAGTAACATGAGTGGAGTTGGTGGGTCAATAACTGGTATCTCCTCAAGTTCTGCCACTGGCAATCGTAGTGCGGTTCCTGGTTTGGGAGTTTCTCCAGTTTTGGGTAATGTAGGCCCTAGACTTGCAAGCACCATGGGAAACATTGTTGGTGGTGGTAATATGGGAAGAAGCATTAGCTCTGGAGGATTATCAGTTCCCGGACTATCTTCACGTGTAAACTTGGTTGCTAATAGTGGATCAGGGAGCCTTAGTGTGCAAGGATCTAACAGACTGATCAGTGGCATGCTTCAACAAGGTAACACTCCACATCTCGTTGCAGATTTCTGACTTTGCACGATTTAGAAGTCTCAACTTAGGCATTTCTTGTTTTGTCTACTTCAATAGCAAAAACATTTGAAAATTTAATGTCTACTATAGTGGCAGCTATACATGAAGTTGGGCTTATTAATTCATATTTAGAAGTTTTCAATATGAAATTCATCTTTCTGCAGCAAAGTCTTACCCAAAACTAAAATTTATTGAAATTACTGCAACCCACAGAATTTGATGTTCAGTTATTAATCCCTAAGATACCTTTGGTTTATTAGTTCATATTGTTGTAATGATTGGTAATGATTCTATTTATGCAACATTTTGTCTTGAATATCGAATAGTGTATTTATCTGTAGAACCTGAGTGTATATTCACATGTATTTGTGCTTTAGACTAGATGTTGAATTTTATGAAATAATCATTAAAATTGATGCATCAACTTATGTCACTGAGATAACTGTGTAAATATACAACAGATCGACTGACAGATTGTTCTATTTATACTATTAGCAGCACCACAAATGATTGGTATGCTTGGGAATTCTTATCCTATATCTGGAGGACCTCTATCTCAAATCCAAGGTGTGAATAATCCCTTAAGCTCTATGGGAATGTTCAATGATGTCAATGCTGCCGACGGTTCTCCTTTTGATATGAATGATTTTCCTCAATTAAATGCACCACCAAGTTCAGCTGGAGGCCCACAAGGACACTTGGGTATGTAAGTGAGACTTGTTTACTTAATTGTTTTAACAGAATTTTTGTGAAATGGAGCATCTACTGATTCGTGAATTCTTAGGTGCAACACGTAAACAAGGAGTTGGTGTTAGCTCCATTGTCCAACAAAATCAGGAATTTAGCATACAAAATGAAGATTTTCCAGCTTTACCAGGATTAAAAGGTTTTCTTTCCTTTTCATGTAGACTCTTTTGTTCCTGAGAAACAAGTTGTATATTCATATACCTTCCTTAGCTGTTGCATTTTTTATATGCTTTGTCCTGCATTTTGCTTTTTTAGAAGTGAATTTATTTCTTTAGTCTGATTCTTTGTTGAGCATTTACAGTATTTGGTTTTTCATACATTTTGAGACTTTTGATATTTATTTGCTGATATTTATTTGCTTAATGGAAAGATTATTCATTTATAAGTTCCAGTAGTTGTGAAACTGCTTTTGAATGAGAAGCACCTTCATTTTAGGTATTATGGTGCAAAATTTTTTGAGGACAAATAAATTAATACCATGGTACCAAGAGATGGGGGAGGAGGGGAAGGAGAAGAGCAGGATAAAAGAAAAAGGAGGAGAGATGAGAGAGGAGTATGAGTTGGACTGGCGAGGTGGTAGGTGGCCATTGGTGCAGGCAACAAGCAAGAGTCATGGCTGGCACGAGAGAAGTGAGCACGAGAGAAGAGAGAGGTGGGTGGGGTAATGTAACCTAATAAAAAAATATCAGAAAAGAACTAGACAAAGAACATCATTTTAGGTTTGGACCTATATTGGTTTCTGGTCGAACAAATACATTACCCGTCGGTACGAGCATATCAACACATACATGGGTCACCAGTATCAGTGACTCAAAGAAGAAGAAGTAGAAGGAGAAAAGGACCAGATGGCCATGAAGGAACCAGAGGATTTTATTACTTCTCTAGTGTTACTAGGAATAATTCATTTTCTGGTACGATAAACTGCTTTCAACATTGGCATCTTATGACATCTTAGCTATAGTTTGTACTGTCCTACTATTGGTTGTATCGACCACTACAGTATCCTTCCAAGATTCTTGTTTCATAATTATTTATTTTTCATTCCTGTTTAGGCAGTAGCTCAGACTTTTCTGTGGATTTGCATCAGAAAGAACTTCATGAAAATATTTCCACAATTCAGCCACAACATCTACCTGTAAGTTGGACCTTGGTGAATTTATTTGATCTACTTGTCCTTGGTTGTAAATTTGCTTTATTCAGTAATAGTTGTTATATCATCAACTAGCTGGCAAGATCTGCTGGATTTAGCTTAGGAGGAACTTACCCACCTAACCGACAGCAACAGCAGCAGCATGCCACTGCAGCTAGTAGCGGTGGGCTTCCTTTTACACCTGGGAACAATGTAGATCTCCGATTACATGGTTCTGATTTTTTTCCATCCTCTCATGGAAACTACCATTCACAGGTATATTAACTCTCTCCGATGCTTTTGTCTGCTAGGCAACTTAATCATTAGGTTCTTGAGTGATTGTATTTCTGTTATCAGTTAAGTTGTTTCTCAACTTTTTGCAGATTCAAAACAGTGGAGCCCCTAGCATTGGCTTGAGACCCTTAAATTCTCCAAATCCAGTTTCTGGTCTGGGAGCGTATGAGCAGCTCATTCAGCAATATCAACATCCACAAAGTCAATCGCAATTTCGACTGCAACAGATGTCTGATGTTAGTCAGTCATATAGAGATCAGAACATAAAGTCTGCTCAGGGATCACTAATAGCTCTAGCTCCTGATCGGTTTGGCTTGCAGGGTTTGTTGAGTGTTATTAGGATGAATGATCCAGATCTAACATCTCTTGCTTTGGGAATTGATTTAACTACGTTGGGTTTGAACTTAAACTCTTCGGATAATCTTCATAAAACATTTGGTTCTCCATGGTCTGATGAGCCTGCCAAGGGGGAGCCTGAATTTTGCATTCCGACTTGCTATCATGCCAAATCATCACCAATTCTACATGTAAGTTTTTAAATTTTTTTTTAATATGAATATATTGTCCGAGTATATGATCTTACTAAATCTGTTATTGTGGATGTAGCAAGGATATTTTTCAAAATTACAGCTATCAACCCTGTTTTACATCTTTTATAGGTATGTAATCCATTCCTTTGTTTTTTTGGGTGTTCTTCCTTCATGAGTGTCGTTCCTTAAAAGTATTTTCCACCATCTTGCAGTATGCCAAAGGATGAAGATCAACTCTATGCGGCTGCTGAACTGTAACTCTTTCTCTTTCTCTCTTCCATTTCTTCTCTGTGTGTGTGTGTATGTTTTTTGTCATTCTTTGGGAAGCCCCATAAATATTTGTCTAAACCAAGGTTTGCAATTTCGATATTTACCACCCGGTATGGGCGGTACATACCGGTCTGTCAAAAATCGACCGTTGACGGTCGATGTGGTCGATTGAGCGAGAAAAAGGGAGGAAGAAGAAGAAGAGAAAAAGAAGAAAAAAAAAGAAAAGAGGAGAAAAAAGACCTATCGCCCGTGCGCCATCACCGCTCGCGGGTCGCGGGCGCTCTTTCTCCCGCGCGGGGAGAAAGATCGAGGCGACGTCGCCCCTTTTTCTCTTTTTTTTTTAATATTTTAATATTATATTATATAATATTATATTATAAAAATATTATATTATATTTTAATATACTGGGTGGTACGCACTGTGCATACCGCTGGTATAAGTACTGTACCAGTACCGAGATGAACTCGGTATGCCGGTACGGACTGGTAAGTCAAACCTTGGTCTAAACTAGTTTTAAAGTTTGTATCAAGAAGCATTGTCAAAATCAAACTTGCAAGTCTTTTCCTCAAACATCAGTCTTTATGGTTTGATGACTAATTTGACACCAGTTCATGAAGGAAAGAAAATATGGCACTGTAGTCTATTGTGCTTATCTTCAGGAGGAAAAAAGAGACAAAAAAAAAGTAATTTACTTTTAGGTAGCAAACAAGTCATGTAGTTCCTGAGTGATGGAATTTCATGCAGTTTCCTGCCTTTCTTTCCTGCGAAACAAATATGACCTCCAGTTCTTTTTCATGTATTTTTCTATGCGACTTATCTATTGGTCTATATCAGAAGTTTGTCTGGATGTGCTTTCAGTTGCCTTTAAATTTTTTTAATCAAAAACTTCTTCAGATATGCGCGTGGATGGTTCTACCACAAAGAGCATCAGTTATGGTTTGTGAGAGTTCCAAATTTGGAGCCTCTTGTTAAGACACATGCATATGAAAGAGGATCTTACCATTGTTTTGATCCAAACACATGGGGAACAATTCTAAAGGTTTGAGACAATCCAATTATTTCTGTGTTCTATTAGTACTTACTATGAATGTTAATTACTATCGCTAATTGTTGGACTGCAGGAGAACTTTGTTTTGCATTACGAGGCAGTGGAGAAGAAACCAATACTTCCTTCTGATCCTTCTGATTGCCCTTAGGATTAACCTAAGAGTTTGGTCATGTAAAACATGCTTGTCACTGTTAGAATAAAGCTATCCAGTCTATTCTTGAATTTTCTCCATTGCAGTGTTTATCAGAGTGCCAAGTTGAGTAGTTTATCCTTGCAGTCCCACATTTTTTATCAAGCGTTCTTCAAAGCTCGTTCAGACCTTCCCCCCCCTTAGAGTGGCAGGAGAATTCATGGGATTTAACTCATATAGATATGACAGCGTGGATTCACCTTTTTGTACTTGAAGCTCAAGGGAGAAAAAGGACCTCTGAAGTGTTCCTCTGGCTGGGTAAATTAGATCAAAATATATATCATGAATTTTACCAACCTGTATTACTAATAACTGTTCACAGAAAGTTAGAAGTAATATTCTCAGTTTAGTTGCAGCTTTTAGAGGACAATCGAAAAGAAAAGAAGTGTGTGGATCATTCAGTTCAAAAAATCAACATCTTTTTCTCTTCTTTGATTGGTTGTTAAATTAGCTACAACAGCTTGTAAAGATATCGTGGTCATTTTCCCTGATAAGCAAGTTTGGTGTCAAATATGTTCTTATCTTTAGGTAAGGCTCAACTTTTACTTGGACTGTTATGAAGCACTTTTTTTTTTATAATCTGTCCATTTGATTTTGCATATCCTGCTTTAGTCAGCCTGAAAGATCAGTTTTCTTTCTTTTAACGGCCTGTGTTATATGCATATACATGTATGAGAAAGATATCGAGGGTATCGATTCGAGCCGATGAAAGGGAAAATTTTTGATTGGGAGAAGTTTAAGAGACTTCGATCCAAGTAATTATTTCCCCAACTTGTTCAAGATTTGGAAACACATCTCCATTGTAATTAGCTAATGGGATGTGCCATTTATCTTTGTTTGTTTCGTGCTTATGTTGCATCATTTCATTTGCATTGCCAAATCTGTGCTTTGACATTATTCTTCACACAACCATGAAGTCAGGGGTGATTAAACTGGTTAGGTTCAAATCATTAGTGGTTTGAATAAAATTGTATTGATTTTTTAATTCAATTTAGTTAAGAGTAAGAAACTGACTTTGATCTATCTAGTTGTATGTATTTAAAATCAGTTAATTGGTTTGTAATTTCAAGTAATATAAAAATATATATTTCGAAATGAGCCGGTTCAGTTCAGTATATTGGTTGAATTGAATCAAAATTTTGACACAATAAGATTTGTGAAATTGGGCTTGTGTTATTTGTAAAATTATGGGCATTGAAATTTAGTCAGCATTACAGTTTGATCACAACAAATTCGTGGAAACGAAGTTTCCAAAGAATCAGACAATCGGTTAATCGTTTATAATATTCAAAACTGAATGATGAGATTAATTCAGATTAAACCGAGTGGTTCGATTTTACAAAAACAGTTTAGTTTGATGAACAAATATTTTTACTCTAAACTGAAACTATTCAATTTATGATATTTAAAACTGAAAGATGAATTGATTCAGATTAAGTTGATTGATTTCAGTGTTCATGGACACAAGTTTTAAATGAATTACTAAAAGCTAATGACTTCACATGCCAGAAGTTAAAAGATGACAACAAGGCCTTTTATATTCCAAAATTGTAATGAAACAAACATGTAGGCCAAATGACTGAATCCATATCATATCCCCCAACTGTAGCCTTTTTAGTAAGCAAACAATCTACTACCAGAATGTAGTTTTCTCTCACATTTACTTTATCCATTATATAATATATATATATATATAAATTAATCTTTTAATTCACTATAACTTTCTAATTTAATCATGTGAAGCTATCTGGGATCCTTTTATAATGAAATATTTCATCTGCTGAAACCTCATTAAACTGAATCCTTTCTTCTCATTGGGAAGCTTGGCAGTAAATCATATATCTACTGAAACCTCATTCATTTGGTTGGATGGCAGTCAAGGTGGCACAATAAAAATAGAAAGCAGATAAATGAATATTTTGCTTGACAATGTGCAAGTACAGTGTTCTGACTACTTCTCTCATGTGCACATGAGAGAGAGAACACAGCAAGGAGGAGAGAGAGAGAGAGAGAGCAAGGAATCTCCACCTCCTCCTCTTCATTCTTCTTTGTTGGGGAAGAGTAGGAAGTCCTCATGGTGGCAACACCTACCTCCCCTTGTTTGTTTATTGCCTCCCCTGCTTTGGCAGTTTCTCTGTTTGCCTGTTTCATCTTGGAGGAAGAGATAGCTTGGAAACGATGCAGTAGACGTTCGATGCGTTTGAAGATTTGCCTGCCACTTGACGTCCAATTTATCAGCTTCATACTTTTTATATTACTCTTAAACAGTTTCAAGATGTCGGTTGCTTGAAGGTGAATCTTAGTGCAGTGATTGGTATAAGAAGCATTGGTTAAACACGCAACAGTTGTGCCGTGCCGGTCTCATCTACTTACTTGCCTTCAATTTTTTCTTTCATCACAGGTAGCATTGCATGTGATTAATTATCGGAAATCGCCGTCTTTGTGATGTGATTTGTGGTGTGTCGTAGCTAATAATTTATTTAGGACAAATAGTGTTTATGATAGAAGAAAAAGTTTTTTTAAGCACCAGCCAGCAGTTTGATCAACACAAGTAAGTAGTAAAGTGAATTGGCTTGCAGACCTCGACGTCCTTTTCAAGCCTAAAAAGTAGATGCTTTAAGCCTCAGGAAACAAACATCCCAATCCCAATAATTTGGGCACTTGCCAACTATTTACTCTCTATAATCTATCAATTTTATGAATCTCGTTAGATAGTTGAAGGGAGAGTATACAGAGATACAATGAAGAGACCATATCATTCATTGTCTTCAGTGGGAGGTGAAACTTCAGATTGATATGGAGAACAGCTCAAAGTTTGTAGGTAGTGGAGACAAATCCCTGTCTCGCATGGAGGACCACAGCCACAGCCCACAGCCACAGCCACAGCCACAGCTGGTTTGAATGGCTACTGTCTTTGAAGTCAATCTCTACATTGATTGGCTTTGAGCTTATCCACTCCCACTGCCAACTCTTTTTATCTTATCCTGTTGGGGAGTAGCCACATCACATCCCTGAATTATTCAACCATGTTACCATCATCACTCGGTTCTTTCATTCTTTTTGTCGACTTAGCATGTTGTCACCAACGTAATTATAGGGGTCAACTAACAGTGCCAGTAAGAGCAGATACAAAGACCAGAAAGAGGAAAAGGAAGTGAAATCATTTGTAGTTTCTTATGAATCCTTTCTCTGTCTACAGTGATGTCAGCTACATTGGATCGCCATGGGAAATAAAAAGTAAAAGTGAAAGCCATCGATCGAATGAGAGAGAGAGAGAGAGAGAGAGCATGGCAGCGGAGAACATGCGTGCATGGACAACTCCAGCTCTTTCTGTAGCTCTTCATGTCCTTGGCACTAAACTTCCAAGTGGTCCTTCGCCTCTTCTGCTCCCTTTGGCTTACCTAATTCCCTCCAGAAACCAGTGCGGCTTTCTGTCATGGTTTGGGTTTCTGTACTTGGTATGAGAGATTGCTGTATCTTGGTGGGTGGTGATGGGTAACTACAGCTACTATGGCGATGGAAAGGATTAGTGGTAGCAAGGGATGTGTTGTGGAGGTGTATTAGCTGAATGATTGCTCACAGACTGCAGCTGAGCCTTCCCATGCCCAAGCTTACGGTAAGATTGAGTGGGGTTATAGGGAGGCCAATGGAAGGTTTACTATAAAGCTTGCACTTAAAAGATCACAAGAAGAAGAAGAAGAAGAAGAAGAAGAAGAAGAAGAAGGGAAAGGGAAGAGGAGAAAAAGGAAGGAAGATAGCATGAGACTTGAACCAGTCTGCAACTTTTCTTTTCCTATGTTCCACTATGCGTTTGCTTTACTTAGGTGTTACCTGCTATTCAGTAGATGAAGAGGGAAGAAAGAGGTTGTGGCTTACATTCCAATTGCTCCATGGCCCGAGGAGAACCTGGCGACAACCACAAGTGGCCTGCAGTCAGATCTTTTACGTGCATGAACTGTGGCAGACCAAGCTTAATGAATTCGTCAGTGCTTTTACCTTGGCATTTGGAGGAAGCATGGACTCAAGGAGGACTTGTTCAGGGAAGAGGTGGTGGGAAGCAATGTGGCGGCAATTAGATTGTTGTTGTTGTTGCTGCTGCTATTATTAGTTGGAATGTAAGGAGCAGACATGTCTTCTCCAGTAGAGAATGAGTCGAGCGAGAACGAAGACTTGGTAGGTGAAGCAAATGGGCTATCAGGCAAGTTATGCTCCGCACTGCAGCCATTCTTGGCGCTAAGAGGAATAGAGAGGACGCCAAATAGAGAGAGAGAGATAGATAGATAGAGAGAGAGAGAGAGAGAGAGAGAGAGAGAACAAAACCTTTCTTGGAAATCATCATCTTCGTTGAGGTTGGCCTCACCAGCAGCCTCCTCGTTCTCTGGCTTCTTGTGCAGTAACCCGAGGAAGCTGTTCACCTTCTCTTCCGGTGCAGCGACTCCAAGGCACTTGTCTACATTAAGAGCAAAGATTAACGGTAACAAAATGAGCTATGAACACTATCACTGAAACATGGAGCATTGCTCGATAAGCTAAATCACCTTTGGTTGGTGAGTCTTCCTGACTACTGCTGCTGTTGCTGCCATTGAAGCTGCTGTCCACATTGCTACTTGATTGGGTGACGGTGGTAATGGTAGGGGAGTTGATGCAGGCCGGGGCTGAGGAGGAGAGGCTTCTGCTGTTTAGGTCAAGGAATTGGAGGCCCATAAATCGTCTCCCTTGCAGCTCGATGGCTCGCTGCAGCGCCTCCGCTGCTTGTTGCCGCTCCTCTAACCTTCTTCTCAGCATCTGCTGGCTGACGCTGCTGCTGTTGTACAGCATCCTTGCTCCTGTTACACCACCATTACGTACCCTCAGAACAAAATAGAATGAGAGAACGAGGAGAAGAATAGAGTTAAGCAGCAAAGACTAACCAAGCTGTCGAAGATCATAGGCTTCTCTGGCGTCCATGGCGGTAGGAGTCGTACACCCAGAGGGATCACTTCTCTCAGCCTGCTGCTGATGCTGCTGATTCCTGAGGTATAGAGAGGGCGAGAGACCGCCACTGAGCGTTAATGACAGAGATCATTGGCACGGACCAAGAACAGGAGGACATGGTTCTGATGAAGGTTGAGGAGGGAGGAGTGCCTGTACTTGTCGGAAACCTTTCCCTTCTCCTTGTAGGGCTTGACGAGAACCCGGGAATCGCGGACGAAGTGCGGGTTCCCCTTGGCCAAGATCAGCTTCACGGTCTCGGGGTAGACGAAGGTTACGAAGCCGAACATCCTCTTCTGCTGGTACGGGATCCTCACGTCTTGCACCGGCCCGTAGATGCTGCAAGCCGAGTAAAGGGCCATTGACCAAAGATTACGTCTTTGTGCAGAAGAGATGAGACTGTGCCCCATGGAGAGAAAGGATTAGCCACCTGAAGTAGTTAGAGACATCCTCTTCCCTGAACGTGCTGTCAGCAGGGAAGGTCAAGTAGATCTGCCTCGAACCAGGGTTGCCCATCAGATCGCTTCTCTCCATTCTTGATCTGGCCATGAACCTGTGGGCCTCTTCTCCTCCCAGCATCAGCGCCGCCGCCGCAGCTGCCGCCCTATAGGAGTAGTTGCCCTCAGTCTGGAATTATTCATGTAAAGTAGACATACACCAAATTCATGCAACAAAGATGCTACCTTTGGCTGTCATTTTGCTGCTGCTGAAGCAAGAAGCTGAGGCATTTGCTCGAGGACGACGACGACGGAGATGGTGGCATCGAACCCGTGGGAGAGTACGGAAACGCGGAAGCAACGAGCTGCGAGGCGCCGCCGATCCTCTGGCTTTTGGACCTCAGCAGAAGCTCCTGACACTGCTGCTCCACCACCGCATCCATCTTGGTTCCAGCAGCCTCCTCCGGAAGCCCGTGGAGGAACCGGCACGCAGTGCCGTTCTTGCAGTAGCCTCTCGCGAAATAGAGACACGGCTTCCAACCGAACCCGGCAGCGGCGTCGCCGAGGCTGAGGTCCGCGGCTGAGCAGCTCCGGCGGTGGTGGTAGCCGTTGACCCCCCAGCCCAGCCCGTTCGGAAAGAGCGCACCGTCTCCGTTGCTGCTGGGGCTTCGGCACTCGACGTCTGCGCGGAACACGTCGCCGCTGCCAGGCGACGAGGCGAGGGAAAGGGAGTGGTTGGGAGTAGCCGCAGCGGTGGGATCGCCGACCAAGGATAGCTGGTCTGGGAGGCGGAACTCGTCGATGAGGTCACCGCCACATCCATAGAAGGGCGAGACACCGAGACTCCCAGGGCAAATGAGCTCGTCGGAGTTCAGTAGTTTGTCTAACGGCACATTCAAACCGTTGCCGCCACCGCTGTTGTTAGAGCCGGAGAATACGGAGGGCGGAGCCCAGGAGGAGGGGGAGGAAACGGTGAGCGGGGGAGGAGGGAGCCCACCGGAGAGCAGGCGCGAGGCGGACTTCTGGCGTAGGAGGAAGGGAGAAGCCGCGCCGCCTGCTACGGGAGGCGTGCCGGGGGCGGAGGACGGCGGCGCGAGGCCAAGCTCCTTCTTGGCTTTCAAGACCACGGAGTGGAGGAGGGTCTCCGGGCCGAACGCCAAGCGGATCATCTCGTTCTCGCCGTGCTCCTGCAGCAGGAGCAGCCCCATGATCTTGGGGGCGTTCTCCGGGTCCAGGCTTTGGATCCTGGATAGCACTATCCTCGTCGCATCGTAGGCGTCCATGATTGAGCCACTTGAGTCGAGCAATCCCCCTCCTCCAACCCTCGTCTTATATCAACTACAAAGGAACAAGAACCAGGGAGAGCATTAAAAGCTGATGCAAATTCCGTGGAGCTGCCATTAAAAGAACTCGGAACGAAGGAAAGTGCAAACAGAAAAGGAGAGCCGCAGTTCAAAATGAGTGGCAGTACCGAGAAAACCACTCACCCAATAGAAAGCCTCTCTTGGTCTCTCTCTCTCTCTCTCTCTCTCTCTCTCTGCCCTCTCACTTGCAGTTCTTAAATGGCTTCAGCTCCTAGGCACTGTCCAACTCCGTTCCCAAAGACGCGAACAGCTTTTCTCTTCTTCTCGAGCCCTCTTCGGCTGCAACGCTATCATCTGCGGTTACTTCGCCCTGCTTATGTTCGCCTGGACTCGCATATGGCCCCGTTTTCCTCTCTCTCTACACTTCCTCTCCATGTCTTCCTTTTGGTCACAGGAGAGACGCTCGTGAGCGGACGGATAGATCTTAGATCTGCTGTAACAGGTCAGCGGACCTTTTCTCTCTCTCTCTCTCTCTCTCTCTTTCTCTCTGCCACATCCACCCCACTGCTAAATGACCCTATTTCTTGCACTGGTCAGGCCCACCCCCTCCCTTCCTCTCTTTCTCTTGTCGCTCTTGTGGGTGTTCTTTTGTTGTCGTTGTTGCCTACTTTTACTGAGATGATGGGTATTATATTTCACGCACTACGATACCGTGATATTAGCTTAATGGTCGTGTTCTCCAGCTACACTGCCTTGTTATGGTGATTCAGGAAGTAGGGAGGAATGATGGGGAGGTGGGAATGGGGTTGAGCTCAATCACCGGCTCCCCCTTCAGGCCGTCGTCGTGGATCCATGCAGCCTTTCCGTGGTCAGTCTTCTACCTTGAGCAACCATCAACAGTAGCAGCTTTTACTTTTACTACTGGCCTCGGTGTGTTATCATGCACAGTGGCACGCATGGGGGTTACGTCCTTTTGCGGCAGCGTCTGCAGTCTTGGAGTTTTCCGTCTCCTTTTCCTGGATTGGCTCGTGGGTTGGGGCCAACGAGACAGAAGCGAGGAAAAGATCCCTGTGTGCGCTTCAGAGACGCTCACATGGTGGGCGTGGTCACTAACACCCCCCGAGTCCCCTCCGGCCAGAGAGAGAGAGAGAGAGAGAGAGAAGGACAGAGCGAACCACCTCAAGGAGACAGAAGCAAGGTCACCGACCTGTTGCTGTTTGGGAATCTGAAGGCCGCAATGACTGTTCTGCTACGGATGCTTGACGTCGGTTTCTTCGATCAACCCCCACCGGTGTATATTCCATGCGTCAAAAGATCACCCCCCAGCTTGGCAATTCCGCAAACACAACCTGCACTCGGATTGAGCTTTGCTGGCAGCCCTCGTAGAAGACAGCAGCCACGGAGGCAAAGCTTCCGCTGCAGGTTAAGAAAGCTTGTGCCGATGTAAAGAGCACCCATTTGCGTTAGCCCAAAACGACAACGGAATCAAGAGGAGAGAGACAAGCTGACTGCGGAGGGTGGTGCCACTGCTCGACCGTGACGCCTCGTTTCATTTAGCGGAACCAACAAGCATGAGCTTCTCTGCTGCTTACTCGAGCTGGCAATAGAATCTGGGATGTTTTTATATGTAGATCAGATGGGAACACAAGAGGCATGGATTTGTGGTCTTTGTTCTGAATCTGTTTCAGACATCTTTGACGATTAATCCTCCCCATAAGAACATCTTGAACGTAGTTTAATGCGCGATTAAAAACATCAATCGAAAAGATGTTTTGTCCTACCGAAGGATATTATCAAACATTTATTGATTGGAAACTACAATTATTGGCAAGAGTCATGTCAATGGATAAGAACCAAGTATATGGTTGACATGATCAGCATGTATTCTTCTACAAGTTCTCCACTTCAAGAGCACTTGAAAATATTTTTTTTGTGGAGCTCCATCATTCGATGCTATGCCCCATATTCCTGATTCAACCTAGTCGGACTTGATGGCCAATAACTGTTTCCAGTGTAGATCATGTTCTATATTTCTAATGATAGACAGGTAGATCACACGCCAATGGGTTCCATTCTTATTGAGCATGTGTGTATGTCACTGGATCAATCAATGAATAAACAAGAAGAAGAAGAAGAAGAAGAAGAAGAAGAAGAAGAAGAAGAAGAAGAAGAAGAAGAAGAAGAAGAAGAAGAAGAAGAAGAAGAAGAAGAAGCACAAAGGCTAACGCAGAAAGACCACTGGTCGACGGGGAGGGGAGCTCAGGAATTGTGTGCCCGAACTGCCTACCTAACAAACACTTCGAAAAGATGGGGGAGGACTGGTGTTCAAGGTTGTCCCTCCCTTGTTTGTCAACCTGAAAGATGAAGACCACCATGTCTGTCTTGCTCAGAGCATCGGAGGGCACTGAACAATGAATGGCCTGCTGAACCCTAAGCTACTTCTGGGGTGGACTCCAAAAGTTGGGGGGTATCAGAGTCGCCATCAGTGACACCGTAAGTGATGTTGCTATCAGCAATTATCTATGAGATCATCATATACACTCATAGATAGATCACATTACTTATCGTCGTCCACCTACCTATCCAACTCGTAGATCCAGAGAGATGGGCTATCTCGACAAGAGAACAAAAGGCTCACCACAACAAGTTCAGAATCAAACTGCCTGCATTATTGGCCTTCTCTCTCCTTCTGCTTCTGCTCTTGCATCACCTTTTTTTTTTTTTTTTTTGGCTATCCGTATCACTGACCTCCTTTCAGACCTTTCTCTTCCCCTCTCTTCTCTTCTCTTCCCCCTTTAACGAGAGAAAAATAAAATAAAATAAAAGGATGGAAAGTTTCAGATTTCTCCGAAAAGCTTCTGCATGGAGCGGTGGAATCCTTTTGCTAGTGGGAGTTTCATGCCATAATGAATCAAGATGGTAGTGGAGATATCCCCTCACAGGCAGATACTGCTCCAAGGTGCCATGATTGAGCTTGGATCTCCCAACCCCACCAAAGCCTCTCCACTGATTCAGCACCATGTGACAATGTCAGTCTCTGTCCTTCTTCGCCACCACCTCTCCCAGCCGCAGTAACTAGCAAGAGCTATCAAAAGAATAAAAGCTAACGAGAGCAATCATAAGAGTAAAAATGCCAAGAGGAGCAGCACCGCCCCAGATGTAGACCAAGGAAAGGATTACTTGTCGTTGTCCGAATCCTGTAGAAAGAAAGGCCTACTTCCAGTACCTATGTTTAATTCAGGAACATGAAATAGTCATGAAAATGAGCCTATATATATATATATATATATATATATATATATATATATATATATCTCCATGACACCCAATCAAATTCTTTAAGGTGATTGATTGATTCCCTTCTCTCACAGTCAGCATTGCGCCTGGCAACCAAAACAAAACACAAAAGAAAACTATTTCAGCTACATACCCTTATCTTCTTCGACGGATTGGAGAAGATAAGTTCTTGTGAATGAATGCTTCTATGTTATTGATTCACCAAAGTGTTGGTGCCCAATGGAACAACTTTTGGGTAAAACCACAGCACAAAACCAAGCCAAACCAACCTCTCATGTGGGCATCAGCTGGATCGCAAGTCACACCAGAACTTTACGGCCCAAAAATAGCTGTAGCTTTTTTTTTCTTCCTTCTCTCTTCTTTTATTCCTGTCCTCCAGGGAGGGAGGGAGGGAGGGGAGAGGTGGGTGGGTGGAAGAAAGCTGTGGAGTCTTTTGCTTTGCTGGGTGAGAAGAACACTGCCCGAGTACTACAGACAACAACTCATTTCCATCCTGTGGAGGCTTTCAGTAAGATTTGACACCGAAGCTCACCTCTCTCTCCTCTTTTTTTTTTTTTTTTTTTCTTCTTCTTCTTTTCCTTAGATAAGATAGTTAATGTAATGTTTTGTGCTTTTTAGGTGGACATAATTCCACTTTATCTGCTTTTCCTAGCTCATGATTCCGTCTGCATGATTTCTTTGTGTATATCTTTCAGCTAATCCCTTTATCAAAAGTGGAGAGACTTTAGCTGATGCCTTGATCTCTATCTATCTATCTATCTATCTATCTATCTATCATCTGTCGTCGACAATAAAGTAAGAAGTGGAACACAAGAAGAAGGAAGGCGTTGTGATGAGCTCAACTAAAACCGCAGGCCATTCATTCTTCTCGAGGCCTGACACAGCTGCCGCCTACGTCGAGATCTCAAAAGACCCATTCCTTCTTCTTGTGTTTGATCCTATTTGGATGAATAAGACTGGCGTATAATCAATCATATAAGGATGGGCGCAGAAAGAAAAAATTTCCAGGACGAGGGAGGGTTTTCGTGTTTGGTTGAGGAGTCGTTTTCGGTATTGCATTTTGGTCGCACAAATTGACGGGCGATGAGAGGAATGGAATAAAGTTGCAGGCCTTATGGGGCACCTCCAATCAATCAATTCCCACAGGGGGCTACGCCCACCACCTTACTTATTTTTCTCAGGTTACTACCACCAATCCTTGTCATTACAGATTTTGCTGCCTGCCTTCCAGCTTCCTGATTCTCTTGCGGCTCTCAGAAAGGAATTAATTGTTTTTATTTATTTATTTATTATAAATCTACTGCTGCCTATTCCTACTTCCCAACTGTTATTTAGCATGTTGGTGTTAGTTACTCTCTATCCAACTCGTTTTTTTTTTTTAGAGGCTATAATAATAATAAATAATAATAATAATGCTCATATATCTTTTTTTTTTAAAGTGTCGTCATCATTTGGACATGGCTGGAAGAAATTTGGTTAAATAATGGAAGAAGGAAATAGTTGAACAATAATCCTGTTTTAACATTGAAAACCTAATCCCGATGATAGGAAGGGCAGACGTAAAATAGATAAGCAGCAAAAGCCAGATGTTGGCTTAAAGGTTTAAACCACCATTTTATTTTTTTCCCAATAATACAATCTTTGTTCTAATACCAAAAAAAACTCGGGAGTATTTTGGTTCGAAAAATGCGGTGCCACAACTACAAACAGCAAGTTGGTAAGATATAAACGATAAAAAGAATTTAACGGGTGTAAGAAACTTGTGAGCTAGGGAACATAAGAATTATAAATGATAATATAACTCTCGCTTAGGAAAAGAATTATTAAACTATCGGAAGCCAAAAAAAAAAATTGAAAAATATATTGTTCTCACGTACTCCAGTCTTTTTTTTTTTTATCAAACGGTCGGGCAATGCCTTTCCTTTGTTTTCTTACTGACAATGATCAACCACCACCGCAGTTATCATCAAAATCAAAGTTTATACTGGGCTAAAAATTCCATTTAAGTTATGGAACAATATCAGGGAGCGCACATATATATATATATATATATATATATATATATATATATATATATATATATATATATAACATGATATATCGGCCCTTTTCATTGTATACACCCAAATTACAGGCCCCCACAAACCAAATAAGATACATATGGACCACATATCCCACCTGATCAAATCCAGAAATGCACAGCACAAGGTCAACCAGCCGGCATGTACGTTCTTCTTTATCCATGCTGCAGATTCGGTGGACATGATAAGAGGCCTTGTCACACGGTAGCAACAGGTTCTTTTTCTGCAAGTTGGCTGCTCAGGAACTCCAGCACGGATTGACGCTGCAATGAGGGGTGGGTCAAGAACATTAGAACCAACATGAGTTGAATCAAGGTGAAATGCCGCATACAAAACTGACTACCCTTTGTTCTAATCCAGCTTCACTGTATGGTTCCAGCTTCAAGGATTCTAGGCAACTTATTGCTTCCTTAAATCCGTCTATCGCCACATCCTCATTTCCGAGATTTCTATCCACGTCTGCGACTTTGGCGAGAGAAATTGCCAGATCAACAACCTACAAAGAATTTAGCCCACTTCACAGATAAGCTGGAGAATTAAGCAAACACTATCATGGTTGAAAAACAGTGATGCTACAGAAAACTAATTAACCTGCTCCACAGAAATGAGGTCCACGTTATATTATGTTATAACATAATAGAAAAGGCACCAATTTTAGTTATAATATGTCATTCACCCTGATTATAAAAGAGGTCCACACACATAATTTTAGCAGAAATGAGTAATTTAATTCTGTTACTTTCAGGTGACAGAAATTTTTGCACCTTAAACTAGGCTCATATTGACAAGGGTGCTAAGTAATTGCATGAAGAAGCCCAATGGAAATAAGGTCTGCAAGATCAACCAGCCAAGTCAGATCCTGACCCCGTGGTTTTTTAAAAGGATTAGCAGGATGTATCAGAATTGACTGCTGTAACTGGATCTCAGACATGTTCCCATCAATCGCGGCAGTCCAACTAATATTGAGGCAATTCAAGTCAATCACAATGATTTTGAGGCAATTTCTTACGGCCAATTTCCAACTAATCTATGATTTACCATGGCCGATATCCAGATGTATACAATAAGAAAGAAATAAACGATCCCACAATCTGATTCAGAAGATTCCATCAAAATCTGGAATCCCATACTATCAATTACAACCGCATTCACAATCCTGCTAACGTTAAACAGAAAATTAATCAAGTTCAGTATAAAAACATAATCCTCTCGTCTAATTTCATAATGTTTGACATCAAGTCACAATTTTGTTGGCTTTAATCTGAAAGAACGGAAATAATTAGTTATATTTACCTGCTGTCGTAATAGACTATTACACCTATACATGCATGCAGGTGTTAGTACCTCAAAGCAAGACACAAGAGCAGAGCCTAAGCCAACAAATTAATTGCTAACCTGGGAAGACAAATTTGTGTTCTCTTTGACTGCATTTCGACGAACATCCAAAGACTTTGCATAGTAACTTCTTGCTGATTGCAGGTCTCCATCATAGTATCTAAGATCTCCTATTTTATTTAATGAAACAGACAGTGTGTGGACCAACTACAAAAAAGAAGCTTGTTACAAATTCTCAAATAAATATCAAGCCAGGATTCATATATGATATTTTCAGTTACTCAATATTTAATCAAAACTGGAATAACAACCTCCAGATCTTTAGCAGGCAGCTTTGAGAGGAATTCCACACTCTCTTCATAGTAACCAACAGCTGAGCTAGCATCCCCCATTGCTCGGCTGCAGGCCCAAGAACATGTTACAGATGTTCATCAGCAATGCACGACTTATATGACAGAAGAGGTTATATGGAGCTGTGGTTATATGCCAAGTGGATTTAGTATGAAGAGAAGATGGAAGTCACAAACACAATTCCCAGGTCAAAGATTGTCAAACAAATAATAATTTGTTTCGGAAAAAAAAGCAAAGCAAACATAATTGAGTTCACCACATCATTCCTTGTTTACACTTAATTTGAGTGTTCTCCCGGACAACAATTTCCTTCTTGGTAATCCCATATGCTTGTACTCGAATTGCAGTTCGCTTAATCATATATATCTAAATGATCTAGATAGGTTTGCATATGCATCTGATGACACAACCACCCACACACCATTTCTGCTCATTAAAGCCTTGATCAACATATTATGAATAACATGTATAAATGTAACTTGGGAAGAAAAAAAATCCAAAACTAGATCATCAATTATTATAGTTGAAAACACATCGTAAAATACCATAAATAAGACTTCATTATGAACAAACAAACAGTTTCTGATATGTCAAAAACAGTTCCTCAAGCGCACACTTGCAAAATACAGAATAGACAAGCTAAGGGTGTAGAAAAACACACCAGCAATCCCCTAGCAGTCCAAGAACAGCTCCAAGCTGTGAACATAACTCAGGTGTATCACCTGATGTCTGCAATTGCTCCCTGATATCCTCTGCACAGATACTAAGTCTTGACTTAGCACTCTCTATATTTTTTCCACGGAAGGCCTGCAGATGATGTGTGCTATAAAGTTACACACTTCACCAGATACATATAATTCCTTGTGACATCTAAAAACATTAAGCATTAATTAAGAAATCATCAGTTTATCATTCAGAAATTTTCCTGTAAATTGTTTTACACAAGGTCCTCAAAGGATTTTACAACCTTCAACTGGATGTGAACCCCCTACAAAAGCTATCAAATTCCTAGCAAAGGCAAAACTAGGACAACATAGTTTTAAGACCAAGCAGTTAGGTGCATTTTGGTATGCTAGGAAAAAGGGTAGAAAAAATTGAAATGACCACCTTTAATTAAGCATGATGCAATCTAAAGGAGCCAAAAATCCAACCACCAAAGGAACCTATAGCCCTGGAACACAGTTATATAGCCAACGATATTTTCCACTCACCCTCATAGCCTGTTGCACTAGAAAAGCACCTCGTTCCATAGAAACATCACCATAGATTACAGTCTTAGGTACATCTTTTACTTCCGTTGCATCTGCATTGCCATGCAATCTCTTGATTCTTGCATGCCCGTCAATGAAACGATCAACAACAACCTGAAGATCTGTGTCAGGCTCAATCTTCTCTATGTCAGCACCACACAGTGGGCAATCCTTAAAGTGGGATATGCATACTCTGTAAGTTGGTCAGAAAGTAAGAACCATAATATCCTTCAATGAGTAAAGCACATGAAATTTCTCACTAGCATCCACCACTCACCTGCAAAATTTGTGGGAGCAGGGGATACACTTGCTACTTTGATAAAGCAAGCTTTTGCAGATCATGCAGCTCAGAGGTCCCAGTTTGAAAGTATGGGAGTCGAAGCCATAGGGACACTTAGGAGATACTGTATCAGAAGGATTGCTTTTTTCGTCACCCTTGTTTTCATTTTCCGCCTGCTGTTTTTCATGATTCACAGATTTCATTGGACAGGCACCACCAACTGAAGCACCTTTAGCAAATGGACAAAGAGAACTCATATTGCTCAACTGGACCAAGAAAAACATATGGTGTTAGCGCAAAAACAAATTGCTCCTAGACGTGAGAGATGGAACATGACAAGAAACTTTATCCATGCATTTGATAAAAAAAGGACTATAAAATCCTTGCATTTAAAACGTAAATGCTGTGTACTGCAGAATTTGTGGGAGGTTGTATACATGCATATGTATGTATGAGGTATATGTAAGCATATATGTCAAGGTTTGACTTACCGGTCCGTATCGGTGTACCGATATATTGTCGGTACCGGTACGGGTACCGGGAGGTACGCATCGACGACGTCGCCTCGATCTTTCTCCCCATGCAGGAGAAAAAGCGGGCGAGGGCAGTTGCCCGACGACGGCACGCAGGCGAGGACGACGCTAGGTTTTCTTCTTCTCCTCTTCTTTTTTCTTATTTTCCTCTTCTTCCTTTTTTCTCCCTCAATCGATCGTCGACGATCGAAATCGACCGCCGACATGTCACGGGCTTAGCTGATTTTGCCTAAGTCGTGCGGCACCCATGCGTGTCCGTCCACAAAGGTCAGCCTTCCCCGAGATCTCCTAGGGTCCCTTAAGACTTACAAAAGAGAAAACGGGCCAGAAGAAACAATTACAATGGGATCCACAAGCAACTGCTCAAACAAACATTTTATAAAGCCAATACAAATTACACCCATGGACATTACAAACTCAGAAAGGTTGCACACAAAGGATAATGGTTCATTACAGACCGAAGTCCCCACAAGTGCTTACAAGACACACTCGTATTTACAAGCCAAAATCGGCCACAAAGCAAACCAAACTAGGGCTACTAAGCCTACTGCAAGCCCGCTACTTGCTATACAAGATATGTAC
Organism: Ensete ventricosum; assembly: GCA_029747655.1. Taxonomy (NCBI): domain Eukaryota; kingdom Viridiplantae; phylum Streptophyta; class Magnoliopsida; order Zingiberales; family Musaceae; genus Ensete; species Ensete ventricosum. Next base: position 19,182,958 of record JAQQAF010000006.1, read on the forward strand.
ACAAACCGAAGGACACGGACAAACATGAGCATTTCATCGAACACTTTGTTTACATTGTAGTCTGTGACATTATCCCCCACTTATTCCTTCGACGTCCTCATCGAAGCCACTGTAGACGCTGCATCTCCTAGCATTTTGTTGAATCTTCAATCTTCTGCTTTGGCTGCAACACGCCCCTTTGGCTCCCAGCCGCTCTCAGCCACTGTTGTTGAGTAGTCAAACTCTGATCCGCCATGCTGCTTCAACTCACCAATGACTGAATCTGGTATGGGGTTGGCTGAGTTGTGCTAATTCTTGTTGACTCTCGCAGATCCATATGATGAAGGAAAAGACCTGCCTTATTATGCACCAGTATCGCAATATACTCATGTTGCTTGAATTGGATGGATGCTTGTTGGAACTTTAACGAGCATCGCCTCGTAGACTTTGAAGTTTTTAAGGTCCTTCCTCCACAATGTTTGCCTATTGATCCTTCTTCCACGTTTAGTTGTCACTTCCAAGTAGGCTCGCATCACTCCCGCTTTCGATTAGCATTCAATTGGGAAATGAAACGAACAATCTACTCTCAGTAGTACTGATCACCAATGGTGAGGATTTGATAACTATTGTCTTCCATAAGCTTTCTTTGAAGGGTCACTGAACTTATACAGAGCTCCTCTGCTGGATAAGTAAGAGAACTGGGATACTCGGCTTCACCCATTCTCTTAGGAGTTGAGAAGACAAGGTTACTTGGCTTCGCTCGCCTCCTCGATTTAAGAGAATTGGGGTACTCAGTTTCGCCTATTCTCTTGAGTTGAGAAGGCAAAGGTTACTCAATTTCGCTTGCCTCCTTGAGTTTGTACTTCATGCATTGAGCTGGTTACTAACATTCGCCCGCTCTTTGCTTACACTTCTGAAGCACTTGAAGTGTTTGCACTCCTTGCGTTGAGTTAGCTACTGTGATTCGCCGACCCACTGCCATTAAACTTCTGGAATGCAAGAAGTTTTGCCCGAAAAGAGCAAAAAGTTTACCCCAACTTGGAGTAAGTCTTTGATAGTTCTGGTCGCCTCTGGGATTGTATCGTCTTCTCCATCACCTTTGTCGCCTACTCCTCTGAGTAGAAAAGGTACAGTACCACGTACTGCCTACTTCGTTCCTTGGTCGAGCACTCCTGCATCAACCCGAAGTCCCTCGCTTTCGGCTATCTTGATGAGAAGCCCATCGACACCGATCTTATGAAGTTCCTTGGCCTCTGCCCTTTCACCTTGTCTAAGTACTTGGAGTTTGCCTCTGCATTCTCCACCTCCTCGACCCCTTTTCGATCAATGCTCTCCCTCTATGAGAGCAAGGGATCGATAACTCCATAGAAGTCCCGCCTCTGCAGTACCATGGTGCTGCCAAGCCCATGGTCCTACTATTCGTTACCTTGCATCTGCATCCCTTCCTTCGCGATTGGTAGATCCGCCTCTACGATACTGTGGTGCTCCTCCAAATCCACCTCCTTTCTAACCGAGCTTTGCTTTTGGGTAGCTGAGCCCCACTGGACTCGTCGTCGCTTCCTAGCCCCTTTCGACCACCTGCTTCAACACCACTGTGTCCTCCTAGTAGTTCTCCTTGGTCGATGGAAAGACAGACTACAACTCTTATGCATGGCCTCCGCCATCTTGTTGCAGGGCTCGCGCTGATTATGTTCTCCTTAGCTTCCTTGGTAGCAACGTTCGCTTACTCGGCCTTGTCCTCTGACTTGCCGGGCTCCCTTAAGCGAATGTGAGCACCGAAGCAGTCCAACTCTCCAGTCACTCTAACTCTACCTCAGTATAATCAAGTCCCCTCCATGAGACTCACTGGTACTTGCAATCTGACTTTTCCCTCGGTGGTACACAGCCCCCATATGCAGATGACCAAGACTTTCATTTGACGCAAGCTTCGATATGCACACACGGAAGACCTGCCTCTGCAGTACCATGGTATACACTCCTTGAATCCACAGCCCTTTTTGCCATTGCATTGTTCACCGAAGTGGAGCTCCCAGCAGCTCCTGATTATTCACATGATCACGTCTCCCTCCATGGGACTCACTGGTACTTGCACTTGGACTTCTCCCTCGGTGATATACAGCCCTCATATGCTGATGACTAAGGCTTTCATCCAATGCAAGCTCTGATGCACACACAAAGATCCGCCTTTACGGTACCATGACATTCACTCCTTGAATCCATAGCCCTTCTTCTTATCGTGTAGTACACCAAAGTGGAGCTCCCAGTAGCTCCTGATCATACCTCCGCATGATCATGTCCCTCACGGGATATTACCGCATGTGTTGCATTACCACGAACTATTCCACCACGATCCGCTGCACCATATCGCCTCCTGATGGCATCTCCATTGCATACAGATTCTCATGTGATAAACTCAGACTACGACTTCTCCATGTGTGGCCTCTGCCCAACACCTCGTAGGGCCTCCGCCATCTCCGATTTTTGGTTCGCTCCCTTGGCAATTCACTTTCGTCCCCCCACTCTTGGGTCACACCTGGATAAAGAATAGCTCTAGGACAATTCGTCACCTAGTAGCTCCTGAAGTCCCCTGACTTCGCTAGAATTGGTGTACCATTGTCTGGATCCTGGACCTCTATCCCCTACCAGCATAATCTTCGTTATGCACCACTTGTTCCTAACAACTCGAATAGCAACACTGTGGCAAATTCTTCAGGAGTACCTGCCTCTGCGTTCTCTTTCCCCGTGCTAAGGTCTTCCGAACCCAACTTTGCCTCCGCAAGTTGAATCACCTTAGTTACTTTGTTTAATGCATCTTTGAGATAAGGTGCATGTGCCTCGAAGCTCCCTTCGTCTTTGGCACCATGCATGATAAGTCCACCCCATCAGAATGAAGAACCCATGGAACGACATGACCCCACTCTTGCCTCTATAAGAGTTCATGCCCTTCATGCGACTTGGATACTTCACCAAGTTCCATCTTCTATGTCGACTCCCTTCATGCGGCTTGGATACTTCACCAAGTTCCATCCAAGTTGCTCCATTCCTCGATTTGCATTGACTTGATAGTGGCCCTCGCGTCCACCATTCCACGGGTCAGCCCTCCATTGAGTTCGATTTCCACATCGACTCTAAGTGTGCCTTCATATGATGTTGCCTTGGATTGCTCCCCCACTTGATCTCGAAATGCATCCACCAATGGATTACCTCATTCGAGATCATGCGACGACTCTTCGTCGCTCGCTCGGTCCGTTGAGCTTTGTGGAGATATTTCCTTGAGGAACTCTTCCTCAATATGTGCAGTCTGTTGCACATGATTCTCCCTCTAGAGAACTAGGACTTATCCCTCCTGGATATCTGTCCTGTTGGAGCAACTTTCCTCATGACATTCTTCTCGTTGGAAGTTCCGGAGATCATCATCCCCTTCGGACTACTCCGCCTTGCTAAACAACTTGTGCCTTGTTTTGTCCCGCAAATGCACTTGCTAGATTGTGACTCTTCGCTAATACAATCCCTACTGCACCCTTCAAGGTCTAGCAACATGCTGAACTTGTTGCACACTTCAGCCGCCTACGGACGTATCCTTTCCATGCCGAATAGAAAGTTCTGATGCTCCATGCCACCGAGTTTCGATCGCGGCTTGGGATGGCCATGAACACTCCGTCGTCCGTGTACAAGCCCTTGCATGAGTACCGAATCCTTCAAGTTAGCAATTCTCCTCACCTCTGTGAGCTTTGCACAACTCTTTTGGTCGTTACACAACACTTCCCACTTTGTACGATCTCATCTTTCACCAAGCACCCCGCTTGCCTTAAGCACCATCAAGTTTGGTTACCAACGTCGAGCCGTAGCTGGAACTCAGCCATCCCAATCTTTGTGCACTATGCATTCTTCTTCGCTTGCTTGTCCTCGTGGTGCCTCTCGTGCAAAAGGTTGGCCATTCCTCTGAATGTCAAGCCTAGATGCCCGCTCCTCTGAGCGACTCCTTTCTCTACATCTCAATGTCCGTTTCACCCAAACGATTGCGCGTGCTGGCTGTCCTCCATACAGCCCAGCTAGTTACTCCACGTTTGTATGGCGAGTGTTTCTTCATGTGCTTGTTCCGCTCTGATACCACAATGTCACGAGCTTAGCTAATTTTGCCGAAGCCGTGCGGCACTCATGCGTGTCCGTCCGCAAAGGTCAGCCTTCCCCGAGATCTCCTAGGGTCCCTTAGGACTTACAAAAGAGAAAACAGGCCAGAAGAAGCAATTCCAACAGGATACACAAGCAACTGCTCAAGCAAACACTTTATAAAGCCAATACAAATTACACCCATGGACATTACGAACTCAGAAAGGTTGCACACAAAGGATAATAGTCTATTACAGACCAAAGTCCCCACAAGTGCTTACAAGACACACTCGTATTTACAAGCCAAAATCGACCACAAAGCAAACCAAACTAGGGTTGCTAAGCCTACTGCAAATCGGCTACTTGCTGTACAAGGTATGTACACAAACCGAAAGACACGGACAAACATGAGCATTTCATTGAACAACTTGTTTACATTATTGTCCGTGACAAATGGTCGATTTTTTACAGTACCACTCGGTAGCAAGCAGTCCGTGTACCGGCAACCTGGCGGACAGGTATGTACCACCCGTATCGGGCGGTACAGGTTAAAATTGCAAACCTTGATATATATTACATATGAGTAAGTGTACAAGTGAAATATCGCTTCATTTCCTACATAATAATGGAAATTTCATACTTAACCCTTGAGATGTTGGAGTGAGCTATATAACCCTTCAAAAGCAAAAACAAATTACAAACACCTATTCATTTGTGGTTATTCATAAAAGAAACTAGAGAAGAAACTTCCATATGTACTCCAAAAAAGGGAAATTACGATGGTTCTCGAGCGTTTAAGGGATATATCACTAACTTATGTATAAAAGAAACCAAAATTGTAGATAGTTTAACTAAGCATAATTAAAAACACTAACAAGCTAAATCAAACAATTCTATACTTTAATCCAAATTACAATCTACAGCCATCCAAATTAATCAGATTTTGGTTCCTGTGTTTTCAGAAAATTTTAGATCAGAAAATAAATAAAACCAAGCTTGTCATGGCAAGTCAGTTGCATCTATCCTATGCTTATGCACTCAAATACAGAAAAATTGAAAAAGAAGGCACATTCCATATAATAAGTTTTTATCTCTCTCTTCAAATAAGTATATAATGATAGGTACGAAAGTTACGATTATTCATTATAAGTAGAGACAACGTTTTCTTTTTCAACTATTATATGCACATTTTCTCTCCTCTTTATGACCACTTGTTGCTGCCTAAATCCCAACACCCGAACCCCCTTCCCTCCAGACCCCAGAAAAAATATAAGGCAAATAAGTTCAAAATGATGTGAACCAGGATCGAGTAGAGATCCCCAGTCTACAGGTCCAAACAGATATACTTCTCTTGGTTTAGGGAGGATTAACCACCAAGAAACAAAAGAATCATGACGTACAGCAGATTTAAAAGGATTGTTGAATATGAAATCTGCATTACCGATTCAAAATAAAACAAAAAGAAACACTACCTAAATGAAATTTCAATGCAACATACAAACACCTAAAAAATACAAGAGAACTCGCCTTCTGATGAGTGTTCATAGTCCTGAAATGATCTTTTAAGGACTCGATTACTAAAAGCAACTAAACATAATGATACCATTTTACTCTGTCCTCAAACTTCACCCTCCAACAAAAACACCAACCCACTGCTAGCCTATATTGTCTGCTCTGTGCCTACTACATCCACCGTATTTCCAAGATTACCTTGAGCACTAGCATCATTATTGATTTTCTATGTTAAAGATGAAGCTCGCCCTCTGCTTCTGTTGCTGTGAGAGGTGTAGCAGTAAGTCAATGGAAATCTCAATGACTTGGACTTTGATAAACCAAAATATCTTCATGTAATGGCTTACTAGAAGTTTGTTGGCATTCTCAAAAATCAATAGATACATATTTATTCTCCAGAACATTGCACTATTGATATGAAACATAATGATGAAAAAATTAGGTGGTTTGGGTCAAGGTATTGTGCGGCTTGATGTGTGGCTCGAGAAATGAGGTAGGCATCTAACATGTTGGTGGGACAAGTTGGATTATTTGGGGCTTTTAGTGAGTCATCAAGGTGGAGGGATTGAAAATGAAAGCAAGAAGTTATGTTTCTGTGAGATTATCTAATAGTTTATGATATCAATGGTAAGAATTTATGTTTGGGCTTCACTATTAAATAGTTTATCATTAAATAGAAATTCAAAGGGCACACCAGTTTTGTTCATTTATAGAGAATGATGTAGGAATAAAATGATAGAATAAGAGGAGAAAAATCAGGGTACTAAAAATCGAAAAGCGGTGACATAATATAAGTGGCACAGCTTAAATTCATAAAAGTTGTCTACAAAATCAAATTCGACAAACACCTAATAACCAAGTCGGCATAAGGGAATATACCTCACCTAACATAACCAAGTATCAAAAAAGATAAATAGAACTGCTTCGTAGATTTTCTTTTAGTTCCCTCTTAGACATCCAACATTTCTCTAGGTATTTAAGTTTTTCAAGGGTTTTTTACTCTCATAAATAAATAAACCAGCACAATTTTTCCTGGTTATGTATTTTTCTCTCTTTAGAGCTCCCAAACCAACTCCAAAATAGCTAAAACCGTCATTAGGCCATAACCAAGAGTAAAAGAACTGCATCAAAGAGAAGAACTTTGAAGAACAATCGACATCGGAATCGAAATAAACAGACCGATCTAATAATCTCTGTCGATACAAAATTATCAACAGCACATAACAAATAGACCGAGACAAGTGCTCGAGCAAGAATCAAGACTTCATCGTTTCTTGATCCGACACAGCCTCATGCAAAGTACACATCAAAACGGGCACCCTCGGCTGCAAACTCTAATCTCAGCAATCCAAATTCCTCGAGTACACAAAAGGATAACAAAAAACAAGAGGAGGAGGAAGGATTACTATATCCGATGGCGCGATGGCAGCGGGAAGGAAGTCGTCGCCGCGGTCGCCGGTGGCGAGGGGAAACAACGAGGCCGAGCTGTTGTGGAGATGGGGGATCGGGGATTGGGTTTGAAGCGGAGCCACACAAATTTCTTTGGATGCTAGGGTTCGATGAAAGGGAGATATTTTGGGTCGTGATGAAATTGGGTTCGGCCGAGCCCAACATTTTGATTCGGTCCATTTCGATCCGGATTTATAGGAATTCTTATTTATTACCTTGCATTTTTTTATATTATATAATATATAATTTAATGTATTTACCGTTTTGATGTTATTTTATTCTTTATTTTTTTCCCTCCATCGTAATAAAATTTCTTTTTTTCTCCTTCCAACAAAATTTGAAAAAAAATTAAAATATTATAGTAGTTTGATGATCAACTGTGGCAGACCTGAAAGTAATATGATTAATCGTAAAAGAAAGTTAGATGAGTAAATTCTCAGAGAATTTTTTTGGGAGATGTCATTTTTTATCCTCGTTTGTTATAATCATTGAAATGTTCACTGATGAATCATTTTTGAATTTTATAATATTTTGAGAAGTGCCAATCCCATTCATCTTTGAATATGTTTTATAATATATTTGAAAAGGTTTGTTATGATAAAAAAATAATTTTATTATTTTATTATTTTATAATCTATTAATTACCAATCTTACCTTTTTTTTTTTTTTTCCCCCTCCCTCCTCTGCCTCACTGTTAGTGCTCTCCCTAACCTTTGCCCTTCTCTATCTTCATCTAATGTTGTTTGATGAAGATGAATAAGGATATAAGGATATCACTCAATGTGACTTTGATGTTGTTTGTTGTTTTGACATTGACCGTTGCTCAGTGCGGGAAGAGAAGAAAGGAGAATGGAAGAAAAAATAAAATTACATTCAAAATATTAAAAAAATAAAAATAAAATTATAAATAATAAAGAGGGGTTGTAAATAAAAATCTCATAAAAGTGTCGTCGTTTTTCTAAACCACTAAAGATACTTATTTAATATATATATATATATATATATATATATATATATATATATATATATATATATGTATATATTAGATGAGTTGTTTTTGTTAATCAGTTATAGTATCCTTCAAGAAACTTATGATGTCTTCATCTTGATGGAGATATCAAAAACATTATAAGCCTAAGCCTATGGATAATTGCTCCAATTAGAAAAAAAATCAGAAGAGAAACTTTTAAATTTTGACTTAGTTGAAGATGGTATCTCATATTTAAATATTTATTACCTTAAGTTATACATAAAAATATTGACTAAAATTATGTTGATGATGCCAGAAGGAAAAAAAAAACTACAAGCGACAAAGCTTAGTAAGCTCATGTAATGAAGGGAACAACGTCTTCTAGAATTTTTATTGACTTCTCATAGAAGAAGATTTAATAACTAGCATCATCTTCGTTATTGGATCTGCGGATTCGTGCTACATGCTGATAAATAAAAAAATATTTTTTTATTGGAATAATAAACAATTACATTATATATTTCAATTAAATTTTAAAAGTAAGAAACATAAAAGAAAGATTACATAAAGAGTATGAAGCCGGAAATTGTTATCATATTCCTTTTTTTGTGCAGGTCTTTAGTCGTGACAGTCTCTGTCTGCATTCACATATATGGAGAATAAGAGAAGTGAAAGAAAAATAAAAGCAATGAAAAAATAAGAAAGGTGGGAAGAAATGATTTGGTAAATTTATATAGAATTTATAAAATATAATAATTATATAATTTTTTAATCAATAATAAATATAAAATATTTACTAAATCATGTTGAGATGATGATCTTTGTTGATATAATCATGAAAATATGTTATCATAAATTTTATAATTTAAGATTATAATAATATAATATTAAAATACTGAGAGAATCATGATAATTTTATCGTGATTTATTTTTCTCATTAATATCTTTCCTAATATGCTCTCACAATATGGTCCTTCCATGAGAGACATCAATGAATAGTAGAAAACATTATTAGTGAGACAAAGACTTGGTAAGAGAATATGTAAATTGGTCAACAGATAAGACAAGAGACACATGTAGTTTATCATTTTGAACCTTATCACAAACAAAATGAAAAGTATTATCTATGTGCTTCATTTGAGAGTAAAATATAAGATTAGTACATAGATATATTACCCTTATATCGTCCCAATATATAGATGGAGGATCAGATATTGTGACAAATAGTTTATGTAGTAATAATCGAATTTAACAAAGTTCAATAGTTGTAGAAGTAACTGCCCGATATTCAGCCTTCATAGAAGATCTTGCGAGGAGAGTAGATGTCCTATGATATAAACACTAGTAGATGTCCTATCATCTTTATTATCTATCAGATCGACATCCGAAAATACATGAAGTAATAGAGGAGAGTCATTTCAAAAAATAAGCTATGATCAATAGTACCCTTTTAGTATTGAAAAAGATATTAAATAGCCATCCAATGATTGGAAGTAGGTTTGTGTAAACGAGTATATGTAATATTCACTGTATATGTAATATCCAAACGAGTAAATGTAAACTACCATCAATTTGATGATACTTAGCAGCATCGTTGATATTAGCAATATCAAATATGATCAGAGGAACACTTATAGAGATTGACATAGCAATAACAAGCATTTTGGTGTGACCAGGAATGTCATGAATATATTTCGATTGAGAAAGAAATAGACAATTTACTATGTAGATTACTTAAATACTAAGAAAATAACTGAGGGACCTAAGATCTTTGATAGGAAATTTATTTTTAAGTTACTGAATAAACTCGTTAATTATTGGTGGCCTATTACAAGTAACAATTAAGTTATCTACATAAATTAGTAAAAGTATGATTATGCCTTCATGAGAATAAATGAATACAAATTATTAGATTGAGAATTATGAAATCCAACTAAGATTAGATATGTTCGGAGATCATGATACCAAGCACTAGGGGTATGCTTGAGACCATTAAGCAAATATATAGAGGGAGATACCGATGAATAAAGCTTGAAGGTTATTTTATAAATACATCCTTGAAAATATGACCATGAAGAAATGATTATTCACGTCTAATTGTTTGAGTCCTCAATTGCCGGACAAAGCATGATATAAAATAATATGAATTATTTTTGGCTTCACAACTAGACTACATGTGTTATGGTACTCAATGTTTGGACATTGATGAAATCCCTTTGCAATAGTCTTACTTAATACTTATTGATCAATCTATCAGGATTTTGTTTGATACGAAAAATCCATTTGCAACCTATAAGATTTTGACTTGGATGGGATGAGACTAAGTGTTTGGATAATGGCACTAGGGGGGCGAGCGATGTGGAGGTGAGGAGGGTGTGAATTAATGTTATCGTAAAAAGATCCCATTTTTCACAGTTCAATCTTTAAATCCATATCAGAAATGTGTTTAACCAAAAGTGAAGTAAGGATAGTAAGTGAAGTAAATTAGTAAGTAATAATAAACTAAAATAAGAAAATAATGTAAAATAATTTATAGTGGTTCAGTCATTCTGACCTACGTCCACTCCTGATTTATCTTCACTCGAGGCTATCGACTTTTACTACTGATCTTCTTTTCAACGAGTGGAGACTAACTACCCTTATTATAACCAATGCTTAAAGAGAGTTTACAACACTTTTAACCTCAAGAATTCTTACTCAATCAAGCAAGCATGAGTGGATATTGATAAACCCCCAAAGGTTTCAAAAAAATTTAAATCCTTGAGATTTCGAGGTACTAGTGATACTAACGCCGACGTTGGGCGGTACTAGCATTGAACAGATCCTGAGATTCTTGGCTCTTGTGATACCATTATCGCTTGGGTGGTACAACTATCGAGAGGGGGCGGTACCACCCTCAAAATATCTGAAAAAGCACAAATAGTGCTTTTCGGCTCTTTGGGCAATACCACCGCCTGGGCCTAGTGGTACCACCGCCCAAGCTTGCTCAAGATCACCGATTTGGCCTTCCAGCAGGCCAATTCAGCCCTGGTTCAGGTCGCCCAATGAGCTCTTAATCAAGTTTACATAGTTTTGGCATAACTTCAGCCTAATACTAACTCAATTTGACTTGAACGACCATGATCAGGACTTAACCACTCTAATTACAGTTACAAAGCCTTTAATAAATTGTCTAGCAATTTGTCATGTCATTTATTTTTTTGAAACTTCATCCGAACCTCCAATGCATCATCTATTCCTTCGGTATATCGACTGATCTATTGGTACGTTGACTTCCCATAACATCCAATCTTTTAGTACAATACATGATCTTTCGACTCGTCGATCAATCCTTCGTCCCGACATGCACTCTCTTACATGATGCTTTCCCTGGCTCAACGTTTGATTTTCATACTTCGATAATTTTCCCTCTAATGGTTCAAGTCTATGATCACAGTTTTTCCTACGTTAGTTATCTTAAAAGCATATTAGTTCATATATTCATCAAGTGATTTTATCATTAAAATTCAGGATTCGATAATCTTCCCCTTTTTGATGATGATAACCAATTGATGATAGATTTTTAACTAAACTCCCCATGTCTATATATCATTTAAAAATATTATAATAAACTCAAATTCAATAAAATGATAAATTTCAATGCTACTCTTTGAATTTAAGTCAAAATAATTTTAATAAAAAATCATAGTGACTTTCAATAATAATCATTGTAAGAATCATATACATAATTTTAGTTAAATAATTATATCATATTTATAGTTAGAATGCCAAAATAGTTACACATCTCAAATATATATCATAAGCTAATGTCATCAAATACAACATGTATAAGAGTACAATATAGTTGTTATGTTATCAAAATATTACTATTACTTCTCCCCATTTGTCATCAACAAAAAGAAAAAAATATGCAAGTTACTAATTCTCTCTTCATGTTTGTCATCATAAAAAAGAAGAGAAGAATATTATGGTATCATGATGCTACTTCTCTTCGTTTACATAAATATGTTAATTATAAAATTACTTTGATATAAAAAATATTTATAAATTCAAATTATGAAAGATCAATTTATAATGGGGTATTAATAAAACTTCTCATATCTATATGAAAGATCAATTTATAATGGAGTGATTTCACACCGCACCCAGAAGAAAAAATATAAGAAGGATCAAAAGAGGGAGCATAATCAACAGTGCCAGTTTCATCCCATATATAATAAATGGATCAATTCTTTCTTTAGTGCTAACGGGAGCTCGAGGCCAGAGATAGAAATATTCAGTATTTGCTGCCCTTAAATTAGAGGTAAGTGATATGAAAAATCAAAGAATAACTGTTAGCTAGGATTTGCTCTCAACACTCCGTAGTTAGCCTAGTTGCTTTTCTTGCATCGTTACTCATTGAACTCCATTCGTATTTAGTACAATGTAATTTGTTGGATTCTGCTTTTTATTATTGAGATAAATTATCATTCCAAACCCAAATATTAAATCAAGCTTCAATTTTTTTAAAATAATAATAATAATTAATAAAAGTTAGACATGGTATTACAAGTCTCCTTGTTCAACAAATAAGCTAGGCATGAATTACTATTTCTCTTATTTTATCATCAACACAAATACGAGTTACTTATTCTCTTTTTCAAAACAAAATATAAGTCATTAATATAAGAGAGTTATAAATCTCATGTCATAAACATTGAGAATGTAAGATCATTATTCAGATAAATATGCTCTTTAGAAAATAAGAATAAGAATTATAGAAAAATAAATACGAAAATATCTTAATATTTAGTGAATTAATATTATCATAAGTGTAAAAAGCTAGGACACTTCAATTGTAGACACATTTACAATAAATGGGGTTTGCTTTTGAGTCTCTGATGAATAGATCTACCCATCTTGACTATTGGGATTAAGTTACTTATGATTTCTTTAGGAATCCAAACTAATTTTTGTGAGCTGTATTTTTTGTATAAATATTTATTGACCACATCTACTAATACCGAGAAGGGAGAAAGTGAATGGAATTTGGAAAGAAACGAGAAACCAGAAGTTGAGTTGTAGAAAAGAAACAAACTTAGAACATAACTTGAGTAAAATAGATAAAAAGTTTACCACCAAGTTTAAAATCACAAGAGGATGCAAAAAATTCAGCACCTCAAGAAAATTAAATAAGGATACAAAACTAAATCAAAAGGCTCACCACTTAAGGACACATCCAAGAGATACAGAGTTTTAGATACTCCAAAGAGCTTCTGCAAATACAAATCAGGTATCTAAATAATTCTTTCTTACCCTAGAATATCAAAATAAATACTAGTGCATGAAACATCCCTTTATACATAGGGAACTATGACATTAAGTGCTTCATATCTACCAATTGATTTCGTTAATTCATTCCTTATTCATGAAGGAAAGCATATTGAAATAGCTTTAACTTTGTCTAAGGAATATGCTCATGAGCTGTCATTTTTTAGTAGGCTGGTTGAAAACTCTAAAATATTATAGTGGATTGTGGGGAATACTATAGGATCAGCAAGATGCATAAGTGTTGATTGTAGTAAATTAGACACTCTCATATCAATCTTTCATGGTTGAAAAAGACTTGTCCTCAAGTCTTCATTTGTTTCATCACTATGATAAGGACTTAAATTAGCCACATTGAATATTGATGATACCCCATAATCTTCAGGTAGCTCAATCTCATAAGCATTCTCTCCAATTCTTTTAAGTACTTTGAATGGACCATCAACCTTTAGTTTCAACTTATTACCAGGTGGAAACCTCTCCTTCCTTAGATGAATCTAAACCAAATCATCTGCATTAAACCTCACATGCTTTCTATATTTGTTAACTGCTCGCATGTACCTTTCATTTTGCTTCTCAATAGTTGTTTTAACATCGTCATGTAACTTATTTATCTATTTAGCCCTCTCATCAGCATCTCCATTAAATTGCTTAGTTGTAGAATGAGAGACTAAGTCCAAAGGACTAGTATGATTAGCACCATAAACAATCTCAAAATGACTCTTACCAATGCTATGATGCATGGAACGATTATAAGCAAACTTAATTTGTGGAAGAATGAGATCCGATTACTTAATATTTTTGCCAACATAGCTTCTAAGCAAGTTTTCCAAGCTTCTGTTCGTTACCTCTGTTTGCCCATCGGTTTGTAGATGATGAGAGCTGCTTACCCAATTTCCTCCATAGAGTTCTTCAAAAATGACTAAGAAATTTGGAATCTTGATTAGACACCATAGTTCTTGGAATGTCATGCAATCTAATTATCTCCTTGAAGTACAAATCAGTAACATGAGATGCATCATTTGATTTATTATAGGGAACAAAGTGAGACATCTTTGAGAATCTGTCAACAACAACCATAATAGAATCTTTGTCCCTTTGAGTTCTTAGCAGTCCCAAGATAAAATCAAGACTCACATCCTCCCATAGAACATTCGACATTGGCAATGGAGTGTACAAACCTAAATTTTGGCTTCTTGTTTTTGCTAAGTGACACACTCTGCATTGCTTTACAAATCTCTCCACATCTCTGAATATCTTAGGCCAATAGAAATTTGATTGAATAAGAGCAAAAGTTTTATCCCTTAGAATTTTATATCTCAAAGAATAAAATGGAACACATAAGACATTCGCTCGAAAAAGAAATCCATCAAAGATAGTAAATTACTGAAAAGAACATGATTTATAATTATGCTATATTAAGCTGAAATCCACATCATCCTGATAGAGATCTTTAAATGTCTCAAATCCAACCACTTTAACTTCAGTATGCCCAAAACCATGACACTTGAAGTATTTTCGGCCATTAGGTGTAGAAGAATTAGGTGGCAGTTTGCTGTTGATTGATCCTTCACTCTTGTCTTGCCCCTTCGATACTATTTTGCTTTGGTGAGTAGGCGTATAATTTTCTCCTCTTGTATATCCATCTTTCGCCCCATATCGAGAACCCTTTTCAAACTTCTATTATTTATCCACTTTTAAAGTCAGCTTACTCACATCATTCGAAGACCAATATGATTAGAGTTAAACCACTTTGGCAATCTCATATTTTAGACCTCCTAGGTATTTTGCAATGGTTTGTTCTTCTGGTTCCATAAGCTCTAATTTTAGCATAAGATTATCGAACTCTGTTGTGTACTCCTCTACACACTCCTCTACACTAAGATTTTTTTACTTAAAATCATGGATTTTTAGAAAGATTTCTTGCTTATAGTTGTCAGGTAAGTATTTTCTTTTTAGTTCCCTTTTCATTTTCTCTCATATTATATATAATCTTACTCTTTCCTTCACGTTCTCTATACTTCTTTAGATTTTTCTATCAAAAAGATACATTTCTTCTGAGTTTGAGTGCCACAAGCTTAACCTTCTTTTGTTGTGGTGGTTCATGAAAATCGAATATTCTTTCTACTGTATTGAGCCAATCAATAAAGTCGTCAATATTGATTTTACCTTCAAATTCTAGAATATCCAACCTTGGGTTGTATATGTTCTGTCATTCATTTTGGTCTCTACGCATTGGCTGAAATCTTTGAAACCCCTTTGGGTAAGATGACATATCATTATCAGAACCATACATTTGGCTGACATTGTAAAACCAAACTGATACCAGGAAGAGAGAAAGAGGAATGAAATTTGGAAAGAAACGAGAAACTGAAAGTCGAGTTATAGAACAGAAACAAACTAAGAATAGAACTTGTGTAAAATGGATAAAATGTTCACCACTAAGTTTAAAGTCATAAGAGGATACAGAAAATTTATCACCTCAAGAAAATTAAATAATGATACAGAACTAAATTGAAAGACTCACCACTCGAGGATGCATACAAGAGATATAGAGTTTTAGAGACTCCAAAGAGCTTCTGCAAATACAAATCAGGTATTTCAAAAATTCTTTCTAGCCCTAGAATATCAAAATAAGTACTAGTGCATGAAACATCCCTTTATGCATAGTGAACTATAACATTAAGTGCTTCACATCTGTCGACTAACTCCTTTAATTCATTCATTATTTATGAAGGAAAGCATCTTGAAATAACTTTAACTTTGTCCAAGGAATATACTCATGGGCTATCATTTTTTAATGGGCTAGGTTGGAAACTCTGAAATATTATAGTGGATTGTGGGGAATACCATAATATCAACAAGATGCATTAGTGTTGGTTGTAGCAAATTAGACACTCTCATGTTATCTACTATAAAAATTATATTTAATTTTAAGAGAAACATGTAATGTGGGTCCTTTAACAAATATAATCGGCTTTTGTTGAGTGTTACTACTCACAAAGTTGAATCCTTCTTTTTTGGGTACATGACTCTTATTGCCAAGAGTCATGTTTAATGATTTGTTACATATTTTAAAATTTTTTAATATTTATTATAATAATATATTTTTCTTTTTAAATGACTCTAATTCTTCACATTTAGTGTAAGGTGTTAACATGCAATTGTCATGCTCATTTTTTAATTTTTTAAATTTACTAGAGAGAGAAGCATGATCCTTTTTCAACTATTTATATTTTTACCAATTAATTTAAATTCATCAAACAAATCATGAAATGTATCAAGTAATTTATTGTAAGGCAAAGTTGTTTTGGTTGAGTCACATACCTCATTGTTGTGAGTCTTCAAAGCATAGTTCGCCAATTCATTTTCATTGGGTTGCTCTTCGTCTTTCGTCGTACTTGATTTGTCCCAAGTCGCCTTGAGTCCTTTCGTCTTCTTTTGTGCCAGTATTCACTTCTTTAGTTGTGGATATTCACTTTTAAGGTGCTCCGATCTTTTGCATTCATAACAAGTTATTGATCTTTTTTCATTTCATTTTTATTCTTAGATTCTTGTTTTATAAGCTTTTTAAATTTTATTGTGAGGAGTTCAAAGTCATCATTGTCACTCGAGCTTTCTCTTGAATGATCTTTTTTTTATTCTCAGTGCAATATCTTGTATGTTCTTTGAAAAGTTGTTCTCATGTTCATCATGTGTCATATAAGTCATCTCATATGTCATTAATGACCCGATAACTTCTTCAAGCAGAAAATAATTTAATTCATATGCTTCTTGAATTGTAATTACTTTTGGATCTCAACTTTTAGGAAGAGATCTTAGAATTTTATTAACAAGTTCAGATTAGTAAAAGAATTACTTAGAGCTTTCAAACCATTGACAACATACATAATACAGGTGTACATATCACTAATAGTTTCGAAATAACTCTAAACTATATAGTAAGAGATTAATCTTAGATTCTTTAACTCTACTTTTATCTTCATGTGTAACTTCAAGTATGTGCCAAATATCATGTGCAATTTCACAAATCGAAATATGATGAACTCATTTCTGTCCAAAGCATAAAACGAAGCATTCATAGCTTTAGCATTTGACGAAAATGATATATTCTCAAAATCATTCCATTCATTCATTGGTTTAGAGGATTTTTTAAAATCACATTTATTGAAATTCCATAAATTAAAATTCATAGAATTTAAAAAGATCCTCATTTATGTTTTTCAATGTGTGTAGTCCGTCCCATTGAATATAGGAGGACAAGTGATAGAGTGACCCTCATGAATGCTAGAAAAAGTCATTAAAACTCACTTGGGTGTTAATCTAAATGAGAAAACTTGGCTCTGATACCAACAGTTAGGATCGTAAATGGCACTAAAAGAGGGGTGAATTAGTGCTTTAAAAAATTATGATGATTCAAAAACGTCATTCTATAAAACCGTATCAGAAATGAGTTTTAACTTGAAAAGTGAGTAAAGTGTACTGAGCAACCAAATCAGTTAGTAATAAGAAGAAAAAGCAAAAGAAGAAGTGCACACTGGATTTATAGTGGTTCGGTCCTCTGACCTACGTCCACACCTAATTCCTCTCCACTCTAGGCCATCGACTTTCACTACCGATCTTCTTTCTAATGGACAAAGATCAACCACCATTTACAACTCTTTCACAGGCTCAAGAGAGAATATTACACCCCTCCTTTACAAGGATTCCCTTACACACTCCCTTATAACAACCTATAAGCTTAAGGAGGAGGGAATTCAACTTTATAACAGGGTTTTCACACTACAAAACACAAGTTTTCATTCTCTTTTCTTGCTCTACCAAGAAGGAAATAGTGGGGTCTTTATAGACCCCAAAATGACTTTTAAAATGGAGCCAAAAATTTAAATCTCTGGGTTTTCAAGATACTAAGCAGTATCATAACTTGTATCGGGCAGTACTATCATCAAAATCCTGGGCTGTGGTGGTACTATCATTGGAATAAGCGATACCACTACCGGAATCTCCAGAAAAGCACATAATAATGCTTTCCTTAACTTGGGCAGTACCACCACTTAGACCTGGCAATACCATCGCTCAGGTAATTTATAAGATATTGATTTTACCTTTCATCAGACCCAACTTAACCTTGGTTCAGGCCCAATGGGCCCCGAATCAAGTTGGTATAGTTACAACTCAATTATTCTCCCCAGGTCTCATGTTCTTATGTATCTCTTGCCTTTATGGTTATTGAGATCATTAAAGAATGTCTTTTGACTCATATCTTTATGACCTTATACTTAGGACTACTAATCCATATCTCACCCTCTTTCCCATATTCTTCATGCTCTTTAAGAGTTTATGGATCTATGACCTTGATATCAACATCCGAATCATCTCAATTGATGTAACTACAGCAGACTCTACCTTACCAATCTATGAGGCCCGACTTACCCTCTCCAAAAGCACAATTTACAAACACACAATTCTCAGCCAAACCATAGCCAAGAGCCAAAACCTCATGACAAAGGCCTAATGGTCGAGAAATCGTATTTTCTTCTCATTATACTCCTATAGCCAAAACTATAGCAGGTGCTCCTATATTTTTTTCTTATTGTTTGACATTATGAATAGTATAGGGGGCCACTTTAATGTGAAATCGTAGTACGAGATGTCACTTTGATGTAAAATTGTAGTATTGGGGTCATTTTGATTTTGTGACATAGTACGAGGGGTCACTTAGACGAGTTTTAAAGTACGAGGGGTCACTTAGACGAGTTTTAAAGTACGAGAGATAACTTTGATTTTGAAGCATAGTACGGGGGGTCACTTAGATAAGTTTTAAAGTACGATGAGTGATTTTGATTTTGAGGCATAGTACATGGTCACTTAGATGAGTTTTAAAGTACGAGAGATCACTTTGATGTGAAATCATAGTACGGATGGTCACTTATATTAGTTTTAAAATATGGGGGGTCATTTTAATGTGAAATCATAGTACGGGAGGTCAATAAAAATTTTGGCCATGATTATTTATGACTTCCTTCTTAGTATAACTTATCACCAAAATTAATATTTCTTACATTTATAATAAGTTGAAAATTATATGAGATTTATTTTATCATAAACATTCCATTGATTTCTTGACTTGACTTATCATTTATGGGAATCACGTTTAATCTATATAATTTTCTCTTTTTAATAAAAAAAGAAATTTATGATCTTAACAATTATAATTGAGATTTTTATTAAGATCATTCTTCTATTTTATTAAAAATATTTATCTAAATGAATTAGGTGTCTTAAGATTTATCTTGGATGAATTAAAATTCTTTAATCCTCTAGGACTTATTATTTATAAAGAAAAAATGAATGATAATTCTTAAAAGAAATCATGTCTTTTGGTAATTATAATTTAATTTTTTATCCTTACTTTGTACTTATGGTCGTAATTAGGATATGGATGTAAAAAGAAAATTTATACTATGACATTTTCTTTACAATGACCAAAAGGGGAGATAAAATTATCAATACGATTAGAAGAAAAATGGATATGATGAATCTTATAACATTGAATGGGGAACAATTTGCTTAGAAGAAAATTTAGAATTTTAAATTTTCTAAATGCATGCGAAATACATGATTTGCAAATTGAGTCTGATTTAATATCATATTTTCTTTTAGATTTCCTAATCTTTACAAATTGAACTTCTTATCAAAATTTACATGAGATTATATTGAAAATGCATGGTTTACTATTTTTCAATTTTTTTTATTTGCTATTTGTGTTTAAAATTTATATAAGATTAATGCATAAGTAGCTCTTGATTTCTCGGATTTTTCAGCTCACATTCAAATGATTCTTATTAAAATTGACATTTACAAGAAGGGGATTCAAGATTTTTTTGTGATGAGATTTTATCTTGATTCATAAACCTTATATGAATATTTTTTAATGTACCCCTCTCCCCCTCCCCCCAACTCAATTTCTTTGGAACACTAAAATTTTTGAAGAGAGTTTCTCAAAGTTGAACGAATTTTTGAAGAGATTTTCTCAAAGTTGAACGAGATGATCACGAGATTAGCTGGCATATATTGTTGTAAGTTTGGATCATAATTCATAAGAGAATTTTGTGAAGGCTACATAAGGAATGATTTAAGGAGAGAGAGATAATGATAGAACTTTTAAGAAGATGATTTTTATGAGTCCAAAAAGTATATTTAGGATTAATAACTTAAAGATTATTCTTTCTAATCGTTTATGGAGGACGAGTGATATACTATTTACATAACCCATAAAATCATAGCCGGTTAAAAGAGAATAAAATTGAGTACATCAAGAAGTATATTTGTGGATGTGAGTTTGAGAAGAGCTTGGACTGCAACGTTAACGGAGACAAGAGTGTTTTCAAGATTAAAGGGGTTGGGAGTAATATGAGATGAATAGCTAGTTTAAGAAGCATTATCGGCCATGTAGAAAAGTGAAGAAAAAAAACAAAAAAACCAAAGCCGCTTAGCGTAAAGTTCAATAAAAATTATAATGCTACCTTCAATCGCGATAGAGGAGGTACAAAGAAATAGTAGTAAAAAGTTACACTGTTATCTTCAACCATGATGAAGGAGGAGGTACAAATCAACAATAACAACAAGAGAATCAAAGAAAAAAAACTCCTTAGAGCAATTATGGCTTTGATATCACGAGAAGAAATGACTTGCTGAATTTTGATTGATAGTGAATGTGAATTTATATAAGGTTATAAAATATAGTAATTACATGAGATTAATAATAAATATAAAATATTCACTAAATTATTTTATATTTTAGAAGATCATGTTGAGATCATGATCTTTATTGATAGAATCATGATAACATGTTATCATAAATTTTATGACTTAGAATCATGATAATATAATATTAAAATATTAAAAGATCATGATAATTTTATTATGATTTATTTTTTCAATAATATATTTTCTAATAAAGGTATGCATTCATACATATTTGCGATGAAATCAAGTACGTAAAAGATGTTTGCTTATTAGAAATGAATTTCATTTACTTAGGAACATCGTTTTGATATGAACCTTAGGTTTCTATCGAAGAGGAAGAGGAATAAACGATCACTTCGAGGGGATCGGGCTTCCTTGATCACTTCGAGGGGATCTGTCTTCTTGATCTCTATAAGGGATCAGCCCTCCTAGGGTTTTGCCTATTGGCTAAAACTCATATTTTTCATTCCTTAATTTTCCTCGTAAAAAAGTTTACAGCGTTATTTATAAGGCTCTGCTAAGAGTCCCTCTAGGCTTGGACTTAGAGTCCCACTAAACTTAGACTCTTGATTAAGTGATAGACTCTTAACTGAAAATAATAACTGACTTCATCATAACTGAAGGTAAAAACTAACTCCAACCAACTCATAACTGACTTGATTGGGCTCGCTCGACCATAACTGACTCCGATTAAACAGATTAACATAACTCAGCTTGAATTAATTACGAATAGATGGACCCGACTTAGTCAGGGTCCTAACAGGCCTGCCCACTTCAAATCAGCCTTATCCTCAAGGCTTAGCAATATCATATTTCAAGAGCACTTCAATATTTGCCACACATCACAACTCTTTGATTGATTAAGTAGGGTCTCCACTTGGTGTAAGCAATAGGCCGATCTTCTAGTGCAGTGGTCATTGTAATCTTCTGAGGACCCCTTTTTATATGATGGCTAGTGGTGGTACCATATCTTCCTTTGAGAATCATCACTTTGAAGTCTTCTTGAGGCATCAAAAAACTATCGACAAGTAGTTATTTTACCTTTGAGCACCTATTGTCACAAATTAGGATTCATCTTGTCTTCAAATTTAGCACAACCTTTATGTTCGAACTCCACTTTGTGAATTTTTGGTTTCTCTTTAGCTGGTTCAATCATTAGAAGTTTATCACAGCCTTCATGATTGGACTCCACACTATCAGTTTTTTATTCCTCTTTAGTTGGCTCGATTGTCAGAAGCTGCTCTTGTTTACGATCGTCTATGTTGACCACTTTGAAGTTCTCCTTTATTGATTTTTTCTGTCCATAGAAGCTTCTGTTTCGGTGAGTGTCCGTATTGATTTTTCCGTCATGCACGCTAGTGAATGATTTGGCTGCTATCATGGTGTGAGGATGGTGAGCTTTAGCTTTGCACCGAATCTCGGGATTAAGTCTCTCAATAAATTTTCTCACCAATTGTATCTCTAACTAATCTCGGGTTTGGTTCAACAGGTGTTTAAATCTGCTCTGGTACTCATGTACTGTGGAAGTCTAACGGATTTTAGTGAGCTATCCATTAATGTTCTTGTACTCCGATAGTCTAATGCTAATCAGGAGCTCTCTCTTGAACTGTCCCCATGAAGGGACTCCATGATAGATCTCGTGTAAATCATATCACTAGATCGCATCACCTTCGAGTTTAGTGGAAGCTATCTCCACCATAGACTCCTTCAAAGTCCTATGAAAATGAAAAAATATTTCAGCACATGAGATCCAATCAATTGGGTCTCCATCTTTCCATTTGGGAAACTCCTCCCTCTTGCATGGGTATCCTATGTCCTGCCCATGATCATACTTTTCAGATCGACTTCTTTTGAATTCACAGAGGGGTTGTTGCAATCTATCTTCTATGCGGGCCTCGGAGGCTTTAAACCTTGCGTCTAGTGCATCATCCATAACCATCACATTAGTAATATCGTATTTGGTGTGGCTACAAAGGATGTCGGTGCCTGTGGGAGCGAGAGATGGCTGAAAAGGAATATAGTGGCAGCGGTAGAAAGAGGATGAGCGGGAGCGACTACGATCTTTAGATTGATGGCAACAACAACAGTGAGGTGATGAGAGAGGATGGTTGCGGTGATGTTCCTTCTTGCTCGAGATGCTGGCAGCAAGGAGGGAAGGGGCAGCGGCTGTGGGGAGCGAGCGGCAACAACAAGATGGCAAGGGAGGCAGAGTGCTGCTAGCGGCTTATGGGGGCGTCGTCGATGCGACTGAGCAATGGGAAGCAACGATGACGATGGAGGAAGGGTAGTGACTGGAAGATTGCCACGGAAAATAGGGGAGTAGAGGTGGCAGCGGTGGGCAGCATGTGTTAGATCGGCAATATTATGTAGCGAGAGATCACTACTGGCCGTGACTAAATCGTTGCTGGCCGTAGTTGATCGACGAGAGATCGCCGTTGGCAGTTGACGAAAACAAAGGAGGGTGCGGCTACTGCTACGATTGAGGAGGAGGAAGGCAACAACGGCAAGCAAGGCAGTAGAGGGTGGCATCGCTTACTGTGATTGCTAAGGTTGGCCAGTGGTAGTGGCTGGGGAGCAGAAGACAACAACAATAGGGGAGCAATGCTAGAGACGATAGCGTCGGGCAGAAGGTAGCAACGGTGGATGGCTACAGGCAGCAAAGGGTTGGAGAAGACGACAGCGGTGACTAATGTGGGAGAGGGTAAGAAGATGAGGAAGAGGGTCCGACTAGGGGACCTTTGGTGGCAGAGGAGGGCAAGGTTGGGAGCGACGGACAGGTGATGGGGTGGAAAAGCCACAGGAAGCCGATGATGTAGTAGTAGGGGATGGCGAGGGCTGTGGCAGGGGACAACGACAGAGTGTGCGGCTGGAAGCGAGGGAAGAAGGTGAGGAAGGCGTGGCGGGTGGTAGTAGCAAGGGGCGACCGATGTTGCAAGAGGGCAGCGCTGGTGGTAGAGGCAGTTGGGCAGCGGTAGAGGGCGTAGCTGGACGCAAGGGAAGAAGGTAAGGAGGGCGATGACAATGAGGGGAGGAGGCAATGACATCATAAGGAGCGCCCAACGGGTGTGGAGCAACAAGGTGGCAGCATCGTTGTGGTGCTTCACAGGGAGAGGGCCGGCAGCATGGAGGGGAGGGCGGCAGTAGAGGAAGTAAAGAAGGTAGCAAGGAAGAGCGGCAGGCAATGGCCAACGACGGGTGGCAGCGGGTGCTTCGGCTGGAGCGACTGCGGCAGCGATGGAGTTGAAGGGAGGAGGATGGGCTACAGCCTTCGGTCGCATGGCGGGAAGAAGAAGAAGGGGGAAGATGTAGCTATGCAGTGCTCTTCTTCTTCTTCTTCTTCTCTCTCTCTTTCTCTCTCTCTCTCTTTCTTTCTCTTTTTTCGTTTTTTTTTTTTGTTGGCTGATGATTACAGCAATGTGATAGACGCAATGGTGATGTCGACTATGGCAGTGATGACGGTGTAGATAGCAAAAGGAGCGATTGCGAAATCACCGTAGAAACGTCGAGAATCGCTGCTCTAATACCAATTGATAGGAACCCTTAGATTTCTATCGAAGAGGAAGAGGGATAAACGATCAATTCGAGAGAATCAGACATCCTTAATCACTTTGAGGGGATCTGCCTCCTTGATCTCCATAGAGGATCGACCCTCTTGGGGTTTTGCTTATTGGTTAAAACTCATACTTCTTCATTCCTTGATTTTCCTTATAAAAGAATTTACGATATTATTTATAGGGTTCTGCCAAGAGTCTCTTTACTCTTGAACTCGGAGTCTCACTAAACGTGAAATTTTAACTAAATGATAGACTCTTAACTGAAAATAATAATTGACTCCATCCTACTGAAGATAACAACCAACTCTAACCAACTCATAACTAATTCGATTGGGCTCATCCGACTCATAACTGATTCTGACTGAATAGACTAACATGATTCAGCTCGAATTAATTACAAATAGATTGACCCAATTTAGCTAAGATCCTAACAAGTTCTAAACCCACTCATGGTCACAAAATTGACATCCAACTGTGTTGATTTGATCAATCAAGATTCTAGGAATAGTGTGTTCTAATTGATAGGAGAAATAAGGACGAGTGGAGATGATCCGTGGCCGATGCTTGGTGGTAGGTAATGGATAAGGCTATTGCTTCAGCATGTGGCTTCAGCATGTACTTTTAGAGGAGGTTCACCTAACTCGGACCTTTCAATTAGAAGTTTTGTGGTATGTGGTGTTATCTTTGACTTATGTAGGGATGCCAATGTATACTCCTTTTTTTGCCCCCCCCCCAAAGTTTCATATTTATCTAAATTATTTAAATTAGTTTTGAAAAGTATTTATTCAAAAATTGATAATCGAGTTGAATCCGAGTTACTTTTTTTGATAGTTCATGCATTTTTTTTTATCTTTGGAATTATCTTAAATAGAAGTTAGAGTAACTTTAATCAGGTGCTCGAATAGGGTCTGAACCCGAATTGAAGTACTTAAATAGTTAGCTAGATTTATAATCATAATCCTCAATCTATTTGAATACGAAGTCAATTCTTTTGTCATCCTCCTCAATTTATATCTCATTTGTAATGAGCTTTGTCTTGATAAATATGATTATGTTAGGTTAGACATTGAGATATTGACTCGATGGTTTAAGGACTCTTGAGATGAACAATTGATTCGTAATCCTTCAAATACAATGAGGATCTTACTTACGGGTGTAACTATTCTTGCAGTTCAATTTGGCTGCATTTGTTGCATGCTAATTCTCAAAGGGGTGTTTGAAAGAACACCAACACTGTCCTCACAATCACTCAAGAATCCACGAAGGAGACACCAATCGGGCGGTTAGATTCGTTGGACCTCGTAGATAAGTGTAGGTGAATCGTTTGACCCAGATTGGGTTTGGTAAAGATAAGGGAAATGACATCATGAGCAGCATCAGCGTGAAAGGGCTGGCTGTGTTTTGATCATTACGGCGGACGGTGAGCAAAGTCAACGCTCGTAGAACAGTTGAAGTTGGCCGCTTACTTGCTTTAATATTATTATAAGTTACAAATACATGCAAAATTTTACTCAGAATTTTTGGAAGAAATGCAGATCATGAGCAGGAACAGACAATTCACAGCTTTTGACAGCTCTTTTGGTGCCATATGTTTTCCCCAATCTTTGAACAATGACTTGCTACGAGATGCTCTTCACCTCCAATGGTCAGATACGGCACTGAGAACTCCTCCCATCTCCTTCAGTAGATCATTAAGATTGCCAGGAATTGATTCATCAGTATACCGGAGTTACGTACTTTGACCAACCATGCAAAATGGCTACACCATCGCTTGGGAGTGCCTTCTGCAGCAAGTATTCTGGGCTTGCAGGAACTCCTCTATTTAAGTGGATCTCTCCCTTCTTTTATGGTCTTTCTTAGATCCTCAAGCACGTCTGGTCTTCTTGGTTGTACGAGGTGCAACGATGGAGGAGTCCATGGACTTGCCCCCCGGCTTCAGATTCCACCCCACAGACGAAGAGATCATAACCCACTACCTCTCACCCAAGGTCGTCAACCATGGCTTCTCTGCAAGAGCCATCGGGGACGTGGATCTGAACAGGTGCGAGCCGTGGGATCTTCCAGGTGAGCCACCTTCTCGTTCTCCTTGATCCTTGCTTCTTGAACCCCCAGTTTTGGTGTGTTGAGTTCTCCAGCTTTCTTCTTTTCGCAGGCAGGGCAAAGATGGGAGAGAAAGAATGGTACTTCTTCTGCCAAAGGGACAGGAAATATCCCACCGGCACGAGGACCAACAGAGCCACCGAAGCCGGCTTTTGGAAAGCCACGGGAAAAGATAAGGAGATCTTTAAGGGGAGAGGAGTTCTCGTGGGCATGAAGAAGACCCTTGTGTTCTATAGAGGAAGGGCTCCCAAAGGAGAGAAGACCAACTGGGTGATGCATGAGTACAGGCTTGAAGGCACTTCATGTCTCACCCATCTCCCCAAGTCTGCGAAGGTACTGTTCTTCTTCATTTCCGTGTATGTCCTGTAGCAGATTTGCATGAAGAATCTGAACTCTACGATGGCAGGACGACTGGGTTGTGTGCAGGATTCTCCACAAGGATGTGGTGCCTGTCTCGGACAGGATCAAGTCATTTATAAATGATCCTTTCATCGATCCCCTCTACAGTTCTGTAACAAGGCCTGGTTCAAGTTTCAGCAGCAAAGAGGAGAGCTTCGACTTCAGGAATATTCCGGCAAGCTTCTCATCTATGATGGGCATGGAGAACCAACAGGTGATGAGCCATCAAGTTCCTCCGAATCCACCCGCGTTCTTCGCACCAGCCCCTCCTCAAAGCTCCTGCTACTTGAACTATCTGCCCCAAGAGGACGATGCATTGATGCTGAGAGCTTTAGCAGCCACGAGAACTGATGCGCCGTGTGCCATCAGGAGGCTTTACAACATGGAGCAATGCTCAAACCAGTCGGTGGGCTGCCCTTCTCAGGAAACGGGGCTGAGCACTGACCACAACACGGAGATATCGTCGGTGGCTTCGAGGCTGTACGACGACCTCGATGTCCCTTCCTCGACTCGACCAGTTCTCGATCTGGAGAACATTTGGAAGTACTGAAGCAACTGAGATGAATGCATCTCGATTGATTGTTCCACCACCATGCATAGAGATCAAAACTCCTTCTGAGGGGACGAGAATTGGGAGGACTGATGTAAAAGTATCAATTCTTTTGTTGGACCCATCCAACATATGTTAATTCTGTCATATCAACTATCTGGAATTCTGTCATGGATCAACTGGACTTTTTTTTTTTACGGATTTACTTGTTGCTTTCATCACACACACCTCTCTGAAATCAATTCAGATACCGATCAGAAGAGAACACAGGATTTGCTTCGGCTGATAACTTATGTTACATCTCACTCGAAGCAAAGCGTCTCCGTTCCTTCTGAAGACTGGGTGTGAAGAGGAGAACCGCCGTTTCCGCCACAACCCACCTTTCATGCATCAAAAACCGGGGAAGAAACAGTGAGGAATATTTCTCACCAAACAATAACCTGCGCCTCACGTACCTTTTAACTCCATGCATAACTCGTGCCCATTGTGACTCCACTTGAACTTTCACCGACTTGATGTATTTAGCTGCTCTTTGTTCCTTTCTCGATAACAGTAAAAGCATGTCGTAACTGTGACGTTGTGCATGCATTTTCATGCATCAAATAACCAGCTGGTGATGTTGGTAAATCTCCTCATAACAAAAATGAGCTCAAGTGAATGGATTTGCTGCCTTCCTTGAGGGTATTAATCCGTGAAGGGGCCTTCAATCGACCAATCATTTGTGGCTCTTTCCATCCATAATTAGATCGGAACTGATTGGTACTTCGTTGGGTTATCCCCGAAGCAATCTTTCCCCATTTTATGCAACTTCACGAAGAAGACACTCACCTTGGTTTCTGTCCACGGTGTATGAATCGACCACACGTTGCCATGCGTACAAGAAACGATCACGCAACGGCACCTTCCGAGATCAACCATTCTACACTGCTCCATGGAAGTTTACAATCAGAGCTGCAAGAGATCCCCGCTGAGATGGGCTTACGTACGTGGATGAGTCTTGCAAGCTACAACCGGAGGTCCGGTGGTCCTCATTCATGGTCCTTTTCTCCAGCATCATTATTTTTCGCAGGAACAATGGAACCTTAGACTTCAAATGAGGAACTGACACCTAACAAGACCTAGACAAAGCCAAACGAATCTTAGCTTCCGTTATGTGCCGGTAGTTCATCTGAGTTCATCCTCATCTTTTCTTCCATGTCTCTGTGTCACCATCCGCGTTCACAGTGATCAGGAGCACTCACCAACCAAACAAATTCTGTATTGCAGGCAAAAGAACCCAAAACATAAAAAAAGAGTGATGGGATTGTGATATGTGTTGGGGTGCTGTGTGGAAAGAGTGGGGTCAGTCTGACCAGGTGAACAAGGTTGGGTGACTAGGCGTTCTCTGAAACTGTCTTCTCTCTACCTCTTTGATCTTCTCGCCCTGTTCTTGTAGTGATGTGAGTCAGCATGAAGACTATTGGAACCCTAATTGTAGATCGTTGCTTAGTCTATCGAAGAGTTCGATTGGCATTTGTTAACCGACCAGATTCCAAGATTTAAAAAAAAACATCTGTGTGATCCCAAAGTCGACAAGAAACGGATCAGATGCCGACATGAGGAAATTTTCCTCCATCTTCAGACTTGGAGATGAGATCTACACCTGTGGGGACTGTAACAGCATGTTTCCTTAAGACTTGGAGATGAGATCTACGCTTGTGGGGACGGTAACAGCATGTTTCAGTGTGCGGCTTTGCCAAGTGTTGCGACTGTCTCCCAAAAAAAATGCGTTGACTCTGTCCTCGGATCTCGGCATCAGCTGTTAGATTTGCTACAGCGTGTCAGATTCGTTTTGGGATGTTTCTTTGTCATCTACTAAGAAAACGTGTAATAGATAAGATCAAGATAACTTCATTCAGTAGAGTCTTTGTTTCTTTTGAGGAATGCAGAAAGAAATAATGGAAGGAACTCAAAAAGTCCCAATGACTACGTCAGGACAATGACTGCACTCTACTTCCATTAAAAGCGAAAGGAAGAACGTAATAATATTACACATATCTATCTAAAAATATTTCTTACTTAGGGAATAAGAAAAAAAACTAATATGAAAAACAAAAGAAACATGAGAAAAATACACACTATATAGATATATTTGGAAGTAATTTATATTATGTTACTAGAGCAATATTAATGTAGATACTAGAAATCAGAACCATATCCATATACAATAATAACTACAAAATCATAGTTTCTCAAGTGTTTAAGCTCTACCTTCGATCAATAAAAAGACTAAGATATTTATATTGGTTTAGTAGAGAGGAGTTATGATAATTTATATTTAGAATGGATGGGTATTCCTATCACTAACAACTGCTGTTTCCGGTTGCGGCTTACCAACGATGGTACCTTCATGCTGACTGGGGGCAATGGGGACCCACATATGGGTTTCAGCATATCGACAACCGGGACCCACGATAGCTCAACGGCACTAAATTTTAAGATCCGAAGTGGGCCTGATCGAGTAAGTTAGACGTCGGTGGATCCGAAATAGAGGCGTCTTAGAGCGCCCATGGGCCGAGCGAAGTGGCGGGGGTGGCGGAGGCTTCTCTGAAGCGGGCGGCGATGGACGCGGGAAGGGTGGCATCCGGCTTTGGCCGGACAACCTTCTCGCCAGGCGCTCTTGTTGGCTGCGGATGCTCTTCGACAATCCAAGGAGACGTCGATGCCCTGGCACATCCAAGATCCTCGGACACGGTAACTCTCCCAACCTATCTTTAGTAATCCGTTTGAAGGAGTAGGGTTTTGGCATGTATTGGTGATTGTTAATTCGACCGAAGAACCAATAATGTAAACCTGGAGTTCTTTATCGAATTGAAGCCATATCTGGTTTTACTAGTGGACAGCAGATTTTGTTTCCTGCTTTAGGGGGGAAAGGTTGATTCTTGACAGAATTTTTGGGGTCAGAACAAGCTCCTGGCTTCTCTCCCTGAAATGTGTGTTATAAATAGGTGCTCTGGAATGAACCAAGAGCACCTATTTATAATCATTAAAAGACATAATACAGATATTTTAAAATAATAAAAAATCTATCACATCTAACTAAATCTTATCCTTATCTAAACTGATCTCATCATTCTAACTACTTGGATTATTTCCAACACACCCCCTTAATTCAAGTAGTTATAATTTAAAATTATTTTCACGTAATCTTTTTTCTCTCCAAAATTTTTGTGAAAATGTCGGTAAGCTGATCTTCGTTGCTGCAACGGTTGTCTTATGTTCTTTCTCGATCCACACATTTTTGAAAACTTCTGATCTGAAATATTTTATCGTTTCTCTTGATATTTTTCTCTTTGGTAGCCATCTTTGATGATATGATGGAGACTTTGCATTTGTAGGATTGAATCCCTTTGTATGCGGAAGCTTCATTTTCCTTTTCTTTCTCTTGGCTTTCTTCACATCATCAGAAACTTCTACCAACTCTGTATGCGTACTTTCATTGTTATCCTTTGAATTTAGAGCTTCACCCCTTTTCTGTATATGTGTGTCATCAACATTACAACCTGCATCATCTGAGACAGTTTGCATAGATCCACAGAATTTTAAATGATCATAACTACTTTTCCATAATGTTGATTCTTCGGTAGGAGTAGCGACATCTGAACATAATAAGACAAACATTTTATTTTTTGTCATCCTTGTCATTGCTATCAATTTACCAATTTTCTTATCATAAATCAGACATTTTTCTTCATCAAAAATAGCATAATATCCTTTTCTCATTAGTTGTCCTATACTAATGAGATTTTGTTTTAAATCAGGAATAAATAACACATCATCAATAATAATTTTTTTACCAGACTTTGTGTTCATAACAACTGTTCCTTTTCCTTTTACTTGAGCCTTTTTACCATTTCCCATCTGCACAGTAGATCTGACCGAATCATCAAGCTTCTGAAACAGACTTTTATCCCCTGTCATATGATCACTACATCCACTATCAAAAAACCAAACAGATCTAGAATATTTTTCATCAGATGCTATAAGACAAATATTTTCTTCATCTCTTTTGTCATCATTTTTTTCCTCATGATAGTTTGTTTGATTTTTGTTCCAACAATCTTTTTCAAAATGTCCATATTTTCCACAATAAGAACATAGAGGAACATTTGGATTTTTATTTTTGTACCAACAATCTTTTTCAATATGTCCTATTTTTTTGCAACAAAAACATTTTCGAGTTTCTTTATTACCTTCATTTGGTCGGCCTCGTCCTCTGTCCTTTTGATCTCTCCCTTGAGATCTGATTTCTGAATTCTCTTTTTGATCCTTCTTCTGATCTATCTTCATTTGAAGAACATGTTCCAAAGTTTCATCTGAAGATCTGTTCAAT
Source organism: Ensete ventricosum (assembly GCA_029747655.1). NCBI lineage: Eukaryota > Viridiplantae > Streptophyta > Magnoliopsida > Zingiberales > Musaceae > Ensete > Ensete ventricosum. The sequence continues at coordinate 19,215,009 of JAQQAF010000006.1, forward strand.
TTTTGTTCATGAACTAAAAGAGATCCCATTAATTCATCAATAGATAATGTACTTGTATCTTTAGATTCTTCTATAACAGTAGAAACCATATCAAATTTCGGAGACAAACTTCGTAAAACTTTTTCTACTACAGTTTGATCTTTTAGATTTTCACCATAAGATCTCATTTGATTCACAATGGAAGAGACTTTTGAGAAGAAATCAGGAACAGATTCTGAATCTTTCATTATAAGTGTTTCAAATTCACGACGAAGAATTTGAAGCTTTGAAATTTTTACCTTCTCTGTGCCTCCAAACACATTTTTTAATATCTCCCAAGCTTCTGTTGATGTTGATGCCATCATGATTCTGGGAAATAGGGAATCATCTATTGCTTGTTGTAACATGTAGAGGGCTTTTGCATCTCTTTGCATATTTTCATTCATCTGATGCATTTGATCCTTAGTAGTCTTAGGATCCTGCAGATCATACTAAACAAAACCATTTTCTACCAACTTCCACAATCCTTGTGAAACAAGGAGAGTTTTCATTTTAATAGCCCAAAACTGATAATTATCACCTTTGAGAATAGGAAGAAGTTGATTAGGAACACTTACTGTAAGTCCTGCCATCTTCTCTTTTTTTTTTTTTTTTTTCTGGATCTACTAGTCTTCCCTTCTTTTTGACCGGTGTACTCCTTTTTTATTTTTTCTGAACCAGGCTCTGATACCACTGTTGGCTTTTCTGCAGAACTTCAGGGAGAAGGAGAAGAGAATAGTAGATGACACCGGGAGTACTTTCAATCAACAGTCTGCAGTGCTCTGGAATGAATCAAGAGCACCTATTTATAATCATTAAAAGACATAATACAGATATTTTAAAATAATAAAAAATCTATCACATCTAACTAAATCTTATCCTTATCTAAACTGATCTCATCATCATTCTAACTACTTGGATTATTTCCAACAATAACTCATGGTGTTGATGGCTAGAAATGCTTGAGGAGTTGAGGCATTGGGGGTTTTAGGTTTTGCTGCGTCATTCAGTGCCTCGACGGAATGCACCAGCCTTCCGCTGAAGGTCAATATATTAGAATAAGTAGAGAAACTAACTCCGAAACTAGAACCTTGGTCACCTAGATTTCATAGAACGATCTTATTAATAGTTTGTCAAAATTCATGAGTTACTTGATAACATTGTCATTGACAACCGCAAGGGAGATAATACTGTTGCACTGATTGATATCCTTTTTTTTTTATGTCTTTTTAAGGTACTTTCACCCATTAATTATTTTAACTTAGGTTATATAACTTCCAAAAGACTAATGTTAATGGGAATTTTATAGGCAAACACAGGGTGTCAAATAGAAATGCCAATTCATGAAATGTAAACCATAACTTCAAGAAATGTAGTGATAGGATTCCAGCAAGGTTGAGTCCTAATCATCTTAGTACTAGTCAATAAAAACCCTGTTAGATTGTAATAAAGTCACTTCTATCTTATAAAGGAGTATGGCTAGGGTCTAGATTAGCCCTTAGGGCTTAGTAGCCGCCACACCCCTTACTGGGTTGGTCGGCTAGGGTTTCCCCCTGCTTAGGTTGGCTTTAGAGCCACTTAGCCGCCTCCTGTTCCTATTAAGGCAGGTTGGCTATAGGAGGGGTAAAGGGGTAATTCTACTTAGGCAAGCACCCCCTTAGGCTAGGGTTTTGATCCTTATTTAAAGATGTAGCCGCCCCCCCTCTTGAATAAAGCAATTATCGATTTTATTTCAGCCTTGTGCCGAGTCTAGGAGGGAGGAACCCCTACAGCGTTCCAAGGGTTGATCCCCCTCAAAGATCAAAATCTATAGAGCTCCTTTTGGGGTTCTATCATCTGGTATCAGAGCAGTGATCTTGCTGCCCCTGTAGCCGTCATCCATGCCTCCACCTTATCAAGCAATTCCCACAATTGCTATGACACGCACCTCCACCTTACACCCCAGTCGCAGATCAAATTAGTCTGTCGCTGCCCCCTGCGTTTGATCTGGAATTCTGGTATTTGTTTATCATCCACGCCTCTTCAATACTGCAAGTTTCCTTACTTTACACGTTGAAGATTTTTCCCAAATTTTATCCATTGCAAATTTCGTTTGTCGCAAACGTTGTCGTTGTTACGAAGGTGGAATGCTGCAAAAATTTTCAGTCATGTTTTTGCCTCTTGAAACTGGCTTATTCCTTTTCCTTTCTAGCCTAAATTTTACACAATTCTCAAGATCAAGTTGGCTTTAATCTGGATTTGATTTCTCGAAAGAACTCATTCTGGAAATGGTTTTCTTGTGCAATCTTTGACCATCACTCAGTTCTGGAATTTTACGACGAAGGAATCTGTCTTTTGTCTTTTGCCCTATTTCCCTACTGTTATATTGCTAAAATTTCGTCAAATTTTTTACTGGTATTAACAACATCTGAACCAAGGGTTTCTGCATAATTTTCTTAAACTTTCCTCTGGAATTTACGTCGAGAAGTCATCATTTCTCCGATGTAAAACTTGTTCAGCAGGACAGCACATCGCAACACTTTTTTTTTCCAAATTCTATCAGATTTGAGTGCTGTTTTTTGTGAGATTTTGACTCTTTTTTCCTCATCCCAAAACCCTACCATCCTCACCAAAAACCCTTCAAAACCCTACCCTAAATCGAAACCAAACAACCCCCCAAATCTACCCTAAACTGCAGCCTACTTTCATCCAAACCGATTCACCTTCTAACCGGCCACCCCCTTCTCCAAAATTCCCATGCCACTAACCCGACAACAGAAAAAAGATCTCAATATTACAGATCTAGAGGCATATACTATGGCATCAGAGGAGGCTATCGATTCAAAGCTTGAAGCCTTTGAAAATCGTATGGAAGAGAAGATGCGATCCCTTTTTGCCGAATTCAGCATTGACTGATCGTCGAGCCCGAGGAAATCACAACACGGAGAAACTTCAGATCGGCAAGAAGATCCTCAAGAACATTGCCACATCACCTCTGATCTCAATAATCCACGCATGAAGGTTGACTTCCCTAGATGGGAAGAAGGAGACCCGATCAGGTGGATCTCGTGCGCGGAGCGCTATTTTCAGTTCTATTGAACTGTCGACGCTACACGGGTGGAGATTGCTGCCATCCACCTCGAGGGAGATGCTATTTAGTGGTTTAATTGGTTTGAGCACACCCATGGAGGACTCTCTTGGCAGCGATTTAAGGAAGGACTACTAAACCGATTTCGACAACATCGACGGACAATTGGCAAAGATTCATCAAACCTCTACAATACAAGAATACCAAACAAGGTTTGAGCGTTTATCTAACCAAACTGAGAATTGGTCTGAGAAACAACTTTTAGGTACTTTTATCGAGGGCCTAAAGTCAGAGATCCGAGGAGAAGTAAAGGCGCGGCAACCGTACACTTGATATACATTTTCAACACTTACGAACTATTCTAATGATTCTTCGGGAGAATACTCTTTATGTTAAACAGTCAAAGTGCGGCTTCATACAGCATAAAGTGGAGTATCTTGGGCACATTATATCAGAGGATAGAGTGGCGGTGGACTCGACAAAGATCAAGGCAATGCAAGGATGGCTGAGACCTACAAACATACAATCACTACGCGATTTCCTTGGACTCACGGGCTACTACCAAAATTTTGTGAAAGATTATGGCAAGATCAGTGCCCCAGTCACGTCCTTACTGAAGAAAGACTCCTTCTTGTGGTCGGATAAAGCCTCCGCAGCCTTCGAACGACTCAAGGCAGCCATGACGATGACGTTGATCCTAGCGCTGCCCGATTTCGGCCGCACTTTTGTCATTGAGACTGATGCGTCAGGAGTTGGAATTGGGGCTATTCTTATGCAAGATGGTCGACTCCTAATTTACACCGAGGCTTCCCCCACACTCCATACGAGGTTTTTACAGGAGATACTAATTACTACCAAATTTAAAATATGGTTGGATACAGGTCCATGACACGAAAGAGGAAGAAAACTAGAAGAATTGCAATCCATGCTCACGTCAGATTGGGCTCTCATCATCCTGAACCATACCAGAAGGCAGTCATCATTCCAGAAGAAAGATTGGCTATCACTAAAGACTAACCATATGGCAACACATGTAAAGAAGAAACGATCTCACGACAAACTTCAGAATGGACGAAAAATTGAAGATCGAGTTTTTCTACACCTCCAGCCCGATCAGGAGGAAACTCGAGCCTAATGAAGTGGTCTCCCTATTTCTTTGGGCCTTGCAAAATTGAGGATCACGTTGGGGCCCTAACCTGGAGATCAAATTCACGCACCAGATCAAAATTACAGTTGATCCGCCAGGTATTCCACCTTAAATGGAAATTTAAAGTTTAAGACGACTCAGCCCAAATCCTTTTAACTAACACCCCAGCTGATGAGGAGGCTAAAGTTCAGTTAATGATAGCATGAGAGTCACATGAGGAGTTGAAGATCCAGTTTCAAGAGTTTATGGACCCTCAGCCTTGAGGACAAGGTTGATCTAAAGAGGGCGGACTTGATAGGATTCCAGCAGGGTTGAGTCCTAATCATCTTAGTACTAGTCAATAAAAACCTTGTTAGATTGTAATAAAGCTACTTCTATCTTATAAAGGAGTATGGCTAGGGTCTAGATTAGCCCTTAGGGCTTAGTAGCCGCCACACCCCTTATTGGGTTGGTCGGCTAGGGTTTCCCCCTGCTTAGGTCGGCTATAGAGCCACTTAGCTGCCTCTTGTTCCTATTGAGGCAGGTTGACTATAGGAGGGGCAAAGGGGTAATTCTACTTAGGCAAGTACCCCCTTAAGCTAGGGTTTTGATCCCTATTTAAAGATGTAGCTGCCCCCCCTCTTGAATCAAGCAATTATCAATTTTATTTTAGCCTTGTGCCGAGTCTAGGAGGGAGGAACCCCTACATCGTTCCAAGGGTTGATCCCTCTCAAGGATCAAAATCTATAGAGCTCCTTCTGGAGTTCTATCATGTAGGGTGTGAATGAAAATCTCCTTCTCTTTTTTTTTCTTTTTTTTTTTGCAGATGAATAGTAATGGATTGTTATGGTTAAAGAAGTTGTTTGAAGTGCATGTGCTTATTGTTACACTAAATTTACTTTTTTTTTGGTTTTGTAGACTTAGTCTTGAATGAATGATTCAGTCGATTTGGATCTGTTTTTCTTATTTAGTACGTTTCTCGAAATATGATTGTTATCCAAATAGAGTAGTATTGGGTTATCTCTTTTAATGTGTAAAATTTACTTTTGCCTTATTTCTCCTGGTACAAGAATGCACCTCTGGCATGACTTGGAAAACATGAAGCGAGCACTTCTGTTTGGAGTCCCCCATATTTGATTCTACCATATTCAGTTTCTGATTGCATGTCATGCATCACGTAACTGTTTCACAAACTGATGTTTCATTCAAATTTTTGTTATGATCTTGTCATTCCTGCTCGGAGACTTTACTATTGCCATTAAAAACATTTTCTGGGTATGTTCGTAATGTTCCTTTGCTATTGGGTTGGCACTGTCACTACTACACCCCAGATTCATGGCTCTTTATTATCTGTAAAAGCCTCGGAGAAGTTGTTTATCATAACATGTGGGAAGGGATGATTCCAATTTACTTGATGAATTTTTAGCTTATGCTTGCATTTATTTGCTTTTCCAGATTGTTATCTTTTTCTGAAGCTAGAATAGTATGCTTTTCTGATGAATCAAGACACTAAAAATGAGATCTAGGTTAGGTAAATGTTGTACTTTGCAAAGTTCAATATTTAGTTCATAGTTTGCTCGTATCTGTTGAAATGGTAGTTCTTTCTTCATATGTTGGATGTTCCTTTATCATGCTGGTAATCAGTTGTTGCTTCGTCTTCATCTTGTTGATTTGTGATTGTACTAAACAATATCCAACCCCATAAATGACAATGTGTAGGCCTCAAGACTACTATCTAAACCATTAGTTGTTCTCGCAACATTGTCAAGTAGGTTCTTTCTTTATCATCTAATAGGATGAGCTTTCAACAACTTCAAGAGACTTAGAACTTAGAAGTACCCACTTGTGTGGTCAGTAGCCAAGGTCGATGCATTACTAATGAGAAGTAGTCATGAACCACCTAATCATGATCTCATTCCTTTTATTTTGAGAAGAGACTCTTCAACAGACTGTTCTCCCTTTGGTAGTTCTTTTTGCTATTAGATATTTTAAGCTAACATGGGATTACCGATGAAAAGTGACCATATCATTCTGAAAGTACCATGGAGAGTCATGAATATGTTTTGGGCTTTCCTATGTGGCACTGGAAAGGAGAGAATGCAAGCCTTAGTTTGACCCTTGGATAGTGTTCAAAGGGATGACATAACTAGCAATGCTTATGCTTTCCCAGATACTGTTTGTTGTATAGTTTAATTAGGGTGACCTCAAAAGAAGTCTTTAGATGTGGCAATCTTCCCTTTAGTCCAACAATTGCTGCAGCTTCAGCTTTGGTGCTTTCTAGCTCTGTTATAAAGCAAAGCAAACATATTTTTTTTATAATTCTTCTACTTCTCATTGATTAGATTGCATCTAACACATGGGTTGAGTGGGTTCTTTATTTGGATGTTTCTGTTTTATGCATGGGAAACTAGTAAAATGAAAAGAAACATGTCAATTTGTCTTTGTTCTATATGTCTGCTGGTGGCATATCACTTTCTTTTATTAGGCTGATGCTACTGACAGTCCAAGTTAATACATTGTGGAATTTAGGTTTCTGCAAGGATGGTGGACGTGCAGTTGCCAAAAGCAGGTAAATGTCATTTTCTTAAAGTTGTATATTCTCCACAATGTCTCTAAGTTGCATTGTTATCAAACTCGAATTAAGCTGCATAGTTATCAGACTCGAAGTGGACAACGGTTTAACTAAGCAATAGGTTATTGGTATGGTCTAAGTAGAAAAAGAAAATGAGGGTGAAAATAGTTGATGAGAGAGAGAGAGAGAGAGAGGTGATACTAGCGGCTAGTGAAGAATAAAGACTACAAAATAAGACAGAAAGTGCTAGTGAACATAACAAAAGAGATGTTAGTTATAGAAGATAACTTGATTTTTTTTTTTTTTAATCTTTTGCTATGACGAGAGAAATATCATCAATAAATCATCATATGATACATGATAATCTGGATGACATAAGAGAGACATCTCCTTTTGGTCTTAACATGAGTCCAAATGGGAGGTTGAGGTTGAGTTGTCTCCCCCACTACTTGTGTGGACATGAGTCCAAGAGGGGACTCACGTCCATATTGGATGCAGACCTGAACCACTTCGGGTTGAGTAGGATGTCACCGATTTTTTTTTTTTTTTTCCAACATTAAAAAAGATGACTTGATACCCTAAAAAAGATTGAACTTTTTTATATTTAGGGATGCTGTATTCAATACGGAATTAAAGATGATTCAATTAATAAGCTGGATCTATCAAAAGCTTGATTTGTTATTATTATTTTTTGGATCCATCCAGTTCAGATTTGATAACTATGTTGAGTAGCTACCATACCACATGTATCTGCTATAGGAACAGTTCTCCTTAGGCAAATTGAAAGCTCTGGTGCAACCTTAGAAACACGAGATTGCATGGAATTCAATATATTTTCGAGCTTTAGAACTTGTAAGTTTACACGTTACAAGATCGGTCTGCATGTAACTATTTGCAGGAATGAGAATCCTTACTTTAGCTGCTTATATCGTTCGTTCCTTTCCTCTGCAATGCTTTGTTATATTGTTTGAACCAGGTAATTAGAGACACCCACTATGGAGGAGGGTGGTCACAGTGGTGTGTTTCCAAGGTTTACTTGGTTCTTGGAAGTACCTGCTCAGCACCATGATCGGAAGGTAGGGAGACCCGGGGCTGTCAGGGATCAGTGCCTCCAAGCACCAAACATCTTTCGTAGTTGGTGGGGAGGGTAAAACCACAACCCAAAAAGGCCTCTGCAGACCAGATGTCGGCAGTGGGATGATGACCAATCCTACGATTCAAGCTGAGGACATGTCGTTGGCGTTGGGGAATAGTTCTCACCTTCCTTTTTAACCTTGGGAAACTAAGCTGCTGCTTGTATGGAAGGGAAAGGGGGGGGCGCACAGTCATCGTAGGAGAGCTCAGAGACGGACTTAAGTGTCGAAAGAAGTTGCTCTTAGGTTGAAACATATGGTGAAAGTTGATGGCAAGGACACTGTGCTTCGTTGGTTCTACCAAACACTACGAGTTCCTGTGTGACCGGACCTTACTCGGAAGGAGGAAGCATCATCACAGTTGATTTGATGGGTGCAACAGAAGCTCACAGGATAAGTTCAGTAACAAAGTCGAGAGGAATAGATAGAGATCACAAAGGATTAACGTTCTTCAGCAGCAACAGAACCCTCATTTTGCAAATTCCCTGTGTAATTTCTATGTTGCTCCAACACCTAGGAAATCTATAAAGGGCAGCCGAGTTTTGTCCCTCCCACCTCTTCTATTTTGACTCATGTGGGAGGCCACTACTGGTTGATTTGCTGAGGCCCGAGCGGCATGAGAGAAAAAGCTAGCACCCAGATTCTCATAAGGTCCATTTCTTGCTGCTGCCGCTACCTTTTCATCTGACCCTGCAGAAAGCAACACGTGGATCCATTCATCACAAGTGGCTGGTGATGGATATAAAGCAAAGGTGCCTTTCAAACAGGGGACTTGGAAGTAGGCCGGCAATAGCTTGACAAGTCGAAAAATAATAGGAAACCCAGAGACTATGAATTTAAAAGAAGAGGTCATAATAAATACCATTGAGCATGTCAAAAGGATGCGGCTGATGGCAGGGACTGTGTCTGTTGAGGAAGCCAGGGGGGGGAGCAATGCTGATGCTGATGCTGATGCTGCTGGTGGTGGTGGTGGTGGTGGTGAGGGAATTGAGAGAGAGGTCCGTGCATGTGGAATCACACTCATCTCTGGTACCACTGATGATGCTTGACTCACCACTGCCTGCATTGTTGCTGGTGCTGACCTCCTTCCTCCTCCTCCTGGGGAGGGCCTGATGAGATGGGGAAAAGATGGGGGAGGGAGCAGGTGGCTTTCTTCTCCTATGAGCATTGGACTGCTCCCGCTGCTTCCTGGCCTTGATCACATGCCAATGGTTCTTGACTGCATTGTCTGTCCTGCCATGCAACAGCCTGGCGATCTGTGCCCATTTGTTCCCGTAAAGCCTGTGGGCAGCTAAAAGCCTCTCCTCTTCTTCCTCCGAGAATGCTTTCCTGTTGATCCTTGGGTCCAACTGGTTGAACCATCTCAGCCGGCAGCTCTTCCCTGCTCAAAATCAAATCCATTAACCAGAGGAAGAAACAAGACCAAAAGAGGATTCACCAAAACTCACCACTACGTCCTACAACACACCAATATATAGACTGGATTAACCTAGAAAAAAAATATCATAATAATATTTTTCTTTTTTTCTTTTCTAACTACCTGATCTTCCCTCGAGTTCCTCAGTGATCAGGTTCCAGTTTTGGGGGCCATACTGAGAGACAAGCTCCTTGAGCTTGGCATCCTCGGCTGGCCTCCAATGGCCCCTGGCGCATACCTTGTGCTGCTGTTCCGTCTCATGGACGATTCCATGATCACCTTCTTCCTCCTTGCCTTTGTTGTAGCTCTTTCCATTCTCAGCATTCTCATCCTCCTCCATAACTGCCACAAAGGTCAGCGGTGCTCCCGGGAACAACTCCGTTTCACCTGTGTGCCCTAGTTCATAGGGAGCCATTTCTTTCCCCTATTTAAAGACCAAATAACCCCAAGACAAGATGCTCAGTTGACGGGTACAAAGATCTGAGCAGGAAGCAGAACCAAAAAAGGAAGAACACCAAGCCGATGCGAGGAGGAGCTGAACAGATAGATCCTATGACAAGTTGTTTAAAGACAAAAAGGAGGGATCAAACCGTTCAGTATTCATGAAGATAGCAACTCAAGGACGGCAGAGAGAGAGAGAGAGAGTAACACTTCCGTGGGTGGAACGGAGACACAACCACACCAGTCTCTCTCTTCCCCGTGTGTGTGTGTGTGTGTGTGTGTGTGTGTGTGTGTGTTCCCGTGCTTTCTTTGGGACTGATATATATAGCTCAGATGTGTCGACACCGGTGGCCGCAAGCACAGGTTCAATAGGAGAACCACTCGTGTGGGCATTGGAGTTCGAGTCCATCATCCCCCACCCACCCTCTTATATCTCCCTCTGTCCCTCTAATAAAAAACCCTTGACAAAGCTATCACAACTTTCTGTGTCTCTTTGCAATCCCCGCTGTTCTAAAGGGGAGCTAATAGAAAGAAACTGTACATTCAGTGAGTATCGTGCCCATTTGTGTTGCCATTTCCCATTTGCTACGACATCTGTTCGCTGCAATCATGTACCGTGCTTTTTAACTTTGTTCCTACGTTAGTTACACCTCCATGCTCATCGTTTCTTACTTCTCTTTATTAAACCCAATATTTATACACATCTTGTGAAACGGAATTCTCCTCCCATGTCGTAGCTAATTAGCTTTCGCGTTTATCTGGCCACCAAAGAGCTGCTATATTTGAAGAGCCATGTTGTGTGGGTGGAAGGATTTATATCTATCTTGAATGAACCCAATCAGACACCTGGAATTGTACCTTCTCTGAGAAGTCGATACTGGAAAATAATGCTTTGTTCTCAAATATAATGTTGTCATCGTGCTTTAGCCCAGTTTGATGCCAACAGCGAGACATTGCCTTGGTCAAGCAGCAGCAGCAGCAGCAGCAGCTCCTTTTGATATTTTATGGGTTTAAATGCCAAAATAACTTCCTTTATAACTTGAGAGGCATCATAATCTTTGCTTGTGCAGACCAAAAAACAAAAGAAAAATTCTGGCTTATTGAAGAGAAGGAAAAGAAGAGCCGACACACGCACCCAAAGCGTATAGTCACCTCATTCCTCTTTTCCGACATACTGCTTTTTGATGAACAGTGGTAGACTAGAAGACATTAAAGCAAAGCAGAATAAGTTGTAAAAGAAATCATCTCGCTTTGCCATTTTGATGACATTTCCATGTACTGTCATGTTAGCTAATCATTATTTGTGCTAGATAAAGTGGTGCAGGCATGTTAATCATGTCTCTTCTTACATCATCTACATTAAATTAAATGTGGTGTGCTTTGATTTATTGCTGGTGCTACCAATCAGATTATATATATATATATATATATATATATATATATATATAATAATAAAGAATATTTATATCTTCATTTACAGTCGTTTACTCTTTAGTAAAAAAGATTTTGTATTCGTTCTTTTTTATCTCTCGTCGTCTCACTAATAATAACTGTTTCATTTGATCTTAACCTCTGTTGAACCTCCAGTGGGTTGTTGTTTAAGTGTATGGAGATACTCGTTTGGTTAAAATCATCATATCGTAGCATTTCTTTTCTTCAAATAATTAGATGAAAACCAAAATGAAGAAGATGTTAACACTGGTTAAATTGACACGAAAACTTCATACAAGTGATGGATGCAGTTCCATAATCCAATGGCTTCTGCAGAAGGAACAGTAGCAGCAGCACAGCCCTCCATGTATCAACTGCCAGTTACAGTGAATGAATGCATTGAATCACTCCCATCGGAACTGCCGTGGCAGTGCGTGTGAAGGGTGGGTAACCTATCATATCTATCATCTTCTCCGTTTGCTGTCACTTCGTCACCTCACCGTCGTGCAGTTCCTCTTTTCTGTGATTCATCGTATCAGTGTCATCTGTAGGCGCACATCGACCGCGAGGGGAGCACAGCTCACGTCTGCTCGAGGAGGCAACCAAAAAAAAAAAAAAAACACAGGTAAAACGAGGACCGAGGTATGTATGATTCATTGACCCTCTCTCTAACTTGTCTTCATATCAATCAATCACGCCAAGCAAGGAAAAAGAAGAAGAAGAAGAAGAAGTTTGCAGTAGATGATCAGATTAGTTGCATGTCATTTTTCTCGATCAGATGGTTGTCTGTCCAACTTGAACCATTTAATTGCTGAGTTCCATTATCAGACACGTGATGGAAGCAGCAAATTAAGCAAAGTGTGGAAAAACACCTTTGTTGGTTTAGAAAGAGAAGGCATCATCTTCATCTTCATCTTCATCTTCATCTTCGTCTTCATCTTCGTCTTCATCTTCATCTTCATCTTCGTGGTCACATATGTTTCTCACTTTTAACCCTTTCTTGGACCCCCAATCGTGACATGAAAGGACAAGTTACTACTAGCATTCCTTAAATCGCAACCGGTAGGTGACCTTAGAAAAGCTCTCGGACCACCGCCAGGATTTTTGCTCGACTTTACTAGGGGACAGCAAAATCCAAAATCTGCCGTAGGATTCTCCCATGTCAGTTAGTTGAAGCTATTCCTTCTCTCTCCCAGAAAAATGATGTGACATGCATGCTCGGCAGCCATTGTTGAACCAGGACAAGCTGCCCATTCATCTCCTCTTCCATTGATGCCACCACACATCCAACTCAAAACTCAAATAACCCATTACAAAAACAACAACAACAACAACAAAAGAACAAAAGACTATTCAAACTACTTTTTGTGACATGTTAACTTTAACAAAGTATGATGTAGCCAAAGGACGAGAGAGAGAGAGAGAGAGAGAGAGAGAGAGAGAGAGAGAGAGAGAGAAAATTCCACAGACAACATCAACACCCATCTCTATCATCATTGTCACCCACAAGAGCCAAAAGAACCCCCATTCTTCTCCATTACAAAATGACACACGTTTTCTCCCACAACTGTCCCTTTTAATCATCTCCAATTCTCATTCTTCTCCTCCTCATTAGTTGCCTAAACCCACCTATATATAATTATATATTTCCTCATCAAGTCTTTTTAATTTAAAAGCAGCTTGTGTTCTTCAAATTAATAAACTAGTGAGACCTCAATTACCTAACTCTGAATCACCCACCATATATGCTCTTCAAATATCAAAATTTTCCACGTATAAATTTCCCATTAAGATGCATATTAAAAATTTTTAACCATAACATATATATATATGTCGGTATAAAAGTGTTAATGTAAAGATTAAATTGGCCGAGATTTTTTTTTTTCTAAACATAGGCAAACGTGTCATGAGATCTGACATCATGGACCTCTTTCCTACATATTTTCTTGAGGGGGAAATCATGGTCCATAACTGTGGAGCCGAATCCCTTTTGGTGCCTTGATTTGATGCGTGTGTCGTGTTTCTTTAATGCAATGTGCCAATGGACATGGACAATACATTATGGTGCAACAAGATATGACGCCCATCTGAACTATGCCTCATATATATATATATATATATATATATATATATATATATATATATATATATATATATATATATATATATATATATATATATATATATATATATATATCACTTTTCCTCCCTCATTACTTATGTTTGAATTCTAATGGTCGCAACTTCCGGTCGGTGAACCGTCAGCTCGATTGAGAACATTGCAATGTGGTCCTTCCCCCTCCCACAACCAATTGTTTTGAAGAATCTCTAAAAATAAAAGAAGAAATTGATGGATATTAGATTTACACGTATTGTGTGAGGTAGATCCAAGGTCATTGATCTACCAAGTCGTTTTGTGATTAGTAAACGAGGGACTAGAACTAAAATTCTGGTTCAGATTTATTGGTCGATTAAGGGTTAAGACTATGGTATAACTTATTTAAGATAGGTATATATAATTTTTGATAAAAAGTAAGTGAAGAAGGCTAGGTTTAAGTCCATGATGTTACTGTAAAATCTCATATTTTGATGATAAAATCAATTGATGATGTTTAATCTAACATGTGAGTGTTAGAGGAAGTATTATAAGTCCAACTATGACGGAGGAATTGGGTTACAGCCAGATGTTAGGCTAGGATCAAGCTTGGGTATCGGGCCGAGGTTCAGACGATGCAGTGGGACCTCGTCGAGAGTTCGCTAAAGGAATCGGGAAGCTCGCTAGGAACACGCTGGGAGATCGTCGGAAGAAGACCGTAAGACTCGACGCAAGAATATCGAAGACTATCGAATTGGCGGGAGTTAGGTCATTATTTAGCTTGATGGTCATTCTGATTGTAATCATTGAGTCGTAGTTAGGGATTGAGTTATAATTGAGTTTGATTTGGAAGAAATCCAAATCAACTCAACGAGGCAATCCGATCAATTAAAGGGGTTTGATTGAGCTCAGGTTGAGCTCAATTGGTTGACCAGAGAATTGGCCAATATAAGGTTTAAGTCAAAATTCAAAAAAGTGGAGGGAACCACTTTTTTAAAAATTTCGACGGCTAAACCGTCGGTGAGCCACGTAGGTTTTCGAACGGCTGATGGCGGCTGAACCGCCCAAGTTTTCGGGCAGCTGAACCGCCCGTATCCTGTTTTCAGGGTACTTTCGGCAACTGCACCATCGGCACCGACGGGTGAACCCCTCGTACCCGGATTTTTCAGATACGTTTGAATTTTGGCTCCAAATTCTAAAGTCATTTGGGGCCTATAAATATCTCTAGTCTTCTTGCATTCCATACAACAATTTTTGGGATTAAATCTATGCGAAAAACTTATGTGAATTGTAAGAAAAAAGATTAGGAGAAGGGAGTGAGCTTAGAGTTAAAAAAACTTCTTGTAAGAGTCTCCATTGTAAGCTCATATTGTAAGGATTTGATCTTCACCCAAACGAGATCAATAATGGACGTCGGTGTACCTAAAGGAGGAGGACTTAGAAAGTGGATGTAGGCCAAAGTTAAGGTCGAACCACTATAAATTATAAGTATTCCTTACTTGCTTCATTTACTACTTACAATTATTCGTAATTAGAAAAGTAAGAGCATCATCTTTCAATTGTATTTTTAAAACATCTACTTACTCACCTTCAAGTTTAAGATACACTTTTGATTTACGATTTTGCTCCAAACGAAAAGTTTTCGTTAAAATATCAATTTACACTTGCACTAATTCACCCCTCCTCCCCCTCTTAGTGCCAATTGATCCTAACGATTGGCATCAGAGCAAGGTACTTACTCTTTGGACTAAACACCCACTTGAGTAAATGACTTTATTTGGCATAAATGAGGGATATTTCATTTCACGTCCTCCCATGTTCAATGGGATAGATTAGATGTATTAAACAAGGATGCATATTTTTCTCATTTCTTTAAATATTAATTTATAGAACATTGTAAAGAATGGATTTTAAAAATCTTCCAAACTAATAAATGAGTGGAATGATTTGGAAAGGAAGAATTTTTCTTTGGATGCAAAGGCTATGAATGTCTTGTTTTGTGCTCTTGACAAAATGAGTTTAATCGTGTTTTCGTTTGTGAATCGACATTTGAAATTTGGCATACACTAGAAATCACACATGAGGGGACTTGTAGAGTAAAAGAATCTAAAATTAACATTTTAGTTCATGATTATGAGTTGTTTCGAATGAAACCAAGTGAGTCTATTGGAGACATGTACACCCGTTTCACGGATGTCGTCAATGGACTTAAAGCTCTTGGAAAATCTTTTTCTAATTTTGAACTTGTTAGTAAAATTTTAAGATCTATGCCTAAGAATTGGGATCATAAAGTAACTGTTATACAAGAGGCCAAAGATTTAAATAACTTACCTCTTGAAGAACTTATTAGCTCACTCATGACATGAAATGAACTGTAAAGCTCATGATGAGCTTGATGAACCCCTTTCAAAGAATAGGAAGGATGTAACACTTCAAATGACAAATGACTCCTCGAGTGAAATCTCGAGTGATGAGGACCATGCATGATATTGCACTATTATCAAGAAAGTATAAAAATTTATGAAAAAGAATAAAAACTATAAAAATAAAAAAAAATCGAAGAATGACAATGTCATATGCTATGAATGCAAAAAAAATTGGAACATTTAAAAAATGAATGTCCTCAATTGAAGCAAAAGCCGACACACAAGAAGAAAGCACTTTCGGCCATTTGGGATAATTCAAACTTTTTGGATGAAGAAGACCACTCCAAAGTAGAAGTTGTTAATTGTGCTCTAATGGCGATCCAAGATGAGGTTAGTGATTCATTAAGCATTTCTTTTTCGGAGTTATTAAATATGTTCATGATTTATTTGATGAGTTTAGAAAAATTAGCAAATCTTTTAAGTTACTTAAGAATGATCATGATTAGTTGATGGCTTGATTGATAACATATCAAACCTCTTGATTGAAGATATAGATAACATATCAAACCTCTTGATTGAAGATATATATATATTGTTAGTTGATGGCTTGAAACATAATTTGCTTAGTATTAGCCAATTATGTGATAAAGAATATATGGTTAAATTTCAACCTAATACTTACATAATTGAACTGCAATACAAAAATAAATCTTTGATTGCCTTAAGAAACAACGTGTACACCATAGATATTGAAAACTTTTATAATAAAACTTATTTTTTAGCTTTGAATAATGATGCTTGGATTTGGTATAAGAGACTAGGTCATGCTAGCATGAAACTTTTAAACCAAATTTCTACTAAGGATCTAGTAAGAGGCGTACCTAATCTTAAGTTTATCAAAGACAAAGTATATGATAATTGTCAATTAGGAAAACAAATAAAGAGCAACTTTAAGTTGAAAAATCAAATAAGCATCTTGAGACCACTTCAATTAATCAATATGGATCTATTTGGATCAATTGACATTACAAGTTTAGGTGGTAGCAAATATGCATTTGTTATAGTGATGATTTTAGTGGATACACTTGGACATATTTCTTGGCACATAAAAGTGATACATTTAAATATTTTATAAAATTTTGTAAAATTATTTAAAATGAAAAGGATGTATGATTTCTTCAATACACGTAATGATCACGGTGGAGAATTCCAAAATAATAATTTTAAAATTTTTATGAAATAAATGGATATATTAATAATTTTTCTACTCCACGAAATCCACAACATTGAATCTCAGATTTTGATGATGAAATCAATTGATGAGTGTTTAATCTAACAAGGTTATTAGAGTTGATTGATGCATGATTAACTATGACAAAGAGATTATTACAATAAGAGGTTTGGCAAGAGTTAAGTCCAAGCATTAGGCCAGGGTTCGGACGATGCGATTGGGAACTCGCCTGGAGTGTGTCAAGAGCTCACCGAGGGTATCGGGAGCTTGTTAGGATGGCACAAGTGAGTTCGCTGGAAAAGTGACTCGTCAGTAGATTATCGGTAGCCGAAAGGATTGCTAGGAGTTAGGAAGGTCTTAAAGTGGATTTGTGATCATGTTAATTATAATTAATCAAGTTGTAGTTAGCATCGTGCAGGTTTAACCACGACGGTGAAAAGGAGTTACAGATCAAACATGGACCCATGATCAAGCTTAGGCATCGAACCAAGGATTGGACGATACGATGAGAGCTCGTCGGGAGTTCGCTAGGACTTCGCAGAAGGTATCCGGAAGATCGCTAGGAACACGTTGGGAGATCGCCGCAAAGAATGTCGGAGGTTACCGGATTGTGGGAGTGATGTCATTAAGCTTTGTGGTCATGTATGATTGTAATCCTTAAGTCGTAGTATAAGATTGAGTCCTAAATGAGTGTGATTTGGAAGGAATCCAAATCAACTCAATAAGGCAACTGAGTCCACTATAGGGTTTGATTGAGTCAGGTTAAACTCAATTAGTTGACTAAAAAATTGATCAACATCACGTTCAAGTCAGAATTCGAAAAGTGGAGGGAACCACTTTTCCGGAGATTCCGACAGTTGAATCGCTAGTGAGCGACGAGTGTACCCAGGATTTTGGGCAATTGTCAACGGTTGAACCGCTCAGGCTGGGCGGCTGAACCTCTCGTACCCTGGATTCTGGGTACTTTCGGTGGTTGACCCGCCTAAGCCGATGGCTGAATCGCCCGTACCCAGATTTTTTCGGTGTATTTAAATTTTGACTCCAATTTCTAAAGTCATTTGGGGCCTGTAAATACCTCAAGTTTTCTTATATTCCAAACAATAATTTTAGGGATTACATTCTATGAAAAAAATTATGTGTGAGTTGTAAGAAAAAGAAAAGGGGAAGGGAGAGAGCTTAGAGTTAGAAAAATTCTTGAAGTCTCCCTTGTAAGCTCAAGTGTAAGGGTTTGGTCTTCACCCAAAGAAGATCAGTAGTGGAAGTCGGTGTGCCTCAAGGAGGAGGACTCGGGAGCAGACGTAGGTCGGTTAGAGCCGAACCACTATAAAACTGAGTTCCTTTTTGCTTGCCTTGCTTACTATTTTTGTATTGGCGCTTTCTATTTTCTTTATGTTTTAAAAGTAAGGCTTCGAAATCAATCACTTCACTTACGATATTGCTTATCTTCTTATTCGGATTTGTTTATTCTTTTTGAGTCATCTTCAAGTAAGAAGCTTAACATTTCTCTATAGGATTAAATTGCTTACTTGAACTAAAAGCTTCGGATTTTCCTTTCTTACTTCAAGCAAAAAGTTTAAGTTAAAACGAGAATTTACTCTTGCATTAATGTACATACACCCCCGCCCCTAGTGCCAATTGATCGTAACCATTGGTATCAGAGCAAGGTGGGTACCCATTAGATTAACACCCACTTGAGTAAATAGCTTATTTTGACATGAATGAGGGACATTTCATTTCACGTCCTTCCATGTTCAATGAGACGGATTCCACATATTGAAAGACAAGGACGCGTATCTTTCTTATTTCTTTATATATTGATTTATGGAATATCGTAGAAAATAGATTTGAAAAATCTTCCAATCCAATGAATGAGTGGAATGATTTGGAAAAGAAGAGTTTTCCTTTGAATGCAAAGGCTATGAATATCTTATTTTGTACTCTTGACAAGAATGAGTTTAATCGTGTTTCTGCTTATGATTCGGCTTTCGATATTTGGTATATATTAAAAATCACACATAAAATCATAATTAATCTAAAAGAATCATTAAGTAAAATATCTTGCAAAAATGAATAAGAAGAACACCTTCATAAGAATTTGACGTTGAGAACCTAAGAACACCTTCCAAAGAATCGGAAGGAATGTGAACCGAGAAGAATATATGACTTATCGAGTAAAATCTCGAGTGATAAGGACTATGAATATTCGATAAATAAACTAGATAAATTAATGAATATGAATCATAAAAATGATCTTAAGATGGACAAAACTTCTTACTATGAACGCAAGAAGTCGAGACGCTCCAAAGACGAAGAACACAATCAAGAAGAAGTGGAGAATCTTGCACTTATGGCCATCGACAGCGAGGTTAGTAATTCATTAAATATTTTTTTCAGAATTATTAAATATGTTTCATGATTTGTTTGATGAGTTTAGAAAACTTAGCAAATCTTTTAAGTTGCTTAAGAATGATCATGATTTGTTAGTTAATAGTCTCAACGAAATGCATGATTCATTAGTATCACATAAGTCATGTTCTAAATGTGATATATTAGATAATGTTAAAGAAAAGAACATCATGCTTAAGACAATATTAGAAAATTTTGAAATTAAGAACAAATCCCTAAATATGATCCTTGCCAATAAGGGTCATATTAATAGAAGAAATGACATAGGTTTTATTAGTAACATTCAACAAAAACCAATCATTTTTGTTAAAGGATCTACCTTAAATTTGCCACTAAGAATCAAATATAATTTTTGTGAAAAATTAGGACATAAAGCCTACTAATGTCTATTTAAAAATTATAGTTTACATAAATTAATTTGGGTTCCTAAAGGAACTATAAACAACCTTAAGTCATTAGAGAAAATGGAAAGAACATATCATGAAGAACCCAAACTCAAATAAGTACCTAAATCAAAACCTCTCATAGTATAAAGTTACATCCTAAGAAGGCTAGGAGCACTAAGTAATATTTTGAAAGTAAATGTTCAAGGGACATGACTTGAGATTTAATACTATTTCAAAGCTCACTAGCCTAAGTTATAAAAAAAAGTTATTGAAATAAAATCATTGGTAATGAATCTGTGGATAACTCATTAATCTTGATTGCTCTAACTTTGGCATACTAATATAAAAATGAATTAGAGACTTTATCTAAATTTAAATTTATGAAAGAAAGATTTTGATGATGATTATGATTGAATGATAGATTCAAAATCATTGGTTTGAATATTTATTGATTTATATACAAAGGCTATTGTTGAATGATTTAAATATTATAGTTTTTTTAGCTAAGTTAAATATTATTGTTGAATGATTGATTTAAATGGTTGAAAAATTGTATGTTTAGATTGAATGTGTATTGTTAAATGATAGATTACTTTTGAATTTGAATATTAAACAAACAAAAATTTAGAAATAAATTTATCAACTCCTTGCACTATGTGTAAAGAGTTAGACTCATTTAAAAGTTTAAATTGAGATAGCTTGAATTTTGATTGAAGATATTTTATGTTCAATGATATCATACTTGATGATTTAATGATGCATAGTGATGAGTTTATATTTCAAAATTATGCATGATGATCCTCGTGATTTATGGCTTATTGATCTTTGCCGTAATGAAAGTTCTTTTTATATTTTAAATGATGATACATGTTTTTATTTGGCTTAAAAGACAAATGCATCCTTGTATGAAATTAAAATAGAATATATATTTTTTTTGAAGATTTTTCTATCTTATAAATTTTTCAAGAAGAAATTAATGAATGTTCTTTTTCTGTTTTAAATGATGATGGATGTTTTTATTTGGCACAAAAGACAAAGGCATGCTTATATAAAATTAAAATAGAATACATTTTTCTTGAAAAATTTTCTATCTTATAAATTTTTTAAAAATTCTTGAAGTCTTCCTTGTAAGCTCAAGTGTAAGGGTTTGGTCTTCACCCAAAGAAGATCGCTAGTGGATGTCGACGTGTCTCAAGGAGGATGACTCGGGAGTGGATGTAGGCTGGTTAGTGCCGAACCACTATAAAACTGTGAGTTCCTTTTTGCTTACCTTGCTTACTACTTTTCTATTGACGCTTTCGATTTTATTTACGTTTTGAAAGCAATACTTCAAAATTAAGCAATTTACTTACGACATTGCTTATCTCCTTATTCAGATTTGCTTATTCTTTTTGAGTCGTCTTTAAGCAAGAAGCTTAGCATTTCTCTATAAGATTAAATTACTTTACTTGAACTAAAAGCTTTGGATTTTCATTTCTTACTTCAAACAAAAAGTTTTAAGTTAAAACGAGAATTTAATCTTCTAATTCACCCCCCCCCCCTTAAGTACCAATTAATCCTAACAATTGAGATCAAAGCAAGGTAGTTACTCATTGGATTAACACCCACTTGAGTAAATGACTTGTTTTGGCATGAATGATGGACATTCCATTTCACGTCCTCTCATATTCAATGGAACGGATTACATATATTGGGAGACAATGACGTGTATCTTTCTTATTCCTTTAGATCTTGATTTATGGAACATAGTAAAAAATAGATTTAAAAAATCTTTCAATCCAACGAATGAGTAGAATGATTTAGAAAAAAAGAGTTTTTCTTTGAATGTAAAGGCTATGAATGCTTTGTTTTGTGCTCTTGACAAATATGAGTTTAATTGTGCTTTCGCTTGTGATTCGGCTTTCGATATTTGGCATACATTAAAAATCACATATAAAAGCATAATTAATCTAAAAGAATAGTTAAGTAAATATCTTGCAAAAATGAACAAGAACACCTTCCTAAGAATTTGATGTTGAGAACCCAAGAACACCTTCCAAAGAACCGAAAGGAATATGAACCAAAAAGAACATATGACTCCTCGAGTGAAATCTTGAGTGATGAGGATTTTGAACATTTGATAAATAAATCAGATAAATTAATGAACATGAATCATAAAAATGATCTTAAGATGGATAAAACTTCTTGCTATGAATGCAAGAACACAATCAAGAAGAAGTGAAGAATCTTACACTTATGGCCATCTACAAACACAATCAAGAAGAAGTGAAGAATCTTACACTTATGGCCATCTACAATGAGGTCAGTGATTCATTAAGTATTTCCTTTCAGAATTATTAAATATATTTCATGATTTGTTTGATGAGTTTAGAAAACTTAGCAAATACTTTAAGTTGCTTAAGAATGATTATGATTTGTTAGTTAGTAGACTTGCGGAATGCATGATTCATTAGTATCACATAACTCATGTTCTAAATGTAATATGCTAGATAATGTTAAAGTAGAGAACATCATGCTTAAGACAATATTAGAAAATTTTACAATTTGGAACAAATCCTTAAATATGATCATTGCCAATAAGGGTCATATTAATAGAAGAAATTGCATAGATTTTGTTGGTAACATTCACAAAAACCAATCATTTTTGTTAAAGGATCTACCTTAAATTTATCACTAAGAATCAAGTGTAATTTTTATATAAAATTAGGACATAAAGCCTACAAATGTCCATTTAAAAATTATAGTCCACATAGATTAATTTAGATTCCTAAAGGAACCATAAACAATCTTAAGCCATTAGAGAAAATGAAAAGAACATATCATAAAAGACCCAAACTCAAATGGGTACCTAAATCAAAACGTCTCATAAAGTTACCTCCTAACAAGGCTAGGAGCACTAAGTAATATTTTGAAAGTATATGCTCAAGGCACATGACTTGAGATCTAATACTCTTTCAATGCTCACTAGCCTAAGTAATAACAAAAAATTATTAAAATAAAATCATTAGTAATGAATATGTGGATAATTCATTAATCTTGATTGCTCTAACTTTGGCATGCTAATAAAAAAATGAATTAGAGACTTTATCTAAATTAAAATTTATAAAAGAAAGATTTTGATGATGATTATGATTGAGTGATAGGTTCAAAATCATTGGCTTGAATATTTGTTGATTTAAATGCAAAGGCTATTGTTGAATGATTTAAATATTATGGTGTTTTTGGCTAAGCTAAATTTTTATTATTGTTGAATGATTGATTTAAATGGTTGAAAAATTATATGTTGAGATTGAATGTGTATTGTTAAGTGATATATTACTTTTGAATTTGAATATGAAATAAATAAAATTTTAAAAATAAGTTTGTCAACTCCTTGCACTGTATAAAGAGTTAGACTCATTTAAAAGTTGAAATTGAGATAGGCTTAATTTTAATTGAAGATATTTTATGTTCAATGAAACTATGTTTGATGATTTAATGATGTATAGTGATGGGTTTATATTTCAAAATTATGCATGATGATCCTCGTGATTTATGGCTTATTGATCTTAACCGTAATGACAGTTTTTTCTATTTTAAATGATGCATATTTTTATTTGGCTTAAAAGATAAAGGCATTCTTGTATGAAATTAAAATAGAATACATTTTTCTTGAAAATTTCTCTAGTTTATAAATCTTTCAAAGAGAGATTAATGAATCGATTATGTTATTTTTTTTATGAATCTCTTGAATTATGAAAGTGATTTTGATGATTTAATGATTTGAACTTAAATAAGTTATTATCATTATTTTGGCAAGTTTAGAAAATGAAACTTCAAATCTTTACATAAATCAATCAAGTATGTTCGAAGAAGTTTATAAATGAATCATTAGTTTATCTTTTTGAAACTATAACATGTATCTTTTTATAACCAATGATCTTGATGATTTAAAATCACATATATATATATTGAGATCCTATATTTCCATATCACAATTTGTAAAGTTATAATCTTAAAACTTGGTACTATTATATTTTAATTATTAATTTGGCAATGAATAAGGGAGAGATAAAAGTGATATTTTGTAATAACGAATTTAAATACTTTGATTATGAAAAATCTTTATTAGATGAGGAGCAATTTGCTAAAAATAAAATTTTAAATTTTGAATACATAATATTTCTTGATTACTTATGTTGAAATTTACAAACAATCAATAAGGAGACACAAATTTATTAATTTAAATCATATATTTTGGTACTTAAAGATTTGATTTTATGATATTATCTCTTTGTACTTTTGGGCGTAATTTGAATATGAATATTAAGAAGAAATTATGCAATCATATTTCTTTCTTGACAATGACAAAAAGTGGTTAATAAAATTATCAATATGGTTAGAAGCAAATTGAATATGATAACATTGAATAAGAAACAATTTATTTAGAAGAAAATTTAGAATTTTAAATTTTCTAAATACATGTAAAATGCATAATTTGCTTGATTTGCTACCTTGCTTGAAATTTACATAAGATAAATTAAATCGCATGGGTAGCTCTTGATTTTTCTTGGATTTTAAAATTTATATCTATAAAATTAAATATTTTTGTGATATTTTTCACTTATCCACCTTGATTCTACCTTCTTGTTCACACAAAGTGGAGAAAGGAAATCATTAGCGTTTCAAGAGACCAATAAGTCTACTAATTTCATTTTGAATCTCTTGAAAGTGATTTTGATAATTTTAAAATTGACTAAGTTCTTTACCTATATCATGATTTTGATTCCTCAGAATTATAACTTGAAATCCTTTATGAATCAAAATATCTTACTATGTGTTCTCGTATTATTTAAAAGGAGATTTTTTTTATATAAATCATGATTTTGACAACTTGAGATGTCTTATGCATGAATCAAAATATTTTATTTGTTTCTCCTATGATTTGTTTCTTGATATTCATAATTTATCTTCATGAATTGTATATCTCATCACCATGTTAATTTTTCTTGATATATTTCATGTGATGATTTGAAAAATGATGTAATAAGAAAAGTTTTGCACCATTGTAACCATCCTTTCTTTTTGACAATGACAAAGAGGGAGAAAAACTTGCTAGCTTGCTATCTCAAAAGTGAAGCAATAAGTACTATCTCAAGAGAAGCAAAAATTTTGCTTAACCTCACATTTTAAAAAAAATGCTAAGAGACGTAACACTTATCAACTTGTTCGCTTGCATGATGTAAAATTGCTAGCTTGAACATTACAAAAGGAAGCAAAATTTGCTAGCTTGCACTTCTCAAAGGAGAAGAAAGAACTCACTAGCTTGCATGTTGTAAAGTGATGAAAAATTTACCAAATTGCTAAGTTTTAATATATCAAAAACTTGCTAATTGCACTTCTACTTTTTGTTGATGACAAAAGGGAGAAGATATGATGATGTGAAATCATGTATGATGATAATGCATGTTGATTTTAAAAATATACATGATGATTTGGAATAATAATCATGATTTTATTATGATGATATGATGTATGATGTGATTAAAATAGTTTCAACTTGGACTTTTGAGCTCATCTTAATATTTTTTTTGAAATTTATTAAGAGCTCTTCTTAACGATGCTTTCATAACTCCTTCCTTGTATCTCTCTTTATTAATCACAAAAGGGAAGAAAATTTTATAATGCATATTCTAGTTTACTAAGGGAGACTAATGTTATTATGTGCTTTAAAATTATTAGTTATACATTTTACCTTTTTGTTGATGACAAAGGGGGAGAAATATATATTGATGACACATGATATTAATGATATACATTAATGACATATGATATTGATGATATACTTAGATATCTTGGATATGAATGTATAATTCTTTTTGAATTTCTTTATTCGATGACTTGATGCAAATTCTTGTTAAAATTTGCTTGGAATATGATTTGTTTCGTGATACTTGAATTCAAGAGGGTGTGGTTCTCTTAAATTTAAGCTTTCTTTATTGAGGCATGGATTTAGAGGGAGTTAGGATTAACTCATGTCATCAATTGATTGTCAACATAAAAAAAAAAAGATTATTGAATCTCGAATTTTGATGATGAAATCAATTGATAAGTGCTTGATATAACAGGATTGTTAGAGTTGATTGATGCAGGATTAACTATGACAGAGATATTATTACAATTAGAGGCTTGACCAGAGTCAAGTCCAAGCATCGGGCCAGGGTTCGGACGATTTGGTTGGGAACTCGCCTGGAGTGCATTAGGAGCTCACTGAGGGTATCGGGAGCTTGCCGGGATGACACAAGGGAGTTCACCAAAAGAAGACCGAGACTCGTCGAAAGATTATCGTGGGTAACCAAAAAGGCATACCGGGAGTTGGGAAGGTCTTGAAGTGGATTTGTGGCCATGTTGATTGTAATTAATTAAGTTATAGTTAGCATCATGCAGGTTTAACCATGACGGTGAAAAGGAGTTATAGATCAGACATGGACCCATGATCAAGCTTAGGCATCAGGCCAAGGATTTGACGATATGGTGGGAGCTCGCTGGGAGTTCGCTAGAACTTCACCGAAGGTATCAGGAAGATCGCTAGAAACACGCTGGGAGATCGACGGAGGAAGACCGTGAGACTCGTTGCAGGGAATGTCGAAGGTTGCTGGATTACGGGAGTGAGGTTATTAAGCTTGGTGGTCATGTATGATTGTAATCCTTAAGTTGTAGGTTAAGATTGAGTCCTAAATGAGTGTGATTTGGAAGGAACCCAAATCAACTCAATAAAGCAACCGAGTAACTGTAGGGTTTGATTAAGCTTAGGTTAAGCTCAATTAGTTGACCAAAGAATTGGTCAACATTAGGTTCAAGTCAGAATTCGAAAAGTGGAGGGAACCACTTTTTCGAAGATTCGGACGGTTGAATCGTCGGTGAGTGGTGGGTGTACCATCACCATCCAGGATTTCGGGCGGCTATCAGCGATTGACCCGCTAAGGCCGGTGGCTGAACCGTCCGTACCCAAATTTTTCGAGTATGTTTAAATTTTGGCTCTAATTTCTGAAGTCATTTGGGGCCTATAAATACCTCAAGTTTTCTTGCATGCCAAATAATAATTTTGGGGATTACATTATATGAAAAATTATGTGTGAATTATAAAAAAAAAGAAAAAGAAAAGGGAGAGAGCTTAGAGTTAGAAAAATTCTTGAAGTCTCCCTTGTAAGCTTAAGTGTAAGGGTTTGATCTTTACCCAAAGAAGATCGATAGTGGACGCCGGTGTGTCTCAAGGAGGAGGACTCGGGAGTGGATGTAGGCCGGTTAGTACTGAACCACTATAAAACTATGAGTTCCTTTTTGCTTACCTTACTTAAAAATATTTCTTATTTTAAAATATTTGGTTGCAAATGTTTTATTTTAAATGAGAATGATGCTTTAGAAAAATTTGATGTAAAATTTGATAAAGGCATTTTTCTAGGTTATTCTTCTATTTCAAAAACTTATCATGTTTTTAATAAAAGAACATTAGTAATAGAAGAATCCATTTATGTTATTTTTAATAAGTTTTAAAATTTAAGAAGATTAATTTTGACGATGAAATTGATCTTGATACTTTTGAATTTAAATGATAATACTCTTAAAAGTTACTTGGATGAATCTAATACCAAATCCTTACCCAAAGAATGAAAGTATATGAATGATCATTCTAAGGGGCTTATAATAGGAGAAACATGAAAAAGAGTTTAAACTCGGTCTTTTTTTAGGAATTTTTGTGCAAATGTCGATTTTCATTCTCAAATTGAGCCAAAGTGCATTGATGAGGCCCTAAGAGATTATTCTTGGGTTAATGCAATGCATGAAGTGCTTGATCAATTTGAGAAAAATGAGGTATGAGACCTTGTTCCTAGACCTAATGACCGTTTAGTGATTGGTACTAAATGAGTCTTTAGAAACAAGCAAGATGAAAATTATATCGTGGTTAGAAACAATGTTATATTAGTGGCCAAAGATTTCAACCAATAAGAATGAAATGATTATAATGAAACATTTGCTCCCATGGTTAGACTTGAGTCATAAGGATGCTCCTTGCCTTTGAATCTTTTAAAAATTTGAAGTTGTTTCAAATGGATGTTAAAATTACTTTTCTAAATAGTTTCATTTCCGAAGAAGTGTATGTTGAACAACCCCCTCGGTTTTGAAAATAATTCTTTTTCTAATCATATTTTCAAACTTATAAAAGCTTTTTATGGATTAAAACAAGCCCATCGGGCTCATTATGAAAGACTTAGTATTTTTCTTATTTTAAATAAATTTTCTAATGCAAGGTTGATACCATATTAATTTTAAGTATTTTAAAAATAATTTTCTAGTTATTCAAATTAATGTTAATGATATTATTTTTGGATCTACAAATGAATCTTTATGGGGGTCTTTTGCTAAAGAAATGAGCTAAGAATTTGAAATGAGCCTAATGGGTGAGTTAATATTCTTCTTAGGATTACAAATAAAATAACTAGATGATGGTATCTTTGTTAGTCAAACTAAATACGCCTTGAACTTGATAAAACATTTTGGGATGAAAAATGCTAAAGTATTAAACACTTCCATTAGCTTAGTGTCAATAAGAAAATCATATTATTTTCATTTAAAGGTTTTCTAAAATTTATTGTCAAGATATCAATTAATAGATATTTTAGAAAACTTTTAAATGAAAATAATATGAGATTTTCTTATAAGAGAACTTGGAATGCTAAATCATGAAAATATATGAATTGCTTGAGATTAAGTTCCTTTTTGTTTGTGATAATGTCTTGAAAACTCTCTCCATGTTTTTTATCTTATTGTTCATAAAAAGGGGAGAAAATTTACATAAAAATGATGTTTTGCTATTTTATATATTTATTTGCTATGCTTACTTAAAATTACATGAGATAATTTTATATACATGAGTAACTCCTAAATTTTTGAATATTCTTAGATTTTTAAGCTTATCTTCGAAATATTCTTTTAGAAATTCACATCTACAAAATTGAGAACTCTTCTTAATGATGTTTTATAACTCCTCCCTTATTTCCTTTCTTTCTTTTTCACAAGAGGAAGAAAATTTTTCATGGCTCATATCGTATTTTACAAATGGGGAGCAAAAAATCATGTGCCTTAAAATCATTAGCCATACATTTTACCTTTTTGTTGATGATAAATGGGGAGAAATAGATATTGATAATTTATGTAATGACTTATGTAACAAGGGCATTTCTCTTTGTTTGTTGATAAACAAAAGGAAAAAATAGTTAATAACTTAAGGGGAGATTTTTAAATTTTTAAAATTTATAAAAATTCTTGATGAGTTGATGACTTAATAATTTAAAAGTAAATTTTTGTTGATGTATGAGTGTCTCATTGTAATCATTGAAATATTATTTGCTTGAAATATTAATTGCTTCATGATACTTGAATTCAAGAGTATGTGGTTCTCTTGAATTTAAGTTTTCTTTATTATGACATAGATTTAGGGGGAGTAAGGTTTAACTCTCGTCATCAATTTATTGTCATCATCAAAAAGGGAGATATTGAATCTTGAATTTTGATGATGAAACCAATTGATGAGTGTTTAATCTAACATGTATGTGTTAGAGAAGTATTGCAGGTCTAACGACGATGGAGGAATTGAGTTACAGCCAGATGTTGGGCCAGGATCAAGCTTCGGCATCGGGCCAAGGTTCAGACGATGTAGTGAGACCTCGTTGGGAGTTCGCTAGGAATTCACCGAAGGGATCGGGAAGCTTACACGGAACACACCGAGAGATCGCCGGAAGAAGACCATAAGACTCGCCGCAAGAATGCCGGAGGCCGTCGAATTAGCAGGAGTTAGGTCATTGTTTAGCTTGATGGTCATTATGGTTGTAATCATTGAGTCATAGTTAGGGATTGAGTCATAATTGAGTTTGATTTGGAAGAAATTCAAATCAACTCAATGAGGTAACCGGGTCCACTAAAGGGGTTTGATTGAGCTCAAGTTGAGCTCAATTGGTTGACTAGAGAATTGGCAACATAAGGTTTAAGTCGGAATTCAAAAAGTGGAGGGAACCACTTTTTCAAAAATTTCGGTGGTTGAACCACTGGTGATCGACAGTTGTACCACCACCACGCAGGTTTTCAGGCGGCTGACGGTGGCTAAACCACCTAGGTTTTCGGGCGATTGAACTGCCTAGGTCGGTGGCTGAACTGCCCATACCCTATTTTCAGGGTGCTTTCAGCGACTACACCGTCGACGCTAACGGGTGAACCGCTCATACCCGAATTTTTCGGATACATTTGAATTTTGGCTCTAAATTCTGAAGTAATTTAGGGTCTATAAATACCTTAAATTTTCTTACATTCCATACAATAATTTTTGGGATTAAATCTTTATGAAAAACTTGTGTGAATTGCAAGAAAAAGAAAAGGGGAAGGGAGTGAGCTTATAGTTGAAAAAAAATCTTGTAAAGAGTCTCTCTTATAAGCTCATGTTGTAAGGGTTTGATCTTCACCCAAAAGAAATCAATAGTGGATGCCGGTGTACCTCAAGGAGGAGGACTCGGAAGGTGGACATAGGCCAAGGTTAAGGTTGAATCATTATAAATTATAAGTGTTTCTTACTTGCTTTATTTACTACTTACAATTGTTCGTAATTAGAAAAGCAAGAGCATCATCTTTCGATTGTGTTTTTAAAATATCTAATTACTCGCCTTTAAGTTCAATATACACTTCTGATTTATGGTTTTGCTCCAAACGAAAAGTTTTTGTTAAAACGTCAATTTACACTTGCACTAATTCACCCCATCCCTCCCCCCCCCCCCCCCCCCCCCCCCCCCCGCCCCCTCCCCTCTTAGTACCAATTGATCCATACACTTACGATAATCTATAAAGATACTCTTCGGTTAAGTTAACCAATACTTTCAAGATATATCAGATGAGATTTTAAATTTTTTGACCGATATATAATGTGTGTGATATAGATGCTTAATTTTATTTCTAATTTATTGTGGAGTTGTAAAAATGATATATGGATTAAATTATTCTTAAAAATAATATATATACTAATTATTGTGTAATTTACTTTATTGTATATTGGGTTAAGGTTTATTTTAGTCATGTGATTTTGACTATGGATTATTGAAGCCCTTATAATTTATTCAAGTCTAAAATAGCACTTATATTTTTAAAATATAACATATAAGCCCCTTCCGTCATGTCTGAGTTAACAAACATTATAGTATATTTATGTTGCATGTTGACTCATAATAAATTATTAATATAATGATACATATAATTTAAGTTTTAAAAAAATAAGATTCATTTAAACCCCTATAGTTTTGGCAATGGACCACTTAAGCCCTTATGATTTATTTATGTCTAAAATAATCTCTATATTTTTAAAAATATAGCATATAAGTCTCTTCTGTTAAATCTAAGTTAACAAACGTTAGAAATTACTTACGTAACATACTGAATCATAATAAATTATTAATATAGTGATATATGTAATTTAAATTTAAAAAATATTAATATCCATTTTTTCGAGGAAGAGGAAGCGACGAAGGCGATAGTGGTGGACAAAAGAGGAGAGGTAGAGGTAGAAGAGGTCAGAAGCAGATGTGAGCAAGAGCTGGACCACCATGTAGTAAGCATGGGAGGTGAGGGTGCAGGAGAAGACGAAGTGGGAGGCGGTGGGGATAAGAAGCCTAAGGTGAGAAAGAGAGATCAGGAGACCACTGCATGCTTATTATCGACTTGATCGACACACATCCACCTAAGATAGGACCGGAAGTTCCTAACCTCATCATTAGCACGAGAGAGGCTAATGAGCGTACGACGCCCTACTAGGCAGTAGCGACTTGGTGCTACTGTTGGTGGTCGCTTCAACGATGATACTTCCTCGTGTCATTGATGGTGGTCGTAATTTTTTTAAAACTTATATAAACGTGTTATTACATTAATAATTTATTTTGAGTCAGTATGTCATATAAGCAGACTCTAATGTATATTAACTCAGACTTAATGGGATGGGCTTGTATGCTATGTTTTAAAAAATGCAGAAGTTATTTTAGACACGAGTAAATCATAAAGGTTTAAGTGGTCCAAGACCAAAATCATAAAGGCTAAAATAGATTTTAATTCTTTTTAAATTATGTGAGTTATTGTATTAATAATTTATTATGAGTCAGTATATCAAGTAAGCAGACTCATAAAATATGTTAACTTTGACTTGACGAGAGAAACTTATATGTTATGTTTTTAAAAATATATGAGTTATTTTAGATACGAGCAAACCATAAGGGTTTAGTTGATCCATGATTAAAATCACAAGAGCTAAAATGAAGATTAACTCATTGTCTATTAGAATGGGATGTCCCATTTACAATAACTCATACTTGTAGGTATAAAAAAAAAGCATTGGGGATGTTGTGATTATCATTAGATGCCACTCTTGAAGGTCTCCAACGCCCTAACGATGGAAGGCTTAGCATTATTCAATAGCTTAAAAATAGTAGACAACGGTGATGTTATAGCCATTTAGTTTTTGAGGGCAACTATGTAAATGATAACTATTTAATAGGGAACGAAATTTCACTTTCATAAAAAAGAGGAAAAGATCTCAAGCTTAATCGAATCCAAAAATAGATCCGTCCAATTTAATTTGACCATTGATAAGTAGTATCAGAATCTAATCTAGTATGTTATTGAGCCTCATTTTATTTTGGGGTCCAATTTGTATGCTGTTACTAGACTCAATAGTGTGTCCAATGGGCTTTTTAGGTGGCCCAAAATTAGTCTGTTTGATCCCCTACCGACCCATCAAATGATTCATGGCGTACTCATCTGTATCTCTCAAATCACTCCGACATTCTACTGTTTTGACATACATACATATTTCAATGTGAAGAAGACAGTTCTAACTTGTGTAAGGAAAGGAGTCACTCGATTCTTATGAATCTTCCAACGGAACTATGGTGGCAAAGGAAGTAGGGAGAGTCCATGGTGTCATCTTCCTCGTTCATCCGCATGCTATTATTCGCTGTCGAAAATGTTTGTACATAAAACCATCGATACATCTGATCATAGGCAACAATCAGTTTTAGTTGTGTTAAAGTCGAATATGATTATTTGTTATGCTAGATGAAGTCGATCCAACCGGAATCTATTGCTGGTTGGAAAAAAAAATCTTATTTTGATATTCGACTTGATGAGCTACCATGGATGTTGGCAATTTAAAATAGGTAGGTAGTGTTCAAATTTTTTAAAAAAAAAGTCAGAATTTTTGTCACAGCTAAAAGCTTATATTAAAAAAAATCAGAATTTTGATCTCTTGGAAGGAGGAAAAGAAAGAGAATACTTCTTCTTCTTCTTCTTCTTCTTCTTTCATCCAAAAAAGAGAAAAGAGAAGGCGAGGACATTTCTTGAGATGATGAAGTGGCCTCTCGGTCGTGAGACCCCGAGCGTCACTTCAGCCATGCAAAAGGGGAACTAAAATCTAAGTTCTAGCTGCTGCTTGGTGGAAACACCCTCAACCTCTACGCCTACCACCTACAAATCTACTGCTACGTATATATTTATTCTGGAGATGAAGCGAGATAATCACTTCTGGTTGGGTCTGTTAAGGTCGATAGGAAGAAGGGATAAAATTATCACATTAAGGAAGAAAAAGAGATGGCTAAATCCTCTGTAGTTCTCTCAATATTTTTTATAATTTCATAAACTTTATATCTTTCAGGATTTATATAATCCCCAAAAATACATTACATTAATGTATTAAGAATAAATCTCTCTTTTTCAAGAAACTCTTTTAAGAATCAATAGCCAATTTGACTTATCATGATGGGAAACCTCAATGGGTGCATCACATGCGTAGCAGAAATCAAAATAAAAAGCGGTTTCCCACACATATCAAATCATCTTGCAAAAGATTAGGGTCGCGAGAAAAATCACAAAAATCGAAAAATCATGATGTGTAAGAGATTAATTTTACCTAGGAAGATCGTATATCCCTATATTCCAGATCCGGATGGAGAAGATGAAGGAGGTCAAGCATCCTCCTCTCTAGCGGTATCCACACGATGGATCTCTACAGCGAAACTCCTCCAATCTAATCTCGCAACTCTTGCACAGAGGGAGGGAGGAGAATAGGAGATGGTGGCTAAAGTTGCAGCCTCTCAACCATGAATCTCCCCTCCTATTTATAGAGAGCCACCAAAACCCTAGGGCTCATGCTTTAGTGAGTATTGGATCTCCATCCAATAACTCACTAACCTTACATTATTGGATCTCTATCCAACAATCTCTTTAGGCCTCTAACTGAGCCTTAATCAATGAGCTCATCAGTTTAGGGTCACATCTAATGAGAATATGGGCTAATTAGATCTTCATCTAATCCTCTATTCGCTGAAGCATCCACCATATGTGTGTGACCCTCTAGGTCCAATACCAAGTTGGCTGTGGGTCACTCCCATCAGAACTTCAATCCTCTATTCGCTGAAGCATCCACCATATGTGTGTGACCCTCTAGGTCCAATACCAAGTTGGCCGTGGGTCACTCCCATAATAATTCACTCGACTCATCGACTATAGACGTACTAGGCCACTACGCCATAGTCCCCAAACGGTACAGGGAGATCAAATCCATTGGACCTGTCTGTTCATAGTTACTGTGTATATATAATCCCTCATCCAACTAATATCCTAGAGATCGTATATTGGACATTGTACTGTCAGGTCACATACGGAATCGGCATAGTCTCGCTATAATTGGATTCTCCCGAATAACTCTTTCTCCGAATAACCCTGGCCAGATATTTGTCTGAGCAAGCACATATGAGATATTCCTCTCGTGATACCGAGAGTGGATGATCTTCTATTGACACTTAATTGCCTTCGTAAAGTTGGCTACCAATCTCGATAACCAATTGTACCATATTTGGAACTTTCCAAACCTGTAAGTCTGGCATAAAAAAAAGGAGTACTCATACAAGGCTTCCTTGGTGTCTCAAGTCTAAGGACCAAATACACAACTGGGACTATGAAATCGCTGTTTGACATTATGCATCATTAACCATACAACATTCCATAAGCAGATCAATCAGTGAACTCATTCTCCAATGAGCATATGTATTATATCCTTAGTGTCTCCACACAAGTGGCTATGAAACTAACCGCCTCCATCATATGAATGGGTATATAGTACACTGATCTGTCTGGTTATCTCAATATCCCTCTTGAGTAACCTATGATCGAGATTATTTAGGATCTGTGTTTAAAGGTGAATCGATCTCATTATCGTGATCTCATCACGATCCGACTCCCATTGCACAGAACCAAGGACATCACAATATATATGTAACAGATAATGTGAGAATATGTCAATATTAATTATAAGCAAAAAGATCATACAACGTGTCACACGTGCCATCACTCACGTGATTGGCTTGCAGGGCACCTGTAACCAGCATATCCTTCCATAAATATTTCCTCTTGATGAAAAAAACTTTTCTTATGATGAAATTAAGCTCTTTATGATACTTGAACAAGTTTAATTCTAACATTCTCTCCCCTTAAACTTGTTCCATTTAACACGTCAAGTTTCTTTTGAAGTTGTTAAAATGTTTGAAATTTGAGAGGCTTTATAAGTATATCGGCCACTTATTCACTTGTCTTGTCATAATGTAGCTCCACTTCTTTATTTTTGACATGATCTCTTACAAAATGAAATCTTGTATCAATATGCTTCGATCTTTCATGGTAGACTGGATTCTTGGCTAAGGCAATAGCTGATTTATTATCAACATAAATCTTGATTGACTTCTCCTGTGGCATATGAAGTTCCTGGAGTAATCTTCTTAGCCATATTGCATTACAAACACAGGAAGATGTTGCTATATATTCTGCTTCATAACTTGATAGTGCAACGATATGCTAATTTTTTGAAGACCAAGTAAATGTAGCTTCACCAAAATAAAATACAAAACCAGTTGTTCTCTTTCGATCGTCATAACTTTCAACCCAATCACTATCACTATATCCAATTAGATCCATTTTTTTTTTATGATGATGAATAGAATATTTTATACTCAATTGTTCCTTTAATATATCGTAAAATTATTTTATCAACATTTAAATGAGAAGTCTTAGGAACTTCCATGTATCTACTTATTAAACCAACTCCAAATCGTATATCAGGTCGAGTGCATATCAAATACCTTAAATATCCAACTAGACTTTTGTAATAAGTTGAATTAATATATTTACCTTCGCCTTCCTTGGTCAACTTGGTGCCATATTCAATAGGTGTATCTGTAGGATGACAATCTTCCATGGAGAACTTCTTTAGAATCTCTTTTGCATAATTTCCTTATGAGATAAAAATTCCTTCATTGTCTTGTATAACTTCAATACCGAGAAAATAAGTCATTTGACCCAAGTCGGTCATCTCAAACTCCTTCATAGAGTGTTTAAAATCTTTAATCATGGAGCTACTACTGCCTGTAAATATTAAATCATCTACATACAGACATACAAACATGATATCTTCATTAGAGTTAAATTTTGTATAGAGCATGTTCATGTGGACATTTAGAAAAATTATTTTGAATAAAATAAGCATCTATCCGAGAATTTCATGCTCGTGGGGCTTGTTTAAGCCCAGAAAGAGCTCTCTTTAATTTGTATACTTTGTCTGATTATTCATAAATAATAAAACCAGTGGGTTGTTGAACATAATACATATTCTTCAAGAACTCTATTAAGAAATACTAATTTGACATATATTTGTAAAATTTTTCATTTCATTTGAACTGCTAGGGAGATAAGTAATCTTACTATCTCTAATCGAGCAACTAGTGCGAACACTTCTTCATAGTCAATCTTATATTATTGTTTATATCCCTTTGCGATCAATCATGCTTTATATTTCTCCACCTCTCCTTGTGCATTTCTTTTTATTTTGAAGATCCACTTAACACCGATCGCTTGGCGGTCTTATGGAAGTGTAGTAAGCTCCCATATATCATTTTTATTGATAGCATTAATATTCTCCTTCATAGGTTATCTCTAATTTTCTTATTTACAAGCTTATTTGAAAGTTAACTAATAATATCCTGCAAAAAGATAAAATAAAGAAAGCTCATCATTGTTAGTATCAATTATTCGAGCCACATCATACAGCTCCTGAATTAGTCTTGTCCTTCTTATAATTGGACTTCTTGAATCATGTGACCTAGCTGATCTCGGTGATGATTCTGGTTAAGCATCTTCTGTGCTTGCTTGTATTATATCATCCTCTTCTGATGATATAGTTTTATTATTTTGTTCATTACTTTTCCAATCTCAAATCTATTATTCGTCAAACTTAACATCTCTGGATATCACAACTTTATTTGTGATAGAATTATAAAGTTTGTGACCACTGGACTTCTCAACATAACCTAATAAAATATATTTCTGACTTTTATCTTTAAGTTTTGTTTTATTTTCTTCTGGTATCATGGCAAATGCAACACTTCCAAAAATTCTTAAATGATCAACTCTTGGTTTCTGTAGGCTCCATACTCTTTCTGGTGTAGAATTACCAATTCATCTTATTAAAAACCTGTTAAGTAAATAAATTGAATAAGCAATAGCATCTCCCCAAAATTCTTTAGGAATTTTTCTTTCCTTTAACATGTATCGGACCATATTAAGTATAATC
The DNA here is from genome assembly GCA_029747655.1 of Ensete ventricosum. Classification (NCBI taxonomy): domain Eukaryota; kingdom Viridiplantae; phylum Streptophyta; class Magnoliopsida; order Zingiberales; family Musaceae; genus Ensete; species Ensete ventricosum. The sequence continues at coordinate 19,252,381 of JAQQAF010000006.1, forward strand.
CTATTTTTCATTTCTGAAATATCATTTTGTTGAGATGTGTATGGAATTATAAATTGATATAAAATTCCATTATTTCTATAAAAACTTTCAAATTTATTTGATGTATATTCACCACCTCTATCTATTCGTAAATATTTAATCTTACAACCACTTTGTCTATCAACCAAGTCTTTAAATTTTTTGAATTTATTTAATACTTCTTTCTTTTCCTTTAGCATGTAGACCTAAGTTTTGCCACTATGATTATCAATGAAGGTAAGAAAATGCATGCTTCCTCCAAGTGATACTGAGCTGATAGGGCCACAAACATCCGAGTATACCAAATCAAGTTGATGTCATGCTCTTTTCGTTCTGCTGATTTTAAAAGGCTTTCTTTCTTGCTTACCCATAACACATACTTCACATAATTTTGATAGGTGATCAATTCTTGGCATTCCTATCACCATATTAAACTTCTCTAGAAGTTTTAAAGCCCCAAAATTTAAGTGTGCATATCTAAGATGTCATAATGTAGAAATATCCTCAATATTAGTCTTAAATAATTTGATCTATCAAAAATACATAAATGTAGAGGAAATATTCTATTCTTCACCATTTTCATATGTGAGATTAATGTCTTAGTCTTATCATAAATTAAAAGAGTCATATCTTTCATCTCAATATTATAACCTTTTTTAAGTAATTGTCACAAGCTAAGAATATTATTTTTCATATCAGGCATATAGTAAACATCTGAAATACATAATTCTTTGTCATTATTGAGTCTAAGAACAATTTTACCTTTGCCTATTACTGGTCTTTGAGACAGATCACCAAATGTAATATTCCCAGAATAACTTGTATCCATTTTTGAAGCTCTTATATCTAGATACTATGTCATAGACTGGTCTTCCTCCAAATTATCATAAGTCATCAGCAAAACTTGATTTTCATTCTTCTTCTTTTTTCAACAAAATTTACCTTATCACCTTGATTGTTAGGATTATAATAACATTCAAAGGAGTAATGCCCATACCTTTTGTAAATATAGCATTGTATTTCAGACCTTTTAGAATTTCTACTACGTCCTCGATCATAACCTCGGCCTCTTTGGCTAGAATTTTCTCCACCTCCTTCATTGTTTGGAAATTTTTGATAGGTCTGATTTCTACCATCTCTTCCTCTTTGAAAATTTGATTTACCTTTATTTTCAAGAGTAGGCTTGGTCTGTAGTGCTTGTTCGACAGTTTGATCTTCTACTCTTTTTGTAATCCTTTGTTCATGAACTTGAAGGGAATCCATAAGTTGTTCTAAAGATATTTTTTCCAAATCTTTAGATTCTTCAATCGCAACAGCAATAAAATCAAATTTTGAATCTAGTGATCTTAGTATATTTTCAATCATTTTTTGATCACTTATTTGTTCACCATTTCTTCTCATTTGATGAACAATAGAATAACTTTTGTTAAATAATCAAAAATAGTTTCAAAATTACCTTGCTATAATTTTTTAAAATTGACTTGTAAAACTTGTAGACGGAGTTTTTTTTACCTTATCAACACCACCAAATGCTTTTTGAAGAATTTCCCAAGCCTCTTTTAAAGTATTTGCTGGAGCGATGATCTCGAATATCGTATCATTAAGTCCTTGATAGATCATGAACAAGACCTTTTTCTCCTTCTTCCTTCTACCTTTGAGTTGTTCTCTTGCTTTTGCATTCAATACTCCTTCTATTAGACTTGTTTCAATAAATCCATCTTCTACAAACTCCCATATATCTTGGGAGCCTAGAAGAACCTTCATTTGAATGCACCATATGTCATAATTTTCTCTTGTCAATCTAGGGACTTGGAGTTGGAAGGTGCTTGAGGATGAAGTCATAGCTCTGATACTAATTGTTGAAGTCGATAAGAAGAAGGGATAGAGTTATCACACTAAGGAAGAGAAGGAGACGGCTAAATCCTCGGTATTTCTCTCAATATTTTTTTTATAATTTCATAAACTCTATATCTTTTATGACTCAATATATGGAGTTTATATAGTCCCCAAAATATATTATATTAATATATTAAAAATAAATTTCTTTTTTTAAAAAAATTATTTTAATAATTAATAATCAATTTGACTTGTCCTTTCATAAATATTTTTTTTTGATGAAATGAATATTTTCTGTGATGAAATTAATATACTTAAACAAGATTAATTCCAACAGGATGCTCGCCTGACATTTCATGAAGAGGGGAGTCCTATCTTTCACTCTCACCAAAGCCGCAGCTGTGTCCTCAGACCCTTCTTGGAGGCATCCATTTTGATTAACTCCATGTCCGTAGGTTTACTGAAGTATCCGAGTGATATGAGCAGCAATACAAAATCTCTCAGCTCCGCTTGTTCGTGAAAGAAGACATCCATTGGTACTCTAACCAGGAGAGTAACTGAGACCATATCATCATATCACTACTATTACTTCAGATGTTCATTACTGGGTCTGCCTGCCTCTATGCCACTCTCCTTGAGTATGCAGAAGCATCCATTTCCGTGGCAGTAGACAGTTGTTTCATGAGGTGAAGTAATGATCATGATCTATCATCAAAATTCTACTTGCAAAACCATCTAGTAAAACTTATCACTATCTATCTTTACAGTTCCTTTGAATGGATATAAAGAGAAGGTTAAGTTTCAATTACTCGATCGTATATATATATATATATATATATATATATATGAGCTGAGTCGTCAAAACGTAAAGCTACAAGGAATTAATCAGATGAAGACAAGCACAGAGTTCGAGTTTGATGCTGAAGAGAAGGGGACAGAGGTAATTAAAAGCCTTGAAACCGAACCGAACCTCCTTCCGCGGCGTCGGTTTCTGTTGTGACAAAAGATGGCCACCTCTTCTCCACCACATTCCCCCCACCACCTCGGAAACCATCCTCCCCCCCCCCCCCGGGCACCCCACCCCTCTCTCTCTCTCTCTCTCCCTCTCTCCCTCTCTCCCTCCCACCATGTTATTATATCGTGTGCTTCGTACGTCTTCTTCTTTGCATCAGCCTTCCTTCCTCTCGTGTTTGGGGTCCCATCGATTGCTCTCCACTCAGGGCAAGCCCATGCTACGCCAGCCCTAATAAATTGGTGGTGCTACTCTTAGACCATTTCTTCCTTGAGGACTTCCCTCCTTCGGGATATCAACAGCAGCTAGAAGTAATAACATCATACACTTTAAACGTTAATCCTTATCAAAGCTTGAAGATTTGATACATTTGAGATCATACCACTTATGCTTTGCACGAACTCATCATATACCATCCATAAGATCTTGTGCATGTGAACACTGGACGCATCTCTTTTCCTTCGCATCACTGCTCCCAGTGACTTCGGTTTCCTTCTTCTTCGCTCCAGCTGCAAGCCACTTCGGCCATGGAAGACAGTCACCGAGGCCACAGCAACAGCTCCAGCCTGCAGAGATCTGCTCCCGACGGCACCGTCACCGGGCCCGTGCGCACCCGGTGGACGCCGAAGGCCGAGCAGATCCTCATACTGGAATCCATCTTCAACAGTGGCATGGTAAACCCTACCAAGGACGAGACCGCGAGGATCCGAAGGCTTCTCGAGCAGTTCGGCCCGATGGGAGACGCCAACGTCTTCTGCTGGTTCCAAAACCGGAGGTCGAGGTCCCGTCGCCGCCAGCGCCAGCTGCAGGCGAGCCTTGTGGCCGATCCTAGAGCTGCAGGAGTCGCGCAGCAAGTAGGCGGTGGAGTTCAGTCTTCTTCTGCTTCTTCTTCTTCTTCCTCCGCCGCCAACGTCATGTTGATCGATGATAGCGCCCAAGATCTCTTCTCGATCACTCGCCAGATGGGACTCATGATAGCACTCAGTCTCCCGCCGTGCGCTCGTCTGATGTCTCGCAGGTGCACCATCAACCTGGTTAGTGCGTGGCTGCCTCTTTCTGGATTTCTCATAGTGGTGCGGGACATGACAACCAGTGATGGACTCGACAAATGAAACAAACGACAAAAATGCTACCTTAAATCTAAGCAAACCCCTTTCTTCTCTTTGTTTCAAGGACTCACTACTCTTCTTATACTGAGGCATGGACTCTTCTGTCGATGACAAAAATTGACTGACTGACTGCTCGATTAAACTTGTTTGGTCTCTTCTGCTCCTTTCGCCACTAGATTTCCAGATCTGAGCATTCAACATCACAGATCCATCTAAGTTTTGGATTCTTGAGTTGAGAAGCTCAAGGTAGTCACCAAATTTGGGTTTCGGATAGATCTTTTGTATGTTGAACTTTTGTCTAGCGTGTTCATGTGCTCTTGAGTTTTCTTTTCGTTGGTTCTTCCTATTGTTTGATTATTTAAAAGCTGCTCTTGAGTTTTCCATGAATCATCAAAGTTTAAGCTAAAGATGAACTGATTTCCTCCTACATTCACATGAACCTTCTTCTTCTTCTTCCTTTAGAGTTGATATGTAGATGAGATGCATCATTGCAGGAAATATAATTGTGTTCATCGATGGGGTCCTTAACGAGGTTCCAAGCGGACCTATAGACCTGGGAGCTATGTTTGGTCAAGATGTGATGCTTGTCCATTCCTCTGGGGAGCTGCTGCCTGTCAATGAGCATGGGATCCTTACGCAGAGCTTGCAGATGGGTCAGAGTTACTACTTGGTGCGTAATTCTAGTCAGTTCAACTTCTTGTTGATTCTGCAAAATTAATGGACCCCAAGTCACTCCATTTCTGCATAGATAATACTTTGATATATACCAAAAGAACCCAGATGTAATGTTTGCTTGTTGTTCAGGTCGCAAAGCCTACTTAGACTTGTAGTTTGGAGAAGAGTGCCTTGAGGATTCATGCCGAGGTCCAGAATGTGAAGCTTTTTTCATTCTTCTAGTTAACAACAGGCTGAATCATCATCATCTTTCGATGTCAAATACATATGGTCAGAGAAGAAGTAACTTCGCAATTGTTTGAATCATGGTTATCAAGATACTAAACAAGAAATTGTTGTATTCTTAGCAGGATATAGAGTGTTTGTTGGAGTTGTTTAATGTATTTGTTCCTTCTTCGTTCTATGCTAAGATCATTTAATATTGAGAATATATGTTGGGGAAGGAGGAGTAAGGAAATGATAAAAAAATAGAATATAACGAAAACGATTTCAATCAAGAAAATGACATAGTATTAAACATGAGGTACTAGAACACTTATAAGATAATCTCCAAATGCATATACTCTCTGCACTCTTGTTTCATGAATTAAGGTCCTATTTATATAACCTAAAACTACTTCACACCACTTCATTCATCCCACTATCTCACTATATCACTCATGATTAATAACTACATCCACAACTCCTAAATATGAACCGCTACTCCTAAATATGAGCCACTACTTCTAAACATGTTAACTACCTATGGAACTATCATGAATCAATTCTCAACACTCCCTCTTAATTCATAGTTACATACATCGATTTGAGATATAAAATAAATATGCTTCTAAACTAGAAGTAACTTATTGAGAATATTTGTAACTTGTTCATCTGTGTTGTAGTACTTCATTGTTATAGCTCCATTTGCTACAAGATCTCGGATGAAATGATAGCGTATCTCTATATGTTTCATTCTTCTATGAAATGTTGAATTCTTCGTCATTACAATTGCACCTTTGTTGTCACAAAATATTTCTGTTGTTCTTTTTGTTCTTGATGAAGATATTTAAGAAGTATTCTAAGCCATATAGCTTAACATGCTGCTGATGTTGCAGCTACATACTCTGCTTCTGATGAAGACAATGCAGTTGTTGCTTGCTTCTTTGAACTCCAAGATATAGCTCCTCCTAATTCGAGGCTAAAAATATTGCATGAAGTACTCTTTCTATCATCCAAATCTCATGCCCAATCACTATCAGTAAAATCAAATAATTTATATTTAAAATTATGAAAATACCAAATTCCATAATCGCAGTTCCAACAATATAATGCATAATTCTTTTAACAGCTCCGAGATGATATTTTACTTAGGCTCTGCATAAACCTGGATACTACACCAACAGAGAATGTAATATCTGGTCGAGTATAAGTTAGATAAATCAAACCTCCAACCAAACTTCTATAGTATCTTGCATTTGTCAAATCTGTACTATCTTCAAGTTTCAATTTCTTATTTACATTCATCGGTGTAGCTGCAGCTTTGCAATTAATCATGTTAGATTTTTTGAGCAGATCCATTACATACTTTCTTTGTAAAATAAATTTTTCATATAATCCTTGCTTCACCTCCAACCAAAGAAAATAGCGCAGTAAACCTAGATCTGACATTTCAAACTTATTCATCATGTATTTTTTAAATTCTGTCACAACAAAGTCAGATGAACCCATATATATAATATCATTAATATAAAGACAAACCATAAGAATATTATGTTCACCTTACTTCTTTAGATAAAGAGTATGTTCATTATCACTTTTTTAAATCTATTTTGATAAAATAACAATCAATTTTAATGTACCATGCTCTTGGAGCTTGTTTAAGCACATAAAATACTTTTTTTAGCTTATATACCTTTTATTCATGTCCTTTAACAAAAAAACCTTCAGGTTGAGTAACAAAAACCTCTTCTTGTAAATCTTTATTTAAAAACATAGATTTCACATCAAATTGATAAACATGCCAACTCAAATAAGCAACTAAAGCCAAAAAAGTTCTCACGATTTCGAATCTAGCAATCGGAGAAAAAGTATCATCAAAGTCAATACCTTGTTGCTACGAATATCCTTTTGCTACAAGCCGAGTCTTATGTTTTTGGATACTTCTATCTGCATTATACTTTGTTTTGTATACCCATTTCAATCTAATAATTTTTTTTTGGTAGATCTATTAGCTCTCAGGTTTCATTCTTCTTAATTGACTTAATTTCCTCCTTCATTGTTTTTTGTCATTCCTCTTTTTCAACTGCTTCCTCAAAACTTATAGGATCTGAAATAAATAAAGCAAATGTTGAATCATAAATCTCTATTAGTAATCTAAACCTTCATAGAGGGGTTTCATCTAAGAAATTATTTGCTGAATTTAAACTGCTACTAGGTGAGTTTGACGTTGAACTTGTTGGAGCAGGATATGTCACTTGATTCGGTGGAGTGACTAATTCTGCTGAAATACGAATTTGTGTTTCACCTTCATTGATATCTTAATTCTAACTTGCTTTTTCATCAAATACAATATTTCGGTTAATAACAACATTGCCACTTACAAGATTATATAATCGATATGCTTTGGATTGTATAAAATATCTAATTAAGATGTATTTTTAAGATTTTTCATCAAACTTATGATGATTTTATGAATTTACCAAAGCATAAGCAATACAACAAAAAATTCTTAGATGACTTACACTTGGCTTTATACCATACCAAGCCTCAAAAGGAGTTTGATTCATAACAGCCTTTGTCGATGAAATATTCAATAAATAAACTACTGTCATAACTGATTCTACCCAAAACTGATTCGGAAGATGCTTTCCTTTAAGCAAACTTCTTATCATTTCATTCTTACGTTTAGTCACACCATTTTGTTCTAGTATATATTGTGCTATCAATTCCCTACGAATATCATTTTCTTCACAAAAAGAATTAAACTTATTAGATACAAATTTACCACCTTTATCTGTCTGAAGTGTCTTTATGCATCTACCACTTTGTCTTTCTACAAGTGCCTTGAATTTTTGAAAGTTATCAATTGCTTCAAATTTCAATTCTAGAAAATATACCCAACTCATGCGGCTATAATCATCATTAAATAACAGAAATATCAATTTCTCTCAAATGATTTTGTGTTCATAGGTCCACATAAGTCAACATGAATTAATTCAAGATAATAAGATGCTCTCTATACTTTTCCAACATTATTTGTCATAAATGCATCATTCGCAATAATCAATTGAATTAATTTTAGATAATTCGTAAACCATTTATTTTTTATTTAACAACCTTAAACCCTTAATGTTAAGATGTTCATATCTCAAATATCATAAACTTGTCTTATTCTTTTGATTGGTAACAAAAGCATGTTTCTTAATATTTGAAACATCAATTGAAAACATCTTATTTTGCGTGATGTAAATATTTTCTATAATCAAACCAAATTTTTTATCTTTAATAGTGCATAAACCATCATCAAATATAACTGAATATTCAATATCTATCAATTGTCCAACACTCAATAAGTTATGTGATAAACTAGGAACATATAAAATATTATCAAGGTGTTTTACCTTCTCTTGATTTGTATTCACCTCGATTGTTCCTTTTCTTTCCACTTGGATTTGCTTGCTATCTCTAAGTCTAACTTTCAACCTGTGAGTTTCATAAATATATCTGAATATTGATATTATGTCTGACATATGATTAGAACATCCACTATCTAAAAACCAAATATCATTTGAGATATCAGTAACTTGTGAATGAGTCATAAACAACTTATTATTATCTTTATTTTCCTCCACATAGCTTGCTTACTTTTCTTTTTTCCAACAATTTGTCTTCATGTGACCAAACTTTTTATAATAGTGACATTGAATTCCACTCTTGTAGTTTTTCTGATCATAGTTTGATTGTCTTTCATCATGCCCATCAAAGTGCCTTCTTCCTCTTCCTCTTCCATTTCCTCTACCACGAAATCCTCCTCTGTCATGTCCTCTTCCTGTTGATTTTTTGTCTTCTTTTAAAGTAGAATACTCCCCCTTAACCTGAAATATTTTTACCTCACTTTTTTTAAGTGATATGTTCAACATTGCTTCATTTGCAACCCATTAGTTCATTAAATGAATAAGTAAATAATTCATTTGACTCTTCAATTGCCATAACAATATGATCAAATTTTGGAGTTAAACTTCTCAAAACGTTTTTAACGATTATTTGATCATGAAGATGTTCACCATATGATTTCATTTGACTAACAATTTCAGCCATTCGAGAAATAAAATATTATACTAATTTATTACTTTTCATAAATAAAATTTTAAACTTACGACGAAAGGTTCAAAGTTTTACTATAATCACCCTTGATGAGTCTTGAAATTTATTTTAAAGTATCAAACAAGCTTGTCTTGAGGTTGTTGCTACTGTAATTCTTGAGAATAGTGTCTCATGTATAGCTTGTTGAATGAAGAACAATGCATTTGAGTCATTCTTTCTATTCTCCCTCAGCTTGGTTTCTTCATTTAGATCTATATATCCATTCTCAATCAAGTCCCAAAGATCCTAAGACTTGAATAGAGTCTTCATCTTGATTATCCAAAATTTGTAGAATTTGCTTGAGAAGATGGGAATAAGGGGTATGAGACAGAATTGTCATTAAAAGCTATAATGCCCAATTCAGATTTAAATCTGGCTCTGATACCACAAATGTTGGGGAAGGAGGAGCAAAAAAAATGATAAAAAAATAGAATAATATAATATGAATAACGAAAACGATTTCAATCAAGAAAACAACGTAGTATTAAACAAGAGGTAATAGAACACTTACAAGATAATCTCCAAATGTACACACTCTATGCACTCTTGTTTCATAAATTAAGGTTCTATTTATAGGACCTAAAACTACCTCACACTACTTCTTTCATCCCACTATTTCACTATCTCACCCATGATTAATAACTACCCCCACGAGCCACTACTCCTAAATATGTTAACTACCTATATAACTATCAAGAATCAATTCTCAATAATATAAACTAAGCTTTTGCTTTTTTTTAAAAATAATTATATCTATTTATTCAAAGTATTAGGGTACCAAATGCTCAGTAATGAGATATAACTACGAGGGTCATCGCTCCGGTTACAAGATTATGTACTTCCATGTTACATTCTGTCTCAAATGTTCTCATTTAATAACAGAGACTAAAAATATTATATCATCATGGACTTTGGCTTTTGTGTTGATTATATCATGCTATTTTTGTATAAAATCTAAAATATTAGTATTAACAGCAGTACAATCATACAAGGACAACAGACTAGAAATGCTATCTATATATGTCATTTGCTGCATTAATTTTACTCATCATCACAGTTATTGTTACAAAAGACACTAAGATTGATATCATTATCTTTTTTTCCATAGAGATTACAAAATAAAAATCAAATATGAAGGAGACCAACTTGTTTAAAATATATGCTTGCTAGTAGTGTGAACAATAAAAATCTTTCATAGGGATGTAATAATGATTAGATCCATTAATCTTGTTAGTATATCAAAACCCACTCTTATTGCTCAATAAGAATAATGAAAAGACAATTTTAGTTGAAGCACCAGTAGGCTAAGAAAAAGAAACTGTGATCTTTAATCTCTTTGAAATTGGCACCAGTGGAAAGGGAAACAAAGTAAAAGACTATCTCATGAAACCATAACACATTTCATACTAATATGGACTACAGCATAGAATTTTATGGTATATACATATAACTACAATGTCAAGAATCTTGACTTTGTTTCACTGAAATCATAAGAACCCGAAACACATACCATTATCAGCAGAACTTCCAAGATGACTAACAGTGAGTTCCCAAACAAACAACGTCACGTCTGGCTGTGGACAAAAAAAATAATACAGATTTCCTCAATAATTAGTATCTGGATATAATCCAGTTTGTCATTTCCATAGGAACGAACTTGAATTTTCCATACAGTTCTAAGTATCTGACGCCACCACCGCGAAGCAAGCAAACCTTCATGTTTCAGTTATTATTATTATTATTTCATTCTGTACGGTTCGCATGGTATATATAAACTACTTTGTTCCCCGACTGGTGATAGCAGCGCTTCTGCTTTAAGATTCGTGCATGCATCGAGTTGGGCCTACGATGTTTCTCGTTCGATAATAAACCGACCATGATATCATTTGTCATGATTCAATCCCGTAGGATGACTCATCAACTTCGAATTAAGAGTCTAAATTAGCAATGATAGATCCATCCAATCTCATCCAGCCTTATATTTTGGGATTAAATTGGATGGTAGGTTTGCTGAAGTTGCATTTACTACTTGGCAATTAGTCAACCCGTATATACTTTTTCATCCCTTCATTTTATTTAATTACATTATTTGTTACAAAATATACCTATTTTTATTAATTCTAAATCCAAAAAATATTTAATTAAACCATTAAGTTTTTGCCTTGGTTTGGCTCGGTCACGTGGGCAACTAACTAATGGTGTCGCATGTGGACCCCACAAATCGAATTAGAAGAAGTGGGTCGGATCGCACCCGATCAGCTCCCGAGCCCGACCCCTCCTCCATCCGTTGGTCCAAAAATTGCCCTATCAGCCACATCAAGAAAAACCGACGGCCGCGATCTCACCCGAGACGAAGAACTGCTTCTTGTATGAAGATATCTCCCCTACTTTCTCCGCTCGTCGCAGCGGAAGAGGGACGAAGCTTCTCCTCGAGGTGGACCGATGAGAACCCATCTCCTCCTCCCAGTGTCCCTCGCGATCTCATTCCTATGCCTGTCGTGGATCTCCGGACTCGCTTCCCTCCCTCCCCGCGAGCTGCTTGGAATAGCCCCCGAAGGTGATGATCTCTATTAACCGCATTGGATTCTCCTTTTCTGTTTGATATCTTATTTTCTTGCTTTCCCTCGATCTCCCGTTCCTGGAAGATTCTTGTGGTGTTTCTGATCTCTTTGGTCCGTCAGATGAGAACATCTACAAGTCGGATGTGATTAAATGCAAGGATGGATCCAAGAAGTTCACCAAACAGCAGCTGAATGATGATTTCTGTGACTGCCAAGATGGAACCGACGAACCGGGTTTGTGATTCTACGCCGAAACTTTTTGGTTTCTTTCTCGTCTACTTTGCTCGTGTGTGATGAGATAAGTTCCTTTTGTTTTTTTGTGGTTTTTGCGCTCATGTTAGGGTTCTAGTCGGAAGAGCATTAGCTCAGGCTTCTTTCCGTTCATTTGTTCTTATTCTATTCGACGGTTTTCCTGATTATATTACTTTTGGAGCTTGCAGGAACATCAGCCTGCCCAGAAGGTAAATTCTACTGCCGGAATGCGGGTCACATTCCACAGACGATCTACGCTTCTCGTGTAAATGATGGCATTTGCGGTAAGAAGGAAAACAACTGTCTCTTTTCCCTTTCTTGATTTTGGCTAATTTTGCTATTCCAGCTGAAACTTTCTGCTATGACTGCAATGATGCTGTAGAGAGAAAAAGAAAGAAGAAAAAAAAAATATAAAAAAGGGATAAATTTAATATTGTTTTTTGTACATTTGAGGATTGCTTATTTTGTAAGGAATCAGCTTCAGTTATATAGGGGGATTTACGTACAAATGTTTATGGCGGTGAAATATGCTGAGTTTAATTGTTGTTTCTTTTATGCATCAATTCTTCTGTTTTCCAACTATGTTCAGTTAACCAAGAAGACATGTTAAGTTATTGCAGGGTACTGTTAGACCTGAAAGTAAATTTGTTTGGATATGTTTGTAAATTATCATGCAACTTTAACCATTTGGAACAAATTTTATTTCAGTTATAATGTGCTGTGTTATACATCTATACTATAGCACAATTGTTAACTGAAAATTGTGTGCTATGTGTTAAACACATAGCACACAATAGCACAATTGCGTGCTATGTGTTAAACACGTAGCACAATTGTTAACTGAAAATAGAAATCATGTACTATGTGTACTATAATCACTATTGTGCTATGTGTTTATAACAATTTTCAGTTATAATTGTGTATATGATTTTTATTTTCAAATAGTATTTTATATGACAACACCAATAGCCTCTGTTGATAATTGCCTTGTCTTCTATGCAAAATTGTTAGTAGCACATGAAGTCTGATAATATTATCTCTAGGTTTTCATTCTATTCTCTTCTTATGGGAATACCATATAATTTATAAGTTATATTTGATGACTTTTGAACCTTCTTGCCTCTCCACTTGCTCATGTTGTTACATGCAGATTGTTGTGATGGGAGTGATGAATATAAAGGGAATGTGAACTGCCCGAACACATGTTGGGAGGCTGGGAAAGCAGTGTGTGAAAAGTTGAAGAAGAAGATAGCAACACATCAGGATGGATTAGTTATCCGGAAACGAGAAGTTGAAAAGGCAAAACAGGCATTTGCCAAAGATGAAGAAGAATTGTCAAAGCTGAAAAGTGAAGAGAAGATACTTAAAGGACTTGTTGATAAACTCAGAGGTGCAATACCGTTAATACATACAATGGCACATCCAAGTTTAGTCTTTGTTGTTCTGACACTTATTATAATGATTTTGTACATCTCTCAAAAGTTAAGATTACTGTGTAGTTTAAACAATTGCAATATTTAATATTCCATGATACTGTTGGATTCAAATCTAAGTGCTTGGCGCTCTCACATTATCTCACTAGAAAACAATACATAATTAGGTAACACAAACTTTGCTATTTGATTTTACTTGAATGATGGACAGGTCATACTGAATAATTTATCTTTGAGAATGAGTGGACTATTAACGGCCAATCTTTCCAGCAACTTCATCTTTAAGAAATGAGAAATAGTTACTATGCATTTTATATATCATCAGGCTTCATAGGTGAAACTTGATAAATTATTCTTTGCTCTTTGCTGGACATCTTATTTACTTTGATTATTGCGGGAGATCTTTACTTGTTTATAAGCCGTGTAGAAAATGTCGACCTCTCTTGTTAGAATATCAAATTTTCATATTTCTTGTGTTAATTGTGACATTCATACACAAATTATAATGTCTTTTCCTTTCTTCTTTTGGCTTGGTACATCTATATTCCATCTTTTTATATAACACGTATATGAAAAGAAATTGAGAGGTCCACCTCTCATTCATGTGAACTCTGATAAATTAAATGGACAATTTTACACACTTATATGAGTTGCAGATTTAGGCGTAAACATCATGGAATTTGTTTTTACAATTCCATATTTGTCAAAAACTAACGTAAGCTGAAATTTAAGCTCAACTTGCAGGCTTTTATTACTCAGCTACTGAGTCATATTGATCCATCAACAATGTATGGATTGTTTTTTCTACTAGGTCACCAATTTCTGGCCCTTAGTGTGAGAATTCACTTATATAGCATTTATGCTTCCTTGAAGTCAATTGGCTGCAAAAGATGTGCCTCACTTTGGTAACTTCCAACATGGATTGGTTCCCAAAAATTACATCTCATTTCTACATCTTTGGTGCAAAAGATGTGCCTCCCTTTATTTATTGCTTCTGTGTTAAAATATGTCTACTATCTTAACCAAGGATCATCGTTTCAAGTACCGGACCCGTTACGATGATCTGGTTAGACCGATATATTGGTTATTACTAGTGTTCCGTGTCTTAGTACACTGGCACGTATTGACGTTTCGAAGAGTAAGAAAAAGGAGAAGAGGAAGGGTCGGTTGAGTAAGAGGAGGAAGAAAGGAGGAAGAAGAGGAAGAAGGAAAAAGAGGTAACAATAGAGGTAGACGAAGGAAGAATACAAATCGATGGAGGGGAAGGAAGAAGAGGAGGATAGGAGGTGGGAGTGTACATGGGAAGAAGGAATGTGGCGGTAGTGGCTGCAACGTTGCCAGAAGAGGGCTCATGTTCGCGAGACCTAATTTCTATTTCAATTTTTTTTCTTTTTTAATGCTGAGTTGGATGGGCCACTCATTATTTTATTATTATTATTTTTCTTGAGTTGGATCGCTCGCCCGAAGTGTCACGAACAAAAATATAAACATGGTGCTCAATGTAATGCTCATGCATGTCCATGTCTTTCGATTTTTGTTCACGATTTGTACAACAAGTAGCGGGCTAGCAATAGGCTTGACAACCCTAGATTGGTTGTCTTTTATGGTTGTTTTCGGCTTGTAAATGAGAGTTGTGTCATGTGGACACTTGTAGGGGGATTTCGGTCTCTAATGGACCATGATCCTTTGTGTGCGACCGTTCAAAGTTTGTGAAATCCATGTTTGTAATTTGCATTGGCTATAAAGTGTTTATTGAAATGATTGCTTGTGGATCCTGTGTGAAACGTTTTCTTTAACCCGTTTTCTCTTTTGTAGGTCCTAAGAGATCATAAAAGGTTTCGGGGAGGTTGACCTTTGCGAACGGACACGTAAGGGTACCACACGACTTAGGCAAAAATAGTTAAGTTCATGACGTTTGGTATCAGAGTGGCACACATAGAAACAATTGGCATGCAAACGTGGGAGACCTAGTGGGCTGCATGGAGGGCAGCCATCACGTGCGACCGTTGAGGGAAACAAACATTAAGATATAGGGAAAGGAGTCGCTCAGAGGAGTGGGCATCCAAGATTGACATTCAGAGGAATGACCAATCCTTTGCGCAAGAGGCACTACGAGGACAAGCAAGTTAGGAAGAATGCGTAGGACCCAAAGATTGAGACGGTTGAGTTTGAGCTACGGCTCGACGTTGGCAACCAAACTTCACGGTGCTCAAGGCAAGTGAGGTACTTGGTAAAGGATGAGACTGTACAAAGTGGGATGGGTTGCACAGTGATTGAAAGAGTTGTGCAAAGCTCACAGAGGCGAGGGGAATTGCTAACTCGAAGAAGTCGGTATTCATGTAAGGGCTTGTATGCAGACGATAGAGTGTACGTGGCCATCCCAAGGCGATTGAAACTTGGCGCCTTGGAGCATTGAAACTTTCTCTTCGGCATGGGAATGATATGTCCGTTAGGAAGCTAAAGTGTGCAACAAATTCAGCATGTTGCTAGGCCTTGAAGGGTGCAACAGGGGCTGTATTGGCGAAGAGTCATAATCTAGCAAGTGCGTTTGCAAGGGCAGAACAATGCACAGTTTGTTCAGCAAGATGGAGTAGTCCTAGGGGATGGTGATCTCCAAAACTTCTAAAGAGAAAGATGTGAAGAGGAAAGTTGCTCCAACATGACAGATATCCAGGAGGGACAAACCCTAGTTCTCCAGAGGAGGAATCATGTGTAGTGGATCGCACATGTTGAGGAGTACCTCAAGACAACAACTCCACAAAGCTCAACGGATCGAGCGAGCAGCGAGGAGTCGTTGTATGATCTTACATGAGGTAATGCATTGCAAGATCAAGCGGGGGAGAGACCCATGACAACATCAAACGAAGGCACACGTAGAGCTGATGTGGAAATCAGACTCAATGGAGGGCTGACCCGTGGAATGGTGGGCGCGAGGGCCACCATCAACTCCATGTAAATCGAGGGGTGGAGCAATTTGGATGGAACTTGGTGAAGTGCCCAAGCCGCATGAAGGGAGTCGACATAGAAGATGAAACATAGAGCGGAGGCACAAAGCTTTCCTTGGACAGAGGTCAAGGACTTTAGCTCTTGTAGAGGCAAGAGCGGGATCATGTCGTTCCATAGGTTTTTCATTATAATGGAGCAGATTCATCCTACATGGTGCCAAAGATGAATGGAGCTTCGAGGCACATGCACTTTATCTCAGAGAAGCATTTGACGGAGGAACTAAGGCGACTTAACTTGCAGAGGTGAAGTTGAGATCAAAAGACCTTAGCATGGGACAAGAGGACGTAGAGGCGAATACTCTTGAAGAATATGCCACAGTGCTGCCATTCGAGTTGTCATGAAGAAAGCGGTGCGTAGTGAAGATTGTGTTGGTGGGGAATAGAGGCCCAGGATCCAAACAATGGTGCACCAATTTCAGTGAAATCTGTAGACTTCGAGAGCTACTAGGCGACAGACTATCCTAGAGCATTGCTTTGTCTGGGTGTGACTTGAGAATGGGTGGACGAAGGTCAATTGCCAAAGGAGCGAACGCAACCGGAGGTGGCGGAGGCCTTATAATATGTTGGTAGAGGCCACACATGGAGAGATCGTAGTCCGAGTTCATCCCATAAGAATCTGAATGCAATGGAGATGTCACCTGGAGGTGACATGGTGCAGTGGATCGTGGTGGAACAGTTTAAGGCAATACAACACACGCAGGAGAAGTCCCGTGAGGGACTTGATCATACAAAGCTATGATCAGGAGCTCCATTTCGGTGAACAACACGACAATAAGATGGGCTATGGATTTAAGGAGTGAATGCCATGGGATTCTAGAGGTGGGTCTTCCGTGCATGCATCGAATTGTGCATCAGATGAAAGCCTTGAACATCAGCATATAAGGGTTGTGTACCATCGAGGGAGAATTTTGAGTGCAAGTACCAGTGAGTCCCATGGGGGACTTGATTGTACATAGGTATGATTAGAGCGATTGGAGAGTTAGATTGCTCCAGTGCTCATATTCGCTTAAGGGAGCCCGACAAGTTAGAGAACAAGGCCGAGTAAGTGAATGATGCTAAGGAAGCTAAGGAGAACAAAATTGGTGCGATTCCTGCGACGAAGGCCATGCATGGGAGTTGCAATCAATCTTTCCATCAACCAAGGGGAATTGCTCGGAGAACACGAAGGTGTTGAAGCAGGTGGTCGAAATGGGCGAGGAAGCGACGACAAGTCCAGATGGGCCTAGCTATCCAAAAGCTAAGCGCCGATCAAAATGGAGGTAGACTCAGAGGAGTGTTATAGTGTCGTAGAGGTGGATCTACCAATTGCGAAGAAAGGACGCAGATGCGAGGCAACGGGTAGTAGTGCCATGGGCTTGGCAGCGCCATGGTACCGCAGGGGCGGGACTTCCATGGAGTCATTGATCCCTTCCTCTTATGGAGGGAGAGCGTTGGTCGTGAAAAGGGTCGAGGAGGTGGAGAATGCAGAGGCAAACTCCAAGTACCAAGAGAAAGCTGAGGGGCAGAGGCCACGAAACTTCATAAGATCGGTGTCAACGGGCTTCTCATCAAGACAATTGAAAGTGGAGGACGTCGGGTTGATACAAGAGTACTTGACCGAGGAACTAAGTAGGTAGTACGTTGTGTTGTACCCTTTTTTACTTAGAGGAGTAGGCGGCAAAGATGATGGAGAATACAGTACAATCCCAGACTGTTAGAGACTTGCTCCAAGTTGGGGTGAAATTTTGCTCTTTTCGAGCAAAACTTCTTGCATTCCAGAAGTTCGATGGCAGTGAGAAGGTGAATCGCAGTAGCTAACTCAATGCAAGAAGTGCAAACACTTCGGGTGCTTCGGAAGTGTGAGCAAAGAGCGAGCGAAACTTAGTAACCAGCTCGATGTATGAAGTACAACTTCGAGGAGGTGGGCGAAAGTAAGTAACCTTTCCTTTTTCAACTCTTAAGAGAATGAGCAAAACCGAGTACCCCAATTTTCTTATTTATCCAGCAGAGGAGCTCTGTGTAGGTTCAAAGACCCTTCGAAAAAATCTAATGGAAGATGAGTTGTTAAATCCTCACCAATGGTGATCGGTGCTACTGAGAGTAAATTGTCAACTTCATTTCCCAACAAGATGCTAATCGAAAGCAGAAGTTATACGAGCCTACTTGGAAGCGACAACTAAGTTGAAGAAGAATCGATGGATAAATTTTGTAAAGGAAGGACCTAAAAAACTTCAAAGTCTGTGAGGTGATTGTCGTTAAAGCTCCAACAAGCCGCCACCCAGTTTAAGCAACATGAGACGATTGAGATACTGACGCATAACAAGGAAGGCCTTTTTCTTCATTAGAAGGAACCGCAGGAATTAGCAAGGATTAACACAATTCAGTCGACACCACACCAGAGTCAGTCATTGGCGAGTTGAAGCAGCATGGCGGATCAAAGTTCGACTACTCGACAACAACGGTGAAGAGCACCTGGGAGCCAAGAGGTGTGTTGCAGCTAGAACAGAAGATTCAAGATTTAGCAAAAGGCGAGGAAATGCAACTTCTACAACGGCTTTGACGAGGATGTTGAATGAATAAATGGGGGAGAATGTCACAAACAAAAATATAAACAAGGTACTCAATGTAATGCTTATGTATGTTCGTGTGTTTCGATTTTTGTTCATGATTTGTACAGCAAGTAGCAGACTAGCAGTAAGCTTGGCAGCCGTAGTTTGGTTAGCTTTCATAGCCGTTTTCGGCTTGTAAATGAGAGTTGTGTCATGTGGACACTTATGAGGATTTCGATTTGTAATAGATCATGATCCTTTGTGTGCAACCATTCAGAGTTTGTAAAGTCCATGTTTGTAATTTGCATTGACTATAAAGTGTTCGTTGAAATGGTTGCTTGTGGATCTCGTGTGAAACACTTTCTCTAACCTGTTTTTTCTTTTGTAGGTCCTAAGGGACCATAGGAGGTTTCGGGGAGGTTGACCCTTGCGAACGAACACGCAAGGGTGCCACACAACTTTAGGCAAAACCAGCTAAGTTCGTGACAGAAGGGAGGGTGGTCCATGTACCGGTCCTTGCCCAGATCATTACGTACTACATGTTTTGTACCATTTTTGGTGGTACAACAGTTCTTGATCTTAGCCATACTTTCTATACTACTTCAAAAATGACTAGCTAGAACTTTTATATGCTAGGCACTCTTCTTGTAGGCAAGGTTCACAGGAGTGACATGAAGTATGGAACAACAATTGTTGTGGAAGGTGCCTGAAAATGAATGTGCTGGTAAAAAGATAAATAAGAAGTAATAATGACAAAAAAGTATTCTTTAAAATACCATTAGAACTAGAAAAGAAAACAAAAAAAATATAACTCATGCTATGGTGGAGAGAAATTGCTAGACCTCAATATAATTGTGACATGTGTCTGATATATGATTTTTCCTAAAATATTTTGACAACATAAATATTTCTCTGGCTAAAGCTTTTTGCCAGTGATCTAAGCTGCCTGATTCTTTAGGCTTTGAAATGCCCTGTAAAAGATAAAAGATCATGCTTGCAATCAGATAGGTTGGGTTTTATTTGATAAAATTATTGCTTAGAGTCTGATGGACATATATATATATATATATATATATATATATATATATATATATATATATTGATTTTCATCATTTTCTATGTGCTTGTTCAATGTTGTGCATTGAACTTACTGTCACCAACTATGAGAATTAATGTTCAACACCTTGGCAGCAGCCTTGATTGCTGGATGTTTATGTTACAATGTCATTGAACTAATTATCTAGGCTGACACTTTCTTTTGTGCTAACTGCTGGAACCAACCAACTTGAGTTATGTCAACCACTAGACTGACAATCCATCTGGAATGGTTGTAGTACTCCTAGTACTTCTAAAATTTTTCTTTTAGGATGAAATGTTATTGTCTATCTCGACTTGATCTTCATCAGGACAATATGCTGAACTGAAAGATATGCTATAAGAGGCATTGGTATATTGCAAAACTGATTTGTGGAACTTGCCCAGTATTTTGTTTTCTAACAATAATGAATAGGATATGTGAGATTACCATGCAATGTTCCCAGTATCAAGTTTGACTTTACCTTCTACACAGAGCATAAAGAACAAATAGAGAAGGCAGAGGAGGAAGAACGTCTGAGAAAGGAGGAAGAAAAGAAACAAAGAGATTCTGAAAGACAATCAACTGAGCAAAATAAGTCATTGGAGGAGTCTCCACCGGATCACTATGAGGGTACTCATGACACATTGTTCGAAAAGACCAATCAGGTAAACTTGATCATCTAAAATTTTACTTTATTATTGCATTTTGCACCAACATTAATCTTATCTCATTATCTTATATTTTTCTTTTTTGACTCAAACCATTTGCACAAAGTTTAAGCATTCATGGAATACCTGAGGGCAGCATGGTGAGTGAAATAAATTATGATAGAAAGTTCATTTCAAGAATGGCCAACGAACTAAATTAGGTGATTAAAAAGATACTAATGGAGAAAAACTTATGTTGCCTGAACCACTTATTTGGCCCCTAAAAATGTTTGAAGCAATTTCAAAAATTGGTAGCAAAATGAAGGTCGCAAAGGTGACTCAGAGAGCATATGGGGTTCCAACTGCATTTGTACTCATGTGGACTTTGGATTGGACAATATTCTAAAAAATTGGTGGTTTATTCTAAAAAATTAATTAAAGAAGCAAATATATAATCAAGCTTAAATAGTGAGTATGTAATATGTTATATGACTTCATTTAGTGTTTTTAAAAGGTACTCACCGTAGCGCTTGGGTAAGGTGTGGCGAGGCCCGAGCACCTCGCAAAACCTTCGGGCAAGGCATTTCAGTGAAGCATCGCATGAGCGCTCACTGGAGCCCAGGCGCTAGGTGCCTCGAGTGAGCGCCCGAGTGAAGTTGGGTTGAGATTCGAGCCTAGTTTGATTGAATAAGCAAGTTGGTTCAATCGAACTAATGTACCCTAACACAAAACCCATGCCCGACACAGTGAGACAAACTCGAAGTGAAGCCCTATGTCTACCGTTGCTATAGCTCCGTCCATCACTACAGGTTCGTTTGTCGCCTTTGTTTGCAGCTTCGTCCGTCGCTGTCGCCTTCATCCATAGCTTTGTCTGTCATCATCGCCTTCATCTGCAGTTTCGTTTACCGATCTCTCCATCCATCTTCCTCCACAAACATCAGTTACTAATATTCTCAGTTCCCTCTTTAGACTCGTTTAGCATTGGTTAGAACCATTTAGCACCATATTGATCCACCTCATTGTAACTATTTAGCACTGGTTAGGACTGTTTAGCACTGGTTAGAAACCTGTTTAGCACAGGTCTCCATCAGTAGAAACCATATTGTGTCATTTTTATTTTTTAAAATTTAATATTTAGGAGCGCCTCGCTATGCTTGGGTGGACGCCTAACACTTTTAAAAACACTGACTTCATCAAAATAGGTAATACTTGCATGATATATGGTCTGAGTCTGCACCATGCTCATGGTTGAAGAAGCTAGACATGTTATTGGACATGTGATTGGTAGATGGGATGGGTTGATTTAGTTTGACAAGGAACATTTTATGTTGACCTAAGCTAGGACAAGGTTGGTGTATCAAGTAACTACCTATTTCTAGTAGATCAGAAAAAAAGATTGTATAGATCCTGATTTTTGGCTTTTGAATTTAAGTTGATTAATTCCTTCCTAGAGATTCCAGACTGAATTTGATGTGGGATCATTTTAATATATTCTTATTTGAATATATTTTTATTAGTTGAGACTTTGAGTATTTTGTAAATGTAAATTGTTGACACAAAAGACTTGGATGACCAAAGTGAAACATAATGTTTTAAGTCTTAGATCAATAGTAGATTTGATGAAGATTTATGTATCGGTCCCAAGAATTGTTGGACATCAAGTTTTATTCCTTAGAAAAATAAGTATACTTGGATGTAAATATCAACCATATTTGCACCAACCAGAATTAGGTGCTGCCTTAGGAGCTTATTATTCATATCTTCTTACATGATATTCTTGGTGTCATATGGATCGTTAAAGTTTGAGTACCATATTAAATTTCGTACCATATCAATGTGCCGAGCTTTGCTCGGTATGGTATGGTATGGTCAAGTTGTCACGGACAAACATATAAACAAGGTGTTTGATGTAATACTCATGTTTGTCTGTATCCTTCGGTTTTTGTACATTCTTTGTACAACAGTAGCGGGCTTGCAGTAGGCTTGGTAGCCCTCGTTTGGTTAGCTTTTGTAGCTAGTTTCAGCTTGTAAATGAGAGTTGTGTCATGTAGGCACTTGTGGGGACTTCGGTCTGTAATGGACTATTATCCTTTGTGTGCAACCGTTCAAAACTTATAAAGTCTATAGTTGTAATTTGCATTGACTATATAAAGTGTTTGCTAAAGCTATTGCTTGTGAATCCCGTGGGAAGTGCTTCCTCTAACCCGTTTTCTTTTTTGTAGGTCCTAAGGGACCATAGGAGGTTTCAGGGAGGCTGACCTTTGCAAACGGACTCGCAAGGGTGCCGCACGACTTAGGCAAAACCAGCTAAGTCCGTGACATTTTGGTATCAGAGCGTGACAAGCACACGCAAAAACACTTGCCATACAAACGTGGGGGACCTAGCTGGGCTGTGTGGAGGGCAGCCAGCACGCGCAATCGTTTGGGGGAAACGAACATTGAGATGTAGGGAAAGGAGTCGCTCAGAGGAGCGGGCATCCAGGTTTGGCATTCAGAGGAATGGTCAACCCTTTGCGCGAGAGGCACCAAGAGGATAAGCAAGTTAAGAAGAATGCGTAGCGCACAAAGGTTGGGTTGGCTGAGTTCGAGCTACGGCTCGATGTTGGCAACCAAACTTAACGGTGCTCAAGGCAAGCGGGGCGCTTGGTAAAAGATGAGACCGTGTAAAGTGGGATGTGTTGCTCAACGATCGAAATAGTTTTGCAAAGCTCACAGAGGTGAGGGGAATTGCTAACTCGAAGAATTCGATACTCATGCAAGGGCTTGTATGCGGACGATGGAGTGTTCGTGGCCATCCCAAGGCGATCGAAACTCGGCGCCATGGAGCATCAGAACTTTCTCTTCAGCATGAAAAGGCTATGTTCGTAGGAGGCTGAATTGTGCAACAAGTTCAACATGTTGCTAGACCTTGAAGGGTGTAGTGAGGACTGTATTGGCGAAGAGTCGCAATCTAGCAAGTGCATTTGCGGGGGCAGAACAAGGCACAAGTTGTTCAGTAAGATGGAGTAGTCCAAAGGGGATAGTGGTCTCTGAAACTTCCAGCGGGAAGAATGCAAAAAGGAAAGTTGCTCTAACAGGACAGATATCTAGGAAGGATAGGTCCTGGTTCTCCAAAGGGAGAATCATGTGCAATGGACCGCACATGTTGAGGAAGAGTACCTCAAGACAGAATCTCCATAAAGCTCAACGGATCGAGCGAGTAGTGTGGAATTCGTTGCATGATCTCGAATGAAGTAATGCATCGGTGAAGTATCTAAGCCGCATGAAGGGAGTCGACGTAGAAGATGAAAACATGGAGCGGAAGCATGGAGCTTTCCTTGGACAGGGGTCAAGGACATGAACTCTTGTAGAGGCAAGAGTGAGATTATGTCGTTTTATGGGTTCTTCATTCTGATGGGGCGGACTCATTTTGCATGATGCCAAAGACAAAGGGAGCTTCGAGGCACATGAACCTTATCTCAGAAAAGCATTTGACAGAGGAACTAAGGTGATTCAATTTGTAAAGGCTAAGTTGGAATCAGAAGACCTTAGCACGGGGCAAGAGGATGCAGAGACGGGTACTCTTGAAGAATATGCCACAATGCTGTCATTCGAGTTGTCATTAAGAAATTGGTGTGCAACGGAGATTGTACTGGTAAGGGGATATATACCTATGATCCAGACAATGGTGCATTAATCCTAGCGAAGTCAGGGGACTTCGAGAGATACTAGGCGACAGACTGCACTAGAGAGATACTTCGTCCAAGGGTGACCCGAGAATGGGTGGGCGAAGGTGAATTGCTAAGGGAGCGAACAAAAATCGGAGATGGCGGAGGCCCTACGATGTGTTGGCAGAGGCCACACATGGAGAGATTGTAGTTCAAGTTCATTACATAAGAATCTGAATGCAATGAAGATGTCACTAGGAGGCAACATTGTGCTGCGGATCGTGGTGGAATAGTTTGCGGCAATACAACACATGTGGAGATGTCCCGTGAGGGACACGATCATGCGGAGGTATGATCAGGAGCTACTGGGAGCTCCACTTCGATGAACAATACAACAGAAAGAAGGGTTATGGATTCAAGGAGTGAATGCCATGGTACCGCAGCAGCGGGTCTTCGGTGTGTGCGCATTGAATCTTGCATCGGATGAAAGTCTTGGTTATCAGCATATGAGGGTTGTGTACCACCGAGGGAGAATTCTGAGTGCAAGCATCAAAGAGTCCCATTAGAGGGGACTTGATCATACAGAGGTATGATCGGAGCGACTGGAGAGTTGGACTACTTCAGTGCTTATATTCGCTTAAGGGAGTCCGACAAGTCAGAGGACAAGGCCTAGTAAACGAACGTTGTTACCAAGGAAGCTAAGGAGAACAAAATCTGTGCAAGCCCTGCAACAAGATGACGGAGGTCATGCATGAGAGTTGTAGTCTGTCTTTCCGTCGATCAAGGAGAACTGTTATGAGAACATAGAGGTGTTGAAGCAGGTGGTCAAAAGGGGCGAGGAAGCGACGACGAGTCCAGAGGGGCTTAGCTACCCAAAAGCAAAGCGTCGGTTAGAAAGGAGGTGGACTCGGAGGAGTGCCACAGTGCCGTAGAGGCGGACCTACCGAGCTCGAAGAAAGCGACGCAGATGCAAGGCAACGGATAGTAGGGCCATGGGCTGGTAGTATCATGGTACCGCAGAGGTGGGACTTCCGTAGAGTCATCGATCCCTTGCTCTCATGGAGGGAGAGCGTTGGTCGTAAAAGGGGCTGAGGAGGTGGAGAATACAGAGGCAAACTCCAAGTAACAAGACAAGGCGGAAGGGTAGAGGCCAAGGAACTTCATAAGACCAGTGTTGACGGGCTTCTCATCAAGATAGCCGAAAGTGAGGGACTTCGGGTTGATGCAGGAGTGCTCGACCAAGAAAAAAGTAGGCAGTACGTGATGTTGTACCTTTTCTACTTAGAGGAGTAGACGACAAAGATGATGGAGAAGACGGTACAATCCCAGAGGCGACCAAAACTATCAAATACTTACTCCAAGTTGGGGTAAACTTTTTTTTGCTCTTTTCGGAGAAAACTTCTTGTATTCCGGAAGTTCGATGGCAGTGGGAAGGCGAATTACAGTAGCTAACTCAATGCAAGGAGTGCAAACACTTCAAGTGCTCCGGAAGTGTGAGCAAAGAGCAGGCAAAATGCTAGTAACCAGCTCGATGCATGAAGTACAACCTCGAAGAGGCGGGCGAAATCAAGTAACCTTTGCCTTCTCAACTCAAGAGAGTGGGTGAAACCAAGTACCCCAGTTCTCATACCACGAGGAGGGCGAAATCAAGTAACCTTTGCCTTCTCAATTCAAAAAAGAATGGGCGAAACTTAGTACCCCGATTCTCTTATTTATCCAGCAGAGGAGCTCTGCATAAGCTCCAAGACCCTTCAAAGAAATCTAATGGAAGATGAGTTGTCAAATCCTCACCAATGGTGATTAGTGCTACTGAGAGTAGATTGTTCGCTTCATTTCCCAATAGAATGTTAATCGAAAGTGGAAGTGATGCTAACCTACTTGGAAGTGACAACTAAGTTGAAGAAGAATTGATGGGCAAATTTTGTGAAGGACCTCAAAAACTCCAAAGATTGCGACGTGATGCTCGTTAAAGCTCCAACAAGCATCCTCCTAGTTTAAGCAACATGAGATCATTGTGATACTAGCGCATAACAAGGAAGGTCTCTTCCTTCATCAGAAGGATCCGCATCAATCAACAAGGATCAGCACAGCTCGGCTAACCCCACACAAGAGTCAGTCATTGGTGAGTTGAAGCAGCATGGCGGATCAGAGTTCGACTACTCAACAACAGCGGTAGAGAGCAGTTGGGAGCCAAGGGGCATGTTGCAGCCAAAGCAGAATAAAGATTCAGCAAAAGACGAGGAGATGCTGCGTCTACAGCGGCTTCGACGAGGACGTCGAAGGAATAAGTGGGGGAGAATGTCACAAACAAAAATATAAACAAGGTGTTTGATGTAATTCTCATGTTTGTCTGTGTCCTTCGGTTTTTGTACATTATTTGTACAGTAAGTAGCGGGCTTGCAGTAGTCTTGACGGCCCTCGTTTGGTTAGCTTTTGTGGCCGGTTTCAGCTTGTAAATGAGAGTTGTGTCATGTAGGCACTTGTGGGAACTTCGGTCTGTAATGGACCATTTTCCTTTGTGTGCAACCGTTTAGAATTTGTAAAGACCAAAGTTGTAATTTGCATTGGCTATATAAAGTGTTTGCTAAAGCTGTTGCTTGTGGATCCCATGGGAAGTACTTCCTCTAACCCGTTTTCTCTTTTGTAGGTCCTAAGGGACCATAGGAGGTTTCGGGGAGGCTGACCTTTGCGGACGAACTCGCAAGGGTGTCGCACGACTTAGGCAAAACCAGCTAAGTCTGTGACAAAGCAGTACGCCAGGGCATACCGATATAATATGTCTCTCTATATATACAATTAATATATAAAATATAAATATATATTATAAAAATAAAAAAAATCAATATATAAAAATATAAAAACAATATAAAAAAATCTGAAAAATAGGCGTATATAGCCTCGGCGACGTCGCCTCCTCTTCTCCTTGTTGCCTCGCCTACGCCGTTCAGTGAAGAAGGCGTCGAAGGCCATAGACGCCTCCGGCCTTCGCGAAGAATGCAGCGAAGGCCGCATACGTCTCCGGCCTTCGCGAAGAATGCAGCGAAGGCCGCATACGTCTCCAGCCTTCGGCGAAGAACGTGGCCAAGAAGAAGGCTATAGAGTCACTCACGAGGCGATGAAGGAACCGCCCGATAGCGGGCGGTCCACGTATCGGTCTGTTGGCGGACCGGTACGTAGAGCCTAGTATGGATGGTACAATTCAAAATTTCAATCGTTGCTGTCATGATCACCATATAGTGAAGCAGATTTACAAATTCAGAAATTATGAAATGATGTCAAAATAGAGAAAACATGGGGAAGATTGGATTAACAGTCATATCTAAGTACATATAATATGCAGCAGTTTGCTGTTTTATCTTGTATGGTTAAGAAGTCCGAAGCTGGTTTCTCTCTTTTATCAGATGTCTCCATCATGTTTTACCCTTGCTAGAAAACCAATAATAACTTGCTTCCATTCTTATACTAAGGAAAAAATTGTCTGAACTAGGAACAATTCCAGCAATTATTCTAGCAATTAAGATTATGTCACTCTTCTGATATTCATGGCACTAGTATCTTTATGACATTCCCACTTTTGCTTATTGCTGGATAAGATGGATATTGGTCATGAATCTCTAGATCAATTGGAAAAAGAGTATAATTCTGGTATTGATATTCATGCTGATCACACTGCGGGTCAGGTATTCCAAGTTCTTTCTATTGTTTTCATTTTTAGTTTATTTTTTCTAGTAATTTCCTTTCGATTTGTTGTCATGTACTTTCACTCTTTTATTGGAGCAGATTGTTGATGATCATCATCACTTCATCAGATCTGATCATGGTTCTGATGATACAAGTGATGAGTTACTTTCAGGCCCTTCTACAGATCAGGTAATGAAGCAACCTCATGTAACTCTCTCTGGCAGCCTTATGGTATATAGAAAGTTGTATGAGTTATTAATTTTGTATAATCTCTTGGATTCTTCAACTAGCATGTGGATGAAGACAAAACTACAACTAATGCTGGTCCTAATTATGAAACTGGAGCCAAGGAGATTGATTCAGATCATGCCGCAGAAATGGTAACGGCAAAACCTGACGTGCTTCTATTATATTAAAGACTGCTGGTCTTTTAAATATTGCAGTTCTTGCTGTAACTTATGATATCTTGAGCTAAGAAGTTAACTTAGAGCTGCTATATATACATCTGATTTGGATAGATACTGATCCTACTATTTTCATGGAAGCAACTGAAAGATATCTTTTTGTGATATATACTTTATTTTAATAAAGATTGCTACCGACAAAAATCTGAAGCTGCTGCAAAGTTCCTGAATCACAAAAACTGCCAAATTTGAATCTCTTCTAGTGACCGAAACCAAAATTAGAAATATTTATGAGAGATGCATTGCCCAGGATGACCATACTGAAAGATGGTTCCTTATTGTGGAAACTGAGCTTCATTTTAATGGTCTTGGAGACATGTAAGACAGGAACATAAACAAATATTTAATTACTAGAAATGGGTGCATGCTATTTTTACTGTCATTGAATGCTTAGCAGAGTTTTATTTTTGGCTGATGTTTGGGTTAATCGATTTCATGTTGTTAGAAATGTAATGAGATGATAGTTTATTCTCTAATATAACGACAGGTTGTGTGCTACATTTTATCTAAACCTGGCAATGTACTCAAGTGTTTTCAGCTTTGAACTCTTCTAGCTTAGAGACTGCATAAATTTGTTTTGTGTAAGAGAAAAGTGAACATATTAATGCTATTTTTTTGGCTCATGGCATCCTCAACAGTATGCCTGCTTACCATGTGACAAAATTACAACCTTGTTCAAGATTGTCTTGTATGTCACATGGTAAAATCTTGCAGGAGAAGGGTTCAGAGAGCGCAGATGGTTTATCAAGAGAAGAGTTGGGACGGCTTATAGCATCACGATGGACGGGTGAACACTCCATGAAAGAAACAAATGAACCTGATGATGCAAAAGAGGAAGAACATGAACAAGAAGAACAAAATCAAGATTCTTCAGACACTGTAGAAGAAGAAAGTTATGACTCTGATGTTGATGATGATAGACATAAGTTTGATGATGATGACTTTGAAGATGAACCAGATGAAGAATATGGAGAAGATCATGTTGAACCTGATGGCTCTTATGACCCTGACAAAGATTACAAATCTGAGTTATCAGGTTTAAATGGAATTATTCATCCACATCCTAATTTAGCTTTGTCTTTAAACCTGTTAAAGTTTTGATAATGTGAGGTTTTGGAATGTTGAGTTTGTCACTTTCCTTTTGCAGATTTAACTCCATCAGGTACCTCATCATGGGTGGAGAAGATCCAACAGACTATTCAAAACATCCTTCAAGCTTTTAACTTTTTCAAGAGTCCTGTGGATATATCAGGTAACTAATGTGTTGCCTTACAGCTCTGTTAGGAGCATGAGAATCATGGCATCTTGGTTTTTGTCATCTGCAGAGGCTTCTCGTATTAAAAAGGAATACAATGATGCCAACTCAAAATTGTCCAAGTTGCGATCAAGAATCTCCAGTTTGACCGAAAAGCTAAAACATGATTTTGGTAAGTATACCACATGAGATTTTTGTGTACTGATAAAAATCATTTGCTAGTAGATATGTTTGTTCATGTGCTTACGAAACTAATAAAATTAAGGGTTTTGTTATTTGGTGCCTTAGCTGCCAACAGCTCTACATGTTCAAATCATTATCAAACTTTTACTTTTCAATCGTGTTGACATTTCTGTTTTAGTCATCCTGTATCAAATTTCACTATTGCTGCATGTTTAACTTTTGCTTGGTTCTATGACGTGCTACTATCCTCGTTACAAACAGTCTTCTTCAGTCTTAAGGTACTAGCGATTTGCATACAATGGTGGATGTTTTACTAGGTGCCTAAAGGTACTAGGAACAACATTCTTTGGTAGGGCAAACCATTTTAATTTTGCAAATTGCATGTAAGCTGATAATTCTGCATTAGGTGGAACATTTTTGGGTTCTTTCTTTTACTGTACAGATGCAAAATAAATTATCTGTGTAATGTCCATATGGATTACTGTCAATTCTATCTGCAAAATTCTTTGATGTCTATCGGTTGAGTTAAATGACCACATATAGCTGCTAAGCTTGTATCATCTCTTACCAGGGAAAGACAAAGAATTTTATTCATTTTATGATCGTTGCTTTGAGACCAAGCAGAATAAGTACGTATTAGACACATTCCTCTTGCTTTTCTTTGTTCTTAAATGCACTGTGATTCTCTTATTTAATAATCTGTGCTTTTGGCTTGTTTGTTGTTAGGTATGTTTATAAGGTCTGTCCATTTAAAAAAGCTTCTCAAGTTGAAGGTCATAGTACTACACAATTAGGGTAAGTTCTACCACTTAGCAGCTAAGTTGGTCTTATTTGCTTGGAGAAAGGTTGGTCTTTTTTGACTGGGTAAGAGCTCAGCTTTTATTTTCTTGTAAAGCCAAAAAAATTGATATCTGAAATACTATATCAACCTACATATCCAGGTCTTAAGACTACTCCGTTATGTTCTTAAGTTTTATTTAACTTCTGGAGTATTATGCCAATCTACATGGCCAGTTGTAATCTGATTTGCTGCCACTTTGTCTTTACACTGGCAGTGAAATTATCAAACAAGTATGTTATTTTCATTGTTTTTAGACCAAACTACCATTGCCTTCTCAAGTAGGAGAATTTGGTTTTGCCTCCTGTTTGGGACTTGGTTTTGTTCCAATTTTTGTATTTGAAGCAAGGTTTTACATATCGGTCCGTACCGGCATATCGAGTTCATCTCGGTATGGTACGGTACCTGGTATCGAGCAGTACACACAGTGCATACCGCTCGGTATACTATACTATAATATAATATATATAATATAATACTAATATAATATAAATTAAAAAATAAAAGGCGAAGTCGCCTCGTTCTTCTCCCCGCGTGGGGAATCGGGGAAGAGCAACAGGTTTCTCCGTCTTCTTCTTCTCCCACTTCTTCTTTCTCCCTCAATCGATCGTCGACGGCCAAAATCGACCATCGATGGTCGATTTCGGCAGTACCATCCGGTAGTGGGCGGTCCGTGTACCGGTCCGCCAGATGGTCGATTTCGGCGGTACCATCCGGTAGTGGGCGGTTCGTGTACCGGTCAGCTGGCGGACCGGTATGTACCGCCCGGTACGGGGTCTTACCGCTCGGTAAGGCAAACTTTGATTTAAAGTATGTTTAACTGGATTTCAGAATCTTGAAAGGTTAAGTAAGGTTGGGAAATTTAATTGTTGATAAGATAGTTTTGGTGATTGAACACCTGAATGTGCTAAAATCAGAGGCAATAATTTTGTTTGTAAAATACTGCTTGCCTCGTTGTGGGCATGACGTGCACACACTGAGCAACTGAGGATAGCATGATAAGAACATGTTTGATAAATTTGGACATTCGAGCACAAGTTTTGCTTTCATTATGGATCCTGTTCATCTTTCTGGAGACCTGTGTGTGATTTTCACCTGAAGGTTGACTAGGCATATTCCATGGACTGCCTTTCTGGCAAAAGATCATGGGTGTTCATTTTTCACTTTTGAATCTACTCTTTTAATACTTTCAGTATGTTTTTCATCATTATTTGTGGCAGAACTGTAACTTTGAAAATAAAAGGAAAAGGATTTCATGCCATTATTAGTTATTTAGAATAGGTTTTTTCAAGTTTGGGGTTGCCATTGGATTCATAGCTCAAGTGTCTAGTGGACATTAAGTTCTTAACAATATGATGTTCAACTGTTAAGGTTGTATGCTCACAGTATTCTCTTGTATCAGGAACTGGGAGAAATTTGATGAATCTTACAGAGTCATGCAATTTTCTAATGGAGACAGATGCTGGAATGGCCCAGATAGAAGTTTAAAGGTACCACTCCAAAGATTTGTCAGCATGCATAATCTCTCGGAAGGGTGTTTCTGATTCTCAACCTTGATATCCTTGTAACAGGTTAGGCTTAGGTGTGGTGTGAAAGATGAACTTGCAGATGTGGGTGAACCAAGCCGATGCGAGTATGACATCTTTCTATATCAAGCTACCCTCTCGTCTCACAATCCTTTATTTAAAATTTGATGTTTTCCATGTCAGGTATGTTGCAATTCTCTCCACTCCTATCGTATGTCTGGAAGATAAGTTGAAGGTACCTCATATTTTTCCCATTAAAAGGTTGAACCTTCCTAAATTGGTTTAAAGCTAACAATCAAATCTGGTGATTTCGGCAGGAACTGCAACAAAAACTTGAAGATTTGAACAAAAGTCAACCTTCTAAGCATGATGAGCTATAGTCTCTTCACAAATTGGAAAGAACATGAAGTTCCAGTCACTCTTAACAGGTTCTTAAACAACTTTTCTTCTGAGAAAATATAGAGAATCTTGCAGAGAAGTTAGATGCGGACTTTTACTCGAGGATGTCATGAAGCCATCTCCCACTATTTTGGAGTTCTTAGGTGCAATTCATGATGTCTTATGTCAACTGCTGATTGAGAATTAGGCCAAGTCACGAGGAAACCTCTTGATTTAATTTGAGAAATCGGCTGATTGATAAGACACCAGCCACTACTACATGGTGTATTTCAGGTACCGTCTTGTTTATCCAAGTATTATTTGCAGAAATTGCTTTTATACTATGATAGCCTTACATAATCATTGAAGAAACACTTTTAGAACAAGTCACAGGGAGACCCAAAAAGCAACAAATTGCTTTCCTTGTTTGTTAGGTCTTCTGATGTGAGACTGTGAGTTATTCTTTTCCAGGATAAACACATCCTTTCAGCATCTGGCCACCTTAATCGGAGATAGTTAAACAACCTCTCACCTCTTTTTTATCGTGTTCTATACCTCTATCATGCTACGACACCTCATTAGGAGCATTAAGGAGATTATTCTTCATTAATACTTTTGAGCAATCACATGTGTGACCCATAAGGAAAAGATGGCTTCATCATTTATTCCCGTTGCATTTCTTTGTTCATATGCTCCACTAAATGTGCCCTCCACTATGCCCAAGATCACTGATATTCCTGGACCAAGCTTCCTCCTCAAAAGAAGATTCTGCCCAGGCCTCGAGGAAAATATTTTGGAAGGTTTTGGTCCTTTTTCTTAACTTTTTATTATTATTTTTATTTATCAATATCGTTTCATCGAAAAAGCTTTAGTCGATAGATCTCATATATGAAACGATCTAAGATGTTACACTTTCCCGTCAGATTCATCCAACACATGTAACTTGAATTAATTGGAGGTTTTTTATAAGCTTAATAAGATTTGAACATAGGAGAGGATGACCTTATGATATAATGTTATAATAACACTGTCCAAGAGCTAAAAGCGATAAATTAGATATGATATTTTCGGTTTTTAACATATTTAGACGCATCACACGTAGGTATTTTCTTTCTGTTCCATTACGTGATTCACATGACAGCAGTATGTCGTGGATTACATGGACGTCACCGGACATCAATTGCCTTCCAAAAGTGTCGGCCTGAAACGCGTTATCTTTGGACGAAAACTGAATTAGGCGATCGTTTTGACTTGTAATACAAAAATGCATGTGCTACTGTATCTTGTAGTTCTTGATTCGCGTATAAAATTACGAGTGATGCCAGCTAACTTAGTAAAGATTTAGATTAGTTAAGAAAGATTTTTGACTTGAATCTCGTTTTTATTATTTATCTTTTTTTCTTTAAAAGAAAAAGGGTCACCCATTGAAGACATGTTATTCTTTCTCCTTTAGAATATCACAACAAGATATCTTTAATTCCGATCTTAAAATATTGAATTCACATTTACTTTCATGGTCATACATAATGTTATCAGTTTCTCTTGATTAAACTTCTCTTGCTGATTTATGCTAATATGAAAAATTATATTAATTTTTTACATAAAGCTTTCAAAGCACCAGACTTCTGGTGATATTATATTATCTTTTCAATAATTTTTTCTTTCTTTCAATATTTTTTATTTTTTTTATTTTTTGTCTATCTCCACTAGCGGACAGAACTTGGTGAACCCAAAAAAATAGACAACCAATAATACCTAACTTACTCGTCCATCTAAATAAATTAAAAAGTTAATGAAGTACTAGATTATACCCAACACATTTATGATAAATCATAACATAATTTTGACATTTAAAACAGTAGTCTGGTGATGGTTTATGTTCATCCAAAAATATTTTTTAGTTGGTAAGGATTTTCGTTATTGATAAGAAAATTCTCCTCTTTATCATTTATCCTTTATAAAAAAGATATTTAATTTTTATCTTTTATTTTTTTGAAAAAAAAAAGTAAAATACCAAACTATTATGGGTATATTTTAGTATATAAAAAAGAGTGAGTTTTTTAAAAAAACATTAAGTTTAAAATTTTTTCATAGGGCATCCAACTTTGTAAAATATTTAAATAACTCCGTTGGTCATATTAAATAATCATTTTACTCTTATCATCATAGGAACCATCATTACCTCTTGTCCTACACCATCACCTCATTTTCCTATGTTGTCTTCGTCACCACCTTTATTGTTGAACTTCAGGAGCATCATGAGTGTCGAAAGGAGCGACTAACGGGGGTGGGTGGCAATCGACAAGATCGATTTACGTGCATGTAGAGACACAAAATGAACGGGGGAGGATAGTCAACAAGGCAACTAACGAGCAAAGTGCGATGAACGATTGGGGAGGAGGATCATTTTGAAAAAAAATAATTAATTAAAAAAATAAAAATTAGGCTACACAAATTTCGAAACTTGCGAATCTTTTCCGAGAATTTGTACGAAAAAAAGTATTTTTCTCCCCGTCCTATCAATCGGCTTTCTACACCAACCAAGGCGAAACACGCAACGAACTTATTCTTCTCCGCAGGAGAAGAATATCGCGTGCCTGCCTTTAAATAGCGGGAAGCCGCAACGCAAACTTTTCATGCCTTTTTGCCCCTCGCCGTCGGCTTCTTTCCAGTTCGTAGACTGCGCCTTCCCCCAATCGATCCCATAACCTTCGATTCTTTTGGTCCGAGCCCTGCTCCATCTCTTCCTCGATCGTAGGCTTCGATCGGCAGAGGGCCTTGTGCGACATGGCGGAGGCGTCGAGGAGGAGACCGAAGACGAAGATCGTTTGCACCTTGGGTCCGGCGTCGAGGTCCGTGGAGATGATCGAGCAGCTCCTGAGGGCGGGAATGAACGTCGCCAGGTTCAACTTCTCCCACGGATCTCACGCCTACCACCAGGAAACCCTAGACAACCTCCGCACCGGCATGGAGAACACAGGGATCCTCTGCGCCGTCATGCTCGACACCAAGGTCTCTCCTCGACGGTTGTTTTATTCCTCATGCTTGGCACTGTACGGGAGTGGTCGCTTTCGATGTGTTTTGTCGTTTACTTTCTTAACGTGATTTCTCGTTTAAGCATTTTGAACGCTTGATATGGAATCATAACGTCAAGGTCTCATCTTTTGGGGTTACAGTCATATACCATATCTGATATTGGGTTCTCGATCGAATTATGGCCCTCCAATTTTCAATTCATTCTGATATTTAGTTCGTCAGATCGTTCTTTTTCTTTATTTACTGTAAAGTGAATTATATATTTGTTCCGGTCTATTTGCCCTCATTTGCAATCTGCTATTACTGGGAATTCGTCCATCATTTCTATTATCCGGTGATGATAAATGTTTATTGAAGAAATTGCTGTTTTTTCTTTCATACCAACCTAACCTATTAAGTTGGTAGATGTTCAGCTGTAGCGCACGTGTGCCTTCTATACATCATGCTAATGCAGTTACTAATTCTCGCATGAAGTTGATGCATCTGGTTCTTAATGGATGTCTAAGGTTTATTTATGATTGGACTTTTGATCAACGATCAAGAATTTGAGACCAAGTGGATTAATTTTAATTGAATATTGATATCTTTAGATCATATCTTCTGATGATTTTTTGAGTTATTTATTTATTTTGAACTCGTATCTTTATATGTGACATATTAATTCCTGCTGCACTTTCGGCATTGATTAGATATTCATACTTTTGCTGTACTTTGAGGGTATTTTTATGCTGAAGGTAATGAAAGAAGGGACAATGAAGCATCCTATGTACATCTATCATACATCTATATTTTTTTATAGACGATCTTTTATTTTCCAACTAGATCAAAGCTATTAAGTTCAAGTAATAATCACCTGTCTAAAAATGGCAGCCTAGTGTTTGAAGCTTCCACTAACATGTGGTTTGAAGAGGGACAATATGTCTATATCCCTACCCTGGGAAAAAGAGAGGCTATCTCCATAACTCGATCCATGTAACTGCGTAGCAATGAACAATCTTATCATAAGATTAGGCTCTTCATCTAATGTAGTGACTTGTATATTGGTTGTAAATACATGCAGAAAGGAACTGATTTATGTTAATAGCCTCCCTTGCTATTATTTTCATGTTCTAAGACATGACAAATTTTAGAACTTTCTTTGATCTTATTAAAGTTGATATATGCT
The DNA here is from genome assembly GCA_029747655.1 of Ensete ventricosum. Classification (NCBI taxonomy): domain Eukaryota; kingdom Viridiplantae; phylum Streptophyta; class Magnoliopsida; order Zingiberales; family Musaceae; genus Ensete; species Ensete ventricosum. Next base: position 19,289,052 of record JAQQAF010000006.1, read on the forward strand.
CCTCATCAGATTCTTTTACTCTCTTGCTAAGTCATGATGTGGTTCTTACAGATGTCATATTTCAATATGTGATTCTTTTACATCTTTTTTGTGGCTTTCTTGTCTTAAGAATGGCTAATTTAAGCAGCATTGTCTGTAATTCTGGGTTACATAAGTTGGGATTCTTGAGTACGGCTTTATGTGAAATAGATAGAAATTGGCAGCAACACAAACAAGAACTTTGGTGACTTAATGAAATAGAATTTGTCAAACTGATGTCAAACAGGAAAGTGTAGTTTACTGAGAAAATCTCTACTTGTCAAGAATTCATGTAGTAACTTTCTTTTGTAATTCAAGTAGGAACCAGTTTGAGTGTGTTCCATGAAATAGCTTCCAAAGCCTCCATTTGTTAATGATCTGTACACAAAATCTTGTTTGTTTACTATATGTTCAATCCTTGTGCAAATGTGAAATTGAATTATTGTGTTGACATCTTTTGTGGCATTCACAGGGTCCGGAGATCCGGACTGGGTTTTTGAAAGATGGCAAGCCTGTCCATCTAAAAAAGGGCCAAGAAATGACTATCACTACTGATTACAGCATAAAGGGTGATGAAAACATGATATCCATGAGCTACAAAAAGATAGCAGAGGATTTGAAGCCAGGCAGTGTCATTTTATGTGCTGATGGGACTATTACATTTACTGTGCTTTCTTGTGATAAGGAGTCAGGGCTGGTTCGCTGTCGCTGTGAGAATTCTTCAATGCTTGGGGAGAGAAAAAATGTCAACCTTCCAGGTGTTATTGTGGATCTTCCTACACTAACAGAGAAGGACAAGGAGGATATCCTGAAGTGGGGTGTCCCAAACAAAATTGACATGATAGCTCTGTCATTTGTACGCAAAGGTTCTGATCTTGTGGAGGTCAGAAAAGTTCTTGGAGAACATGCCAAGTCAATCATGCTGATGTCCAAGGTCTCTTGATGTGTCTAAATTCATCTATGTATTTGTAGAGTTCAAAGCCTTGTATTAACTGTAGTTAACTTGCAGGTTGAGAATCAAGAAGGGGTGGCCAACTTTGATGATATTCTTGCAAATTCAGATGCTTTCATGGTTGCACGGGGTGATTTGGGAATGGAAATTCCTATTGAAAAGATATTTTATGCACAAAAGGTGATGATTTTCAAGTGTAATATTAAAGGAAAACCTGTTGTTACAGCAACTCAAATGTTGGAATCGATGATCAAATCTCCTCGTCCCACTCGAGCAGAAGCAACTGATGTTGCTAATGCAGTTCTTGACGGCACTGACTGTGTGATGCTCAGTGGTGAAACAGCTGCAGGTGCTTACCCTGAGCTAGCAGTTCAAACTATGGCTAAGATCTGCTTGGAAGCAGAGTCCTATTTGGATTATGGGGCTGTTTTTAAAGGAATTATAGCAGCAGCACCAGTTCCTATGAGTCCAATAGAGAGTCTTGCATCATCAGCTGTGCGAACTGCCAACTCTGCTAAGGCATCTCTCATATTGGTTCTGACCAGAGGAGGAAGCACTGCAAAACTAGTAGCAAAATACAGGCCCGCAATGCCTATAATTTCAGTAGTGGTTCCGGAGTTGAAGACAGACTCGTTCGACTGGTTCTGCAGTGACGAGGCTCCTGCAAGGCACAGCCTTATATTCAGAGGATTGATTCCGGTATTGAGCTGTGCAACTGCAAAGTCTTCAGACACCGAGGCCACTGATGAAGCTATTGATTTTGCTCTTCAGCATTTGAAAGCCACAGGCCTATGCAAATCTGGAGAATCAGCTGTGGTATTGCATCGAGTTGGAGTTGCATCCGTAATTAAGATCTTAACGGTTCAATGATCAAGTTATGATGGCTGGAAAATTTTCTTGGCTGCAATTTTATTGTAGCATCTAAATCCTATCGTGGGTCAGTTTTGCAAACTACCAAGTCTCCTATTTTAGTTTTGTGGTTTTTGCCTTTTGAATATGATTTCTTATTAAAATTATGGGTTATTTTTCTTAAGAAAAGTGATATTTAGAATTTTGTTGTCTTGGTTTGGAGTTCACATACACATTAAGGAGGAAGTTATTAATTTTTTTGTTGTGGAAGGTCTTCTATTTTGACATCTCCTTGTAGTTATGTCTTGTTGGTTTAATGACAGTTCGTTAAGCCTGTTCTTTAATTTTAATGGCTTACACAGAGGTCTCTGATAATGACAGGTAATCAATCTTATGAGTTCTCAGAATCGTTTCCTCTACCCATCCACCATAACGCTCATCTGCTTTTGCTAGATGTTTTTTTTTTTTTTAATACTCTTTGGTTCACTTATGCCATTCCTCTTTTCTTTTCGGCTACAGTAAGGTTCAAACTAGGAATTGACAACATTAAATCTATTTCCCTCCCATGGCCATTACTTTCTTTTGTGCTGTCATGGCTATCTGTATCCAGTGAATATGTCTATTGCTGCTTGATTTTAGGAGTTAAGCATATGACTTTTGTTTTCTCTTCTCACATAAATTCTTCTGATTAATTTCTGGTTATCTGCAATTTATCTCCTCCTTGCAACTTATTCTGCTTTAGTATACTTTCAGTCGCAGAAACATGCACTAAAAAATCATGTAACTATGTGTGCGTTCATATTAGACATTGTCTTCCTCTTTCAAATAGTTCAACTGAGGTATCATTAGTTTTCAACTGAAGCACTAGGCATGATATTGAAGGTAAGTAGTATATGTCATAAGTTTCCAATGAAATATGAGATCTAAAGGTTGACATGTCTCAATGGAGAAAATAATAGAAGTTGATTAAACACCAATAGTTCACTAGCCAGCATCTTCCTAAGAATATATGCTAGAAACTTGTATTCACTAAACCTCTTCTCTTCTGTGCATTTAAAAGGAATCACACTCCCCTTTTATCAGTTTATAATTACTCTCTTAGTGTGTTACTGAATGTGATTGACATGCTTAAAGCTGCTATATAAATTTCAGCTCTTTTATTACAATACAATTTTGCAGTTGTCATTGTGCTGTAGAAACTCATGTCAAACGAAGGCTTTTTGTTTTATCTAATTGTGTTGCGATGAAACAGACATTCAATGTCTGACCATTCCATTAATTCTCCAGCTCAAGCCGGTTTTTTTTTTTTCATTCCCCTCTCTTATTGTTTGTCTAATTAGATACATCTCAACGAAAGAAGTTATTTTTATTATTATTTTTTAAGAGAAGTGATGAAGATGAGATTCGAACTCAAGATTTTATGGTAAATTATTAAAATCTTTATTAACTAAATTAGTTTGTACCTTAAAAAAAAAATCATTTTTATAGGTTATATAAAAAATAGATGAAACAATATTTACAATACTTATATATATATAATTTTTCATAATATGAGAACTGAATCCAACACTTCATGTTTGTACGGCACTCAGAGTTGATTCCAATGGAGGAGGATTACGGTAGCTGTGGTAGAAGATTCTCTAATTTAACTCTATCTACACCCTCTGAACCCTTTAGTTATTGTTATTGCTCTTCAACACCGGAGTAGTCCCTATGGAAATAGAGAGAGAGAGAGAGAGAGAGAGAGAGAGAGAGAGAGAGAGAGCAATTTCTTTACGTACATCTGCTTCTATCCAATTTGCTAATGATAACAAAAGGCATGTATTTCATTTTTCATAATGCCATCAAAAGATATGTATTCTATTTTCGATGAACAACAATTTATATTTCAATTGGCTAAATTGTTTTCCGGATATTTAATGCCATCACCACTCCCACCATGAACCTCCACTCGAGCTATTTCATTCCTTTGTAGGCATCTGAAACCTGCAGAATGGGCAGGAGCTGCATCTGTGGCGTGGAATATATGGTTGTAGAGCATCTCTCGGGACTTTGCATCGATCTTGAAGTCTTCCTGATAGATCGAACAGCTCAAACTCTCCTCCATCCTCACCGGAGGCATTGTCTCTATTGTCACGGGCCCCAAGGAAACGTCGGTGCCGCCATCACCTAAAGATCCCTAACCAGTCTTTGGCGACTGGTTAGTATCTAAAGATCCCTAAAGAAGAATAATGAGCTCCCCCTCGTTCTCGACATTATCCCGGAGGGCTTGAAGCAACTCGAGGATGCCCGAGCTCCATACCCATGGTCAACATCGTCGCAAGCCCGATGAGAGAGGTACGTACCGGATCCTGAGATTGTCTACTATATGCATAAAAATTATAATTATGCTATTGTTATATATGAAAAAAATTAATTATAAAAACTAAAATTAAAATAAATATATCAACATCCAATCTGAAATCTATAATAATATCGATATGTAAAGAGAATTAGTCTCATATTTCTTTCTTTTTTTATCTTTTATAAGATTAGTATAAGTGATGGTTTTTATCTTTTATAAGATTATTATAAGTGATGGATCAGAGACTAAGAAAGATTAAGAAAGATTGACAGTACATCTATAATCTTAATAATTGATGTTTTGTTCCTAAGAGGTATTATCATTTTAATGGCAATAGTAGAGGATCTTGGATAATAATTATGAGAGCCCCTTCCATCAAAGTCATCTCCCAATGATTCCTATCATAATTAGATTTTTTTATTTATCAATATTCATAATTATAATCCAATAAGATCCATAATACATCTAACATAATTAGATATAGCCATAAAATCTAATATTCTCTCACTTGATTTATTAATTAATAAGATATACAAAAATTTAAATTCAAATAAATAAATCAAAAATTTTATTTCAAAATAATTTTATCTAATTATATTCTATTTTTTTTTTAAAAAAATTATAGATTGTCATAAATTTTGAAATTAGTCAATATGTATAAAATATCATATTAAATCCAACTACTAATGTGAGTCATAGTCCATATTGACCTCTATAATTTGTTTTATCAAAATAATCTTATTATCATATTCAACTATATAATATGCATAAATATAAATGTCAACAACATAGTAGAAATAAATAACTTTAATAATGATATTCTATATGTAGTTCATAATTACCATATTATTTATAGGTTATTGAAAAACCTAATCATAAGAACATATTATTTAAATATTTTAGAATGTAAAGGTTTAGTTAATAAATTAACAACCATTAAGGTGATGCTCAGGTTCTTAATTGATACTTGTTATTTCTGAATTTTTTTTCTAACCATCAAGTACTTTATCTCAATTTGCTTGGAATTACTGGAATACCTACCATTCTCAAAGAATAAAATTGCTACAGTATTATTATAAAATATATTCAATAGCTTAACAATTAAGTCAATCATACCAAGTCCTGAAATTGAATTTTGTAACTATATAATTTAATTTATGGTCTCAAAGTACATCATAAATTCAACTTCCATCATGAATAATGTAATAAGAGATTACTTTTATACTTCTTTAAGAAATTACCCCACTAGATAACATGTATATAAATCTTGAAATAGACTTCCTATTAGCGAGGTAATTTACAAAATCAATATTTAAATATCCCATCACTTCAATCTAATCTAATCTTATGTATATGAGCATGTAATCTTAATTCTCCAACTTTTAAATGTTTTATTCATCGGTTGCTCAGGTATTTACCCAACATTCTAATACTAAAATTGATATATGATTTTGTATAGGTTTAAGCATATAATAGACTTCCAACTATGCATGTATAATGAATATCCTTCATTTGATTTCTTTCTAAGTTATTCTTATTAAATTTTAGATTTTATGATAAAAATCAATTAATGAGTTTATTAGACTAAATATATTTTTAAGATAAGTGATGTAAGAAATATTTTGATTAAAGAATTGGATCACCGAAGGGCTAACTATCGAGTAGGAGAGTCGGACGTTGCATTGCAAAAACATCATGCTGAAAATTAAACGTTGAGCTGAAGGATTGGCCGAAGTACTAGAGATAGGACTTCATGCTATAGGTTCAGGTAACATGCCATAAGGATCAGATGTTGTGCCAAAAGATTAGATATCATGAGAAAATCGATATGCTAGTAGAATGAGCGATATGCCGAAGGAAAAAGTGATATGCTGGAGGTTAGGACAAAGTGCCGAAAGATCACACGACATACAACTCAATATGCCAAAAGTTTCATAAATATTTTAAATATGTGGTTGATTTGTTAAAGTCTTGATCGAGATCATTTTAGGTTAATTTGAGTTGGTATTGAGCTGAAACAATACCAACTTGTCAAGAAAACCAATATATTTAAAGTTGGGCCTAGGCCAAATTGGGCCTATTAGAAGGCCAAATAAGTGCCCTAAAATAGGCCTAGTTGTCATTCCATTAGGCCCAAGTGATAATATTGCTTGAGTCAATCACCAAGCACTGTTTTATGCTTGTTAGGCTTTTTGATAATAGTACCACCAAAGTCACCTAGTTATGATGGTAGTACCATTGAATACTGATAATAGTACTACCTTTATCTCAAAATTTTGGATATTTTAATTTTTGGTTTCATATTTAAATCCTTTTGGGGTCTATAAATATCTCACTCAGGCTTGGTTAATAGAGCATTTATTCTTGAGGAAAAAAATACCATAAACTCTCATTTTGAGCATAGTTTGAGTCTTCTCTTCCTTTTGAGTTGGTTATAATTCTAAATTATAGGAGGTGAGAGATATTATATAAAAAGAGTGTGTAAATGTTATCAACTCAGCCTGACAAAGGGGAAAGTTATAACAAGGATAGTTGATCTTTGTTCATTAGAAAGAAAATCGATAGTAAAAGCTGATAGCCTCGAGAGAAGAGGAATTGAGAGTGGACGTAGGTCGAGAAGACCACACTACTATAAATTAGTTTGTCTCTCTTTAATTGCCATTTACTTGTAACTTAGTTTTATTCTCTTTACTTGCAACTTTTAACTTGATAATTGAGTTTTCAAAACGTGTTGATTTATCAATAAGTTTTAAAATTGATTAAAAATATTATTGCACTAATTCACCTCTCCATCTGCGTGCCATTAAGATCCTAATAATTTATATCAGGGTAAAATTTTCTTAGTTAAATTTACACCCAAGAGGGATATGATGACTTGTTAAGGCAATCATGAGGGTCACTCTATCACTCATCCTCCTATGTTCAATGGGATGGACTATATATATTAGAAAATATGAATTAATATTTTCTTGCTTTTATGAATTTTGATTTACGAAATTGTGTCGAGTTTTGATTTAAAAAATCTTTAAACTAATAGATGAATGGAATATTTCAGAAAAGAGAATATTTTCTCTAAACATTAAAGTTATGAGTGCCTTAGATAAAAATAAATTTAATTAAGTTTTTACTTATGACATCGCATATGACATGTGGTAAATCCTTGAAATCACACATAAAGGAACCAATAACAGAATCTAAATTGTTTATAGTATGATTATTCAAACGAATATACTGGTGATATGTACACCATTTTATAGATATTGTTAATAGATTATAAGCTCTTTATAAATACTATATTAATCTTGAATTGAAGAGTAAGATTTTAAGGTTTTTTTTCTAAAAGTTGGTGATCCAAAGATAACAAAAATCTAAGAAGTTAAAGACTTAAACAATCTTCCTCGTGAAGAACTCATAGGATCGTTAATAACCTATGTCACGCCCCCCCCTTCGAGAGGTGTGACCATGTCATAAATTGTTAATTTTAGACACAGCATAATTTATCCAGGATCCAATCAAACATTTGAGGATACTAAAAAAAACTTGGGCAGTTTATAATCATACATCACATCACCTGGTGAGTTATAACTAACTCAACTAAACACTAACCACAACATAATCCACACGAGTGGAAATCTATCTGATCACAAAAGTAACAACTACCACAATGTCCATATTGTTATATAAGTTTAACTTGATGTTCCAAAATGCTAAACATGAGAGGTATTTAAATCCACACTTCAACATCTACCAACAATATTTCATGAAACATTAGGAATTTCTTATACAATCAAAACATATCAACTGCTATACGATTTGCCCAAAACCTTCTAGCTTTCCACTGCCTCCGCCTAGTTTCAAACGCTTCAGTATGATAAGCTAATCTGAAAAATTAGCATCAACGGAATGAGCTACAAAGCTCAGCAAGTATCAACATGTCAAAGGTGTAAGTTTTAGAGTGTATCAGAAAACAAACAAGGAACAGTAGATTCATAAATCAGAACAAACATGACGGACATTCCATCCTTGGTTTTATCCAAAGCACATAAATTAACTCACAAGCAATACCTTGGATATCATATCAAAAATACAGAGGGTGAAGTGGGATACAGACAGAATGTCATTCATCCATTTCTGAATGACCACCAGAACAGAAGTCTCCCACGTCTAGGAGCTCCATCCACCCACGTCTGGGTGAAGTCAGAAGGGATCGACAGAGCATCGCGGGCTCAAAGCATAACTCCCTTTACCATTACTGGCAAAGGTTCATATTATCCCACAAACACCGGAGTACAAAAGGATGTGTGAACAATGAAATTGGTATGCATCAGAAGCACATGCGAAACAACGAAACATGCATGCGCCTATACAGAATCATACAGTGGGACATAAACTAACGCTTAAGAGCATGAAATAAGTGAGAGCAATCATATAAAACTCACTTCAAGAGAGAACTCTAGCATGAATTGAACTTTCACATGAATGAAGTGAGAATAGACCAAAACTCTGTTTTACGGCTTACATAGTACTACTTGAAACAAATGTCTAACTAGCCTATCGAACTCCAAATATTTCAAGTCTAGTGTCAAAAGAAAGGTTTCTCAGTCTAAATTCTCAAAAAGTAAGTTTTATATAAATCATAGACTTCAACAGGGAGTTCTACCTAATTTAGTGACAAAAGGTTAAAAACTACAAACTCTGTTTTACAGATTTTATAGTACCACTTGAAACAAATGTTTAATCAGGCTATCGAACTCTAAATATTTCAAGTATAGTGTCAAAACAAAGGTTTCTCAGTCTAAATTTTCGAAAAGTAAGTTTTATATAAATCATAGACTTCAACAGGGAGTTCTACCTAATTTAGTGACAAAAGGTTAAAAACTACAAACTCTATTTTTCAGATTTCCTATTACCACTTGAAACAAATGTTTAATCAGGCTATCGAACTCCAAATATTTCAAGTATAGTGTCAAAACAAAGGTTTCTCAGTCTAAATTCTTAAAAAGTAAGCTTTATATAAATCATAGACTTCAACAGGGAGTTCTACCTAATTTAGTGACAAAAGGTTAAAAACTACAAACTCTATTTTACAGATTTCCTAATACCACTTGAAACAAATGTTTAATCAGGCTATCGAACTCCAAATATTTCAAGTCTAGTGTCAAAAGAAAGATCATTCAGTCTAGATTCCTACAACCATAGTTTTACCACAATCAAAAATCAGTACAGTAATCTAGAGCCAGAACAAAGCTGAAAGGTCAGAACTGTAATCAATTTTCCGATTCAAGTTTTGGAAACTTTGGGACCCACAAAACAGATTTCGGATTTTACAGCAATTTATTTTGGAATGCAAGGCAAAACAACAATGATAAAATGTCAGAATAAGGAAAAGAAATAGGATAGAACACTTGTCTTTGATCTAAAATGAATGGATTTTGAGCAAACAACACCCTAAGCCCCAAATCAATGTTTGTTTCCTCCTCTTCCTTCTCTCTTTATTTTTTTGTTGTTGTTTTCTTCTCCTCACCGACTCAAGTCTTCTCAGGTCTTCTTAAGGAATGAAGAGGCGGTGGAGATTTTTATGTAGAGGTGGTGGAGATTTGCTGTGTAGTGTATTTTACACTTTAGTCCTTCTATTATTAATATTTACGAGTAGGTCCTTTGGATTTTACAAACAGGTCCTCAAATTTTTATAACTAAGTCTTAGCAATAATATAAACTATATTTCTTCACGAACGAGGGATGTTACACTCTTCCCCCCTTAAATAAAAATTTAGTCCTCTAAATTTATCATACCTCTATCGGCGAAAAGATGAGGAAATGTTTTCTTCATTTCCTTCTCTAGCTCCCAAGTAGTTTCATTCATAGAATGATGCCTCCAATTCACTTTCACTAAGGGAATGATCCGATTCCTTAAGATTTTTTCTTTCTTATCAATAATTTGTAGGGGCTCTTCCATATAAGATAAGTCTTCATCGATTATCAGCGGCTCATACTGAATGATATGAGAAGGGTCATGAATATACTTTCTGAGCATTGAAATATGGAATATATCATGAACATGACATAAAGATGGTGGTAAGGCGATCCTGTAAGCGACAGAACCAATCCTCTCAAGAATCTCAAAATGTCCAATATACCTGGGGCTTAACTTTCCATTCTTTCCAAATCTTATCACGCCCTTGGAAGGAGAAACCTTCAAGAAAACAAAATCTTCTACTTGAAACTTAATTTCTCGTCGTCTGTTATCAGCATAACTCTTTTGACGACTCTGAGCAGTCTTTAGCCTTTCTCTTATAATCCAAATCTTTTCAGTAGTCTCCTGTACCTTGTCGGGTACTAACAATTTTCTATCGCCAACTTCCTCCCAACAAATAGGCGTTTTGCACTTTCGCCCATACAAAGCTTCATAAGGAGCCATCTGAATACTCGAATAATAACTATTATTATAGGTGAACTCAATAAGAGAAATATCTTTATCCCACTCACCTTTCCAATCAATAATGTAGGCTCTAAGTAAATCCTCTAGTGTTTGAATTATTCTTTCTGATTGGCCATCAGTTTGAGGGTGATAAGCAGTGCTAAACTTAACTTTTGTGCCCATAGATTCCTGTAATCTTCTCCATAATCTAGAAAGAAACCTGGGGTCTCTATCAGAAATGATCTCCTTTGGAACTCCATGAAGTCTTACTATTTCACCAATATATAAATCAACCAGCCTGTCTAGAGAATATGTCATATTGATTGGTAGGAAATGTGCAGATTTGGTTAACCTATCAACGATCACCCATATAGCATCATGCTTCTAGGTAAACCTGAAACAAAATTCATGGTGATACCTTCCCATTTCCATTCTGGAATATTTAAAGGTTGTAATAACCCTCCAGGTCTCTGGTGTTCAACCTTGATTTGTTGGCAAGTTAAACACTTTGAAACATATATCGCAATTTCTTTCTTCATGCCTTCCCACCAATAGTGACTTTTAAGGTCTTTATACATTTTAGTGCTACCAGGATGTAGGGTGAACTTGAAATTATGACCTTCCTTCAAAATTTGATCCTTAAGATTTGGATCATCGGGGACACATACTCTATTCCCCAGTCTCAATAGGCCGTCCTCTGAAACTCAAAATCCCGGTTTTGATCCTCTTTCTACTTCCTTCCTCAAAGAGATTAAACGTGGATCTTGTAGTTGTCTTTCTTTAATTTCTTGAATGAGATCAGATTGAACATGTATAGAGGCCATCAATATCATCGAGTCTTGCTTATTTCTGATAGTATTCACATCACAATTTTCTTTCAATAACCCCCACTGCTTCACAACCAAACTCGCCATAAAGTTTACAGATTTTCGACTAAGTGCATCGGCTACAACATTGGCTTTACCTGGATGATATCTGATGGTACAATCATAATCCTTTAATAGTTCTATCCATCTTCGCTGTCTCATATTTAACTCTTTTTGAGTAAAGATATACTTTAAACTCTTGTGATCAGTAAAGATTTCAAATGTTCGCCCATATAAGTAATGTCTCCAGATCTTCAGTGCAAAAATAATTGCTGCTAACTCTAAATCATGTGTTGGATAATTTAATTCATAACTTTTCAGTTGTCTAGAAGCATAAGCAATCACTTTCCCTTCTTGCATTAGAACACATCCAAGGCCCTTCCTTGAAGCATCGGTGTAAACTACAAATCCCTCATCGCCATAGGGAATTGTGAGAATAGGGGCACTAGTCAATCTTCTTTTTAACTCCTGAAAACATTGTTCACAATCATCACCCCATTTAAATTTTATATTCTTTCGAGTTAGCTTGGTGAGGGGATTAGCAATTTGAGAAAATCCCTCCATAAATCTCCTGTAATAACCTGCCATACCCAAGAAACTTCTAACTTCTATTACATTTGTTGGTACTTCCCACTTTACTATGGCTTCAACTTTCTTTGGATCGACAGAGATGCCTTGGCCTGAAATCACGTGGCCTAAGAAAGTAACTTCATTTAACCAAAACTCACATTTGCTGAACTTTGCATACAACTTCTTTTCTCTTAGTATGGACAATACATTCCTCAAGTGTTCTCATGCTCTGGATTATTCTTTGAATACACTAATATGTCATCAATGAATACGATTGCGTATGTATCCAAGAGTGGCTGAAATATTCTATTCATCAATTCCATGAAAACTGCAGGGGCATTAGTCAAGCCAAAAGGCATTACTACGAATTCATAGTGACCATATCGAGTTCTAAAAGCTATTTTAGGGATATCGTCCTTCTTGATATTCAATTGATAGTAACCCGACCTCAAATCAATCTTAGAAAATACTTGTGCACCCTGTAATTGATCAAACAAATCATCAATTCTAGGTAGAGGATACTTGTTTTTTATAGTCACCTGATTCAATTGTCTATAATCGATACAAAGCCGAAATGTTCCATCCTTCTTCTTAACTAACAGAACCGGAGCACCCCACGGTGAAACACTGGGTCGAATAAAACCCTTATCCAATAGTTCTTGGAGTTGCTTCTTCAATTCCTCTAGCTCGAGTGGTGCCATTCGGTAGGAAGGCTTGGATATTGGGGTAGTCCCAAGAACCAAATCAATAGCAAATTCACCCTCTCTGTCTGGTGGTAGTCCAGGCAAGTCATCTGAAAATACATCAGGGAAATCTCTGACCACAGGAATCTCATGTAGATGAGCTTCTTGATTTGAACACTCCTTTACACTTATACTATAACAAGAACAACCCTTCTGCATAAGCCGATGAGCTTGAAGTGCCGATATCAAGCAAGGAGGTGAATCATGCCTAATACCCTTGAAATAAAAGATGGGATGATTGGGTATGCAAAAGGTGATTAGTTTTGTATAACAATTAATACTAGCATGATAAGAAGATAACCAATCCATGCCAAGTATAATATCAACACCTTGAATCTCTAGGAGAATTAGATCAACAAGGAGTTCATGTTCTCCGATAGAAATTAAACATGATGGATAGAATAAGTTTGTTGTCAAAGACTCCCCAACTGCTGTAGTTACATATACTACAGAGTCCAGTGGTCTAGGTTGAATGCCCAAGTGGCAAGCAAAATATTGTGAAACAAAAGACAGGTTGGAGCCAGGATCAAATAAAACTCTTGCATTTCTATTAGAAACGTGAATAATACCTTCAACCACTGACTTAGAGGCTCGAGAATCCTGTTCCGTGATGGCATATACTCTAGCATGGGCTGATGATCTCAGAGGCAGTGGTTCTTTCTTCTTTTTCAATGGGCAAGCTTTTATTTGATGATCTAACTTCCCGCAAGCAAAACAGGCTCCAGTCACCCAATGACACTGGCTTGTTTCATGATTTAACCCACACTTTGTACATGATTGAGTCCTCTGCGACGACTTTTCTTTTCCAGAATTAGATATTTTGATCTTCTTGTTACTGCTCTCGAGTTCATTTCCGCTCTTACTTTTGCTGATAAACCTATCTTTACCACTCTTACCCCTGATTTCATGAATCTCCCCTAAGTCTCTTTCGATTATCAAAGCCCTTTCTACCATATCAGCATATGTTGAAAGTTTTAAAGCTGAAATCCGACTCCTTATTGCCAGTCTTAGACATCTCTCAAATCTTTTAGCCTTTCTAGATTCATCATCGGTCATATGAGTGGCAAATCTCGAGAGTTCAGTGAATTTAGCTTCATATTTCGCTACTGTCAAATTTCCTTGAATGAGATTTAAGAACTCCAATTCTTTCTGCTCTCTGATACAATCTGGAAAGTATTTATCATTGAACTTTTCCATGAATACCTTCCAAGTAATGAGCTCATGTCTGATTTCGGAAATTCTCTTTATTGTTCTCCACCAATGTTCAGCTTCCCTATCTAACATAAAGGTGGCAAAAGAAACCTTCTGATCATCAGGGCAATTTAAGACGTCAAATATTTTCTCTATCCGCATCACCCATTGTTCCACCACCATTGGATCAGGTTCACCGCTGAAACTTGGAGGATTAAGCTTTTTGAACTGTTCTATTCCCAATTCAATCTGAGTTGATGTCCCTGCTTTAGCATTTCATCCTTGTTGGACTTGTTGTTGCATAACACGTGTCATAGTCTCAAGGGTCCTCATAATCCCACTCAACTGAGTAGAAGTCGATGTACCGGGAGAATCCGATGACCTCGTCATACTTGCTTCCTAAAAAGATCAAGAGCGAAATTTTTTTTTTTTGTCAATCATTCTATAAAGTTACCAAACCTCAAAATATCTTACACATTTAGCTTATCAACACAATACAACTATCGTAATGATCCTCAAATTATAGGCTCTGATACCACCTCTGTCACGCCCCCCCCCCCCCCCCCCCCCCCCCTTCGAGAGGTGTGACCATGTCATAAATTGATAATTTTAGACACAGCATAATTTATCCAGGATCCAATCAAACATTTGAGGATACTAAAAAAAACTTGGGTAGTTTATAATCATACATCACATCACTTGGTGAGTTATAACTAACTTAACTGAACACTAACCATAACATAATCCACACGAGTGGAAATCTATCTGATCACAAAAGTAACAACTACCACAATGTCCATATTGTTATACAAGTTTAACTTGACGTTCCAAAATGCTAAACATGAGAGGTATTTAAATTCACACTTCAACATCTACCAACAACATTTCATGAAACATTAGGAATTTCTTATACAATCAAAACATATCAACTGCTATACGATTTGCCCAAAACCTTCTAGCTTTCCACTGCCTCCGCCTAGTTTCAAACGCTTCAGTATGATAAGCTAATCTGAAAAATTAGCATCAACAGAATGAGCTACAAAGCTCAGCAAGTATCAACATGTCAAAGGTGTAAGTTTTAGAGTGTATCAGAAAACAAACAAGGAACAGTAGATTCATAAATCAGAACAAACATGACGGACATTCCATCCTTGGTTTTATCCAAAGCACATAAATTAACTCACAAACAATACCTTGGATATCATATAAAAAATACAGAGGGTGAAGTAGGATACAGACAGAATGTGATTCATCCATTTCTGAATGACCACCAGAACAGAAGTCTCCCACGTCTAGGAGCTCCATCCACCCACGTCTAGGTGAAGTCAGAAGGGGCCGACAGAGCATCGCGGGCTCAAAGCATAACTCCCTTTACCATTACTGGCAAATGTTCATATTATCCCACAAACATCGGAGTACAAAAGGATGTGTGAACAATGAAATTGGTATGCATCGGAAGCACATGCGAAACAACGAAACATGCATGCGCCTATACAGAATCATATACTGGGACATAAACTAACGCTTAAGAGCATGAAATAAGTGAGAGCAATCATATAAAACTCACTTCAAGAGAGAACTCTAGCATGAATTGAACTTTCACATGAATGAAGTGAGAATAGACAAAAACTCTGTTTTACGGCTTACATAGTACTACTTGAAACAAATGTCTAACCAGCCTATCGAATTCAAAATATTTCAAGTCTAGTTTCAAAAGAAAGGTTTCTCAGTCTAAATTCTCAAAAAGTAAGTTTTATATAAATCATAGACTTCAATAGGGAGTTCTACCTAATTTAGTGACAAAAGGTTAAAAACTGCAAACTCTGTTTTACAGATTTCATAGTACCACTTGAAACAAATGTTTAATCAGGCTATCGAACTCCAAATATTTCAAGTATAGTGTCAAAACAAAGGTTTCTCAGTCTAAATTCTCAAAAAGTAAGTTTTATATAAATCATAGACTTCAACAGGGAGTTCTACCTAATTTAGTGACAAAAGGTTAAAAACTACAAACTCTGTTTTACAGATTTCCTAGTACCACTTGAAACAAATGTTTAATCAGGCTATCGAACTCCAAATATTTCAAGTATAGTGTCAAAACAAAGGATTCTCAGTCTAAATTTTCAAAAAGTAAGTTTTATATAAATCATAGACTTCAACAGGGAGTTCTACCTAATTTAGTGACAAAAGGTTAAAAATTGCAAACTCTGTTTTACAGATTTCCTAGTACCACTTGAAACAAATGTTTAATTAGGCTATCGAACTCCAAATATTTCAAGTCTAGTGTCAAAAGAAAGATCATTCAGTCTAGATTCCTACAACCATAGTTTCACCATAATCAGAAATCAGTACAGTAATCTAGAGCTAGAATAAGGCATAAAGGTCAGAACTGTAATCAATTTTCCGATTCAAGTTTTGGAAACTTTGGGACCCACAAAACAGATTTCGGATTTTACAGCAATTTATTATGGAATGCAAGGCAAAACAATAATGATAAAATGTTAGAATAAGGAAAAGAAATCGGATAGAACACTTGCTTTTGATCTAAAATGAATGGATTTTGAGCAAACAATACCCTAAGCCCCAAATCAATGTTTGTTTCCTCCTCTTCCTTCTCTCTTTATTTTTTTTTTTTGTTGTTTTCTTTTCCTCACTGACTCAAGTCTTCTCAGGTCTTCTTAATGAATGAAGAGGCGGGTGGAGATGCAGAGGCGGTGGAGATTTTTATGTAGAGGCGGTGGAGATTTGCTGTGTAGTGTATTTTGTACTTTAGTCCTTCTATTATTAATATTTACGAGTAGGTCCTTTGGATTTTACAAACAGGTCCTCAAATTTTTATAACTAAGTCTTAGCAATAACATAAACTATATTTCTTCACGAACGAGGGATGTTACAACCTATGGAATGACATACAAAGTACATGAAGAAGTGATAAATTGTACCTTAATAGCCTTCAACAATAAGGTATTTGACTTTTCCAAAACTTTTTTTGTCATATAATGAATTACTTGAAGCATTTCATGATTTATATGATGAACTTAAAAAGATTGATAAAAAATATAGTTTGCTAAAAGGGGATCATGTCTCACTTGCTAATGAATTCGATATATTAGAAAATAAGTATGATAACTATATGTCAACATCTTGTACTTCTTACACTAAATAGAAAAATTTAGAATCATCTAATCTTGAACTTAAAAATGAGTTAGTTCAAAAATAACTAGAATTATATGCTTAAAAAAATAAAGAATGACTTACTTGCCATGAATAAAAAACTGGAATATTGCTTAAAGATGTCTATTGATAGTAATGATGCAATAGAATCACTTAAAAAGAAAAATATATTTTTACGACAAATATTAGAAAAATTTTAAATTAAAAATAAGTCACTTGATATGATTCTTAATAAATAAGGTTATATATTCAGAAAAGAGGTATTAGTTTTATAAGTAGTAGCACACATAAAAAACCAACTACATTTGTAAAAGGACCCACACTACATATTGTTGAAAAATCTTTGATTGGTATTGCATGCACAATGAAAAATAAAAACGAAAGTCAGATTTTCCAAAGTCAAGTACTTGGTTGTTGCGTGACGACTAATGTGCCAAAAATCATAAAATCGAAAATTGTGTGTCTCATGTGAGCTGTGTTACCTGTTGAATATCGGATTTTGATGATAAAATTAATTGATGAAATTATGATCTAATCAACTTTTGAGAAAAGTGATGCGGGACTATCTTCGATCAAGAAAAGACAAAACGATTGAAGCAAGGTAATCAGACGGTGAGCCGGAGTTAGAGATTAGGTATCAGGCCGAAAAAATCAGACATTGCATCAAGATTGGATGTTGCGGGAGTCAACATGCCGATGGATTGAGCAATACACCGAAAGAAAGCATGATACATCGAGGGTTCGGATGAACTAATGATATGTCGGACAACACAAGATTGATGCTTTATAATTGTTTATGTGATGATCATCATAGTTTATCTTAATTGAGTTAGTTTTAGGTGTAACCATGCTAATTCAATTAAGGAAACATTGGGCCTTAATTGGGACTGATTTGAGCCTATTGGAAGGCCCATTTTAGTGACCCAAAGTCAGGTCTAGATGTGGTACTGCCTAGACCAGGTGGTGGCATCGCCCAGAAAATAGTCTTCGAGACTATGTCATGCGGTGGTACCACCCAGACATAGTGTCCCAGACTATGTCAGGTGGTGGTACCACCTAGGCTGGCGGTACTATCGCCAGAACACAGTCTCTGAGACTGTTAGGCGGCGACGATACCACCCATTAATAGCGGTGGTACCACCCCTATCATGAGAATTTAGAAATTTAAATTTTTGGCTCCAACTTTTGAAGCCATTTTGGGCCTATAAAGACCCCATTCATTCTCGCTTGAGGTAGTAAGAACTAAGATCAAAAACTTATGATTCTAAGTGTGCAAATGATGTTGCAATCTTTTGAGAGTTGCCCTCCTCTTAAAAGTCTAGAGTTCATTCTAAGGGAGGTGTGAGATTTATAAAGGTTGTCTCCTAAACTGGTGATAAGGAGAAAGGGTTGTAAAATGGTAATTGATCTTCACCCATTGAAGGAAGATCGTTAGTAACGCCAGTGGCCTCAACGGAGGAGAAATATGGAGTGGACGTAGTCACGATGACCGAACCACTATAAATCCGATGCATTCTTTTCCTTGTGCTTTATTCTTATACTCACATTCCAAGTCTAACATATTTCCTATACGAGTTCTGATCGAACGATTTTTTAATCAACGTATTTTTTTTCAAAAGCACTAATTCACCCCCCCCCACTCTTAGTACCAACACAATCCTAACAATTGGTATTAGCGCCAGATTCACTCAATTGGATTAACACCCAAGTGAGTTTTTAATAGCTTTTTCTGGCATTAATGAGGGTCTCTCTATCACTCATCTCCTATGTTCAATGAGACGAATTACGCTTATTGGAAAACACTAATGAGAATTTTTTTTGATTTTGGTAGATTTCGAGCTATGGAACATTGTTGAAAACGACTTTAAAAAATCTTTCAATGTAATGAATGATTGGAATGATTTTAAAAATAAAATATTTCTTTCAATGCTAAAGCTACGAACATTTTTTTGTGTGCCTTGAATAAAAATAAATTTAATCATATTTCTACATGTGACATTGCTTATGATATATGACACGCACTATAAGTCACACATGAAGGTACAAGTAGAGTAAAAAAGTCAAAAATTAATCTCTTAGTACATAGTTATAAATTATTTAAAATAAAATCAAGTGAAACTATTGTTGACATGTACACCCAATTTACGGATGTTATCAATGGTTTAAACTCTCTTAGTAAATGTTATACTAACCTTGAGCTAGTAAATAAAATTTTAAAATCTCTTCTTAAATGCTGGGACCCAAAAGTAACTGCCACACAAGAGGCAAATGATTTGAATAATTTTCATATCGAAGAACTTATAGGGTCATTGATGACATACAAAATAACTTGTAAAGCACACGGTGAATAAGAGGAAAACCTTCCAAGGAATAAGAAGGATATTGCACTGAGAACAAAAGAAGACTCATCGAGCGAAAGCTCGAGTGATGAGGATAATGACATTACACTTCTAACAAGAAGACTTAAAAAAATTATAAAAAAGAACAAAAGTTATAAAAATAAAAATAAATAAAAAAAGGATGTTATAATTTGGTATGAATGTAAGAAGCTAGGACACTTAAAAAATGAGTGTCCACAACAGAAAAAAAAGTTGCCAACTCAAAAGAAGAAGAAAGCATTCAAGGCAATTTGGGATGATTCGAGCGCATCAAAAGATGAAGTAGTAAACTATGCACTAATGGCCCTTAATGATAAGGCACATGACTTACCCGAATCTTCTTTTTCTTATGATGAACTGTTTAATGCTTTTCACGATTTATATGATGAATTCAAAAAGGATAGTAAGAAATATAAATCACTAAAAAATGATCATGCATTACTTACTAGTAAAGTTAAAACTTTGCAATAAACACCAATATCATATACTTCTTGCTCTAAATGTGAAGAGTTAGATGCACTAAGGAAGGAAAAATATGTTATTACAATAAGCCTTAGAAAAGTTTAAAATTGAAAATAAAACATTGAACATGATTCTTGCCAACCAAAGTGAATTGGTTTTGTAGATAGTAATACTTAACCAAAGTCAACAAAATTTGTTAAAAGTTTCACACTACATATTCCTCACAAAGATAAATATAACTTTTGTGGAAGATTTGGTCTTTATGCCTATACGTGTTGTTACAAAAATTATAGCTCTCATAAAGTAGTTTGGGTTCCTAAAAAAATAATCATTGACTTAATGCCAAAGGTTAAACAACATAGATCTAACCATGAAGGACCCAAAGTTAAATGGGTACCTAATGTAAAATATTTTCTTATAAAAGTATGTCCCCAAACAAAAGCTAGGATAAAGAAATGGTATCTTGATAGTGGATGCTCAAGACACATGATCAGAGATCCATCATAATTTTTAAAGCTTACTAGCTGAGGCAGAGGGTATGTCAGCTTTGGAATAAAAGGAAAAATTATTGACAAAGAAAATATAGGTAACAAGTCTAACTTTTTGATTGAAGAAGTCTTACTAGTAGATGGCTTAAAACATAACCTACTAAGCATTAGTTATTTATATGATAAGGGTTATAGCATAAAAATTTGAATCTAATGCTTGTACTATAGAGATACCTCACAAAAATAAATCAATTATTGCCTTAAGAACCAATAATGTGTATACTATTGATCTTGATGACTTATATGATGAAACTTATTTTGCGGCTTTAAACGATAATGTATGGCTTTGGCATAGAAAATTAGGTTATGCAAGCATGAAACTAATAATACAAATAACAACTAAAGAACTTGTAAGAGGCATGCCTAGAATTAAGTTTGTAAAAGATAAAGTTTGTGACGCATGCCCACTAGGTAAACAAATGAAAAATAATTTTAAATCTAGGAATCAAGTAAGCACCTCTAGACCACTACAATTAATTAATATATATGGATTTATTTGGACCAATAGATATAGTCTAGGAGGTAGTAAATATACTTTTGTAATTATAGATGACTATAGTCGATTTACTTGGATATATTTTTGGCACACAAAAGTGATTGCTTTAAATATTTTTTGAAATTTTATAAGTTAGTTCAAATTGAAAAGGGTTTTATGATTTTATTTATTCGAAGTGATCATGGTGGTGATTTGAAAACCATGATTTTCAAGATTTTTGTGAGTTAAATGGGTATGACCATAATTTCTCCACTCCAAAAAATTCACAACAAAATAGAGTTGTTAAGAGAAAAAATAGGAGTTTACAAGAGATGGCAAGAACCATGTTAAATAAATATAACCTACCTAAATATTTTTAGGTCGAAGCCATTAACATGATATCTTAACAAATATTTCAAGTTGTTTAAGAATGATCATAAATTATTAGTTAGTAGACTTGACGAAATGTATGATTCATTAGTATCACATAACTCATGTTCTAAATTTGAGATGCTATATAGTGTTAAAGAAGAAAATATCATGCTTAAGATAAATTATAAAATTTTAAAATCAGGAATAAATCCCTAAATGATTATTGCCAATAAGGGTCATATTAATAGAAGAGTTTAGAAAACTTAGCAAATCTTTTAAGTTGCTTAAAAATGATCATGAATTGTTAGTTAGTAGACTTGATGAAATGCATGATTCATTAGTATCACATAAATCATGTTCTAAATGTGATATGCTAGATAATATTAAAGAAGAGAATATCATGCTTAAGACAACAAAAATTTGAAATTGAAAATAAATCCCTAAATATGATCCTTGCGAATAAGAGTCATATTAATAGAAGAAATGATATAGGCTTTGTTGGTAACTTTCAATAAAAGCCAACCATGTTTGTCAAAGGACCAACCTTAAATATGCCACCAAAAATAAAATATAATTTTTGTAAAAAAATAGGACATAAGACAAACAAATGCCTATTTAGAAAATGTAATCTACACCAATTAGTTTGGGTTCCCAAGGGAACTTCATATAACAAAAAATAATTAGAAAAAAAAGATAAAATTCTTTATGTAGGACCCAATGTAAAATGAGTGCCTAAATAAAATATATCTTTTTTGTAGGTTTATTTCAAAATTAAAGCTAGGAACCCCGAATAATTCTTTAGATGTCGAGATATATAACTTAAGATCTAACACTCTTTTAAGCTCACTAGCCTAAATACCAACAAGATTAATTATTAAAAATAAAAATAAATTTTTATTATGTTTAATCTTGTTGATACATGACCCTTGCATACTATAATTAGATCAAATAAAGGTTAGTTATCTTGAATAATAGTCATATGTATAAAAAGAAGATTTTGATGATGACTATTGTACTGATTTATATGATTGTATTGACTTATGTTGATGTTTTGTGTTGATTTTGAACCAAAAAATTATATATAAAATAATCTTTCTTTAAAAAAATTTTTCTTGATAATATGATAGAATCATTCAACATAGAAAAATCATTGGATTTTGTTTGAAAAATATCTTGTTATGATGACTTCATGTGAAGATGCATTTCTCATTTAATTATCTTATTACATAACCTTGATTGATGATGCGTTAGTAAAACTTATGAAAAATCATTAAAATTTTAGAGGAACTTTGATGATCAAGGTCAAGTTAAATATATTGATTAATCTGAGCTATTTATTGGATATATACAGTGATTGAACTGGCGGTTCAACGGTTGAACCGCCAGACCCTGCGCGGCTGAACTGCTCATTGTGCGATTCAACCGACCGAGACCCAGGTTCTAAAAAGTCGCTTAGGGCTGATGGTGAAACCGACCCTAAGCACCCTCACCCCTCTCTAAAACCCTTTCACTCCTTCATTCTCCTCTAAAACATCAAGAAGACTCACTACTCTTCAAAAGTAAGGATTTTTGCCTATCTCTAGGAGATCTAACTAAAGGTAACTCTCTAGAACTTCTCTCAAGTTATTAAGATTGTTCTTACCATTCTTCTTGCAAAATCTATGTACAATGGCCCCTAGAAGATTCTCAAGGGATAAGAGAAAGAAGAGATTAGAAGAAACCTATGACAGCAATATTTTTTATTCCTATGAACATGCTATGAAATTTTCAATCCTTGAATTTAGAAGTGTCTATAAGGGGAAATATGTTGATCTAGATGACCTAGGAAGCATAGAACCAATCCAATGGTTTACAAATTTAGAAGCCCTATCCATTCTTCAAGTGAATAAACCCATCTACCAAAGACTAGTTAGATTATTTTATAACAACATGCATGTAGATAAAAATGAAATAGCTTCTACATATCTTTTGGGACACCACATAAATATTACGTATAATCTAATTTGTAACCTAATATGCATCCCTGAAAAAAAAAATGATTGTTATTTCAGGGGACAATGAGATATGTACTCTATATGTGTAATATACTTTGAAGCTTTATAAACTATTTTCGGAAATCCTAATCTAGCTATCCTACCAAAAAGTTGAGAACATATGCTACCCCTTAATACAAAAGTGCTTCATCTGATAGTAATGAGTATCTTACTTCCAAAGTAATTCCATCATGATGAACTGAATCAAAATTGAACTAGGTACTATGTACTAGATAATGAAGGAACAACATAATTGTTTTGCGTATCTCATAAGATAGAACATGATTGATCTTGCAACCAAGGACTTGATGCTACCTTATGGTGGATTAATTACTAGACTATTACATGCTCATGATATAGTCATTCCTCCATATGAAGAAATCATTAAAATAGATAGGTATAATGTAATCAATAGGAATCTTTTAATGAGATTTAGGTGTGTTGAAAGACATGGTATAAGGATTAGATTGCCTAGAATGACTAATTCTCCCCCACCTGAACCTAAACCTGAGACACCTATCCTTAGGAGAAGTCCATCTCCTCCTACTAATCCTCTTGAGGTACTGCCCATGATGCAGCCAGGACCTTCTTTTCCTATCGAGACTATTATGAACCGAATGGAACGAATTGAGCTACGCCAAGATGAATTAATGACTAAAATGGAGCAAATCCAAAGATAGCTCTACGCTTTATCTAGCCATTTTGGATTACCACCATATGAGTAATTGTATTCGATGGAACTTGGTATTTTATACTAATCACACACTCATGATGTACTCCTTTTTGATCTACACCTTCTTGTTGCTGGTTATAGGTGCCCTGCAAGCCAATCACGTGAGTGATGGCATGTGTGATGTCCTTGGTTCTATGCAATAGGAATCAGATCATGATAAGATCATGATAATAAGATCGATTCACCTTTAAACACAGATCCTAAATAATCTCGATCATAGGTTATTCGAGAGAGACATCGAGATAACCGGACAGATCGATGTACTATATACCTATCCATATAATGGAGGCGGCTGGTCTCATAGCCACTTGTGTGGAGACACTAAGGATATAGTACAGGTACTCATTGGAGAATGAGTTCACTAATTGATTCACTTATGAAATGCTGTATAGTTAATGATACCAAATGTCAGACGACGATTCCATAGTCCTAGTTGTGTATCTAGTCTTTTGACTTAAGACACCAAGGATGCCTTGTATGAGTACTCCTTTCTTTGATGCCAGACTTACAGGTTTGGAAAGTTCCAAATTTGGTACAACTGGTTATCAAGATTTGTAGCCAACCTTACGAAGACAATTGAGTGTCAATAGAGGATCATCCACTCTCGATATCACGAGAGGAATATCCCATATGTGCTTGCTCAGACAAATCCCTGGCCAGAGTCATTCAGATTGAGAGAGAAAGAATTCTCCGGTAGAATCCTATTAGAGTAAGATAAACTGATTTCGTATGTGACCTGACAATACCATGCCCAATATATAGTCTTTGAGATATTAGTTGGATGAGGGATTATATATATACGATAACTGTGGACAGACAAGTCCGATGGATTCGATCTCCCCTGTACCGTCTAGGGACTATGGCGTAGTAGCCTAGTACGTCCATAGTCGATGAGTCGAGTGAATTATTATGGAGATAATAATTCACTATATCAAAAGAAGTTCTGATGGGAGTGACTCACGGTCAGCTCGGTATTGAGCCTAGAGGGTCACACACATATTGTGGATGCTTCAGCGAACAAAGGATTGGATAGAGATCCAATTAGCCCATATTCTTATTAGATGAGACCCTATGTAGATGAGCTCCTTGGTTGAGGCCCAATTAGAGACCTAAGGAGATTATTCGATAGAGATCCAATAATACAAAGTTAGTGAGTGATTGGATGAAGATCCAATACCCACTAAGACAGAAGCGCTAGGGTTTTGGTGGCTCTCTATAAATAGGAGGGGAGACTTATGGTTGATAGGCTGCAGCTTTGGCCACCCTCTCCTGTTCTCCTCCATCCCTCCGCGTAAGAGTTGTGAGATTAGATTGGAGGAGTTTCGCTGCAGAAATCCATCGTATGGATACCGCTAGAGAGGAGGACGCTTGACCTCTTTCATGCTCTTCATCAAAATCTAGAAATACAGGGATATACAATCTCCTAATAGGACTCTAGCAGGGTTGAGTCCTAATCATCGTAGTACTAGTCAATAAAAACCTTGTTAGATTGTAATAAAGCCACTCCTATCTTAGAAAGGAGTATGACTAGGGTCTAGATTAGCCCTTAGGGCTTAGTAGCGCCACACCCCTTATTGGGTTGGTCAGCTAGGGTTTCCCCCTGCTTAGGTCCGCTATAGAGCCACTTAGCCGTCTCTTGTTCCTATTAAGGTAGGTTGGCTATAGGAGGGACAAAGGGGCAATTCTACTTAGGCAAGCACCCCTTTAGGCCAGGGTTTTGATCCCTATTTAAATATATAGCCACCCCCCTCTTAAATCAAATAATTGTTAATTTTATTTCAGCCTTGTGCCAAATATTTGAGGGAGAAACCCCTATAGCGTTCCAAGGGTTAATCCCCCTCAAGGGTCAAAATCTATAGAGCTCCTTCTGAGGTTTTATCATATGGTATCAGAGTAGCGATCTTACTACCCCTGTAGCCGTCATCCATGTCTCTACCTTCCCAAGCAATTCCCATAATTGCTGTGACACGCGCCTCCACCTTCCACCATAGCTGTAGATCAAATCAGTTTGCCTCTGCCCCCTACGTTTGATCTAGAAATATGATATATATATTTTTATCATCCATGCCTCTTCAATACTGTAAGATTCCTTACTTTACACATTGAAGATTTTTTCCAAATTTTATCCACTGTAAATTTCGTTTGTCACAAACGTTATCATTGTTACGAAGGCGGAATGCTGCAGAAATTTTCAGCCATGTTTTTGCCTCTTGAAACTGGCCTAGTCCTTCTCCTTTCTGGCCAAAACTTTTATACAATTCTCAAGATCAAGTTGGCTTTCATCTGGATTTAATTTCTCAAAAAAATCCTTTTGGAACTGGTTTTCTTGTGCAATCTTTGACATCATGTAGTTCTGGAATTTTACAATGAAGGAATCTGTCTTTCGTCGTTTTGCCCTATTTCCCTACTGTTATGCTGCCAAAATTTTGTCAAACTTTTTACTGGTATTAACAACATCTGAATCAAGGGCTTTTGCATAATTTTCTTAAACTTTTATTTGGAATTTATGTCAATAAGTCATCATTTCTCCAACATAAAATCGGTTCAGTAGGATAGTACATTGCATCACTTTTTTTCGTCGAATTCTATCAGATTTAAGTCCTATTTTTTATGAGATTTTAGACTCTCTTTTCCTCATCTCAAAACCCTACCATCCTCACTAAAAACCCTTCAAAACCCTATCTTAAACCGAAACCAAATAGCCCCCAAAATCTGCCATAAACCGTAACCTACTTTCATCTAAACTGATTCACCTTCCAATTGTCCACCCCTTTCTCTAAAATTCCCATGCCACTAACCCGATAATAGAAAAAAGATCTCAATATTATAGATCTAGAGGCATATACTATGGCATCAGAGGAGGCTATCGATCCAAAGCTTGAAGCCTTTGAAAATCGCATGGAAGAGAAGATGCGATCCCTTTTCGCTGAATTCAGCATTGGCCGACCGTCGAGCCCGAGGAAATCACAACACGGAGAAACTTCAGATCGGCGAGATGATCCTCAAGAACATGGCCACATCACCTCTAATCTCAATAATCCATGCATGAAGGTTGACTTCCTTAGATGGGAAGAAGGAGACCCGATCGGGTGGATCTCGCGCGCGGAGCGCTATTTTTGGATCTACTAAACCATCGACGCCACACGGGTGGAGATTGCTGCCATCCACCCCGAGGGAGATGCTATTCAGTGGTTTAATTGGTTTGAGCACACACATGGAGGACTCTCTTGGCAGCGATTGAAGGAAGGACTACTAAACCGCTTCGGACCACCCAATTTCGACAACATCGGCGAACAATTGGCAAAGATTCGTCAAACCTCTACAATACAAGAATACCAAACAATGTTTGAGCGTTTATCTAACCAAACTCAGAATTGGTCTGAGAAACAACTTTTAGTACTTTTATCGAGGGCCTAAAGTCAGAGATCCGAGGAGAAGTAAAGGCGCGACAACCGTACACTCTTATGGTGGTGATTTCCTTCGCGCGTATCCAGGAAGAACAATTGAACCACGAGGTACAAAGGATAAGGGTTGATCCCTGACTAGCCATGCCAAGGCCTACTATCCCCTCTACTGCCATCCAAGCCCCTGCACCAAAAAAGTTGACAAGAGACGAGCTTTGCGAATGATCGACCAAGGAGTTATGTTGGCATTGCGACGAACCGTGGAGCCGCGAACATCACTACAAAAAGGACTGGCTCCTTGTGATTGAACCAGCGGAGGATGAGAACAATGAAACATCTGAAGAAGCCCTTGAACCTAAAGAAGAAGCCATGGAGGAAGAGTCCCAACCGGCCGACTACGCAGTGCACGCATTGACTGGCTACTCCAATCTGCAGATGATGAAAGTTGGAGGACTTCTAAAACAGCAACCCATCACCATTCTCATCGACACGGGTAGCACCAATAACTTCCTCAACAATAAGGTTGCTGCATGTTTGGTACTTTAAATCAAAGGTTTCAACAAGTTCGACGTAAAGGTCGCCGGGGTCGAATCTTTAATTGCGACCAACGGTGCCCGCGGGTGAAACTACTCCTCCAAGACCAAAAAGTGGTAGCTGATTTCTTCCTCCTACTCATCGATGATTATGAAGCCGTACTCGGGATCGAATGGCTCACAACACTAGGTGATATCTTCTGGAATTTTTTTAAATTAATCATGAAATTTTATTACAAAGGGAGACATGTTACATTACGAGGCAAGCGCGGGAGCCAAATTTCCACCGTTTTGTCACAACGAATGGAGAAAGTTTTGCACAAAGCACATAGTGGATTCTTGATGCATATTCAGTAGCCATCTACAGGAGAGAATGTACAAAACTCAGATCCTATGCTTGCCCTTTGCCTGAACGAATTTGTGGATGTTTTCTTGGAGCCGCACGACTGCCTCCTAATCGACCGCATGACCACTGCATTCCTATTTTGCCATGCAAATCTCTAGCAAATTTATAATCATACCACTATCCTCACTTGCAGATGGAAGAGATCGAAAACATTGTTAAAAAGATGCTTGACACCGGGGTGATTTGACCGAGTTGCAACCTTTACTCCTCACCGATTTTGCTAGTGTGCAAGAAAGATGATGAACTCTTGGATGAATTAAAAGGAGTCCGAGTCTTCACTAAATTAGATCTCCGATCTGGATACCATTAGATTCGGGTATGCACTGAAGATATTCTAAAAATTACATTCCGTACGTATAACGGCCACTACGAGTTTCTGGTAGTGCCTTTCGGACTTACGAATGCTCCTTCTACTTTCCAAAGCCTGATGAATGATAGCTTCCAGAGTTTTCTATGCAAGTTCGTATTGGTATTCTTTGATGATATTCTCATTTATAGCTCTACGGTTGATATACATTTTCAGCACTTACGAACTGTTCTGACGATTCTTCGGGAGAATACTCTTTATGTTAAATAGTCAAAGTGTGACTTCTTACAGCGTAAAGTGGAGTATCTTGGGCACATTATATCAGAGGATGGAGTGGCGGTGGACCCGAAAAAGATCAAGGTAATGCAAGGATGGCCGAGACCTACAAACGTATAATCACTACGCGGTTTCCTTGGACTCTTGGGCTACTACCAAAATTTTATGAAAGATTATGGCAAGATCAGTGCCCTGCTCACGTCCTTACTGAAGAAATATTCCTTGTGGTCGGATAAAGCCTCCGCAGCCTTCGAGTGACTCAAGGCAGGCATGCGATGACGTCGGTCCTAGCGTTACCCGATTTCGGTCGCACTTTTGTCATTGAGGCCGATGCATCAGGAGTTGGAGTTGAGGCTATTCTTATGCAAGATGGTCAACTCCTAATTTACACCGAGGCTTCCCCCACACTTCATACGAGGTTTTTATAGGAGATACTAATTACTACCAAATTTAAAATATGATTGGATATAGGTCCATGGCATGAAAGAGGAGTAAAACTAGAAGAATTACAATCCATGCTCACGCCAGATTAGGCTCTCATCATCCTGAACCATACCAGAGGGCAGTCACCATTCCAGAAGAAAGATTGGCTATCACTAAAGACTAACCATATAGCAGCACATGCAGAGAAGAAACGGCCTCCCGACAAACTTCAGAATGGACAAAAAATTAAAGATCGAGTTTTTCTACACCTCCAGCCCGATCAGTAGGAAACTCAAGCCTTAATGAAGTGGTCTCCCTATTTCTTTAGACCTTGCAAAATTAAGGACCACATTGGGGCCCTAACTTGGAGATTAAATTCGCGCACCAGATCAAGATTACAGTTGATCCATTAGGTATCCCACCTCAAATAGAAA
Organism: Ensete ventricosum; assembly: GCA_029747655.1. Classification (NCBI taxonomy): domain Eukaryota; kingdom Viridiplantae; phylum Streptophyta; class Magnoliopsida; order Zingiberales; family Musaceae; genus Ensete; species Ensete ventricosum. The sequence continues at coordinate 19,318,961 of JAQQAF010000006.1, forward strand.
TTTAAAGAAGACGACTTAGCCCAAATCCTTCCAACTAACACCCTAGCTGATGAGGAGGCCAAAGTTCAGTCAATGATAGCATGGGAGTCATGTGAGGAGTTGAAGATCCAGTTTTCAGAGTTTATGGACCCTTGAGGATAAGGCTGATCTGAAGAGGGTGGACTTGATAGGACTCCAACAGGGTTGAGTCCTAATCATCTTAGTACTAGTCAATAAAAACCCTGTTAGATTATAATAAAGTCACTCCTATCTTATGAAGGAGTATGGCTAGGGTCTAGATTAGCTCTTAGGGCTTAGTAGCTGCCACACCCCTTACTGGGTTGGTCAGCTAGGGTTTCCCCTTGCTTAGGTCAGCTACAGAGCTACTTAGCCGCCTCCTGTTCATATTCAGGCAAGTTGGCTATAGGAGGGGCAAAGGGATAATTCTACTTAGGCAAGCACCCCCTTAGGCTAGGGTTTTGATCCCTATTTAAAGATGTAGTCACCCTATAATTATCAATTTTATTTTAGCCTTGTGTCGAATCTAGGAGGGAGGCCCCTATAGTGTTCCAAGGGTTGATCCCCCTCAAGAGTCAAAATCTATAGAGCTCCTTCTGGGGTTCTATCATCTCCCTAGGTAAAATCAATCTCTCACGCATCACGGGTTCTTCAGTTTTTATATTTTTCTCGCGACCCCATTCTTTTGCATGATGATTTGATCTATGTGGGAAACCGATTTTATTTTAATTTTCACTGCGCATGTGATGCTCTGCTGAGGTTTCCCAACAGTGGTATCAGAGCCAAGGTTTTTGTGCGAAAGATTGGTTTTAAACTGCATATGATGAGATTGAATCACGTAGAATCATTCTACACATTCTTATCGCATTTTTACAGCGAACGCTCTACAAGGGCGGCCGACCACGCCTAGGCCCCTACAGGAGCAGCCGCAAGGGGTTAGGGCCGCCAGCAAGGGCGGCAGCCCGTAGCCTGCCCACAAGGGGCGACGCTTGCCGCCCGTGGCTTGCCCGTAAGGGGCGACGCTTGCCGGCGGCCATGCCGCAAGGGTAGCGCTCGCACCTAGCCCGTAGAGGGGTGGCGCTGCTTGTGGGCATGGTGCCCTCCTGCTCATGAGGTGCCGCCCAAGGGTAGCGATGCCTACCGCAGGGGCAGCCTGTGGGCGAGGCGATCACCAACAGCGTGTAGCACTACCGTCGTCGATGACGGTGCAGATGGGGCAATAAGGGTTAGGGCAATCCTTTTGAGAAAAGGATAATCCTGCCCCTCTTAATTTGGGAAATTTCGAGGAATGTCCTTGTATATAAAATTCTCAAAATACCCTCAATAATTCTAGAAATTTCGAGGACTGTCCTCTCATCCAGAATTACAAAAATACCCTTAATAATTCTAAAAATTTTAAGCATATCTTGATTTCTAGAAAAATAATTAATTAAATAGTTTAATTAATTATTATATATCTATTAATCCTACATATGATGTGATGTACATGTGATGTATGATATAGATGGTTGATCATGAGCCATGTGTTATGATATGTGTAATTATGATGATGATGATGATGATTATTATTATTATTATTATTATTATTATTATTATTGGGGTTTGCGAGCCTTTATTTTCTCATTTATTGTCGGGCCTGCATGCTTATGATTATTTGTAATTACATGGAGAGGCGCAGTGGGAGCATAGAGGTGACAACGGGACCCACGATGCCATGGCGGAAGATCATGATGCATGGTGATGTGATGATCATATTAGGAGATCGTATTGTGAGTGATTAGGCCTATTGATTGGGGCTTAATTATATTAGGTGACTGCTTATGATCATCCGGTGTGGTTTGCATATGTGATGTGTTACACACCTACTAGATATATGTATATATATATTTTCATGCGATGTAGATATATATTAAATATGTATGTGTGTGACATGACATATTAGGAGATCGATACAAAACAAAAATCCCTCCTATGATAATATTAAGTCGGTAAGCATGAGACAATAAGATTGACTCACGAGGCCTTCCATCGTTATAGGAAGAAATTGAATCACGACATAGGTTGAGTTGGTCGAGTTACTCGAGGCTCACCTATCTATATGATCGAGTTCTTGCCTATGACATATAGATGTCACCACTGACATGAGGATATTGTATGACTTGGTCGAGCAGGTGAGAGTATATCTATCGAATCATACTCATCTTATAACGATGGTGATGGCTTAACTGAACTTCATGGTTGGTTAGCAGTCGAGACCATGATGAGGTCAAACATGACAGGAATCACAAGGAGTTGTGATTGACAATTGTTGCCTACCTTTTGGGCTTAGTGTAATTGGTCGAGTCCCTCGAGGTTGCACTAAGATGCCGATTGTCCCGATCCCCACTAGGAGTCTATTGGAGACTTCCGGCTCACGTGTCGAGGGTGTCTCGTGATTCGTTAGGAAAATAATGGGAGTATATTAAGATAGAAGTCCATATCTTAATTAGTATTTTCTGTAAAATCTGTATATTATTTATTTGTGATATATCTTGTTTGTGAGAAACATGTCGCTCGCAAACCCCCTGCGTGGCATACTTGATGCCAATCGCCTCATTGGTCCAAACTACACGGATTAGCTTCGTAATTTGAGACTTGTTCTCACTGAGGAGAAAATCACATGTCCTTGATACAATTGTACCCACGTCGAAAGAAGGGATAAGCGAGGATGAGATCGCTCGCTATGTGAAGTATATAGATGATTTCACATTGGCAAAATATTACATGTTGGCCTCCATGACTCCTGAGTTACAAAGGTAACATGAGAGCATGAATACAAATTCTATCCTTCTTCATCTCTACCAACTGTTTGAGAAAAAGGGAAGAACTCAAAGATATGAGATATCTAAGCGACTATTCCAAGCCAAGATGATAGAAGAGACATCGGTTGAGAACCATGTCCTAAAGATGATAGAGTGGATCGAGAAACTCATAGGTCTAGGAATAGTCATAGAGGATAACCTGTGCATTGATCTTATACTTCAGTCCCTACCAGATTTCTTTTCTCACTTCATCATGAATTTTAACATGAGCAAGTTTGATGTAGCTCTCCCTTAGCTACTCAATATGTTGAGGGAAGCTGAGAGTGCCATCAAGAAGGAGAAGCCAATTCTCTATATTGGTGAGACTAAAAAGACAAAAAAGGCTAGTAAGATCCTTAAGAAGGGCAAGGGTAAAGGAAGATCGAGTAAGGTAAAGGTTGCCAAGAAAGACCCGACAAAGGACAAAGGACAGTGCTTCCACTACGGCCAAGATGGACATTGGAAGAGGAACTGTAAGGACTACCTTACAGAGAAGGCGAACAAAAGGTTGGAGAAGCTTCAAGTATATTCATGATCAGTCTTCACTTCTCAGATTTTCATGATAACACATGGGTATTGGATAACGGGAGTGCTTATCATATCTGCAATTCGTTGCAGGTTCTGACAAGACTTAGGAGACTAGCTAAAGGTGAGATGGACCTTAAGATGGGCAATGGAGCAAGAGTTGCTGCAATTGCTATTGGGGAGGTCATCTTACATCTGCCTGGTGGAGCTATTATTGCATTAGATGTATGCTATTTTGTTCCTTCCATTATCAAAAATATTATTTCTATCTCTTATTTAACAATTAGTGGATATAAATTAGTTTTTTAGAATAATAGTTGTTTAATAATTATAGATGATGAGATCATTACTAGAGGGACCCTTATAAATGACTTATATGTGTTAGACACTTCTCCACATATCATGAATATAAATATATCTAAGAGGTAAAGAGACGAGGTGAATAATGCAGACCTATGACATTGTAGGCTAGGTCATAAACATGAAGAAAGAATTCAAAAGATGTTGAAAGATGGATACTTAGATCCATTTGACTTTGAGTCATATGCAACTTGCGAACCTTGCATTCGTGGGAAGATGACCAACTCTACTTTCAGTGGAACTGGAGAGAGAGCCACTGAGTTATTGGAACTCATACATAGTGATGTATGTGGTCCCATGTCGACTCAGACTATAGGTGGTTACTCATACTTCATTATATTCACTGATGATGTCTCTAGGTATGGACATATGTACTTGATGAAGTATAAATCTGAGGCCTTTGAGAAATTCAGGGAATATAAAAATGAGGTCGAGAACCAAATTGGAAAGAGTATTAAGACTCTTCGATCAGGTCGAGGAGGAGAGTACTTGAGTGCAGAGTTCACCCATTTCCTCATGGACAATGAGATCATATCCCAATGGATACCTCCTTATACACCTCAGCTCAATGATGTATCAGAAAAGAGGAATTGCATGCTGTTAGACATGGTGTGGTCCATGATGAGTTTTGCTGACCTACTCATCCCATTCTGGGGATACGCCCTAGAGACTACAGCTTACCTTTTGATTAGAGTCCATCAAAGTTGGTAGTATCTATACTATATGAGATATAGAAAGGAAAGAAGCCCGATCTTAAGATGGTTAAAATTTGGGGCTGTCTTGCCTATGTTAAAAGACACAAACCCGATAAGTTGGAATCAAGGATGGAACAGTGCACACGTTCGTGGGATACCCTAAAGAGACTTTGGAGTATTACTTCTATCATCTCGAGGACCGAAAGGTCTTTATTGCCAAGAGAGCTGTGTTCCCTAAGAAGGAACACATTCTTGGTGGAAATAGTGGGAGTGAGATAAAGTTAAGCGAGGTTGGAGAACTTAGCTCAAGCACCATTCTAGAGTCCGAGTCTGTTCAGGTACCTAACACACAAGTTCCAACTTTACATAGATCTAGCAGAGTATCTCACTCTCCTGAAAGATATGTGAAATATATCAGTGGAGAAGACTCTTAGGATGTGGATCCTCAAACCTACGAGGAGGCTATTATGAGTATAGACTCCGGGAAGTGGCTAGACACCATGAATTCTGAGATGGATTCCATGTACTCTAACAAGGTTTAGAACCTTGTGGATACAGCTAAGGGTATTGTACCCATTTGCTGCAAATGGATCTTCAAAAAAAAGATCGGAGTAGATGGAAAGGCGGAGACCTATAAGACAAGGCTGGTAGCTAAAGGTTATCGTCAAAGATAAAGAGTTGACTATGACAAAACCTTTTCACCTGTAGCTATGCTTAAATCCATTAAAATTCTTTTGGCAATTGTAGCACATTATGACTATGAGATCTAGCAGATGTATGTGAAAATGACATTCCTCAATAGCAACCTCGAGGAGGAGGTGTATATGATACAGCCATAGGGATTTATAACCAGAGAGAGTCCAGATAAAGTGTGCAGACTGCTTAAGTCCATTTATGCACTAAAGCAAACTTCCCAAAGTTGGAACATAAGATTTGATGAGACGATCAAATCTTATGATTTCATTAAGAACGAAGATAAGTCTTGTGTGTACAAGAAGGTAAGTGGGAGTGCTATCACCTTCTTGGTATTGCATGTGGATGACATCCTAATCATTAGGAATGATGTAGGAATGCTCTCCACAATAAAGACTTGGCTATTCAGAAACTTCTCAATGAAAGACTTAGGGGAAGCATCCTATATTTTGGGGATCCGGATCTATAGAGATAGATCTAAGAGGATGCTTGGCTTGTCCGAGTCTAGGTACATAGACTCCATTGTCAAAAGATTTGGCATGGAGAATTCCAAGAGAGATCTTATACCGATGAGATATGGAATATCACTTTATAGGAGTATGTCCCTAAAGACTCCTAAAGAAAGGGCACAGATACCTTATGCATTAGCGATAGGGTTTATCATGTATGCTATACTATGTATCAGGCCTGATATAGTACATGCTCTAAGTGTCATGAGTAGGTATCAGGCAGATCTAGGTTTAGAACACTGGAAGGCAGTAAAGTGTATCCTTAAGTACTTGAGAAGGACTAAGTATCTTTTACTAGTATATGGAGGAGATAGCCTCCAGGCTGAGGGCTACACAGACTCGACTTTCCAGTCTGACATTGATGATAGCAAGTCAAACTCAGGGTATATTTTCACCCTGAATGAAGAAGCAGTGAGTTGGAAGAGTTCCAAGCAAGATATTACTGCTAACTCGACCACAGAGGTGAAATACATTGCTGTAGCAGAAGCAACAAAAGAAGGGGTATGGATGAAAAAGTTCATCATGATATGAGAGTCATACCAAGCAGCGTGGAGCTGATTCCCATATATTACGATAGCGACAAGGTGATAGCTCTAGCAAGAGAACCCAAGTTTAATCAGCTAAGGAGGTTCCATCTTATTAGAGCGATCATGACTCGAAAAAATATAGCAATGGAAAGAGTCCCATCTGAAGATAATATTGCTGATCCATTGTCGAAGCCATTGGCTCAGATTATATTTGAGCGTCACAGGGGGTCTGATGGGGATCAGACACATAGTTGATTGGCTTTAGGTCAAGTAGGACATTTCTGGTTATAGGTGCCCTGCAAGCCAATCACGTAAGGGATTACACGTGTGACACACTACATGATCTTTTTGCTTAAGATTATTACTAGCATATTCTCATATTATATTATCTGTTGCATATATATATATATATATATTATGATGTCCTTGGTTCTATGCAATGGGAATTAGATCTTGATGAGATGCTGTATGGTTGATGATTGAAGAATGAGTTCAGTAATTGATCAGCTTATGGAATGCTGTATGGTTGATGATACCAAATGTCAAACAACGATTCTATAGTCCCAATTGTATATATGATCCTTTGACTTGAGACACCAAGGATACCTTATATGAGTATTCATTTCTTTAATGCCAGACTTATAAGCTTAGAATGTTTCAGATCTGGTACAACTGGTTATCGGGATTGGTAGCCAACCTTACGAAGTCAATTGAGTGTCAATAGAGGATCATCCACTCTCGGTATCACGAGAGGAATATTCCATATGTGCTTGCTCAGACAAATCCCTGGCTAGGGTCATTCGGATTGAGTGAGAAAGTGTTCTCCGGTAGAATCCGATTAGAGCAAGACAAACTGATTCTGTATATGAGCTGATAGTACCATATCCAATATACGATCTCTGGGATATTAGTTGGATAAAGGATTATAGATACACGGTAACTATGGATAGACAAGTCCGATGGATTCGATCCCCCCTGTATCGTCTGACGACTATGGCATAGTGGCCTAATACGTCCATAGTCGATGAGTCAAGTGAATTATTATGGAGATAACAATTCACTATATCAGAAGGAGTTATGATGGGAGTGACTCACGACCAGCTCGGTATTGGGTCTAGAGGGTCACACACATATAGTGGATGCTTCAGCGAATAGAGGATTGGATGGAGATATAATTAGCCCCTATTCTCATTAGATGAGACTCTATGCAGATGAGCTCCTTGGTTGAGGTTCAATTAGAGGCCTAAGAAGATTATTGGATAGAGTTCCAATAATGCAAGGTTAGTGGGTAATTGGATGGAGATCCAATATCCACTAAGGCAGGAGCACTAGGGTTTTGGTGGCTCACTATATATAGGAGGGTAGACTCATGGTTGATAGGCTACAGCTTTAGCCTCCCCCTCCTATTCTCCTCCCTCCCTATGCGCAAGAGTTGCGAGATTAGATTGAGTTTCGCTGTAGAGATCTATCGTGTGGATACTGCTAGAGAGGACGACGCTTGATCTCCTTCATCCTCTCCATTCGGATCTAAAAATACAGGGATATATGATCTCCCTAGGTAAAATCAATCTCTCATGCATCATAGTTTTTTTGGTTTTTGTGTTTTTCTCATGACCCCAATCTTTTGCACGACGATTTGATCTACGTGGGAAATCGATTTTATTTTGATTTCCACTACGCATGTGATGCTCCCGCTGAGGTTTCCCAACACTTGTGGCATAAACTTACTTATAAACTCTTGTTGCCTAGAAGTATCTTCTAATGCTTTATATTGCTTACTTATTGATATTGGAATTTATTAATACTGAGCATTAATTAGCAGATATTTTTATAAAATCTTTAAATGAAGAATAATTTGATTTTCTTAGAAGAGAACTTGGAATACTAAATCATGAAAATATATGAATTGCTAATCTAGATTTCATGATTTCTATGATAATATTTTTAAAAATTTATCTTATTGTTCACATGAAATTATCTTATTGTTCACATGAAATGTTTATCTTATTATTCATAAAAGGGGAGAAAATTTGCATGATGTTTTGCTATTTTACAAAATTATTTGCTATGCTTGCATGAAATTACATGAGATGATTTTAAATGCATGAGTAGCTCTTAAACCTTTGAATCTCCTTAAATATCTTAGAGTTTTGAGCTTATTTTCGAAATTCACCTCTATAAAATCGAGAGCTATGTTTAATGATGTTTTACAACTCCTTCCTTGTTTTCTTTCCTTTTTTTTTATAAGAGGAAGAAAATTCTTTATGACTTATATTATATTTTAAAAAGGGGGAGCACAGACTTATGTGCCTTAAAATCCTTAACCCTATATTGGGATACCTGGCGGATCAACTATAATCTTGATATGGTGCACGAATTTGATCTCCAGGTTAGGGCCCCAATGTGATCCTCAATTTTACAAGGCCCAAAGAAATAGGGAGACCACTTCATTAAGGCTCGAGTTTCCTGCTGATCGGGCTGGAGGTGTAGAAAAACTCGATCTTCAATTTTCGCCCATTCTGAAGTTTGTTGGGAGGCCGTTTCTTCTTTACATGTGTTGCCATATGGTTAGTCTTTAGTGATAGCCAATCCTTTTTCTGGAATAGTGACTACCCTCTGGTATGGTTCAGGATGATGAAAGCCCAATCTAGCATGAGCATGGATTACAATTCTTCTAGTTTTACTCTTTCGTGTCATGGACCTGTATCCAACCATATTTTAAATTTGGTAGTAATTAGTATCTCCTATAAAAACCTCGTATGAAGTGTGGGGGAAGCCTCGGTGTAAATTAGGAGTAGACCATCTTGCATAAGAATAACCCCAATTTCAACTCTTGACGCATCGACCTAAATGACCAAAGTGTGGTCGAAATCGAGCAGCGTTAGGACCGACGTCATCGTCATGGCTGCCTTGAGTCGTTCGAAGACTGCGGAGGCTTTATCCGACCATAAGGAGTCTTTCTTCAATAAGGACATGAGTGGGGTACTGATCTTGCCATAATCTTTCATAAAATTTTGGTTGTAGCCCGTGAGTCCAAGGAAATCGCGTAATGATTGTACGTTTGTAGGTGTTGGCCATCCTTGCATTGCCTCGATCTTTGTCGGGTCCACCGCCACTCCATCTTCTAATATAATATACCCAAGATACTACACTTTACGCTGTAATAAGCTGCACTTTGACTGTCTAACATAAGGAGTATTCTCCCCAAGAGTCGTTAGAACAGTTCGTAAGTGCTGAAAATGTATATCAAGCGTAGGGCTATAAATGAGAATATCATCAAAGAATACCAATACGAACTTGCATAGAAAACTCTGGAAGATGTCATTCATCAGGCTTTGGAAAGTAGAAGGAGCATTCATAAGTTCGAAAGGCATTACCAGAAACTCGTAGTGGCCGTTATACATGCGGAATGCAGTTTTCAGAATATCTTAAGTGCATACCCGAATCTGATGGTATCCGGATCGGAGATCCAATTTAGTGAAGACTTAGGCTCCTTTTAATTCATCCAAGAGTTCATCTATGAATGAGATAAGATATTTATCATTAACGGTGATGGCGTTTAGAGCCTGGTAGTCAACACACATCCGCCACGCACTATCTTTCATATGCACTAGCAACACCGATGAGGAGTAAGGGCTGCAGCTCGGTCGAATCACCCCGGTGTCGGGCATCTCTTTAACAATGTTTTGATCTCGTCCTTCTGCAAGTGAGGATAGTGGTATGGTCACAAATTTGTTAGAGGTTTGCCTGGCTAAATAGGAATGCACAGTGGTCATGCGACCGATTAGGGGATAGCTCACGCGGCTCCAAGATAACATCCATGAATTCGATCAGGCAAAGGGCAAGCTTAGGATTTGAGTTTTGTATGTTCTACCCCGTAGATGGCTGCTGAATATGCATCAAGAATCCACCATGCGCTTTATGCAAAACTTTCTCCATTTGTTGCGATGAAACGATGGAAATTTGGCTTCCGCGCTTGCCTCTTAATGTGACCTGTCTCCCTTTGCAATAAAATTTCATGATTAATTTAGAAAAATCCCAGGAGATATCATGTGAGCCATTCGATCCCGAGTATGACTTCATAATCATCGATGGGTAGGAGAAAGAAATCAGCTACCACTTCTTGATCTTGGAGGAGTAGTTTCACCCGCGGGCACCGTCGGTCGCAATTAAAGATTCGATCGTCGGTGACCTTTACGTCAAACTTGTTGTAACCTTCAATTTGAAGCACCAAATATGCAGCAACCTTACTATTGAGGAAGTTATTGGTGCTGCCCGTGTCAATGAGAATGGTGATGAGTTGCTATTTTAGAAGTCCTCCAACTTTAATCATCTGTGGGTTAGAATAGCCGACCAATGCGTGCACTGCGTAGTTGGCCGGTTGGGACTCTTCCTCCATGGCTTCATCTTTAGGTTCAAGGGTTTTTTCAGATGTTTCATTGTCCTTATCCTCCGCTGGTTCAATCATGAGGAGTCGACCCTTTTTGCAGTGATGTTCGCGGCTCCATGGTCCGTCGCAATGCCAACATAACTCCTTGGCCGATCATTCGCAAAGCTCGTCTCTTGTCAACTTTTTTGGTGCAGGGGCTTGGATGGCAGTAGAGGGGGCAGTAGGCCTTGACATGGCTGGTCGGGGAGTGACCCTTGTCCTTCGTACCTCGTGGTTCAATTGTTCTTCTTGGATACGCGCGAAGGAAATCACCGCCATAAGAGTGTACGGTTGTCGTGCCTTTACTTCTCGGATCTCCGGCTTTAGGCCCTCGATAAAAGTACCTAAAAGTTATTTCTCAAATCAATTCTTAGTTTGGTTAGATAAACACACAAACCTTGTTTGGTATTCTTGTATTGTAGAGGTTTGACGAATCTTTGCCAATTGTCCGTCGATGTTATTGAAATCGGTTAGTCCGAAGCGGTCTAGTAGTCCTTCCTTAAATCGCTGCCAAGAGAGTCCTCTATGGGTGTGCTTAAACCAATTAAGCCACTAGATAGCATCTCCCTCGAGGTGGATGGCAGCAATCTCCACCCGTGTGGCATCGGCGGTTTAGTAAAACTGAAAATAGCGCTCCGCGCGCGAGATCCACCCGATCGGGTCTCCTTCTTCCCATCTAGGGAAGTCAACCTTCATGCGTGGATTATTGAGATCAGAGGTGATGTGGCCATGTTCTTGAGGATCATCTCGCCAATCTAAAGTTTCTCCATGTTGTGATTTCCTCGGGTTCGACAGTCGGCTAATGCTGAATTCGGCGAAAAGGGATCGCATCTTCTCTTCCATGCGGTTTCCAAAGGCTTCAAGCTTTACATCGATAGCCTTCTCTGATGCCATAGTATATGCCTCAAGATCTGTAATATTGAGATCTTTTTCTATTGTCGAGTTAGTGACATGAGAATTTTGGAGAAGGGGTGGCCGGTTGTAAGGTGGATCTGTTTTGGTGGAAGTAGACTGCGGTTTAGGATAGATTTGGGGCTATAGTTTTATGGAGTTTAGGCTACGAATTTGTGTGGTTTTAGGGCTGTGACGGCAGTAGATGAAGGTTAAAAAATTAGTTTTTAGATCTGGGATAGATGGCAGCAAAGGTAGGTGTCTCGGTAAGGAAAGTTTTCTAAAAAGGTAAGTGGATCGATAAGGAAGTAGGCTGATTTGGGTGGCTGATTTAGGAGCTATTTAGATTCAGCTCAGGGTAATATTTAGAAGGATTTTTAGTGAGGATGGTAGGGTTTGGTGATGAGGAAAGGAGAGTCTAAAATCTAAACAAAAATAGCACTCAAATATGATAGAATTCGATGAAAAGAAGTGCTGCGATGTGCTGTCCTGCTGAACCGGTGTTTGCGTCAGAGAAATGATGATTTCTCAACATAAATTCCAAGGGAAAGTTTAAGAAAACTATATAGAAACTATTGGTTTAGATGTTGTCAATACCAGTAGGAATTTTGATGAAATTTTGACAGCATAACGGTAAGAAAATAGGGCAAAAGACGTAAGGCCAATTCCTTCATCGTAAAATTACAGAACTGCGTGATGGTGAAATATCATACAAGAAAACTGGTTCCAGAAGGAGTTTTTTTATGAAATCAAATCCAGATGAAAGACAAATTGATCTTGAGAATTGTGTAAATATTTCAGCCAAAAAGGATGAACAAAAGTTTGGTTTCAAGGGGCCAATCGAAGGAAGGCAGATTCTACATTGTAAAATTTCAGTACTGTGCAATGAAGAATTGCAGTGCTATAAGTCCAGATCCAGAAGGAGTTTTTCATGAGATCAGTCTTAGATGAAAGCTAAGATGATCTATGAAATTGTATAAAAGTTTCAACCAAAAAGGATGATTAAAGGTGTAGCCACTACCCATACCAGACTCAGCATGGACCGACATTTCTATGGAATATATAGCGCTATCCCAAGGTAAAAGCATAATCTTTATGGTGGTAGATCGCCTAACCAAGTATGCTCACTTCTACACTGTGAAACATCCCTATATTGCTCAACTTTTTTGTGGAATATATAGTAAAATTGCATGGGATGCCAAGGTCGATTGTGAGCGACCATGATAGGGTATTCACAAGTAAATTTTGGACAGAGCTCTTTCATCTACAGGGTACCCAATTGAAGATGAACACAGCCTATCATCCCCAGACAGATGGCCAAACAGAAGTAGTGAACAAATACCTCGAGACATACCTATAACATACCTACGGTGCTTCACCAGTGATTGGCCCAAAGAATGGACAAGGTGGCTTCCTTAGGATGAATGGTGGTACAACATGATATTTCATTCATCAACTAAATGTACCCGTTATGAGGCATTGTATGGTCGACCGACCCCTGTAATACCCAGATATATGCTTGGTTCGGCCAAAGTAGATCAGGTCAACCAAAATTTGATTAATAGGGATAAACTATTGTAGCTGCTAAAAGACAACTTAAATGTTGCTCAAGCCCGCATGAAGCAACAAGCAGACAACCACCAGAGTGAGCAAGAATTCACAGTGGGAGATTGGGTCTACCTTCGGCTCCAGCCATACAAGCAGCTATCAATCAACGCAAGAGCATCAATGAAGTTGTCTCCATGATTTTATGGACCATATCAGATCTTAGAGCGCGTTGGGGCTGTGGCATACAAATTAAAGCTTCCAAATGACGCTAAGATACATCTCATCTTCCACGTATCCTTATTGAAGCTAAAGTTGGGAGAATATGAGAAGACCTAGACTCAGCTGTTGAGCACTACCACTGATGGCGAAATCAAAGCCCAACCTGAAGCTATACTTGATCGGAGGATTGTGATATGCTGACGATGCCCTTCAACCGAAGTACTTATAAAGTGGACTAACTTACCATCCGAAGATGCAACATAGGAGTCACATGAGGAGTTAAAGATCTAGTTTGTAGAGTTTATGGACCCTCAGCCTTAAGGACAATGCTGATTTGAAGAGGACGGACTTGATAGGACTCTAGTAGGGTCGAGTCATAATTATCTCAATACTAGTTAATAAAAAACCCTGCTATATTGTAATAATATCACTCCTATCTTATATAAGAGTATGGATAGGGCTTAGTAGCCATCGCCCCCCTTACTGGGCTGGTCGACCAGGGTTTCCCCCTACTTAAGTTGGCTATAGAGCCAACCTAATCGTCCCCTATTCCAATTAAGGCAGGTTGGCTATAGGAGGGGCAAAGGGATAATTTTACTTAGGCAAGCACCCCCTTAGGCTAGGGTTTTGATCTCTATTTAAAGATGTAGCCGCCCCCCTCTTGAATCAAATAATTATCAATTTTATTTCAGCCTTGTGTCGAGTCTAGGAGGGAGGAACCCCTACAGCATTCGAAGGGTTGATCCCCCTCAAGGGTTAAAATCTATAGAGCTCCTTCTGGAGTTCTATCAAGGACCTACAAAAGAGAAAACAGGTTAGAGGAAGCACTTCCCATGAGATCCACAAGCAACAACTTTAGCAAATACTTTATATAGCCAATACAAATTACAACTATGGACTTTACAAGTTCTGAATAGTTACACATAAAGGATAATGGTCCATTACAAACCAAAGTCTCCACAAGTGCCTATATGATACAACTCACATTTACAAGCCAAAATTGGCCACAAAAGCTAATCAAACTAGGGCTGCCAAGCCTATTGCAAGCCCACTGCTTGCTGTACAAAGAATGTATAAAAATCGAAGGACACAAATAATCATGAGCATTACGTCAAACACCTTGTTTATATTTTTGTCTATGACATTCTCCCCCACTTATTCCTTTGATGTCCTTGTCGAAGCCACTATAGATGCTGTATCTCCTCGCCTTTTGTTAAATCTTCACTCTTCTACTTTGGCTGTAATAAGCCCCTTGGCTCCCAACTGCTCTCTGCTACTGTTGTTAAGTAGTCAAACTCTGATCCACCAGACTGCTTCAACTCGCCAATGACTGACTCTTGTGTGGGGTTGGCTGAGCTATGATGATCCTTGTTGATTTCTGCATATCCTTCTGGTGAAGAAAAATGCCTTCCTTGTTATGCGCCAGTATTACAATAGTCTCATATTGCTTAAATTGGATGGATGCTTGTTGGAGCTTTAATGAGCATTGCTTCACAGACTATGAAGTTTTTGAGATCCTTCTGCTGTAAGATTTGTTCATTGATCATTCTTCAACTTTAGTTGTCACTTTCAAGTAGGTTCACATCACTCCTACTGTCGATTGGCATTCTATTAGGAAATGAAGTGGACAATCTACTCTCAGTAGTACTGATCACCAATGGTGAAGATTTGACAACTATTATCTTCCATAAGCTTTCCTCGAAGGGTCATTGAACTTGTTCAGAGCTCCTCTACTAGATAAATAAGAGAATCAGAGTACTAAGTTTTGCCCATTCTCTTTGAGTTGAGAAGGCAAATGTTACTTGATTTAGCTCGCCTCCTCGAGGTATGAGAACTAGGGTACTTAGTTTCACCCACTCTCTTGAGTTGAGAAGGCAAAGGTTACTTGATTTCGCCCGCCTCCTCGAGGTTGTACTTCATGCATCGAGTTGGTTACTAGTATTTCGCCTACTATTTTCTCATACTTCCGAAGCACTTGAAATGTTTGCACTCCTTGCATTGAGTTAGCTACTGCAATTCGCCTTCTCACTGCCATCGAACTTATGGAATGCAAGATGTTTTGCCCAAAAAGAGCAAAAAAATATTTACGATAACTTGGAGTCCCCTAATTTGGAGTAAGTCTTTGATAGTTCTGGTCACCTTTGGGATTGTACTGTCTTCTCCATCATCTTTGCCGCCTACTCATCTGAGTAGAAAAAGTACAACAACATGTACCACCTACTTCTTTCTTGGTCGAGCACTCCCGCATCAACTCGAAGTCCCTTACTTTCGGCTATCTTGATGATAAGCTCATCGACACCGGTCTTATGAAGTTCTTGACCTCTGCCCTTCTGCCCTATCTTGGTACTTAGAGTTTACCTCTGTATTCTCCAGCTCCTCGGCCCCTTTTACAATCAACCCTCTCCCTCCATGAGAGCAAGGGATTGATGACTCCATGGAAGTCCTGCCTCTGCGGTACCATGGCGCTGCCAAACCCATAGCCCTACTATACATTGCCTTACACTTGCGTCCCTATCTTTGTGATAAGTAGATTCGCCTCTGCGACACTATGGCACTCCCTGAGTCTACCTCCTTTCTAACCGACACTTTGCTTTTTGGGTAGCTAAGCCCCTCTGGATTCGTCATCACTTTCTCGCCCCTATCGACTACCTGCTTCAACACCTCTATGTTCTCCAAGTAGCTTCCCTTGGTCATTGGAAAGACAGACTGCAACTCATATGCATGGCCTTTGCCATTTTATTGCAGGGCTCGCGTCGATTCTGTTCTCCTTAGCTTCATTGGTAGCAACGTTCGCTTACTCTGCCTTGTCCTCTGACTTGTCATGCTCCCTTAAGTGAATATAATCACCGAAGTAGTCCAACTCTCTAGTCATTCTGATCATATCTCTGTATGATCAAGTCTCCTCTATGGGACTCATTGGTACTTGCAATCTGACTTCTCCCTCAATGGTACATAGCCCCCATATGCTGATGACCAAGACTTTCATCTGATGTAAGATTTGATGCGCACACACGAAAGACCCACCGCTGTGGTACCATAACATTCACTCCTTGAATCCATAGCCATTCTTTCCATTTTATTGTTCATCGAAGTGGATCTCCTAGTAGCCCCTAGTCATACCTCCGCGTGCTCGTGTCCCTTATGGGACATCTTCGCATGTGTTATATTATCGTGAACTATTCTACAACGATCCGCTGCATCATGTCGCCTCTTGGTGACATCTCCATTACATTCAGATTCTTATGTGATGAACTCGGACTACGATCTCTCAATGTGTGGCCTCTGCCAACACATCGTATAGCCTCCGCCATCTCTGATTTTTGTTTGCTTTCTTCGCAATTCACCTTCGCCCACCCATTCTTGGGTCACACTTAGACGAAGCATAACTCTAGGATAGTCCATCGCCTATTAGCTCTCGAAGTCCTTTAATTTCGCTAGGATTGATGTACCATTGTTTGGATCCTAGGCCTCTATCCCCGTACCAGCATAATCTTCGCTGCGCACCACTTCCTTCATGACAACTCGAATAGAAGCACTATAGCATATTCTTCAAGAGTACCCACCTCTACGTCCTCTTGCCCCGTGCTAAGGCCTTCTGATTCCAACTTCACGTCTGCAAGTTGAATCACCTAAGTTCCTTTATTAAATACTTCCCTGAGATAAGGTGCATGTGCCTTAAAGCTCCCTTCGTCTTTGGCACCATGCAAAATGAGTCTGCTCCATAAGAATGAAGAAACCATGGAACAATATAATCCCACTCTTGCCTCTAGAAGAGTTCATGTCTTTGACCTCTGTCCAAGGAAAGCTTCGTGCTTCCGCTCTATGTTTCTATCTTCTACGTCGACTCCCTTCTTGTGGCTTGGATACTTCACCAAGTTCCACCCAAGTTGCTCCATTTCTTGATTTGCATTGAGTTGATGGTGGCCCTCACGCCCACCATTCCATGGGTCAGCCCTCTATTGAGTTTGATTTTCACATCGACTCTAAGTATGTCTTTGTATGATATTGCCATGGTCGCTCCCCCACTTGATCTCGTAATGCATCAACCAATGCATTACTTCATTCGAGATCATACAATGACTCCTCGTTGCTTGCTCGGTCCATTGAGCTTTTTAGAGATATTTTGTCTTGAGGAACTCTTCCTCAACATGTGCGGTCCACTGTACATGATTCTCCCTTTAGAGAACCAGGACCTATCCCTCCTAGATATTTGTCATGTTGGAGCAACTTTTCTCTTTGCATTCTTCCCTCTGGAAGTTTCGGAGACCACTATCCCGTTGGACTACTCCGTCTTGCTGAACAATCTATGCATTGTTCTGTCCCCCCCCCCCCCCCCCCCCCCCCCCCCCCCCCATAAATATACTTGCTAGATTATGACTCTTCTCCAATACAGCCCCCGCTACACCCATTCAAGGCCTAGCAACATGCTGAACTTGTTGCACACTTTTGTCTCCTACGGACGTATCCATTCCATGTCAAAGAGAAAGTTTCAGTGCTCCATGGCGCCGAGTTTCGGTTGTCCTGGGATGGTCATAAACACTCCATCGTCCGCATACAAGCCCTTGCATGAGTACCGAATTCTTCAAGTTAGCAATTCCCCTTACTCTGTGAGCTTTACATAACTCTTTCGGTCATTGAGCAACACATCCCACTTTACACGGTCTCATCTTTTACCAAGCGCCCCACTTGCCTTGAGTACCGTCAAGTTTGGTTGCCAACGTCGAGCCATAGCTCGAACTCAGCCATCCTAACCCTTATATGCGACACATTCTTTCAAGCTTGCTTGTCCTCGTGGTGCCTCTCATGTAAAGGGTTGGCCATTCCTCTGAATGCCAATCAAGGATGTCCGCTCCTCTGAGCAACTCCTTTCTATACATTTCCATGTATGTTTCTCTCAAACGATCATGCATGCTGCTGCCCTCCAGGCAGCCCAACTAGGTCCCCCACGTTTGCATGACAAGTGTTTCTACATGTGCTTGTCCCACTCTTATACCAAAATATCACAGACTTAGCTGGTTTTGCCTAAGTCGTGTAGCACCCTTGCGAGTCCGTCCATAAAGGTTAGCCTCCTCAAAACCTCCTAGTGTCCCTTAGGACCTACAAAAAAGAAAACGGGTTCAAGGAAGCACTTCCCATAGGATCCACAAGTAACAACTTTAGCAAACACTTTATATAGCTAATACAAATTATAATTATAGACTTTACAAGTTCTGAATGGTTGCACACAATGGATAATGGTCCATTACAAACTAAAGTCCCCACAAGTGCCTACATGAAACAACTCTCATTTACAAGCCGAAACCGGTTACAAAAGCTAACCAAACTAGAGCTACCAAGCTTACTGCAAGCCCGCAAGCCCACTACTTATTGTACAAAGAATGTACAAAAATCAAAGGACACAGACAATCATGAGCATTACGTCAGACATCTTATTTATATTTTTTGTCTGTGACAATACGTCCATTCCCAAGTCCTTCGTCGAGGCCCACTAGTGTCCACTAACGATCTTCTTTTAAGGGCAAAGATCAACTACCCCTTACACACCTTTCTCATTTTCATAGTCTCAGGAGAACAACCTTTACACTCCTTTTCATAGGCTCAAGAGATCAACCTTTAAATCTCATTTTCTTAGGCTCAGGAGATCAACATTTACAACTCTCATTTTCTCAGACTCAAGAGATTAACCTTTACACTCTCCTTTTCTCAAGCTTAGGAGATTAACCTTTACAATTCAATTTTAGCCCTTCCCGTAACCATAATTCACTCTTACACAATAGGGAGGGAACTCTCACAAATTCATCACAATTTTTCTTTTCTTTCTCTTTTATTTCCTTTTTCTTGCACTTTCTTACTGTGCCAAGCAAGAAAACTTGAGGTATTTATAGATCCCAAATTGACTTCAAATTTTGGAGCCAAAATTCAACCCTTTTCAAAAAATCAGGGTAAGGGCGGGACTACCATTGGCATAAGCAGTATTATCGCCAGCACTGATGGTACTATCATCGAAAGTGCCTAGAGATTCTAAGTGGTGGCGGTACTACCATCGCTAGGTGGTACTACTACTGCATGGGCAATACTACCACCCACCGGTGGTACCACCACCCAAATCCAGTAAACAATACTGAAAATTACTCTTTCATACCTAAGCTATACCTTTTGTTAACCTCCTTCTAGGTCAATGAAATGAGCTCTATCATGAGCTCAAATCAAACCCAAAGTGGACGCGATTGACCCCTAATTGAGTTAGTAAAACTAACTCTTATCAAGATGCTAACTATGATACTTTAAAGAAAAACATAATTATATTAATCTTCATTGTCCAGCACGTCAATCGATCTTTCAGTGAACTCCCAACATACTCCCAGCATCCTTCCGGTGAACTCCTAGCGAGCTCCCGATCTCCTTTTGGCAAACTCCTGGCAACCTCCAGCGAACTCTCAACAATCATTGATTTATTTTTATGAGGTTTGTCCATAATGCAAGCATTAGATTCAAATTTGATGCTATAACCCTTATCACATAGTTGACTAATTCTTAATTGATTGTGCTTTAAACCATCCACTAATAAAACATCTTCAATCAAAATGTTTTGACTTGTTACCTATATTTTCTTTGCCAATAATTTTTCCTTTGTTGTTTTCTCCAAATGTGACATACCCTTCATTTTGACTAGTGAGTTTTAAAAATTGTAAGGGATCTCTGGTCATGTGCCTTGAGCATCCACTATCAAGATACAATTTTTTGCTCCTAACTCTTGTTTGGAGACATACCTCTAAAAATGGGGGGTTCAGTTAGGTATCAATTTAGCTTGGGTCCCTCATGAAAAGATCTACCTAATTTGACTAATGGTATTTGAGTTGTTTATGATTCCTTTAGGAACATAAACTAATTTGTGTGAGCTATATTTTTTGAATGGACATTTATAAGCATAATATCCACATCTTTTACAAAAGTTACATTTATTTGTAGGTAGAACGTATAGTGTGGATCTTTTAAACAAAAAGCAATTGGCTTTCTGATTCCTTCCTTTCTACATACATGACTCTTATTGCCAAGAATCATGTTTAATGATTTATTACCTATTTTAAATCTTTCTAATGTTTGTTGTAATAACATATTTTCCTTTTTAAATGACTCTAATTTTTCACATTTAGTGCAAGGTGTTAACATGCAATTGTTATGCATATTTTTTAATTTTTTAAATATACTAGAGAGAGCGAAGCATGATCCTTTTTTAATAATTTATAATTTTTACCAACTAATTTAAATTCATCATACAAATCATGAAAAGAATCCAATAATTCATTTGTAAAGTAAAGAAGTTCTGTTTGAGTCTCATTGAGAGCAATTAGAATGTAATTTGCTACTTCATCTTGGTTGTTTTGCTTTTCATCTACGGATGTACTTGATTCGTCCCAAGTCGCCTTGAGTGTCTTCTTTCTCTTTGGTAGCTTCTTCTTTAGTTGGGGATATTCACTTTTGAAGTGTCTCGGCTTCTTACATTCATATCAAATAATTATGTCCTTTTTTATTTCATTTTTGTTCTTAGTGTTTTGTCTTGTTAGATTTGTTTTGCTTCTTTTGATAAATTTTTTAAACTTTCTTGTTAAGAGTGCCAATTCCTCATCATCGCTTAAGCTTTTACTTGAGTGGTCTTCTTTTGTTTTAAATGTCATATCCTTTCTGTTCTTTAGAAGGCTATTTTCATTTTCATCATGTGCCATAAGAGTCATCTCATAAGTCATTAATAACCCGATAAGTTCTTCGAGCGAAAAGTAATTTAAGTCTTTTGCCTCTTGAATTACAATTACTTTGGATCCCAACTTTTTAGAATGGATCTTAGGATTTTATTGACATGTTCAAAATTAGTAAAGGATTTACCAAGAGAATTTAAACCATTAATGACATCCGTAAACCAAGTGTACATGTCTCCAATGGTTTCACTTGGTTTTATTCAAAATAACTCAAAATTATGTAGCAAGAGATTAATCTTATATTCTTTCACCCTACTTGTGACTTCATGTGTAATTTCAAGTGTGTGCCAAATATCATGTGCAGTTTCACATATAGAAACATAATTAAACTCATTCTTGTCTAAAGTGCAAAATAAGACATTCATAGCCTTAGCATTCAAAGAAAACATTTTCTTTTCAAAATGATTACAATCATTTATTGGATTGAAAGATTTTTTAAAACTATTTTCAATAATATTCCATAACTCGAAATCTATAGAGATTAGAAAAATTCTCATTCGTGTTTTCCAGTAAGTGTAGTCTGTCCCATTGAGCATAGGAAGACGAGTGATAAAGTGACCCTCGTTAATGCTATAAAAAGTCATTAAAACTCACTTGGGTGTTAATCCAATTGAGTGAACGTGGCTCTGATAACAACTGTTACGATCGTGTTGGCACTAAGAGAGGGGGGGGGGGGGGGGGGGGAGCGTAGTAGGGGGAATTAGTGCTTTCCAAAATTATGTCGATTGAAAAAATAAAAACTTGTACGATTAAAACTCGTAACGAAAATATGTTAGACATGGAATGTGAGTGAGAGTAGTGAGTTATTAAGCAAGCAATAAGAATAAAGAATAAGGAAAAGAACACACCAGTTAACGGTTTGGTCGTTGTGACCTGCGTCCACTCCCGATTCTTCCTTCATTGAAGCCACTAGCATTCACTAACGATCTTTCTTCAATGGGCAAAGATCAACTACTCTTTCTCCTTTTCACAAGTTTAGGAGACAACCTTTACAAATCTTACACCCCCCTTAGAATGAACTCTAAACTTTTAAGAGGATGAGAACTCTCAAGAGATTACAATAATGTTTGCTTACGTAGAATCACAACTTTTTTTTATCTCAATTCTTGCTTCCTCAAGCAAGAATGAGTAGGGTATTTATAGGCCCAAAATGACTTCAAAAGTTGGGGCAAAATTTAAATTTTTAAATTTAAATTTTAAATTTTTAAATTTAAATTTTAAAATTTTGAGATTTCCAAGGTGCTGGTAGCCTTATAATATTAGAGACTATGTTTTGGCGATACTACCGCTAGCTTGGGTGGTACCACTGCCTGACACAGTTTAGGAGACTGTGTTTGGGTGGTACAACTACTTGACACAGTCTCGAGGACTATCTTCTAGGCAGTACCACTGCCTAGTCTGGGCCATGCTACCGCTAGACCTGACTTCGGGTCATTGAAATGGGTCTTCCAATAGGTCCAAATCAGCCTCATTTAAGGCCAATGGCCCCTTAATTGAGTTAGCATTATTACGCCTAAAACTAACTTAATTAAGACTTAACTATGACGATCATGACATAAATGATTACAAAACATAAATCTTATGTTGTCTGACATGTCATTGGTTCATCTGAACCCTTAGTGCATTATGCTCTCCTTCGGCATATTGCTTAATCCATCAACGTGTTGACTTCCACAACATCCGATCTGCTAGTTACATATGCCCTGCAAGCCAATCACGTAAGTGATGGTAAGTGTGACATGCTACGCGATCTTTTTGCTTATGATTATTATTAGCATATTCTCATATTATATTACTTGTTGAATATATATATTGTGATGTTCTTAGTTCTAACCTATGTGTTGGAGATAAGTGATGCAAGACTAATTATGACTGTGAAAAGACAAAACAATTAGAAGAATCTATCATTGGGCTGGAGTTAATATAGGGCATCGGGCTGAAAGAATCGGGAATACGCCGAAGCTTCGAATGATGCGACGGGAGCTCACCGGGAGTTTGTTGGAGGTTTGTCGGGAGTTCATCGGGAGTTTGCTGATAGGTTTCTGGGAGCTTGTTAGGAGTTTGCCAGAGGTTACTAGGAGTTCATTGTAAGGTGATTGGGATCTCGTCGGGAGTTCACCGAAAGATCGATTAAAATGTCGTATCACATCACATATATACATATTTGATATATATCTATATATATGCAATATATATATATATATATATATATATATATATATGCTTGCACTTTCCTTAAAAGTGTTGACTTTAGGTAGGATTGATAGTTTGAATGCTAGGTTAAAAAATATTGGCTTGTATGTTGAATGATTGATTTGAATGGTTGAATGTTATATGGGTTGTATGTTAACTTAAAATAGGTTGTATGTTGTATGATTGAATGTTATATTATATTGGTGCTTGAAATATGATGAAAGAAAAAAAAAGTGAAATGAGCATGACAATTGCATGGTAACTAATTGCACTAAGTTTAAAGAGTTAGACTCACTTAACAAGGAAAAATCGTTTGAAATAAAATAAATCGAAGCTTTTGTCTGAAAATATTTTATTATTCTAATGCGTTATATTAATGATCTTGATGATTTCTTTTGAAATGAAACTTAATTTTAGGTTTTAAACAATAATACATAGATTGGCATAAAAGATAAGAGCATTCTTGAAATAAATTATATAAATTGAAACACAAAAATGGAATGCATATTTCTTGAAAATATCTCTATCCTATCAAGTTTTCAATAAGAGAAAAAGTGATGAATCTATGTATACCATTATTTAGGATCTCTTGAACTATGAAAGTGATTTTGATGATTTGAATTTAAATAAGTTATTATCAAAATCATGATCTTGATATCTTGATAATTATAACTTGAGATTTTTATGTAAATCATGATCATTCATTATGATTCTTTCATTTTATTAAAGAAAACTATCCAAATGAATCATGATTTGTAGTTTTGATCTTCTAAAATTTTAACTTGAGATTTTTTTTAATGAATCATGAACTTAATGACTTGAAATTTTTTATACATAAATCAAGATCTTTTATTGTTCTATTATATCTCTTTTTGCAACTTACTATGGAGAAGCTTTTATCCTAATCATGATCTTGACTTCTCGATATTTATAACTTAATAATTTTTTTATGAATTAAGATTTTGCTTACTATTTGATCTCATAAGATTTTTTTTATTATCTAAGAGAAGATTTGTCAAATTGAATCATAACTTTTGGTATTCACAATTGGATATTAATATCCTTCGTGTCATGATTTATTTAAGACTCTTATATTCATGAATTGTATACCCTATCACCAAATTGATATCTCTTTGTTTCCTTCATGACATGACTTTCATTTTACAATCCCTTTGCATTTATGGTTAGAGCATTGATGAAAAAAAATTGTAGCATCATAATCCTTTTAACAATAACAAAGGAGGAGATAAAATTTCTATCTTGCAACAAAGACATTGAATGAGGAACAATTTGATTAGAAAAGAATTAGATATGTTAAATCTTCTGAATGCATGAGTTGCTCTTATAATTTTTTTCAGACTTCTCAATTTTTGCAAATTGAGCTATCTCCTGTGATGATTTCATATCTTTCCTTTCTCTTGAAACTTACAAAGAAGAACTTTGATTCTTGGATTTTTGGGTACTTGATCCTTTATGTGTTGATTTCAAATGAATCCTCTCATTTGATATTTGATCTTTGATTCATGGACTCTTGGGTATACTTGACTCCTCCCTTCTTCTTTTTCTATTTTTTAACAAAGGGGAGAAATAAATGTGATGTGATACTTATGATTTGACCTTTTATGTGATAAAAAATTCCTCAATTTTCTTCTTATTTTTATTGAATCTCGGATTTTGATGATAAAATCAATTGATGAATTATTGATCTAACAGGATTGTTAGAGTTGATTGATGCAGAATTAATTACGACAGAAGGATTATTATAATCAGGATTAGCCAAGGTCAAGTTCATGCATCGAGTCGATGCGATTGGGAACTCACCAGGAGTGCATCGGAAGCTCGCCGAGGGTATCGGGAGCTTGCCAGGATGGCGCAATGGAGTTCACTAGAAGAAGACCGAGACTCACAGGAAGATTGTTGGGGATAGCCGAAAAGCTTGTCGAGAGTTAGGATGGTCTTGTAATGGATGTTTGACAATTATGATTATATTTAATTAAGTAATAATTAGCATAATACAGGTCTAACTATGGCAGGATCAATGAAGTTACAACCAAATGATGGGCTAAGATAAAGTTTAGGCATTGGGCCAGGTTCGGACGATGCGGTGGGATCTTGCCGGAAGTTCGCTAGGAGATTCACTGAAGGAATCGGGAAGCTCGCTCGGAATATGAAGGGAGATTGCCGGGAAGAAGACCGAAGGACTTGCCGCAAGATTGTCGGAGGTTGTCGAATTATGCGAAAGTTAGATTTTATTTAAGCTTAATTGGTCATTAAGTGTTGTAATCATTAAGTCTTAGTTAGAAGTTAAGTCCTAATTGAGTTGGATTTGGAAGGAATCCAAATCAACTCAATAAGGCAACCAGATCCACTACTAGGTATGGTTGAGCTCAATCAGTTGACTAAAGAGCTGATCAACGTAAAAGTCAAACCAGAATTCGAAAAGTGGAGGGAACCACTTTTACGAAAATTCTGACGGGTAAACCGCCGGTGAGCGACGATTGGACCGCCTGTATCACAGAATCTGGGCGACGGGTAGCACCTTTCAATAGATAAACCGCCCAGGTGGCGGGTAAACCGTAGGTACCACAGAATTCGGGTGGTAGCCATTGGCTGACGGTAGGTAAACCGCTTGGGACGGTGGGTAAACTGCTCGTACCCAATTTTTTCGGGTATGTTAGATTTTGGCTATGGTTTTGAAGCCAATTTGGGGCCTATAAATACCCCAAGTATTCTTGCATTTATAACAACTCTTTTGGGCAATTAAACTCTATGAAAAAGAAATTGTGTGTGATTTGTAAGAAAAAGAAAAGGGAAGAGAGAGAGAGCTTAGAGATAGTAACTTCTTAAGTCTCCCTTGTAAGCAAGTGTAAGGGTTTGATCTTTACCCAAAGAAGATTGATAGTGGACGCGGTGTGCCTAAAGGAGGAATTGGGAGTGGACGTAGGACTTTGGTGACAAACCACAATAAAATCGTGAGTTGTTTCTTTGCTTTAAATTGCTTACATTTTCTTGTATTGACGTTTTCGATTTAACTCACTTTTTGAAAGTAGAATTTTTATGTTGCTTATCTTTCGGGTTTACTTATCAACTTATCAACTTTCATACAAACACTCATTCGTTTTTACTAAAGACTAAAAGCTTTCGTGTTCACACTATGGTTTAATCGAAAAGGATTTCATTTAAAACAAAAATCTAAACGAAAATCTATTTTGAAAGTAAAATATGACTCCTCGAGTGATGAGAACATTGGACATGAACTTTTGACGAATGAACCAAAAAAATTAATGAACTTGAACCTTATAAAAATTATGGACATAACCTCTTGCTATGAATGCAAGAAGCCGAGGAGCTCCAAAGATCAAATGCTCAACCAAGAAGTGGAGAACCTTGCTTTAATGACGATCGAAAATGAGGTTAGTGAGTCTTTAAATATTTTTTCAAAATTATTAAATATATTTCATAACTTATTTGATGAGTTTAGAAAACTTAGCAAGTCTTTTAAGTTACTTAAAGTTGATCATGATTTGTTAGTTAAAAGACTTGATGAAATGCATGATTCGTTAGCATCACATAAATTATGTTCTAAATGTGAAATGATAGACAACATTAAAGATGAAAATATTATACTTAAAACTACATTAGAAAATTTTGAAATAGGGAATAAATCTCTAAATATGATCCTTGCCAATAAGGGTCATATTAATAGAAGAAATGACATACGCTTTGTTGGTAATGGTCAACAAAAGCCAATCATTTTCGTTAAAGGACATACCTTACATTTACCATCAAAAGTTAAATATAATTCTTATGAAAAATTAGGACATAATGCCTACAAATGTTCATTTAGAAATTATAGTCCACATAAATTAATTTGGGTTCCTAAAGGAACCATAAACAACCTTAAGCCATTAGAGAAAATGGGAAGAACATGTCATGAAGGACCCAATGTTAAATGAGTACCTAAATCAAAACCTTCCATAATATAAAGTTGTTTCCTAACAAGGCTAGGAGCAATAAAATATTTTGAAAGTAGATGCTCAAGTCATATTACTTGAAATCTAACACTCCTTCAAGCTTACTAGCCTAAGTGGTAATAAGAAAATTATTGACAATGAATCTTTTAATAGTTCATCATTATACAATTAATATTGATGATGCATAGCTAGAGTATACAAGTATGAAAATGAATTAGAACCAAAGAACCTTAATTATTGAAAAAACATATTGAAACTTACGAAAATGAGATTTTGAGTGAATGCTAAAATCATTGGCTTGTTTAAATGTAAAGACTATTATTAAAATACTTCAAATATTGACTAAGTTTGTGGAATGATTGATTTAAATGTTACATTGATTGAAATGCCATGATGATTGGATGCTTATGATTAGAGCATAGAAAATATATATGCTTCATTTTTAAGATGAGTTTGTCAACTCCTTACACTATGTGTAAAGAGTTAGACTCATTTAAATATTGAAATTGAGATTGATTAAATGTATGCTTTAAAAATATTTTATGTCTTATAGTAATGACCATGTTGAAATAAAATTTGGTTTTTAGTCTTAAACAACAAATCATTGATTTGAAAATTATTCTTGAAAGAAATCACATGAAACAACCAAAAGGAGGATAATTAATCTTAAAAACATTTCTATCCTATGAATCCTTCAACAAGAGATAAAATGATACTATTATTATTGAATCTCTTTAACTACAAAGATAAATTAGAAAAACTTTTAGCTATTTTGTTTTGGAAAACAATCTATGATGACTTTATTGAAATTTTATAAAAATCAATTTTTGATGTGATTTTGGATATGTTTTCAAATGATTTTGTTTTAAAGAATGGATATGTTTGAATCTATCCAACTTCATTAATATTTTACTTTTGATTATTTGATAACTTAAATCATGATCTTGAAATCTTGAAAATTATAATTTGAGATCTATTTATTCACTAAGATTTCTATCCTTTATTAAAGAAAAGTTTTCATCCTAATCATGATCTTGACTTCTCAACATTTATAACTTGATATTACTATAAGAATCAAGATCCTTCTTACTTTGTCTCCTAAGATTTCAAAAGCTTTAAAATTTCATTTAGGAAGAAATGTATCAAAATAAATCATGTTTATGGTATTTATGTTTTGATAATAATATTCTTCATGACATGATTATTTATGACTTTCTTCTTAGTATATCTTATCACCAAAATTAGCCAAAATTAGCATTTCTTAAGTTTGTGATAAGTTGAAAATTAAAAGAGATTTACATTATCACGAATATTCCCTTAATTTCTTAACTTGATTCATATGTTATGGGAATCACATTATTGATATATATAAAAAGGAGATTTATGATCTTAACAATTATAATTAAAAATTTTATCAAGATTATTCTTCTATTAAAAGATTTATCTTGGATAAATTAAGATTATCCCCTAAGACTCATTTGTATTATTTACAAAAAAACGGGGAAAGAAACTTATTAAACGAATTCATGTCTTTTAGATTTAAATTTTAATGATATAATATCTCTTATACTTTTTGGCATAAATTGAACATGGATGAAAAGAAATTATGCAATCATATTTCTTTCTTGACAATAATAAAAGGTGAGAGATAAATTTTTTAATATGATTAGAAGCAAACATTCAATGATGAACAAGTGCTTAGAAGAAAATTAGAACTTTCTAAATACATACTAAATATTGGGTTTACAATTTGAGCATAATCTACTATCATATTTTCTTTTGGAATTCATGATGATAATTATCAAAATCTACATGAGATATGATTTGCTTGATTTGCTACCTTGCTTGAAATTTGCATAAGATAAATTACATTGCATGAGTAGCTCTTGATTTTTTTTCTTGGATTTTGGAATCCAAATATATAAAATTAAGTATTTTTGTGATGTTTATCACTTCTCTACCTTGAGTCTACCTTCATATTCACACAAAGTAGAAAAATAAAATCACTAGCATTTCAAGAGACTAATAAGTCTATTGATTTCATTTTAAATCTCTTGAAAGTGATTTTGAAATTAAATGATATCATGATTTTGATTTATTGGAAGTATAACTTGAAATCTTTTATAAATCAAATCTCTTTTGTCTTTTTGTATTATTTAAAAGAGATTTTTGCATAAATCATGATCTTGACAACTTGAGAATTATTATCCATAAATCAAGATATTCTATGATTTATTTCTATCCATAATTTATCTTCATTAAATTGAATCTCTTATCACCATATTAATTGTTCTTGTTATATTTCATGTGATGATTGGTATATTTCTTGATATGTTTATTGAAAAATGATATAATGAGAAAAGTTTTGCACTATAGTAACCATCTCCTCTTTTTGACAATGACAAAGGGGGAGAAAAACTTGTTAGCTTGTAAAATTGCAAGCTTGAACAATGCAAAGAAAGCAAAAATTTACTAGCTTGCACTTCCTAAAAGAGAAGAAAGAATTTACTAGCTTTATTTGCTATGTTTTCTTGAAATTTACATGAGAGAGATTTGTTGAGCTCATATTCGAAATATTCTTTTAAATTTTTATATCTACAAGATTAAGGTTGAAAGTTAAGAATGCTAAATCATGAAAATATATAAATTACTAATCTAGATTTCATGAGATTAAGCTTTTTGTGATAATATTTTTGAAAACATTCTCCATATTTTTTATCTTAAAAAAAGGGGGAGAAAAATTGCATGAAGATGTGCTACGTTTAAAATTTACAAGAGATAATTTTTTGTATCAAGAGATGACTTTTGCTACACTTGAAATACATAAGTAGTCTTTATATCTCTTGGACTTTTGAGCTCATCTTAATATTACTTTTAAAATTTATTAAGAGCTCTTCTCATGATGAAATGATTCAATAATGCCTTCCTTGTTTCTCTCCTTATTAATTATAAAGGGAAAGAAAATTTTATAATGCGTATACTAAGGAGGAGTAATGTCATCATGTATTTTTAAATTATTAGCTATATATTTCACCTTTTTGTTGATGACAAATGGGGAGAAATATATATATTGATGACACATGATATTGAAAAATATTCATTGATAATACTTGATGATATAACTTGAATATTTTACAATTCATGATTTGATGACTTGATGCAAATTTATGTTAAAATTTACATAAAATGTTGATTACTTGAATTTAAGAGTGTGTGCTTCTCTTAAATTTAAGTGGTATGGATTTAGGGGGAGTTAGGATTAACTCTTGTCATTAAAAGGGAGAGATTGTTGAATCTCAGATTTTGATGATAAAATTAATTGATGGATTATTGATCTAACATGATTATTAAAGTTGATTGATGCAGGATTAATTATGACAGAAGGATTATTACAATCAGGATTGGCCAAGGTCAAGTCCATGCATCAAGTCGATGTGGTTGGGAACTTGCTAGGAGTGTGTCGAAAGCTCGTCGAGGGTATCGGGAGCTTGCTAGGATGGCGCAAAGGAGTTCGCCAGAAGAAGATCGAGACTCGCTGGAAGATTGTCGGGAGTAGCCGAAAAGCTTACCGAGAGTTAGGATGGTCTTATAATAGATGTTTGGCAATTATGATTATATTTAATTAAGTCATAATTAGCATAATGTAGGTCTAACTATGACAGGATCAATGAAGTTACAACTAAATGATGGGCCAAGATAAAGTTTAGGCATCGGGCCAGGTTCGGACGATGCGGTGGGATCTCGTAGGAAGTTCGCTTAGAGATTCGTCGAAGGAATCAGGAAGCTCGCTAAGAACATGAAGGGTGATTGCCAGGAAGAAGACCGGAGGACTTACCGTAAGATTACCGGAGGTTGCCGGATTATGCAGAAGTTAGGTCTTATTTAAGCTTAATTGGTCATTAAGTGTTGTAATCATTGAGTCTTCGTTAGAAGTTGAGTCCTAATTAAATTGGATTTGGAAGGAATCCAAATCAACTCAATAAGGCAACCATATCCACTACTGGGTTTGGTTGAGCTCAGGTTGAGCTTAATCAGTTGACCAAAGAGCTAGTCAACGTAAAAGTCGAGCCGAAATTTAAAAAGTGGAGGGAATCACTTTTACGAAAATTTTGACGGATAAATCGCCAGTGAGCTGCGGTTCGATCGCCCGTACCATAGAATCCGGGCGATGGGTAGCACCTTTCGACGGGTAAACCGCCCAGGTGGCAGGTAAACTACTCGTACCACAGAATCCGGGTGGTGGCCAACAACTGACGGCGGGTAAACCACTTGGGACGATGGGTAAACCACTCGTACCTAGTTTTTTCGGGTATATTGGATTTTGGCTCCAGTTTTGAAGCCAATTTGGGGCCTATAAATACCCCAAGTATTCTTGCATTTATAACAACTCTTTTGGGTAATTAAACTCTGTGAAATAGAAATTATATATGATTTGTAAGAAAAATAAAAGGGAAGGGAGAGAGCTTAGAGATAGTAACTTCTTAAGTCTCTCTTGTAAGCAAATGTAAGGGTTTGATCTTCACCCAAAGAAGATTGGTAGTGGACACCGGTGTACCTCAAGAAGGAGGACTCAAGAGTGGACATAGGTCTTTGGCGCCGAACCACTATAAAATTATGAGTTATTTCTTTGTTTTAAATTGCTTACATTTTCTTGTATTGACGTTTCTGATTTAACTCACTCTTTGAAAGTAAAATTTTCATGTTGCTTATCTTTCGGGTTTACTTATCAACTTATCAACTTTCATACAAACACATTCATTTTTACCAAAGACTAAAAGCTTTCATTTTCATACTTTGGTTTAATCGAAAAGGATTTCATTTAAAACGAAAATCTATACTTGCACTAATTCACACCGCCCCCCTAGTACCAATTGATCCTAACAATATTTACAAAGGGGGAGAAAGAAACTTGCTAGCTTATATAGTTCAATATGTGTTGAACATTTCTCCTTTTTGTTGATGACAAAGGTGGAGAAATGGCATTTTGATGACATATGATAAATGTTTAGTTTAAATTCTTTTCATGTATGCTATGCCTATAAAAAATGATTAAAAATTCATATATGTGTTGAATATTTCTCCTTTTTGTTAATGACAAAGGGGGAGAAATGGTATGGTGATGGATAATGAATGTTTGAAATTTTTATGCCTACCAAAATGATTGAAAATTCAAATGCTTTGATTTCATAAATGGTATACCCAAAATAATGTTAATCTTGGTATCATGGTAATGATTAGTTACAAATTTCAATGTTTTAGTATCATGCATGCAATGGCGAAAGCGATGTTGATTTGTTGTTGGTATAATGCATGAAGTAATGTTGAAATGTTTCAAAATTGTGCATGTTATGATTTGAAACTTATGAGGATGCACAATGTATAAAATGACATGTTGCAAATGGTAAAAAATGCTATACTTAAATTCAAATGTGATTAGTTCTTTTGAATTTAAGTTTGCCTTATTTCAAATATGGCATATAGATAGGGGGAGTTAAGGTTAACTCTGTCATCAATTGGTTGTTATAATAAAAAAGGGAGAGATTATTGAATCTCATATTTTGATAATGAAATCGATCGATGGATTTATGATCTAACCTATGTGTTGGATATAAGTGATGCAGGACTAACTACGACTGTGAAAAAGCAAAACAATTAAAGAAGAATCTATCATTAGGCCAGAGTCAAGATAAGGCATCGGGCCGAAAGAATTAGGGATACGCCGAAGGTTTGAACGATGCGATGAGAGCTTGTCGGGAGTTCGCCAGAGGTTTCCCGAGAGTTCGCCGGCAGGTTGTTGGGAGCTCGCAAGGAGTTTGCCGGAGGTTGCTGGAAGTTCGTCGGAAGGATGCCAGGAGTTTATTGGGAGTTCATCAAAAGATCGATTGATGTGCTGGACAACGAAGGTTGGTTGTAATTATGTTTGTCTTTAAATGTCATAGTTAGGGTTTTAATTAGAGTTAGTTTTAGAGAAATCCTACTAAATTAATGGCCAACCTAGTCCAATTAAGGCTTGATTTGAGCTCATGATAGAGCTCATTTTGTTGACCTAGAAGGAGGTCACCACTTAGGTATGACCTAGAAGGAGGTTACCTGGGTGGTGGTACTATTGGTGGTTGGTGGTAGTACTGCCCAAACAGTGGTAGTACAACCACTGCCCATAATTCAAGGTGCTTTCAACGGTGGTAACGCCCGTACCCTAATTTTCCAGCAATGTTTAAATCTTGGCTCCAATTTTTGAAGTCAATTGGGGTCTATAAATACCCCAAGTATTCTTGCCTGGTATAGCAAGAAATTGACGGAAAAACTTGGTAAAATTTTATTGAATTTGGTTAAGAGCTTCCCTTTTTCTTTCAAGTGTAAAGTGTGTTGAGAGAAGGGTTGATAGAGTTGTAAAGTTTGATCTCCTAAGCCTAAGAAAAGGAGATTTGTAAAGATTGTTCTCCTAAGCCTGTGAAAAGGAGAAAGGTATAGTTGATCTTCGCCCTTGAAAGAAGATCATTAGTGGACACCGGTTGGCCTCGAGTGAAGAGGGATTAGGAGTGGACGTAGGTCCGGTGAACCGAACCACTATAAAATATGTGAGTATCTCTATTCTTGCTTTTGTTTACTGTTGCTTTCGAATTTGATTACTCTTAACTAGTTCTAAGAAAAGCATGAGCATCTTCATTCTGTTTTTCTTTACTATTATCCTCGAACTAAGTGGCTCTTAACTACATCCAAGAAAAGTACTTTCGATTTCGGTTTTCCTTAAGCGAAATTTTTTCAAATTGAGTATTTATCACTTGCACTAATTTGGTTAAGAGCTTCCTTTTTTCTTTCAAGTGTAAAGTGTGTTAAGAGAAGGGTTGATGGAGTTGTAAAGTTTGATCTCCTAAGCCTAAGAAAAGGAGATTTGTAAAGATTGTTCTCCTAAGCCTGTGAAAAGGAGAAAGGTGTAGTTGATCTTCGCCCTTGAAAGAAGATCATTAGTGGATACTAGTTGGCCTCGAGTGAAAAGGGATTAGGAGTGAACGTAGGTCAGGTGAACCGAACCACTATAAAATCTGTGAGTATCTCTATTCTTGCTTTTCTTTACTATTGCTTTCGAATTTGATTACTCTTAACTAGTTCTAAGAAAAGCATGAGCATCTTCATTCTGTTTTTCTTTACTATTGTCCTTGAACTAAGTGGCTCTTAACTACTTCCAAGAAAAGTACTTTCGATTTCGATTTTCCTTAAACGAAATTTTTTCAAACCAAGTATTTATCACTTGCACTAATTCACGCCCCCCCCCCCTCTTAGTGCCAACTTGATCCTAACATGATTCACCTTTAAACACAGATCCTAAATAGTTTCGATCATAGGTTACTCGACAAGGACATCAAGAAAATCGGACAGACCAATGTACTGTATACCTATTCATATGATGGAGACAGCTTGTCTTATAGCCACTTATGTGGGGATACTAAGGGTACAATACAGGTGCTCATTGGAGAATGAGTTCACTGATTGATTTACATAAGAAATGTTGGATAGTTAATGATACCTATCGTCAGACAACGATTTCGTAGTCCCAATTGTGTTTCTGATCTTTAGACTTGAGACACCATTGATACCTTGTTTAAGTACTCCTTTCTTTGACGTCAGACTTACAGGTCTGAAAAGTTTCAGATTTGGTATAACTAGTTATCGAGATTGGTAGCCAACCCTACGAAGGTAATTGAGTGTCAATGGAGGATCATCTACTCTCGGTATCATGAAAAAAATATCTCATGTGTTATCACTCCAATAAATCCTTGGCCAGGGTCATTCGAATTGAGAGAGAAGTTCTCTGAGAGAATATGATTAGAGCGAGACTCAAATGTATTTCGTATATGGCTTGATAGTATCATATCCAATATATAGTCTATGGGATATTAGATGGATGAGGTACTAGAGATACACGTAATTGAGGACAGACAAGTCCAATGGATAAGATCCCCTGTACCGTTTGGGGACTATGGCGCAATGGCCTAATATGTCCATAGTCGATGAGTCAAGTGAATTATTATAAGATAATAATTCACTAAGTCAGTAGGAGTTCAAACATGAAGGACTCATAGCCAACTTAGTATTGGTCCAAGAGGGTCACACACATATGGTGGATGTTTCAATGAGTAGAGGATTATATATGAGTTATCCAATTAGCCCCTGTTCTCATTGGATGAGACCTAACATTGATGGGCTCCTTGTATGATGCCTAGTTAGAAGCCAATTGAGATTATTGGATAGAGATCTAATAATCCAATATTAGTGGGTAATAGGATGGAGATCCAATACCCACTAAGGCAGGATCCATTAGAATTTTTGGAGGCTCTCTATAAATAGGAGGCTGAGGCAGTACAAAAGTGATAGGCTACACCTTTGATCATCCCCACCTATTCTCCTCTCTCCCTTTATGTAAGAGTTGTGAGGTTTTGGGCTACGATTGGAGGAGCATCACTACAAAGATCCATTGTGTAGATACCGCTAGAGATGAGGACGTTTGACTTTCTTTATCCTCTCTATCTAAATCTGGATTTTTAGAGATATATGATCTCCCTAGGTAATTAATCTCTCACACATCATAGTTTTTTATTTTTGTGGATTTTTTGCATGCCAACTTTTGCATGACTACATGATGCACGTGGGAAACCTGTTTTATTTTCTTTCTTCTGCTGCACATGTGATGCTCCTGTTGGGTTTCCCAACAGTGGTATCAAAGCCTGGTTGCTCATGCAAAAGATTAGCTTCTTAATTACGTGTGATGAGATTGCATCACGTAGAAATGTTCTACATATTCTTGTAGTGAACACAGCGCCTGTAGGCAAGTTGCCTGTAGGCGAAGGGGGTAGCCACCAGCAGGCAGGTCGCCCAGAGCCAAGCCCCCTGCAGGGTAGCCGCCTGCATGAGCAGCCGCCTATAGGGGCGACACCTACGGGAACAACACCCCCAGGTAGGCCGTCTGCTGGCATAGGCAGTGCCCATAGGGGGAGGCGCCCACGGAGGCTCCACCTATGGGCACAATGCCCACTCGTAGGGGCGCACCCACGAAGGTGCCACTTGTGGGTATGGCGCTTGCTCGCCCACAAGGGTGACCACATACCCGCTGGGGTGTCCGCTCGAGGGCAGTGGCGCTTACCGCAAGGGTGGCCACCCGGGGGCAAGGCGGCTACCGACGGCTTGTAACACCACTGCCTACGTAGGGGTGACGACGGTAACCACAAGAAGACGTCAGAAAGAGAAAGAGGTGTAAGGTTTTCTTTTCAGTAAAAGGATTACTCTACCCATCGGAATTTAAGAAATTTCAAGATATATCATTCTATCTAGAATTCTGAAAATGCCCTCGATAATTTTTAAAAATTCCTAGCATGTCTCAATTTCCAAAAATAATTAATTAAATAGTTTAATTATTATTTATCAAGTAGTCATATATAATGATGTGTACATGTGATGTATGATGTGGACGGATGATCATGAGTCATATGTTGTGATGTATGTAAAGGTGATTATTATTATTATTATTATTAGGGGCTTGCGAGCCTCTATTTTTTCTCATTTATTATTGGGCCTACATACATGTGATTATGTTGTAATTACACGAAGAGGCACGTCGGGATCGTGGAGGTGACAATGGGATCCATGATGTCATCGCGAGCGATCGCGATGCATAGTGATGCGCCGAGGAACCGATGGAACTGATAATGAGAAAAAGGATGATCACAAGGCATGGTGATGCATCAATACACATATAGATCCAATTGTGAGTGATTGTTTCCACTAACTCGGGCCTAATCACATTAGGTGATAGTTCATGATCATCTAGTGTGGCATGCATATGTGATACTGTGATTATATATATATATTTAAATACGATGGATATATATTAAATATGTATATATGTGATACGACATATTAGGAGACTGATACCAAATAACAAAACCCCTCCTATGATAATATAAAGTCAGTGAGCGTGAGACAATAAGATTGACCCACGTGGTCTTCTATTGTTATAAGAAAAAATTGAATCACAACATAGGTTGAGTTGGTCGAGTCCCTCGAGACTCATCTATCTATGTGATCGAGATCTTGCTTATGATATAGAGATGTCACCAGTGACCTAAGGACATGGTATGTTTGATCGAGTCACTCGAGGGCATATCATTAAATCATACTCATCTAGTAATGATGGTGATGACTAAACTGAACATCATGGTTGGTCGAGTCCCTCGAGACCATGGTGGTTTGGAGGCTGAATAGGACCGTAATCACAAGAAGTTGTGATTGGCAAGAGTTCCTTACCTTTAATCCCCTCGAGTTTACACTAAGACACCGATTGGATCCCAATCCACACTATAAGTCAATCAGAGACTTCTGTTTCACGTGCCGAGGGTGTCGCGTGATTAGTTAGAAAAATAGTGGGAGTACATTAAAATAGAAGTCTGTATCTTAATTAATTTTTATAAAATCTACATGTTATTATATCACGCTACATCTTGTTTGTCAAAAACCTATCGCTTGCAAAACCCTTACATGGCATACTTGATGTCAACTACCTCACTAGTTCAAACTATACGGATTAACTTCATAATTTGATAATTATTCTCACAACAAAAAAAATCTTATATGTCCTTGATATGATTGTGCCCATGCCGGAAGAAGAGGTAAGTAAGGATGAGATCACTCGCTATACGAAGTATATAGATGATTCCACCTTAGCAAAGTGGTATATGTTAGCCTCTATGACTCTCGAGTTACAGAGGCAACATGAGAGCATGGATGCTAATTCCATCCTTCTTCATCTTCGTCAGCTGTTTAATAAATAGGGAAGAACTCAAAGATATGAGATATCCAAGAGTCTCTTCCGAGCCAGGATAATAGAAGGGGCATCGGTTCAGAAACATGTCCTAAAAATGATAGAGTAGATCGAGAAACTCACAGGTCTAGGAAAAGTCCTAGATGATAACTTGTGTGTTGATCTTATATTTCAATCCCTGCCAGATTCATTTTTATAGTTTATCATGAACTTCAATATTAGGAAGTTTGATGTGACTCTACCTAAGCTCCTCAATATGTTGAAGAAAGCTGAGAGCACCATCAAGAAAGAGAAGCCAGTTCTCTATGTTGGTGAGACCAATAAGAAAAGGAAGGCTAATAAGACCCTTAAGAAGGCTATAGACAAGGGTAAACCGGGTAAGATAAATGTTACCAAGAAAAACCCGGTCAAAGATAAAAGCCAATGCTTTCACTGTGGCAAAGATGAGTACTAGAAGAAAAACTACAATGATTACCTTACAGAGAAGGCAAAACAAAAGCTTGGAGAAACTTCAGCTATATTCATGATTAGTCTCTATTTATCAGATTTTCATGATAGCACGTGGGTATTGGATATCGGGAGTGCTTACCATATTTGTAATTTATTATAGGTTCTGGCAAGGCCTAGGAGACTGGCCAGAGGTGAGATGGACCTCAAGATGAGTAATGGAGCAAGAGTTGTTGTAGTTGCCATTGAGGAGGTTACCCTACATTTGTTTGGTGGAGTTAATATTGTATGGGATGTATGCTATTATGTTTCCTCTATTATAAAAATATTATTTTTATTTCTTATTTTAAAGTTAATGGACATAAACTAGTTTTTGAGAACAATAGTTATTCATTAATTTTGGATGATGAGATCATCATAAGAGGGACCATGATTAATGACTTATATGTGTTAGACACTTCTTCACTCATCATGAATGTAAGTATGTCTAAGAGGAAATGAGATGGCGTAAACGAAGCAAACCTATGACATTTTAGGCTAAGTCATATCCATGAGAGAAGGATTCCAAAGTTGCTAAAAGATGGATACTCAGATCCATTCGACTATGAGTCATATGCAACTTGTGAATCTTGCCTTCGTAGAAAGTTAACAAACTCTCCTTATAGTCTGGAGAGAGAGCCACCAAGTTATTAGAACTCATACATAGTGATGTTTGTGGTCTCATGTCGACTCAAGCTATAGGTGGTTACTCCTATTTCATTAGATTCACTGATGATTTCTTTAGGTAGAGACACGTGTACTTGATAAAGTATAAGTTCGATACCTTTGAGAAATCCAGGGAGTATAAGAATAAAGTGGAGAACCATATTGGAATATTAAGACTCTTTGATCAGATCGAGAAAGAGAGTACTTGAGTACAGAGTTCATCAATTTCCTCACGGACCATGGGATTCTGTCCTAATGGATACCTCCTTATACACCTCAGCTTAATGGTGTATCAGAAAGGAGAAATCACAAACTATTAGATATGGTGCAGTTCATGATGAGTTTTGCTAACCTACCTATCTCATTCTAGGGATACGCCTTGGAGACTGCAGCTTACCTTCTGAACAGAGTTCCATCTAGGTCGGTAATGTCTACACCATATGAGATATGGAAAGAGAAGAAGCTCAATCTTAAGGTTGTTAAGATTTTGAGCTACCCTACCCATATTAGAAGACACAACCCCAACAAGTTGGAATCAAGGATAGAATGGTCTAAGTTCATGGGATACCCTAAGGAAACTTGTGGGTATTATTTTTATCATCTGAGAATCAGAAGGTTTTTTGCTAAGAGAGTTGTGTTCCTTGAGAAAGAACACGTTCTTGGTGGAAATAGTGGGAGTGAGATAAAGTTGAATAAGGTTAGAGAACCTAGCTCAATCACCATTCTAGAGCACGAGTCTGTTCAAGTACCTAGCACACATGTTTTAACTTTATGCAAGTCTAGCAGAGTACCTCACCTTCCTAAAAGATATGTGGGACATATCAGTGGAGAGGACTCTTAGGATGTTAATCCTTAGACTTACGAGGAGACTATTATGAGTATAGACTCCAAGAAGTGGTAAGAAGACATGAATTATGAGATAGATTTTATGTACTCAAACAAGATTTGGAACCTTGTGGATGCACCTGAGAGTATCATACCCATTGGCCTGGATCTTTAAGAAGATAAGAGTAGATGGAAAGGTAGAACCCTATAAGGCAAGGCTGTTGGCTGAAGGATATCGTCAAAGACAAGGAGTTGACTATGATGAGACCTCACCTATAGTGATGCTAAAATCCTTCAGAATTCTTTTAGCCATTGCAACACACTTTGACTATAAGATATGGTAGATGGATGTGAAAATCGTGTTCCTCAATGATAAACTCGAGGAGGAGGTGTATATGATACAATCCAGAGAGAGTCCAGATAAGATGTGTAGGTTGCTTAGGCCTATTTATGGACCAAAGCAAGCTTCCCGAAGATTGGAACATAAGATTTAATGAGGCGATCAGATCTTATGACTTTATTAAGAACGAAGATGAGCCTTATGTGTACATGAAGGTAAGTGGGAGCGCTATCACCTTCTTGGTGTTGTATATGGATGACATCATAATCATTAGGAATGATGTAGCAATGCTCTCCATAATTAAAGCTTGGCTATCTAGAAACTTCTCCATGAAGGACTTAGGAGAAGTATCCTATATTTTGGGGATTCAGATCTATAAAGATAGATTTAAGAGAATGCTTAGCTTGTCTCAGTCCAAGTACATATACCTCATTGTCAAAAGGTTTGGTATGAAGAATTCTAAGAGAGATCTCATACTAATGAGACATGGAATATCACTTTCTAGGAGTATGTCCCCAAAGACTCACAAAGAAAGTACAGACATGATAGAATACCCTATGCCTCAGCGATAAGGTCTATCATGTATGATATATTATGTACCAAGCCTAATACAGCGTATGCTCTAAGTGTCACGAGTAGGTAAAAGGTAGATCTAGGTTTGGAACATTGGAAGACAGTAAAGTATATCATTAAGTACTTGAGAAGGACTAAGAATCTTTAACATGTATATAGAAGAGGTAGCCTCCAGGTTGAGGGCTACACGGACTCGAGTTTCCTGTCTGATATCAATGATAGTAAGCTGAACTCAAGGTATATCTTCCCACTGAATGGAGGAGCAGTAAGCTAGAAGAGTTCCAAGCAAGATACTACTATGGACTCGACCATAGAGGCGTAGTACATTGTTGTAGCAAAAGCAGCAAAGGAAGGGGTGTGGATAAAGAAATTCATCAGAGATTTAGGAGTCGTGTCGAGCAACATGGAGTCGATTCCCATATACTGTGACAATAATAGGGCGATAACTCTAGCAAGAGAACCCAGGTCTCATCAGAAGTGTTATAAGAAGGTTCAAACTGATTAAAGTAATAATAGCCCATAAAGATATAGCAATGCAAAGAGTTTCATCTTAAGATAACATTGCAGATCCACTAGCAAAGTCGTTAGCTCAGACTGTCTTTGAGCGTCATAGGATCTGATGGGGATCAATCACATACGTGATTAGCTTTAGGTCAAGTGGGAGATTACTGGTTACAGGTGCCTTGCAAGCCAATCACGTGAGTGATGGTACGTGTGACACGCTATGTAATTATTTTGCTTATGATTATTATTGACATATTCTCATACTATATTATATGTTGAATATATATATATATATATATATATATATATATATATATATATATATATATGGATTCCTCCCTCCTTAGTAGTTGGCCAAAATGACTGAAAGATATGTATTCATTACTTGAAGAAATAGTGGTAGCTACATGCTTTAAATAGGGTCTCAAAACCCTAATTCCTAATAGGACTCCTACTCCAAGTAAACTAAGACTCCAATTCATTATCAAACTCTCATTCAAACCCTCGAGAGAGTCCCAAGCTAAGTGAAACTTCTTCTCTCTAACCCTAGCCGCCTCCTCTCCACCTTAGCCGACTTCTCCTAATCAAGGTGGGCGGCCAATTCGGTTGATTATAAGCTTGACTTGGTTAACTGGACCTAAATCCAACTTTGACTCTTAACCAGACTCTAGTTTAGCCGAATCCTAACACTACTAAGATTTGGGCTGATTCATTATAATGGACTCAAATCTCCTCTTAACCGACATAATGTCAGCTCTAGGTCGGCCAACAAGGCCCAATTTAAAGACTCAACTCAATCAACTAGGACCCGACTCAGTTAGGATCCTAACAGACCTACCCTCATCAAATCAACCTTATCCTCAAGGTTGAGGCTCAATGAACTCATGGTATCTACAATAGGTACACCATAGTCCTGCAGTCCAGCATTGTCTTGTATC
This sequence comes from Ensete ventricosum, assembly GCA_029747655.1. Taxonomy (NCBI): domain Eukaryota; kingdom Viridiplantae; phylum Streptophyta; class Magnoliopsida; order Zingiberales; family Musaceae; genus Ensete; species Ensete ventricosum. The sequence goes on from JAQQAF010000006.1 coordinate 19,361,260, forward strand.
TGTCCATCAGTGATAGTAGTGTCTAGACGGTGGTGCATCGAGATCCTACGATCTCACGCGATTATCAACTAAACTTGGATCTCCTCATCAGCCAAAATGTCCAGTGGGTTGATATGGGCTGAGTTATTCTCTCTAAACTTCTATTTATTGTGAGATATTTGGAGGATCAGTTGTATATTTGAATTGGTGCACAGATCCAATCCATAAGTCATAGCGCTAATGTGATCTCCAATTTTGTAGTCCAAAGAAACAAGGAGACCACTTCCTTGAGGCTCGAGTCTTCACAGATTCCTGCTAGTACGGTTGAAGATGAAGGAAGACTCAATCTTCAATAGCAAACTTCTTTTACTCCGGCATTTGTTGGGCAGTTGTTTCTTTCTTGCGTGGGCTAGCGTGTGGTTATTCTTTAATAGTAGCCAGGCTTTCCTCTGAGAAGGTGGCTACCCTCTCATAGAGTCCATGGTAATGTGAGCCCGATTTGAGTTTAGAGTGAGTAGAAGTTATAATGTGAGACCGATATCATACCAAACCACAAATTCGACAATGGTTAGCCTCTCCTCATCGTAGATGGAAAGCTTCAGGTGATATGGAGAGAGGGCTTTATTGATGTAGGCTAGGGGTCAGCCATCTTACATGAAGACAACACCAATTCTGGCTCTCGATGCGTTAGATTTTATTACAAATATTTTGTTGGAGTCGGGTAACGATAGAACCAGTGTAGATGGAATCACAATCGTGAGGGCATCAAAGGCTGCTGTAGCTTCATCTAGCTAGAGGAAGACATATTTTTTTATCAATTTCATGAGGGGAACACTGATCTTGTTGTTGTTCTCCATGAACTTGTGGTGGTCATGCGACCGGGTAGGGGGCAGTTTTGTTGGTTTAGCAAACTCATCCGAAAATTCAGTAAGCAATGAGGGGAGGTTTGGATCTTCATTCATCATTGATTCCTTCATTGATAGCCCTTGAAGTTGTATTAAGAAGCTAATGTGTGATTTGTGCATCACCCTCTCCATGCGTTGCATAGAAACAGTCGATACTTCCCCCCCACGCTTTCCTCGTAGGATCACCTATTTCCCATGTCTAAAAAATTTCATGATTAATTTGAAAAAATTCTAAGAAACATAGTGGACAACCATTTAACGTCGAGCACTACTTGATAATCATCAAATGGTAGGAGGAAGAAGTTCGTGGTGATTTCCTGGCACTACAAAACTAGTTTCACCCGAGGACTCTTTCGATTACAATTGAGGATTCGAGCATCTGCAAATTTTACATCGAACCTACTGCAATCTTCAATTTGGAGAGTTAATCGGACAACAACCTTGCTGTCCATGAAATTATTGGTGTGTCCAATGTCTATAAGAATGGTGATCGGTTGGTGTTCGAGGAATCTGTCAACCTTCATGGATTGTAGATTGGCGTAGCTAGCTAGGGCATGTATGGTGCTGATGGCTAGCTGCGATTCTTCCTCCACATCTTCCTTCTCAGGTTCAGGATCTACGTCTTTAGGTTCTGGATCCTTGATCAGTTTAATCACCAAAAGCTTTCCTCATTTGTAACAATGATCTCTACTTCATGGTTCATTGTAGTGCCAACATAGCCCTTTCATCGATCTTTCTTGGAGTTCTTCTCAGGTAAGTTCCTTGGTTGAGAGGTTTGGTTAGTAGTAGGTGAGGCTAAAGGCTTGATGGTTGTTGGTTGGTTCATGATCTTAGTCCTTTGGCCATCATTGTTCATCCATTCCTCATGGATGTGGGCGAAGGAGATGGTAGCCCTCAATGTATACGGTTGTCCCACCTTGACTTCGCATCTTATCTCCGACTTTAATCCTTTAGTGAACATCCCTAACAACTGCTTTTTAGACCAATCTTGAGTTTGATTTGAAAGATGCTCAAACCTAGTTTGATATTCTTGCATAGTTGAGGTTTGGCAAATCTTCATGAGTTGGCCATTCCTGTTCTCATACTCCGTCGGTCTAAAGTGGCTCAATAGTCCACTCTTGAATTGCCTCCATGTGGGGACTCCATGGGTGTGCTTATACCAATCATACCACTGAACAACTTCTCTTCCTAGATAGATGGCAGCAATATCGATCATGGAAGCCTTTGAGGTCCTATGATAGCGGAAGGATCGCTCCACGCATGAAATCCGCTAGGTCGGGTCTCTGTCTTCTCTAGTGGGTTCTCCTTGCGATCGAAACTCTCGCCATGCTATGATCTTCTTGGGCTTGGTGTTCAACCTAATCTAAACTCCGTGAAGAGAGCACATATTCTATCCTCCATACACATCTTGAAGGCCTCCAACTTGGCACCAATCAGATCTACCTATGCCATGGCATAAGACTCCATATATGTAATGTTGAGGTCCTCCCTTTGCTGTCTAGTTAAGGATAGGGATTGGTTAGATGGCTAGGTGGTCGAAAGAGATGATAGATCATTGGTAGATGGCTACGGTTTGGGGCTGATAGGTTACTATTTTTTGTTGCTGTTGGGGCTGTGGTTTGGACCTACTATAGGGGTTGTATAGGGGGTTTAGTGATAGAGGTTTAGGGTTAGAGAGATGACTTATGGTTGCTGTTGATGGTAGCAACCGGTTTAGTAGGGATCGGTGGCCGAAAGGGTGATGGATCAAGGTTGTGGTTTTTGATTAATAGTTTGTGGTTTAGGTTAATATTTGTGCTATAGTTTAAGGGTGTTGTGGGGGCTAGAAAGGGTTTCGATAGCAGTGGTTTGATGCTGGGAAGGAAGGTTTAGGTTTGCACAATTGTTTGGGCCGACTATAGAGATTAAAAGTGGGATACGATGACCTACGTCTTAAGGTTAGAGGGGGTGCCTTAGGGTTGATGTGGGTGGTAGCAACAAATTCGGTAGAGATCACACGTGTATGTAGCAAGAAACACCGAAAAATATGATAGTAGAATTTTTCATTGAAAGACAGTAGTTTTACGATGAAAGTTTTAGCAATATTGCAGCAGTATTTTGAGGAATATGGTAGCATGAAATCAACAAACATATCAACAATATAGATGATAGCAAATATGGTAGAAAGATGACAACAAGATAAACATAGCAATTTTTGCAACAAGATAAGGAGGATACAATGAATTGTAGCAAGGTAGATGTAGTTTTTTTTATTTTTTTTATTTTCCAATAGAAAATTACAGTAGCAGTAAGGTAGATACTAGAACCAAATACAATTTTGGTGGAGGCTGCAAATGATGTCTATGGTAGTGGTGATGACGTCGAAATCGATGATGATCACAATAATTGTGGGAATTGGTTGGGAGGTGGTGGATGGCTGAATGGAGATAGCAATGGCTATGGAAGGGTAGTGATGCTCTAAGAACGTTGCTCTAATACTAGGTGTTAGAACCCCATAGGATTATAAGCTTGGGTTAACCTCTGTAGGGGATCGGCCCTCCTTAGAACTTTATAGGGGTTCCTCCCTCCTTAGTAGTCAACCATAATGGTTGGAAAAAATATATTTATTACTTGAAAATATAGTGGTGGCTACATGCTTTAAATAGGGTCTCAAAACCTTAATTCCTAATTAGCCTCATACATACTATAAGTAAACTAAGACTCTAACTCCTAATCAAACTCCCACTAAAACCCGAGAAAGAGTCCCAAGCTAAGTGAAACTCCTCATCTCTAACCCTAGTTGTCTCCTCTCAGCCGTAGCCGACTTCCCTAATCAAGGTGTGCGACCAATTGGGTTGATTACAAGTTTGATTTGGTTGACCTATCTCAAATTCAACTCCGACTCATAACCAGACTCCAATTCATCTGAATCATAACTCTACTAGGATTTGGGCTGATTTATTACAATGGACTCAAATCTCCTCCTAGTCGACCTAATGTCAGGTCTAGGCCGGCTAACAAGATCCAATTTAAAGACTCAACTCAATCAACTAAGACCCGACTCAGTTGGGGTCCTAACAACTAATTTACCTTTAAACATAGATCTTAAATAATCCCAGTCATAGGTTACTCGAGAGGGACATTGAGATAATCGGATAAACTGGTGTACTATATGCATGTCCATATAATGGAGGCGGTTGGTCTTATAGCCACTTGTGTGGGGACACTAAGGAAACAATACAAGTACTCATTAGTAAATAAGTTCATTGATTGATCCACTTACGGAATACTAGATAGTTAATGATACCTATCATCAGGTAGTGATTCTGTAGTCCCAATTGTGTGTCTGGTCCTTAGACTTGAGATACCAATAATGCCTTGTTTGAATATTTCTTTCTTTGACGTGAACTTATAGGTTTGGAAAGTTGCAGATCTGGTACAACCGATTATCGAGATTAGTAGCCAACCTTACGAAGGTAATTGAATGTTAATAGAGGATTATCCACTCTCGGTATCACAAGAGAAATATCCCATGTCTTATCGCTCAGATAAATCTTCGACCGGGTACATTCAGATTCAGAGATGAGTTCTCTAGAAGACTCCGATTAGAGCAAAACTCAGACGGATTCTGTATGTGGTATGATAGTATCATGCCCAATATACAGTCTCTAGGATATTAGATGGATGAGGTACTCTAGATACATGATAATTGAGGACGGATAGATCCAATTGATAAGATCTTCTGTACCATCTGAGTACTATAGCGTAGTAGCCTAGTACATCCATAGTTGATAAATCGAGTGAATTATGAGATAATAATTCACTGAGTCAGAAATAGTTCTAATAGGAAGGACTCACAGCTAGCTCGATATTAGGCCTAGAGGGTTACACACATATGGTGGATGTTTTAGCGAGTAGAAGATTAGATATGAATTATCCAATTAGTCTATGTTCTTATTGGATGAGACCCAACATTGATAGGTTCCTTACATGATGTCTAGTAAGAGGCTAATTGAGATTATTGGATAGACATCCAATAATCCAAGACTAGTAGGTAACTGGATGGAGATTTAATACCCATAAGATAGGATCTATTAATGTTTTCTGGTGGCTCTTTATAAATTGGAGGTAGGGATGACACAATAGTGATAGGCTGCACCTTTGGCCACTCTCTCGTATTCTCCTCTCTCCCTTTGTGCAAGAGTTATGAGGTTTTGGGCTATCATTGGAGGAGCATCACTACAATAATCCATCATGTGGATACCGCTAGAGAGGAGGACGTTTGACCTTTTTCATCCTCTCTATCTAGATCTAGATTTTTAGGATATATGGTCTCCCTAGGTAATCAATCTCTCACACATCATAGTTTTTTATTTCTTGTGAATTTTTCACTTACTAACTTTTACACGACGACTTAATACATGTAGAAAATTTGTTTTTTTTTTCTTTTCTGCTACGCATATGAAGCTCTCACTAGGTGTCCCAACACGATCTTGATGTAATATTTGGTTTTTTAACCTAATGCTCAATCTCTGACTTCGACTCAACATATGATTTTACTACTTCAATCGTTTTGCCTTCTCATGATCGAAGATAGTCCTGTATTAGTTTTCTTGAATACATATTAGATCATAACTTCATTAGTTGATTTCATCATCAAAATCTAACATTCAATAATTGTAATAAGGGTAGTTTATCTTCACCCATTGGAAAGAAGATCAGTAGTGAAAGTCGATGACCTCGAGGGAAGCGGAATCAGGAGTGGACGTAGGTCTGAGAGTTCGAACCACTATAAATTAGTTTGCTTTCTGTTATTTTTTGCTTTGTTATTACATATTGATTTACTTACTCACTACCCTTGCTTACACTTTTAGTTAAATATATTTTCAATACAGATTTTATCGATTGAACTTTTAAAATTGGATTCTTTTTGCCATAGCACTGATTCATCATCCCTCTTAGTGCCATTATGACCTAACAGTTAATATCAAAGCCTGATTCTCTCAATTGGATTAACATTTAAGAGAGACTTGATAGTTTTTTTTGCAATCACAAGGGTCACTCTATCACTCATCCTCTTATGTTCAATGGGACGAACTACACTTATTGGAAAACACGAATGAAACTTTATTAATTTCTATAGATTTTGATTTGTGGAATGTCGTTGAATATGGTTTTCAAAAATCTTCTATTTCGATGATTGAATGAAATAATTTTGAGAAGAAAATATTTTCCTTAAATGCTAAAGCTATGAATGCTTTATTTTATACTTTAGATAAAAATGAGCTTACTCATATTTCTACTTGTGACACTGCACATGATATTTGACACATACTTTAAGTTACACATAAAGGCATAAGTAGAGTAAAAGAAATTAAAAATAATCTTTTGGTATATAGTTATGAACTGTTTAAAATGAAGCCAAGTAAAATCATTGGTGACATGTACACTCATTTTACAGATGTTGTCAATGGTTTAAAAACTCTTGGTAAATGCTATATTAATCTTGAATTGATAAATAAGATTTTAAGATCTCTTCCAAAAAGTTAGGATCCAAAAGTAATGGTTATCTAAGAAGCAAATGACTTGAATAATTTTCCTCTCGAAGAACTCATAAGATGTTTAATTACTTATGAAATGACTTACAAAGCACATGATGAACAAGAAGAAAACCTTTTAAAGAATTAAAAGGATATTACACTTAGAACTAAAGAAGACTACTTGAGCGAAAGCTCAAATGATGATGATGATGACATTGCACTCCTTACAAGAAGATTTAAAAAGTTCATGAAGGAACAAAACTTATAATATTAAAAATGAACCTAAAAAGGATACTATAATATGTTATAAATGCAATAAGCTTGCCCACTTCAAAAATGAGTCTCAAGAAGTTGCCAACCCAAAAGAAGAAGAAAACATCTAAAGACATAGAGCAAATCAACGAAGACAACATGGCGAACTATACATTGATGGCCTTCAACGATGAGGTATGTGACTCATTCGAAACATCTTTATCCTATGATGATTTATTTGATGCATTTCATGATTTATATGATAAACTCAAAAAGATTGGTAAAAAAACATAATTTGCTAAAAAGGAATCATGCATTACTTACTAAGAAATTTGATACATTGAAAATTATGCATGACAAATATATATCAACATCTTATACTCCTTGCTAAGATTTAAAATCATCTAATCTTGAACTTCAAAAGGGGTCATCACATACTATGGAAATTATGAAAAAGGACCTAATTGTCATAAATGAAAAATTAAAACATTGTTTAGAAGAATCAATTGATAGTAATCATATAATAAAATCTTAAAAAGGAAAAGATATTACTACGATAAACATTAAAAAAATTTAAATTTGAAACAAATTATTAAACATGATTCTTGGAAACCAAGGTTATGTACATAGAAAGGAAGGAATCAACTTCATAAGTAGTAACAATCAATAAAAGCCAACAAAATTTTGTAAAAGGATCCATACTACATATTCTCCCTAAAGTTAAATATAATTTTTGTAGAAGATTTGGTCATTATATGTATGCCTACTCTTTTAAAAGATATAGCTCTCATAAATTAGTTTGGGTTCCTAAAGGAACTATAAACAATTTGATATCAAAAGTCAAGAAATGAAGATTCAACTATGAAGTACCTAAAGTTAAATGGGTACCTAGAGCAAACCCCTCCTTTTTATTGGTATATCTCCATATAAGAGCTATGAGCAAAAGATGGTATCTTGATTATGAATGCTTAAGTCACATGACCGGAGATCCAACATAATTTTCAAAATCAACGAGTCAAAGGATATGTCGCATTCGGAGATAATAACAAAGGAAAGATTATTGGCACTTGAAAAATTAGTAATAAATCAGATCTTTTGATTAAAGATGTTTTGTTGATAGATGATTTAAAACATAATTTATTAAGCATTAGTCAATTATCTGATAAGGGATATAATATTAAATTTAAATCTAATCCTTGCATCATAGAAATACTATATAAGAATAAATCTATGATTGCCTTAAGGAGCATAATATTTATACTATTGATCTTGATTATTTTCGTGATGAAACTTACTTTTCGATTTTAAATGATGATACATGGCTTTGGTGTAAGAAATCATGATATGCAAGTATGATAATCTTATAAACTAGAACCAAAGAACTTTAATTATTTTTATTTTAAAGGTATTTATCCATATTGTTTTCAATGAATTTTTCGAAGATAAGAGAAATGATTTTGATGATGATTTTTAATTTTTTTAATAAGGATTCTCTTATCTAAAGTAACTTATATCTACTTCGAAAGAAACCTTACCTAAGGACTGAAAGTATATAGATGCATATTCTAAGGAGCTAATTACTAGGGATATATCAAAGGTGTTCAAACTCGTTCTTCGTTAAAAAATATTTATTCAAATACAAGAATCATAATTCTTCTCATTATTTTCTTTAACTAAAGAGGATATTCATCTCATTGGATCATTATCTTATTTTTTTATGTTTATGATGTGAAATTTATGTCATATGGCTCCTTTGGATTAATATATTTCATGTGATATCAATGTAGCTTTACTATTCGCATGATGTAAACGAAGAGTAAGTACCACGATGATAAAATGATATGCTTCTCTTTTTTTTATAATGACAAAGGGGAAGAGAAAAGTAGTGGCTTACATATTTCTTTTTCCTCTTCTTGTTAATGACAAAGATGAAGAAGTAATGATATTTTATTATGATATAGCACTCATATGCATGTTATATTTGATGATATTAACTTATGATATTTGTTTGAGATGTGTAACTATTTTGATATTCAAACTATGGATATGATGTGATTATTCAACTGAAATTTTGTATATGATTCTTGCAATATTCACTATTGAAAGTCGGTATGATTTATGATTAGAATTATTTTGACTTGAATTCAAAAAGTTGAAAGGTTATCATTTTTCTTTAAAAAATTAAGTTCATTATAATATTTCATAATGATATATAGATAGAAGGAGTTTAATAAAACTTCAATATCAATTGGTTATCATCATAAAAAATAGGAAGATTATTAAATTCTCGATTTTGATTATGAAATCAATTGATGAATTTATGGACTAAAATACTTTTAAGATAAGTGACATAGGAAAAACTTTGATCACGGACACGAACCATCATAGAGCTAATTGTCGAAGCAGGAGAATCAAACATGAGCCGGAGAAGCATCATGTTATAGATTGGACGTTAGGCCAGAGCATTGGTCGACGTGCCGAAAGATGGACTTCGTGCCATGAGTTCAGGCATCGGACCAGAAGGATCAAGTATTACGCTAAAAGATCGAATATTATGGGAAGTTAGTATGTTGATAAATTGGGCGATATGCCGAAGGAAAGGATGATGTATCGAAGGTTTGAACGAAGTTCCGGATAATTAGATAACATGTTAGAATGCTAGGCAACATGCTGAAGGTTTTGTAATTGTAATTAGAGTGGTTAGTCTTGATCGTGATCATTTTTTAGTCAAATTGAGTTGGTATTGATCGAAAACCATGCCAACTTGATTTGGAGCCCATGGGCTTGAACCAGGACCAAATTGGGCATGTTGGAAGGCCAATTCGATGACTTGAAGTAGGCTTGGATGTGGTACTACTAGGCCCAAGTGGTGGTACTGCCCAAATAGTCGGAAAGCAATATTTATGCTTTTTCGAGACTTCCAGCTGTAGTATGACTTATGGTTGCCCAAGCAGTGGTGGTACCACCTAAGCCAGTTATAGTACTACCAGAGCCCAGATTCTTAGGCTCTATTTGATGGTAGTACTATTCGACGTCGACGGTGGTACTGATAGAACCCCAGAAGGAGCTCTATAGATTTTTATCCTTGAGGGGAATCAACCCTTAGAACGCTATAGGGGTTCCTCCCTCCTAGACTCGACACGAGGTTGAAATAAAATTGATAATTATTTGATTTAAGAGAAGGGGGCGACTACATCTTTAAATATGAATCAAAACCCTAGCCTAAGGGGTCGCTTGTTTAAGTAGAATTATCCCTTTGCCCCTTCTATAGCTAACCTGCCTTAATAAGAACAGGAGGCGGCTAAATGGCTCCATAGCCAACTTAAGCAAGGGAAACCCTAGTCGACCAACCTAATAAGAGGGGTGGCAGCTACTAAGTCTTAAGGGCTAATTTAGACCCTAGCCATACTACTTTATAAGATAGGAGTGACTTTATTACAATCTAACAGAGTTTTTATTGACTAGTACTAAGATGATTAGGACTCAACCATGCTGGAGTCCTATCAAGTCCGCCCTCTTCAGATCAACCTTGTCCTCAAGGCTGAGGGTCCATAAACTTTGGAAACTGGATCTTCAGCTCCTCATGTGACTCCCATGCCATTAATTGAACTTTGGCCTCTTCATCAGTTGGGATGTTAGTTGGAAGGATTTGGGCTGAGTCGTCTTCTTTAAATTTCTATTTGAGGTGGGATACCTGGTGGATCAATTGTAATCTTGATATGGTGCGCGAATTTGATCTCAAGGTTAGGGCCCCAATGTGATCCTCAACTTTGTAAGGCCCAAAGAAATAGGGAGATCACTTCATTAAGGCTCGAGTTTTTTGCTGATCGGGCTAGAGGTGTAGAAAAACTCGATCTTCAATTTTTTATCATTATGAAGTTTGTCGGGAGGCTGTTTCTTCTTTGCATGTGTTGCCATATGGTTAGTCTTTAGTGATAGCCAATCTTTCTTCTGGAATGTTGACTGCCCTCTGGTATGGTTCAGGATGATGAGAGCCCAATCTGGCATGAGCATGAATTACAATTCTTCTAGTTTTACTCCTCTTTCGTGCCATGGACCTATATCCAACCATATTTTAAATTTGGTAGTAATTAGTATCTCCTGTAAAAACCTGGTATGAAGTGTGGGGAAAGCCTTAGTGTAAATTAGGAGTCGACCATCTTGCATAAGAATAGCCCCAATTCCAACTCCAGACGCATCGGCCTCAATGACAAAAGTACGACCGAAATCGGGCAACGCTAGGACCGACGTTATCGTCATGGCTACCTTGAGTCGTTCTAAGGCTACGGAGGCTTTATCCGACCACAAGAAGGAGTCTTTCTTCAGTAAGGACGTGAGCAGGGCACTGATCTTGCCATAATCTTTTATAAAATTTTGGTAGGAGCCCGTGAGTCCAAGGAAATCGCGTAGTGATTATATGTTTGTATGTCTTGGTCATCCTTGCATTGTCTCGATCTTTGTCGGGTCTATCGTCACTCCATCCTCTGATATAATGTGCCTAAGATACTCTACACTATAAGAAGCCGAACTTTGACTGTTTAACATAAAGAGTATTCTCTCGATGAATCGTTAGAACAGTTCGTAAGTGCTAAAAATGTATATCAAATGTAGGGCTATAAATGAGAATATCATCAAAGAATACCAATATAAACTTGCGTAGAAAACTCCAGAAGATGTCATTCATCAAGCTTTGGAAAGTAGGAGCATTCGTAAGTCTGTAAGGCATTACCAGAAACTGATAGTGGCCGTTATACGTGCGGAATGCAGTTTTCATAATATCTTCAGTGCATACCCGAATTTGATGGTATCCGGATCAAAGATCCAATTTAGTGAAGACTCGGGCTTCTTTTAATTCATCCAAGAGTTCATCATCTTTCTTGCGCATTAGCAACACCGGTGAGGAGTAAGGGCTACAACTCGGTCGAATCACCCCGATGTCAAGCATCTCTTTAACAATATTCTTGATCTCATCCTTCTGCAAGTGAGGATAGTGGTATGGTCACAAATTTGCTAGAGGTTTGCCTGACAAAATAGGAATGCAGTGGTCATGCGATCGGTTAGGGGGCAGCCCGCGCGGCTCCAAGAAAACATCCGTGAATTCATTTAGGCAAAGGGCAAGCTTAGGATCTGAGTTTTGTACGTTCTCCCCTGTAGATGGCTACTGAATATGCATCAAGAATACACTATATGCTTTGTGCAAAAATTTCTCCTTTAGTTGCGACGAAACGGTGGAAATTTGGCTCCCGCGCTTGCCTCGTAACAAGACCTGTCTCCCTTTGCAATAAAATTTCATGATTAATTTAGAAAATTTTTAGGAGATATCACCTAGTGTTGTGAGCCATTTGATCTCGAGTATGGCTTCATAATCATCGATGGGTAGGAGAAGAAATCAGCTACCACTTCTTGGTCTTAGAGGAGTAGTTTCACCCGCGGGCACCGTTGGTCGCAATTAAAGATTTGACCGTCGGTGACATTTACATCAAACTTATTGCAACCTTCGATTTGAAGTGCCAAACGTGCAGCAACCTTACTGTTGAGGAAGTTATTGGTGCTGCTCGTGTCGATGAGAACGGTGATGGGTTGCTGTTTTAGAAGTCCTCCAACCTTCATCAATTGCGGGTTGGAGTAGTCGGCCAATACGTGCACTACGTAGTCAGCCAGTTAGGACTCTTCCTCCATGACTTCTTCTTTAGGTTCAAGGGCTTTTTTAGATGTTTCATTATTCTCATCCTCCACTGGTTCAATCATGAGGAGTCGGCCCCTTTTGCAGTGATGTTCGCGGCTCCACGGTTCATCATAATGCCAACACAACTCCTTGGCCGATCATTTGCGAAGCTCGTCTCTTGTCAACTTTTTTGGTGCAGGGGCTTGAATGGTAGTAGAGGGGACAGTAGGCCTCAGCATGGCTAGTTGGGGAGCGACCCTTGTCCTTCATACCTCATGGTTCAATTGTTCTTCCTGGATACGCGCAATGGAGATCGCAGCCATAAGAGTGTACAATTGCCGCGCCTTTACTTCTCCTCGGATCTTTGGCTTTAGGCCCTTGATAAAAGTACTTAAAAGTTATTTCTTAGACCAATTCTCAGTTTGGTTAGATAAATGCTCAAATCTTGTTTGGTATTCTTGTATTGTAGAGGTTTGAGGAATCTTTGCCAATTATCCGTCGATGTTGTTGAAATCGATTGGTCCGAAGCGGTTTAGTAGTCCTCCATGGATGTGCTTAAACCAATTAAACCACTGAATAGCATCTCCCTCGAGGTGGATGACAGCAATCTCCACCCGTGTGGCATTGGCGGTTTGGTAGAACTGAAAATAGCGCTCTGCGCATGAGATCCACCCAATCGGGTCTCCTTCTTCCCATCTAGGAAAGTCAACCTTCATGTGTGGATTATTGAGATCAGAGGTGATGTGGCCATGTTCTTGAGGATCATCTCGTCGATCTGAAGTTTCTCCGTGTTGTGATTTCATCGGGCTCGACGGTCGGCCAATGCTAAATTTAACGAAAAGGGATCACATCTTCTCTTCCATGCGGTTTCCAAAGACTTCAAGCCTTGCATCGATAGCCTCCTCTAATGCCATAGTATACACTTCTAGATCTGTAATATTGAGATCTTTTTTCTGTTGTTGGGTTAGTGGCATGAGAATTTTGAAGAAGGGGGTGGTCGGTTGGAAGGTGAATTGGTTTGGATGGAAGTAGGCCGCGATTTAGGGCAGATTTGGGGGGCTGCTCGATTTCTATTTAGGGTAGGGTTTTGAGATGAGGAAAAGGGAATCCAAAATCTCATAAAAAAAAATAGCACTCAAATATGATAGAATTCGGTGAAAAAAAGTGCTGCGATGTGCTATCTTGCTGAACCGATTTTAAGTCATTGAAACGATGACTTCTGGACATAAATTCCAGAGCAAAGTTCAAGGAAATTATGCAGAAACCCTTGGTTCAGATGTTGTTAATACTAGTAAAAAGTTTGATGAAATTTTGGCAGCATAACAGTAGGGAAATAGGGCAAAAGACGAAAGGCAAATTCCTTCGTCATAAAATTCCAGAACTGCGTGATGGTCAAAAATTGCATAAGAAAACCAGTTCTAGAAGGAGTTTTTTTTTAGAAATAAAATCCATATGAAAGCCAACTTGATCTTGACAATTGTGTAAAAATTTCAGCCAGAAAGGAGAAGGAATATGCTAGTTTCAAGAGGCAAAAACACAGTTGAAAATTTCTGTCGTGTTCCACCTTCGTAACAACGATAACGTTTGCAACAAATGAAATTTGCAGTATATAAAATTTGAGAAAAATCTTCAATGTGTAAAGTAAGGAATCTTGCAGTATTGAAGAGGTGTGGATGATAAAAAAAATACCAGATTTCTAGATCAAACGCAGGGGGTAGTGGCAGACTGATTTGATCTACGGTTTGGGTGGAAGGTAGAGGCGCGTGTCACAGCAATTGTGGGAATTATCCCTTTGCCCCTCCTACGGCATGGATGATGGCTACAAGGGTAGTAAGATCGCTGCTCTGATACCAGATGATAGAACCCCAGAAGGAGCTCTATAGATTTTGATCCTTGAGGGGGATCAACCCTTGGAACGCTATAGGGGTTCCTCCCTCCTAGACTCAGCACGAGGCTGAAATAAAATTGATAATTGCTTGATTCAAGAGGGGGGTCAGCTACATCTTTAAATAGGGATCAAAACCCTAGCTTAAGGGGGTGCTTGCCTAAGTAGAATTATCCCTTTGCCCCTCCTATAGCCAACCTGCCTTAATAGGAACAGGAGGCGGCTAAGTAGGGGGAAACCCTAGCCGACCAACCCAGTAAGAGGTGTGGCGGCTACTAAGCCATAAGGGCTAATGTAGACCCTAGCTATACTCCTTTATAATATAGGAGTGGTTTTATTACAATCTAACAAGGTTTTTATTGACTAGTACTAAGATGATTAGGACTCAACCCTGCTGGAGTCCTATCAAGTACCTCTAGTACCTCAAAAACTCAGCGATTTAAATTTTTAGCTCTATTTATGAAGCCTTTCGGGATCTATAAATACCCCGGTCATGCTTGCTTGTTGTAACGATGAAAATAAATAATTCTTGAGGTTACAAGTATTATAATTTTTTTTCAGGATCGTAATAGCACTAAGAGGGGGGGGGGGGGGGGGGGGCTTTTGTGGGGCTGAATTAGTGCTATAAAAAAAGATCTGATTTTGAAAAAGTTCGAACAAGAATATGAATCAAAAATATGTTTAACATAAAAGTGTGAATAGAAGTAGTAAGTAAAGTAACTCAATTAGCAATAATAATGAAATTAGCTTGCAGGTCATCTGAAACCAGCACATGTTGCATAGTCATTTTGATTATTATTGGCATACTCTCATATTATATTATGTTGCATATATATTATGATGTCCTTGGTTCTATACAATGAGAATTAGATCGTGATGAGATTACGATAATGTGACCAATTCATATTTAAATACAAACCATAAATAATCTCAGTTATAGGTTACTCAAGAGGAACATTGAGATAACCGGATAAACTGGTGTACAGTATAGATATCCATATGATGGAGGCGGTTGGTCTCACAACCACTTGTGTAGGAACATTAAGGGTACAGTACAAGTATTTATTGGAGAATGAGTTCACTGATTACTTCGCTTATAAAATGCTAGATAGTTAATGATACCTAACGTTAAATAGCAATTCCATAATCCCAGTTGTGTGTCTCGTCATTAGACGTGAGACACCAAGAATGCTTGTTTGAGTATTTTCTTTAATGTCGGACTTACAGGTTTGGAAAGTTTCAGATATGGTACATTTAGTTATCACGATTAGTAGCTAACCTTACAAAGGTAATTGAGTGTTAATAGAGGATCATCCACTCTTGGTACTATTAAAGTAATATCTCATGTGTTATTACTTAGAAAAATCCTTGGCCGGGGTCATTCGGATTGAGAGAGGAGTTCTCCAGGAGAAATCGATTAGAGCGAGACTCTGACAGATTCCGTATGTGGCTCGATAGTATCATTTTCAATATATGATCTCTAGGATATTTGATTAATGAGGGACTATAGGTGCATGATAACTGATAATAGATAGATCCAATGGATTAGATCTCATATACCATCAAGAGACTATAGCGTATTAGCCTAGTACGTCCATAGTCGATAAATCGAGTGAATTGTTATGAGATAATAATTCACTGAGTCAGAAGGAGTTCTGATATGTAGGATTCATTGCCAGCTCAGTGTTGAGCCTAGAGGGTCACACACATATGGTTGATATTTCAACGAGTAGAAGATTAGATATGAGTTATCCAATTAGCCCCTATGCTCAATGAATAAGATCCAACATTGATGAATTCCCTATATGAGGCCCAATTAGAGGCCAATTGAGATTATTGGATATAGATCCAATAATCCTAGGAGTGACAATAACTGGATGGAGATCCAATACCTAACCTACTAAGACAGGATCCACTAGGTTTTTTAGTGGCTCTTTGTAAATAGAAGACTGGGGTGGCACAACATTGATAGGCTGCACTTTTGGTCGACCCCTCCTATTCTCCTCCATCTCTCATCTTCTCAGCTAACCAGCCTATTAGAACCCTTGTGGATTCTAAGCTTGGGGGTTGATCTCTATAGGGGATCGACCCTCCTGGAACACTATTGGGGTTCCCTCCTCCAAGGTATTCGGCACAAGACTAAAGAAAGATTGATCTCTTTATGATAAGAAAGGAGAAGTTTACATGCTTTTTATAGGGCTCATGAAGAGACCCCCTAAACCAGGACTCCTAATAAGAGTCTAATTATAAATAAAACTCTAACTTCAATGCCTACTTTAAGTGAAACTCTACTAGAAGAGTTCTAACTCTAGAAGAGTCCCAACCATAGAAGGAAATCAACCCTAGCTGACTTCCCCAACCAATATGGGCGGCCAATTAGGGTTGATTACAATTATGACTCAGTTGACTCTAACCCAAATCTAACTCTGACTCCTAACCCGACTCCAGGCCAGCCGAATCCTAACCCTACTAGGATTTGGGCTGATTTATTAAAATGGACTCAAATCTCCTCCTAGCTATTCTAATGTTGGGTCTAGATTGGCCTACAAGGCCTAATCTAAGGACCCGACTCAATCAACTAAGACCCGACTCAGCTAGGGTCCTAACAGACCTGCCCTCTTCAAATCAGCATTGTCCTCAAGGCTGAGACTCCATGATGTTGGACCCTAGCTGAGTCAAGTCCTAATCGATTGAGTCGAGTCCTTAGATTGGGCATTGTTGACCACCGTAGAACTAATATTAGGTCAGCTAGGAGGAGATTTGAGTCTATTATAGTAAATCAGCCTAAATCTTAGTAGGATTATGATTCGGCTAAACTAGAGTCTAATTATGAGTCGGAGTTAGATACGGGTTGGAGTTAAATAAGTCAACCTTGTAACCAACCCAATTGGTTACCCACTTTGAGGAGGGGAAGATGTTCATTCAGTTAGAACTCTCTCAAGGGTTGATTAGAAGTTAAATTAGGAGTTGGAGTCTTAGTTTACTTGGAGTAGGAGTTGCTTCTTAGAGTTGGAATTAGAGTTATTATAAGTAGGAGTCCTGAGTAGGAGTCCTATTATGAGTTAGGGTTTAGAAGCCCTATAAATAGCCTTATAATCAGCCACTTTTCATTATCAATAGATCAATTATTTTTCAGCCTTTGTGCAGAAAATCAAGGGAGGAACCCCTATAGAGTTCCAAGGAGGTCGATCCCCTATAGAAATCACCTCAAGCTTAGAATCCACAAGGGTTTAACACTTGGTATCAGAGTGGCATTCTTGGTATCTCGTTGCCCTTTTATAGTCATCCATTATCCTTCAATAGTTGCCCAAAGTAATTCCCACAATTTCTTAAAGATTATCGTCAAATTTCATCGTCATCATAATAAGACTCTAATACGGTTGAGTCCTAATCACCCTAGAAGTAATTAATAAATCCCTATGAGATTGTAATAAAATCCTGTGGCTAGGGTCTAGATTGGGGCCTTAAGGCTTAGTGGTCGTCGCCCCCTTTACTGGGCTAGTCGACCAGGGTTTCCCCTTGCTTAGATCGGTTATAGAGCCAACCTAGCCGCCCCTGTTCCTACAAGGCAAGTCGGTAATGATATAGTCGCCCCCTCTCTTTTGTCAAGTAAGAATCAATTCTATTTCAGCCTTGTTGGCTGACTCTAGGAGGGAGGAACCCTTATAGCATTCCAAGGGTTGATCCCCCTCAAAGATCAAAATCTATAGATCTCTATCTAGGGTTCTTTCATCTAGTATTAGAGTCGCATTCCTACTGCCCTGTAGCCATCTCTATCGCCTCCACCTTCCCAAGCAATTCCCATAATTGCTGCGACACGCACCTCCACTTTCCACCCCAACCGTAAATCAAATCAGTCTGTCATTGCCCCTTATGTTTGATTTAGAAATCTAGTATATTTTCATCACCCATGCCTCATTAATACTACAAATTCATTTACCTTACACGTTGAAGAATTTTTTTCATATTTTATCCACTGTAAATTTTGTTTGACGCAAACGTTATCATTGTTGCGAAGGTGAAATGCTGTAGAAATTTCCAATAGCCTATTTGCCTCTTGAAACCGATTTATTGCTTCTCCTTTTTTTTTCCAAAATTTTTACACAATTCCCTAGATTAACTTAGCTTTCATCTCAGATTGATCTCTAGAAAAAATTCCTTATGGAACTGATTTTATTGTGCCTTCATTTGTCATCATGCAGTGCTAGAATTTTATAATGAAGGATTTATCTTCTATCTTTTACCCTATTTTTCTACCGTTACTCTGCTGAAATTTTATCAAACTTTTTACTGATATTGATGACATCTAAACCAAGGATTTTTGTATATTTTCTTGAGTTTTTCTCTGAAATTTATATCAAGAATTCATCGTTTCTCCGACATAAAATATGTTCGAAAGGACAGCACATCACAGCACCTTTCTTTGTCGAATTCCATTGGATTTGAGTGCTATCTTTTATGGGTTTTTGGACTCTCTTTCTCTCATCTACAAACCCTACCATCCTCACTAAAAACTCTTCAAAATCGCACCCTAAACCGATCCTAAACAGCCACCCAAATCAGCCCTAAATCGCAGCCTACTCCCATCTAAATCGATCCACCCATCCAACCGGCCATCCCCTCTCCAAAAATTCTCATGCCATTAACTTGACAACATAAAGAAAGATCTCAATATTGTAGATCTAGAGGCATATATCATGGCATCAGAGGAGACCATCAACACTAAGTTTGAAGCCTTTAAAAGCCATATGGAGAAGAAGATGTGATCCCTTTTCGCCGAATTCAACATGGGCTGACCACCTAGCCTGAAGAAATCACAGCAAGGAGAAACTTCATATTGACGAGATGATCCTCAAGAGCATGGCCACATCATCCCTGATCCAAACACTTCACGTGTGAAGGTTGACTTCCTAAGATGGGAAGGAGACCCGATCGGATGGATCACGTGCGCGGAACGATATTTTCGGTTCTCCTAAACCATCAATGCTACAAGGGTGGAGATTGCTGGCATCCACCTCGAGGGAGATGTTATTCAGTGGTTTAATTGGTATGAGCACACCCATAGAGGTCTCTCTTGACAGCGATTCAAGGAAGGACTACTTAATTGCTTCGAACCAACTGATTTCGACAACATTGGTGGACAATTGATGAAGATTCGACAAACCTCGACAATACACGAATACCAAATAAGATTTGAACATTTATCTAACCAAGCTATGGATTGATCTAAAAAGTAACTTTTAGGGACTTTTATTGAGGGTCTAAAATCGGAGATTCGAGAAGTAAAGGCGTGGCAACCGTACTCTTAAGATGACAATTTTCTTTGCGAGAATCCAAGAAGAACGATTGAATCACGAAGTATGAAGGACAAGGGTCAATCCCCAACCAGCCACGCTGAAGCCTTCAGCCCCCTCTACTGCCATCCAAGCCCCCGCACCAAAAAAATTAACAAGAGATGAGCTTCGTGAACGATCAGCCAAGGGGTTGATCTGAGAACATCGCTGCAAAAAGGGCTGGTTTCTCATAATTGAACCAGTAGAGGATGAGGACAGCAAACCATCTAATGAAAGCCTCGAACCCGAAGATGAAGCCATGGAGCAAGAGCCCCAACCAGCCGACTACGCAGTGCACGCACTGGTTGGCTACTTTAACCCGCATACTATGAAAGTTGGAGGACTTCTTAAACAGCAACCCATCACCATTCTCATCGACACGAGCAACATAAATAACTTCCTCAATAGCAAGGTCGCTGCATGTATGGCTTTTCAAATCGAAGGTTGCAACAAGTTCGACGTAAAGGTCATCGACGATCGAATCCTCAATTGCGACCAACAGTGCCCGCGAGTAAAATTGCTCCTATAAGACCAAGAAGTGGTAGCTAATTTCTTCCTCCTTCCCATTGATGATTATGAAGCCATGCTTGGGATTGAATGGCCACAACATTAGGTGACATCTCCTGGAATTTTTCTAAACTAATCATGAAGTTTTATTGCAAAGGGAGACAGGTCACATTACGAGGCAAGCGCGGGAGCCATATTTCCACCGTTTCGACGTAGCGAATGGAGGATTTTTGATGCATATCCAGCAGCCATCCAAGTAGGAGAACGTGCAAGATTCAGATCCTAAGCTTGCCCTCTTGCTAGATGAATTTGTGGATGTTTTCACGGACCCGCGAGTGCTTCCCCCTAACCGACCGCATGACCACCGCACACCTATTTTGCCAGGCAAACTTTCAACAAATTTGAGATTGTACCACTATCATCACTTGCAGAAGGATGAGATTGAGAACATCGTCAAGTAGATGCTCAACACTGGAGTAATTTGACCAAGCTGCAGCCCTTACTCTTTGCTGGTGTTGCTAGTGCACAAGAAGAATGGTACGTGGTGGATGTGCGTTGATTACCAGGCTTTGAATGTCATCACCATCAAAGACAAATATCCTATACCAGTCCTAGATGAGCTCTTGAATGAATTAAAAGGAGCATGAGTCTTCACTAAATTGGATCTCCATTCTGGTTATCATCAAATTCGGGTATGCGTCGAAGATGTTCCAAAAACTGCATTCCGCACACATAACGGCCACTACGAGTTTTTGGTAATGCCTTTCAGACTTACAAATGCTCCCTCCACTTTTGAAAGCCTAATGAATGATATCTTCCAGAGTTTTCTATGCAAGTTCATGTTGGTATTTTTTGATGATATTCTCATATATAGCCCTATGCTTGATATGCATTTTTAGCACTTACGAACTATTCTAACGATTCTTCGGGAGAACACCTTTTATGTTAAATAGTCAAAGTGTAGTTTTTTATAGCATAAAGTGGAGTCTCTATGGCACATTATATCAGAGGATGGAGTGGTGGTAGACCCAACGAAGATCGAGACAATGCAAGGATGGCCGAGACCTACGAACATAAAAACACTGCACGGCTTCCTTGGACTCACGGGCTACTATCAAAAATTCATGAAAGATTATGGCAAGATCAGTGCCCCACTTACATCCCTACTGAAGAAAGACTCTTTTTTGTGGTCGGATAAAGCCTCTGCAGTCTTCAAACGACTCAAGACAGCCAAGACGACGACGCCGATCCCAGTGCTACCTGATTTCAGTCGCACCTTCGTTAGTGAGGCCGACGCATTCGAAGTTGGAATTGGGACTGTTCTAATGCAAGATGGTCGACCCCTTGCTTACACCTGTAAAGCTTTCTCTCCCTCACATCTTAAAATGTCCGTGTATGATAAGGAAATGCTTGCCATCGTACACGCCGTCACTAAGTGGACCATCGAAGTAGACCCTACCCGATCGGCTAACGCTTCCAGATTAAGACCGACCATCGAAGTCTTAAATATTTTTTGGAGTAGAAAATATCTTCCTCGGAGCAGCAACAATGGGTAATTGAACTTCTTGGCTTTGATTGTGAAGTTACTTATCGAAAGGGCAAAGAGAATGTTGTTGCCGATGCTCTATCATGGCTACTTAGACAAGTCAAAATTTTAGCCATCTCAATTCCTTCCACCGACTTCCTCAAGGACATTAGGGAAGAATGGAAGAATGACCCAGAGACCCTGGACATCATCGACAAATTGAAGAAAGATACGGGTTTCATGGGCCACTACACTTGGGATTCGAAGGACCTGCGCTACAAAAGCCGAATTATGATTGTTCCTTTTTTCCCTTGCATTCAGATTATTTTGCATGAGATGCACTCTTCACCTTCAGTAGGACACTCTAGATTTCTGAGAACATATAAGAGGGTGAAGCAAAATTTCCTTTGAAAGGGCATGAAAAAATCGATTTATGATTATGTATCCAAATGTGATGTATGCTAGTAGCAGAAAGGTGAAACAGTGGCAAATCTGGGAAAACTACAACCACTACCTATACCGGACTCAGCATGGACTGACATCTCGATGGATTTTATCGAACGACTATCATCATCTCATGGTAAAAGCATAATTTTTATGGTGGTAGATCGTCTAACTAAATATGCTCACTTTTGTGCTGTGAGACATCCTTATACCGCTGCCAGCATTACTCAACTTTTTATAGAAAATATTATAAAAATGCATGGGATGCCAAGGTAGATTGTGAGCGATCGTGACAGGGTATTTACAAGTAAATTTTGGACCGAGCTCTTCCAACTACAAGGCACCCAACTAAAGATGAGCATAGCCTATCATCCACAAACGGATGGCCAAACATAAGTGCTGAATAGATAGCCGACCCAAATAGTGGACAAGGTGGCTTCCTTAGGTCGAATGGAGGTACAACATAACTTATTCATCAACCAAATGTATCCCTTATGAGGCATTGTATGGCCAACCGCCCCCTATAATATCAAAATATATAATTAGTGCGGCCAAAGTAGATTAAGTCGACCAAAATTTAATTGGCAGGGACAAGCTTCTGTAGCTACTAAAGGACAACCTAACTGCCGCTCAAGCCTACATGAAGCAACAAGCAGACACTCACCGGAGTGAGCGAGAATTTTCAGTAGGAGATTGAGTCTACCTTTGCCTACAACTATACAAGCAGCTGTTAATTAACACCAGAGCATTGATGAAGTTATCTCTATGATTCTTTGGACCATATCAGATTTTGGAGCGTATTGGGGCGGTGGCATGCAAATTAAAGCTTCCAGATGACGCTAAGATCCATCCCGTCGTCCACATATCCTTGTTAAAGCCAAAATTGGGAGAATGAGAGTTAGCGTAAACTCAGCTGCCGAACACTACAAATGATAGGGAGATTGAAGCCCAACTGGAAGCTATACTTGATTGGAGGATTGTGATGCATCGGCGATGCCCTTGAACTGAAGTACTTGTGAAGTGGAATAACTTACCATTTGAAGATGCAACGAGGAGTTGAAGACCCGATTCCCAGAGTTTATGAACCCTCAGTCTTGAGGACAAGGTTGATTATAGAAGGGTGGGCTTAGCAAGGTTGAGTCCTAATCACTCTAGAAGTAATTAATAAAATCCTATAAGATTGTAATAAAACCCCACCTAGCTATTGCTATCCTATAAAGAAGTGTGGCTAGGGTTTAGATTGGGGCCCTTAGGGCTTAGTGGTCGTCGTCGCCTTTACTGGGCTAGTCGATCAGGGTTTCCCCTTGCTTAGGTCAGCTATAGAGCCAACCTAGCTGCCCCTTGTTCCTACTAAGGCAGGTCGGCTATAGAAGGGGCAAAGGGGTAATGTTACTTAGGCAAGCACCCCTTGGGCTAGGGTTTAGAACCCTATATAAAGATGTAGCCTCTCCCTCTCTTTTATCAAGCAAGAATCAATTCTATTTTAGCCTTGTTGGCCGACCTTAGGAGGGAGGAACCCCTATAGCGTTCCAAGGGTTGATCCGCCTCAAAGATCAAAATCTATAGAGCTCCATCTAAGATTCTATCACATCTCCACCACCGTAGATCATCCTTTGATCTCCCCATGAATTGCAAAAGGTTTCGGTTTCCTATATTATTGCTACTATAATTTAGTTATCCTTATTCAAAAAATCCAAAAAATTATTCCTATCTTACTGCACAAACTTTTCGTCACAAAGTTTCCATCTCTACGATGAAAGTTTTACTGTAGAATTTCAATCGCATAGCACTGCTTATTTGATCTTGCTGCTACATTTTTTCTCTTCAAATCTCTACAAAATTTTCACGACAGCTTTGGCACTTCCTAACAATGGATTTCCTTTTGGTTTCATCGAAAAATTATCAATATAAACTGCTAATCTTTTACATCCAATCTGCTGCACTTTTGACGTAAAATTTTGTTGCAGTTCATACCTGTGATCTTTGATTTTGCTAAACCTTTTGCTGTCATTTTCTTTCATAAAACTTTGTCAGCATTACCTTTCCCTTACCAGTAGATTCTCTTTGAGTTTTACTCAAATCATTATTTCAAACTACTAGAAAAAAATCTCATCCATCCTATTGAAATCTTTCGACAAAAAAATTTCTACTACAACACCTTGTAATCTTTGATCTTGCCAAATCTTTTACTGCCATAATTTTTCATGAATTTTTAATGGAATTACCTCTCCCTTACTAGTGGATTCTCCTTTAGTTTTACTTGAATCCTTGTTTTGAATTGCTAGAAAAAATTACATCTGTACTGTTGAAATTTTTTTGACAAAAAAATCTGCTATTGTACCTTGTTTTTCTTCTTCTCTAAACCCACCAAACACTAACCATCTTGCTGCCATCAACTATAACATCTTTAGAGCATCCCTCTAGCCTTAAGACAATTATCATAACCTATTTTCATAACCCTAACAGCATCCAAAATCGTGGCAAAAAATAGTGACCTACTGTAGCCTATCAATGCAAAATTTTGTAGCACACTACCTTTCGGCATTTTTTGCTACACACATATCTGATCCTTACCAAAATTATTGCTGCCACCCACGTCATCTTTAGGGGTACCCCTCTAACCCTAAAGCTCTGTCACCAAACCCCCCTTATAGCCTCTATAACAGCCTCAAATAGCAGCATCAACAGCACCCCCTTCGATTAAAAAAATTCTGTTGCACTACCTTTGATATTACTTGTTGCATCCACACCCGATCCATAATGGTATGACTAATGGGAAACCTCAATAGGAGCATCACATGCATAGTGAAAATCAAAACAAAATAGGTTTCCCACGCAGATCAAATCATCGTGAAAAGATTGGGTCACGAGAAAGCCATAAAAATTGAAAAAACTGCATCATTTAAGAGATTATTTTACCTAGGGAGATCGTATATCCTTATATTCTAGATTTGGATGGAGAGGATGAAGGGAGTCATGTGTCTTCTTCTATATCCACATGATGGATCTCTGTAGTGAAACTCCTCCAATCTGATCTCGCAACTCTTACGCAGAGGGAGGGAGGAGAATAGGAGGGGGAGATCAAAGCTACAACCTATCAACCATGAGTCTCCCCTCCTATTTATAGAGAGCCACTAAAACCCTAAGGGTCCTACCTTAGTTGGTATTAGATCTTCATCCAATAACCCACTAACCTTGCATTATTAGATCTCTATTCAATAATCTCCTTAGGCCTCTAATTGGGCCTTAAGCAAGGAGCCCATCAGCATAGAGTCTCATCTCATGAGCATAAGGGCTAATTAGATCTCCATCCAATCCTCTATTCACTGAAGCCTCTACCATATATGTGTGACCCTCTAGGCCCGATATCGAGCTGGCCGTGAGTCGTTCCCATCAGAACTCCTTCTGATATAGTGAATTATTATCTCTACAATAATTCACTCATCTCATCGACTATGGACGTACTAGGCCACTACGCCATAGTCCTTAGACGGTACAGGGGGATCAAATCCATCGGACCTGTCTATCCATAATTATCGTGTATCTATAATCCCTCATCCAACTAATATCCTAGAGATTGTATATTAGACATGGTACTATCAGGCCACATACAGAATCCGTCATAGTCTCGCTCTAATCGGATTCTCTCGGAGAACTTTTTCTCTCTCAATCTGAATGACCCTGGTCAGGGATTTATCAGAGCAAGCACATATGGGATATTCCTCTCATGATACCGAGAGTGGATGATCCTCTATTGACACTCAATTGCCTTCGTAAGGTTGGCTACCAATCCCGATAACCAACTGTACCAAATCTGAAACTTTTCAAACCTGTAAATCTAGCGTCAAAGAAAGGAGTACTCATAGAAGTCATCCTTAGCGTCTCAAGTCAAAGGACCAGATACACAACTAGGACTATGGAATCGTTGTTTGACATTAGGTATCATCAACCATACAACATTCTATAAGCGGATCAATCAGTGAACTCATTCTCCAATGAGCACCTGTACTATATCCTTAGTGTCTCTACACAAGTGGCTATGAGACTAGCCACCTCCATCATAAGGATGAGTATATAGTACACTGATCTGTCCGGTTATCTCGATGTCCCTCTCGAGTAACCTATGACCAAAATTATTTAGGATCCATGTTTAAAGGTCAATCGATCTCATTATCGTGATCTCATCACGATCTGATTCCCATTGCATAGAACCAAGGACATCATAATATATATGCTATAGATAATATAATGTGAGAATATGTTAATATTAATCATAAGCAAAAAGATCGCACAATGTGTCACACGTGTCATCACTCACATGATTGGCTTACAAGGCACTTGTAATCAGTAATCTCTCACTTGACCTAAAGTCAATCACCTATGAGTCTGATCCCCATCAAACCCCTATGATACTCAAATACAATCTGAGTGGATCTGCAATATTATCTTCGGATGAAACTCTTTCCATTACTATATCTTTACGGGCTATGATCTCTATAATCAAATGGAACCTCCTCAGAATAATTCTGATGAGACCTTGGTTCCCTTGCTAGAGCTATTGCCCTATTGATGTCGTAGTATATGGGAATTAGCTCCACGCTGCTTGGTATGACTCTCAAATCTTTGATGAACTTCTTCATCCACACCCCTTCCGTTGTTGTTTATGCTGCAGCAATGTATTTCACCTCTATGGTCGAGTCAGTAGTAGTATCTTACTTGGAACTCTTTCAGCTTACTGCTCCTCAATTCAGGGTGAAAACATACCCTGAGTTTGACTTACTATCATCAATACCGAACTAGAAACTTGAGTCCATGTAGCCCTCAACCTTGAGGCTTCCTCCTCTATATACTAGTAAAAGATCCTCAGTCCTTCTCAAGTACTTAAAGATACACTTTACTACCTTCCAGTGTTCTAAACCTCGATCTGCTTGATACCTACTCGTGACACTTAGAGCATGTGTTATACCAGTCCTAGTACATAGCATAGCAAACATGATAGACCCTATCGCTGAGGTATAAGGTATCTTATCCATGTCTGCCCTTTCTTTAGGAGTCTTTGGAGACATACTCCTAAAAAGTTATATTTCATGTCTCATCGGTATGGACCTCTCTTGAAATTCTCCATGCCAAACCTCTTGACAATGGAGTCTATGTACCTATATTGGGACAAGCCAAGCATCCTCTTAGATCTATCTCTATAGATCTGAATCCCTAAAATATAGGATGCTTCTCCTAAGTCCTTCATGGAAAAGTTTTTGGATAGCCAAGCCTTTACTGTGGAGAGCATTCCTACATTATTCCCAGTGATTAAGATGTCATCCACATATAGCACCAAGAAGGTGATAGCACTCCCACTTACCTTTATGTACACACATGGCTCATCTTCGTTCTTAATGAAGTCATAAGATCTTATCGCCTCCCAACTTTGGGAAGCTTGCTTTAGTCCATAAATGGACTTGAGCAACCTACACACTTTATCTGGACTCTCTCTGGATACAAATCCCTCTGGCTGTATCATATATACCTCCTCCTCGAGGTTACCATTAAGGAATGTCGTTTCGACATTCATCTGCCAGATCTCATACTCATAGTATGTTGCAATGGCCAAAAGAATTCTAATGGATTTAAGCATGACTACAGGTGAAAAGGTTTCATCATAGTCAACTCTTTGTCTTTGATGATATCCTTTTGCTACTATCCTTGCCTTATAAGTCTCCACCTTTCTATCTACTCTGATCTTCTTTTTGAAGATCAACTTGGACTCGATGGGTACTATACCCTTAGGTGCATCCACAAGGTTTTAAACCTTGTTAGAGTACATGGAATCTATCTCGAAATTTATTGCTTCTTGCTACTTCCTAGAGTCTATACTCA
Source organism: Ensete ventricosum (assembly GCA_029747655.1). Classification (NCBI taxonomy): domain Eukaryota; kingdom Viridiplantae; phylum Streptophyta; class Magnoliopsida; order Zingiberales; family Musaceae; genus Ensete; species Ensete ventricosum. The sequence goes on from JAQQAF010000006.1 coordinate 19,389,148, forward strand.
TAATAGCCTCCTCATAGGTCTGAGGATCAATATCCTGAGAGTCCTCTCCACTGATATGTTCCATATATTTTTCAGGAGGGTGAGATACTCTGCTAGGCCTATGCAAAGTTAGAACTTGTGTGCTAAGTGCCTGAACAGACTTGGACTTTGGAATTATGCTTAAGCTAGGTTCTTCAACCTCGCTCAACTCTATCTCACTCCCACTGTTTGCACCAAGAATGTGTTCCTTCTCAAGGAACATAGCTCTCTTGGCAACAAAGACCTTTCAGTACTTAGGATGATAAAAATACCCACAAGTTTCCTTGGGGTATCCTACGAATGTGCATTGTTTTATCCTTGATTCCAACTTATCGGGGTTGTGTCTTCTAACATGGGCAAGATAGCCCCAAATCTTAACCATCTTAAGATCAGACTTCTTTCCTTTCCATATCTTATATGGTATAGACACTATCAACTTTGATGGAACTCTATTCAGAAGGTAAGCTATGGTCTTTATCGTGTATCCCCAGAATGAGACGGGTAGGTCAGCGAAACTCATCATAGATCGCACCATGTCTAATAGTATGTGATTTCTCCTTTCTGATATACCATTGAGCTGAGGTGTACAAGGAGGTGTCCACTGAGATAGAATCCTATTGTCCTTGAGGAAATGGGTGAACTTCGTACTCAAGTACTCTCATGATAGAGCCCATCATTATTATAACCGAGTCCTTTTTGGGTTAGATTTGAGCTCATGATAGAGCTCATTTTATTGACCTACAAAGGGGTCAACATAAGGTATAACTAAAGTATAAAATAGTATAGGAAAGTACTATTCCCAGATTGCCTAGTGTTGGTACCGCCCAGGCTATAGTAGTACCATCGTCGCCTAGTTTCCCAGGGCACTTCCAATGGTAGTACCGCCCGTACCGAGATTTTTGGAAAGGGTTGAATTTTGTGATAGAACCATTATGGATTCTAAGCTTGGGATGATCTTTATAGGGGATCGGCCTCCTTGGAACTCTATAGAGGTTTCTCCCTCCTTGGTTTCCTACACATAGGCTAAAAAATAATTAATCTTTGATGATGAAAAGAGGCTTATTATAAGGCTATTTATATGGCTTCTAAACCCTAACTCCTAATAGGATTCCTACTTAAGACTCCTACTCCCAACAACTCTAACTCCAACTTTAAGAAGCAACTTCTACTTCCAACAAATCCAACTCCAACTCTAAGAAGCAACTCCTACTTCCAACAACTCCAACTCCTAATTTTATTCTTATTCCACTCTAAAGAGCATCCAAGCTAAGTGGCACTCTCCCCCTCTTGCCCTAGCTGGCCTCTCTTAAGAGGAGGAGATGACTAGGAGACTCTCATCCCATAAGGACTCCTCCTTAACCCTAGCCAACCACTTCTTTACTTGGGGGTGGCGGCTAGATTAGAGTTTATATATTCATGACACAATTGACTTTAACCCGTATCTATCTCTGACTCCTAACCCGACTCCAGATCAGTTGAATCCTAACCCTACTAGGAATTGGGCTAATTTATTACAATGAACTCAAATCTTCTCCTAACTGACCTAATGTCAGGTCTAGGTTGTTCAACAAGACCTAATCTAAGGACTCGACTCAATAGACTAGGACCCAACTCAGCTAGGGTCCTAACAGACTTGCCCTCTTCAAACCAACCTTGTCCTCAAGGCTAAGCTCTACGACTTCGGATCCTGATCTACAACTCCTTCTGAGGCTCCCTCATGGCCCCTATAGTAGGTGCATCCTACTCTTGCGGCCCAGTGTCAATAGTAGTAACTAGACGGTGATGTGTCATGATCCTGGGATCCTATATAATCATCAGTTGAACCTGGGCCTCCTCATCAACTTGAGTGTTGGGTGGATAGATATGGGCTGAGTCATCCTCTCTAAACTTTTATTTGCATGAGATTCCTAAAGGATCAATTGCAATTTGGAATTAGTGTGTCGATCTGATCCATAAGTTATGGCTCTAATATGATCTACAATTTTGTAGGGTCCAAAAAAATTGAGAGACCACTTCTATGAGGCTCGAGTCTTCATTGATTCTTGTTGGTAGGACAGAAGACAAAGGAAGCTTTGATTTTCAATAGCAAACTTCCTTCTACTACAACGTTTATCGGGCGATTATTTTTTTCTTGCATGGGCTAGCGTGTGGTTGTTCTTCAATGGTAGCTAGGCTTTCCTTTATGATGGTGGTTGCCCTCTAGTAGAGTCCATGGTAAGGTGAGCCTGATCTGAGTTTGGAGGGAGTAGAAGCTGTAAATTTTCAAGACTTAATTTTATCTCCTCTTTGTGTTGTTGTCCTGTATCATACTAAGCCACAAATTCACCATTAGTCAGCATTTCCTCATCGTAGATTGATAGCTTCAAGTGGTATGGGGAGAGGGCTTTGCTGATGTAGGCTAGGGGTCAGCCATCTTGCATGTGGATAACACAAATTCTAGCTCTCGATACATCAATCATAAACACTTTATCGAAGTCGGGTAAAGCTAGTAGCGACAAAGAGTAGGGGCTGCAACTTGGCCGGATGACCCCTGTTTCAAGCATCTCTTCTTCAATCCTCTGTATTTCAACTTTCTAAAGGTGATGATAACAACATGGCTGAGTGTTTGCTATCGGTTTGCCCGAGAGAATCAGAATTCGATGGTCATGTCGGTGGGTAGAAAGTAGGCTACGCGATTCGACGAAAATGTCTGAAAATTCAGCAAGCGATGGGAGAAGGTTTGGGTCTTCAATTTTTGTTGGCTCTCCCATAGAATGCTGCTGAAGTTGCATCGAGAAGCCACTATTCACTTTGTTCAAAACTTTCTTCGTTTGATGCGTGCAAATCATCATTACATCGCTCCCATTTTCCCATATAGAATCTCTTGTTTCTCATGGCTTAAAAATTTCATGATAAATTTAGAAAAATTACAAGAAACATCACCTAGCATAGTCAACCATTTAATGTCAAGCATGGCCTCATAATCATCAAGAGGAAGGAGGAAGAAATTAGCAAGTATCTCTTGGTCCTACCATAATAATTTTACCTATGGGTATCTTTGGACGTACTTCAAAATTTGGCCGTCGACGACCTCAACATCAAACCTGCTGCAATCTTTATTTTGGAGCATTAATTGGGTAGCAACCTTGTTGTTCATAAAGTTGTTGGTGCTCTAGGTCTTGATGAGGATGGTGACAAGATGCTGCTTAAGAGATTCTTCAACTTCTGTTGCTTGTGGGTTTGCATGGCCGGCTAAAGCATGAGTAGTGCAATTGGCCGGCTGCGGGTCTTCCTTTGTGTTCTTCTCCTCAAGTTCCTAGACCTCTTCTTCAGATTCTTCAATATATTTTATCATGGAAAGCTTCCCTTTTTTGCAGCGATGGTTGTGGCTCTAAAGTTCGTTGCAATGTCAACAAAGGCCCTTCACCGATCTATCGCATAGCTCTTCTCTCGTCATTCTTTTTTGCAATGAAGAATGGCTGGGAGCAAAGGGAGGTTTATATTCTGCTAGTCTAGGACTGGTTCTTATCCTCCAAGCATTTTGGTTCAGTTGTTCCTCTTGAATTCGGGCAAAAGAGATTACGGCCTTCACGATATAGGGCTGCCACGCTTTAACCTCTCCTTTATTTTTCGGCTTGAGTCCTTCGATGAACGTCCCTATTGTCTGTCAAACCAATAATGAGCAAGGTAAGATAATTCTTTAAACCTGGTCTAGTATTCTTGGATCATGGAGGTTTGGCGGATCTTGGCAAGTTGTCCATTGATATTCTCGTACTTGGTCGGCCTAACTTGGTCGGCCTAAAGTGGTTCAGCAGTGCCTTCTTGATTTGTATCAACGTTAGAACCTCATGGGTGTATTTAAGCTAATTGTACCATTGTATAGTGTCTCTTTTTAGGTGGTTGATAGTGGTGTCCACCATGGAATCCTCCGATGTTCGATAAAAACCAGAAGTAATATTCGACGCACATCGAGGGAAGTCCACCCTCATGCGTGGCTGCATCATATCAGTGGCCCGTACTTTCTTTTTGGGAGGCCTCTATGAACTTGCACTTTGTTGGAATTTTATTGGGCTTGGAGATCGGCCCAATCTAAATTCGGTGAATATGGCACACAACCTGTCCAGCCGTGATTCAAGCGCCTCCAACCCGGCACCCATCAGATCTACTGATGCCATAGCTTAAGACTCCATATCTATAATGTCAAGGTCTTCTCTTGCTGTTGGGTCAATGGTATAACCCGGTTGGGTGGATTGATGGCCGAAAGAGGTGGTGGATCAAGGGTAGATGGCTGCGGTTTAGGGTTAAAAGGTTGCTATTTTTTATTATTATTGGGGCTGTAGTTTGGAGCTACTATAGGGGTCATATAGGGGGTATGATGGCTAATGTTTAAGGTTAGAGGAATGGTTTAGGGTTGCTGTTGATGATAGCAACGGATTTGGTAGGAATCGAGTGTGGATGCAACAAGTAGTACCAAAGGTAGTGCAGCAAAATTTATCATCAAAGAGAGTGCTGTTGATGCTACTATTTGGGGCTATTGTAGAGGCTGTAAGGGATATTGGTGACGGAGGTTTAGGGTTAGAGAGGTGGCCTAGGGTTGTTATTGATGGCAGCAACTGGTTTGGTAGGGATTGGTGGTCAAAAGGGTGATGGATCAAGGTTACGATTTAGAGTTGATATTTTGCGGTTTAGGTTGTTGTTTGGCCTATGGTTTTGGGTGTTGTTAGGGTTATGGATGTTAGGATCAATTTGCACTAAGAGGGGAGGGGGGGAAGTGTGGGGGTTAGTTAGTGCAAGAGAAATAGTGCTCGTTTAAAAACTTTTTTTCATAAAGTAGAGAGTGAACAACGGAAGCTTTTCTTTATATTTTGATAAAATCGATTTAAAATCGATTTGAAAGAAGTAGAGAGATTGAGGCTCGTATCTAAATATAGAGTGATTAAGAGCAATCAGATGTAATAAGTAAAGTAATTAAAGCACACTTATATTTATAGTGGTTCGGCCTCAACCGGCTTATGTCCACTCCCCGAGTCCTCCTCCTTGAGTCACACTGGCGTTCACTATATCTCCTTTGGGTGAAGACCAAACCTTTACAACATGAGCTTACAAGGGAGACTCTTTACAAGAATTTTTTCAACTCTAAGCTCACTCTCTTCCCCTTTTCTTTTTCTTATAATTTACATAAGTTTTTCACAGAGATTTAATGCCAGAAATTATTATGTAGAATGTAAGAAAACTTGAGATATTTATAGGCCCCAAATGGCTTCAGAACTTGGAGCCAAAATTTAAACTAAAAAATCTGGGTACAAGCGGTTCACCCACCGGCGCCAGGGGTTCAGCCGCCCAAAAACCTGGGCAGCGGCAGTATAACCGTCGCTCACCAGCGGTTCAACTGCTGAAATTTCTGAAAAAGTGGTTCCATCTATTTTTTGAATTGCAACTTGAACCTTATGTTGACCAATTCTCTGGTCAACTAATTGAGCTCAACCTGAGCTCAATCAAATCCCATAGTGAACCTAGTTGCCTCATTGAGTTGATTTGGATTTCTTCTAAATCAAACTCAATTAGGACTCAATCCCTAACTACGATCCAATGATTACAACCATAATGACTATCAAGCTAAACAATGACCTAACTCCCGCTAATCCGTTAGCATCTAACATTTTTACAGTGAGTCTTAATATCTTCTTCTGGCGATCTTCCGGCGTGTTCCCAATGAGCTTTTCGATCCCTTCGATGAACTCCTAGCGAACTCCCGACAAGGTCCCACTGCATCGTCCGAACTTTGGCCTAATGCCGAAGCTTGATCCTAGCCCAACATCTGGGTGTAACTCAATTCTTCCATCGTAGTTAAACATGCAATACTTCCTCTAACACATACATATTAGAGTAAACAATCATCAATTAATTTCATCATCAAAATCCACGATTCAACAATCGAAATAGGTTATGATGGCAGCGTCTTAAGGCTAGAGGGGTGCCCTAAAGATGACATGGTCGGTGGCAACAAGATTGGTATGGTTTTGGGGATTTGGGAGAAGAAGAACGATAAAGGTACAATAACCGAATTTTTCGTCAAAAAATTTTAGCAGTATAGATACAATTTTTTTCTAGCAGTTTAAAGTAAGGATTTGAGTAAAACTTAAGGGGAATCCATTGGTTAGGGAGAGTAATGCCATCAAAAATTCATTGAATAAAATGATAGCAAAAATTTTGGCAAGATCAAATATTATGGGAAGGTATTGCAGTAGATTTTTATGTCTAAAGTGTAGCAGTTTGGACATAAAAGATCAGTGGTTTATATTGAGATTTTTTGACGAAACCAAAAGAAAATCTACCGTTAAAGAGTGCTAAAATATTTGTAAAACACTTGTGAAAGATTGGACAAAAAAATTGCAGCAGCAAGATCAAATAGGCCGTGTTATGCGGCTGAAATTCTACAATGCAACTTTCGTTGTAGAGATGGAAACTTTATGACAAAAAGTTTATGCAGCAAGATAGGAATAATTTTTTTGGTTTTTTGGAATAAGGATAACTAAATTACAGTAGTAAAAGGTAGAAAACTAGAACCTATTACAATTCATGGGGAAATCATAAGATGATCTACGGTAGTGGAGATAACTGCGAAATTCAGTGACGATCTAAGCAATTGTGGAAATTGCTTTAGGCATCTGTGGAAGGATGATGGGTGGCTATGGAAGGGCAGCGAGATGCCAAGAACACTACTCTAATACTAAGTGATAGAACACTTACGGATTCTAAGCTTGATGTGATCTCTATAGGGGATCAGGCTGCCTGGAACTATATAGGGGTTCCTCCCTCCTTGGTTTTCTGTACATAGGCTAAAAAATAATTAATCTATTAATGATAAAAAGAGACTTATTACAAGGCTATTTATAGGGCTTCTAAACCTTAACTCCTAATAGGATTCTTACTTAAGACTCCTACTCCTAACAACTCTAACTCCAACTCTAAGAAGCAATTCCTACTTCCAACAACTCCAACTCCAACTCTAAGAAGCAACTCCTACTTTCAACAACTCTAACTCCAACTCCTAATTTTATTCTTATTCCATTCTAGAGAGTGTCCAAGCTAAGTGGGACTCTCCCCCTCTTGCCCTAGTCGACCTCTCTTAAGAGGAGGAGGCAACTAGGAGGCTCTCATCCCATAAGGACTCCTCCCTAACCCTAGCCAACCATTTTTTTACTAGGGTGTGGTGACTAGATTAGGGTTTATTATATTCATGATGCAATTGACTTTAACTCTGATAGGACTCCAGTAGAGTTGAATCCTAATCATTTCAGTAGAAGTCAATAAAAACTTTGCTAGATTGTAATAAGGCCTCTCCTATCTTATAAAGGAGTCTGGCCAGGGTTTGGATTAACCCTTAGGGCTTAGTAGTCACCGCCCCCCTTACTGGGCAAGTCGGCCAGGGTTTCCCCCTGCTTAGGTCGGCTATAGAGCCAACCTAGCCGCCCCTTGTTCCTATTAAGGCAGGATGGCTATAAGGGGGCAAAATGGTAATTCCACTTAGACAAGTGCCCCCTTAGGCTAGGACTTTGATCTCTATTTAAGATGTAGCTGCCCCCCACTTTTAATCAAGCAATTATCATCTTCAATTCAGCCTTTGTGCCGAGTCTAGGAGGAAGGAACCCCTATAGCATTCCAAGGATTGATCCCCCTCAGTGATCAAAATATATAGGGCTCCTTCTGGGGTCTTATCATCTGGTATCAGAGTAACGATCTTGTTGCCCCTATAGCCATCATCCACACCTCTACCTTTCCAAGCAATTTCCATAATTGCTATGACACGTGCCTCCACCTTCTACCCCAACAACAGATCAAATCAATCTGTCGCTGCCCCCTACGTTTGATCTAGAATTCTGATATATTTTTATAACCCACACCTCTTCAATACTGCAAGATCCTTCATATTATACATGGGAGAAGTTTTCCAAAGTTTCCTTACTGCAATTTTTTACCATCATAAATGTTATCATCGTTGCGAAGGTGAAACACTGCAGAAATTTTCAACCGATTGTTGCTACTTGAAACCAAACTTTTGTTCATCCTTTTTGGTCGAAATTTTTACACAATTCTCAAGATCAAGTTGGCTTTCATCTGGATTTGATTTCATAAAAAAACTCCTTCTAGAACTAGTTTTCTTGTATGATCTTTCACCATCATGCAGTTCTAGAATTTTACGACGAAGGAATCTGCCTTGCATCTTTTGCCCTATTTCCCTATTGTTATGCTGCCAAAATTTCGTCAAAATTTATACTGGTATTGACAACATCTAAACTAAGGGTTTCTACATAATTTCCTTAAACTTTCCTCTGGAATTTATGTTGAGAAGTCATCGTTTCTCCGACGTAAAAACTGGTTCAGCAGGACAGCACATCGCAGCACTTCTTTTCACCGAATTCTATCATATTTGAGTGTTATTTTTTGGGGGATTTTGGACTCTATTTTCCTCATCTCCAAACCCTACCATCCTCACCAAAAACCCTTCCAAATATTACCCTAAACCAAATCCAAACAGCCCCCCAAATCAGCCTACTTCCTTATCGATCCACTTACCTTTTTAGCCAACTTTCCTTACCGAGACACCTACCTTTGCTGCCATCTATCCCAGATCTAAAATCTATCCCAGATCTAAAATCTAAAATCTATTTGCTGTCGCCTACCTTTGGACGAGCTTCGTGAACGATAGGCCAAGGAGTTATGTTGGCATTGCGATGAACCGTGGAGCCGCGAACATCACTGCAAAAAGGGTCGGCTCCTCATGATTGAACCAGCGGAGGATGAGGACATGAAACATCTGAAGAAGCCCTTGAACCTAAAGAAGAAGCCACGGAAGAAGAGCCCCAACCGACCCACTACGCAGTGCATGCGTTGGCCAGCTATTCCAATCCGCAAACGATGAAAGTTGGAGAACTTCTAAAGCAGCAACCCATCACCATTCTTATTGACATAGGTAGCACAAATAACTTCCTCTACAGTAAGATTGATGCATGTTTAGCACTTCAAATCGAAGGTTGCAAGAAGTTCGACGTAAAGGTCGTCGACGACCGAATCCTCAATTGCGACCAACGATGCCCACGAGTGAAGCTACTCCTCCAAGACCAAGAAGTGGTAGCCGATATCCAGTAACCATCTAAGGGGGAGAATATACAAATTTCAGATCCTAAGCTTGCCCTCTTGCTGGATGAATTCGCGGACATTTTCACGGAGCCGCGCGGGCTGCCTCCTAATCGGTAGCATGACCACCGTATTCCTATTCTGTCGAGCAAACCTCCAGCAAATTTGCATTCGTATTGCTACCCTCACTTGCAGAAGGATGAGATCGAGAACATCGTCAAAGAGATGCTTGACACTGGGGTAATTCAACCGAGTTGTAGCCCTTATTCTTCACCGATGTTGCTAGTGCACAAGGACGGTACATGGCGGATGTGCATTAATTATCGGGACTTGAATGCTATCACCGTCAAGGACAAATATCCTATACCCATCATAGATGAGCTCTTGGATGAATTAAAAGGAGCCTGAGTCTTCACTAAACTATATCTCCGTTCTGGTTATCACCAGATCCCGGTATGCACTGAAGATATTCTAAAAACTGCATTCTGCACGTATAACGGCCACTACGAGTTTCTGGTAATACCTTTCGAACTTATGAATGCTCCTTCTACTTTCCAAAGCCTGATGAATGACATCTTCTAGAGTTTTCTACGCAAGTTCGTATTAGTGTTCTTTGATGATATCCTCATTTATAGCCCTATGCTTGATATACATTTCCAGCACTTACGAATTGTTCTAACAATTCTCCGGGAGAATACTCTTTATGTGAAACAATCAAAGTGCAGTTTCTTACAACATAAAGTCGAGTATCTTGGGCACATTATATCAGAGGATGAAATGATGGAAGACCCGATGAAGATCGAGGTAATGCAAGGATGGCGCCGAAACACACAAACGTAAAATCGCTGCGTGGCTTCCTTGGACTCACAGGCTACTACCAAAAATTTGTGAAAGATTATGGCAAGATCAGTGTCCCGCTCACATCCCTACTAAAGAAAGACTCCTTCTTATGGTCATGGTGGACCAGCGTCGTTGTTGTCGTCATGGCGGCCTTGAAGCTTCGATCAAAGGCTTCAAGGTCGCCATGATGACGACGCTGGTCCTAGTATTGCCTGATTTCAGCCACACCTTCGTGATCGAGGCCGACGCGTCTGGAGTTGGGATTGGAGCTATTCTAATGCAATATGGCTGACCTCTCGCTTACACCAGCAAGGCTTTATCTCCCTCACATTTGAAAATGTCGGTATATGATAAAGAAATATTTGCCATTGTACACGCCGTCACAAAGTGAAGACCTACCTGATCGGTCGGCGCTTCCAGATTAAGACTGACCACCGAAGTCTTAAGTATTTCTTGGAGCAGAAAATATCTTCCTGGAGTAGCAACATTGGGTAACTAAACTTCTCGGCTTTGATTATGAAATTACTTATCGAAAAGGAAAATAGAATGTTGTTGCAGATGCTCTATCTCGGCTCTCAGGGCAAGCCAAAATGTTAGCCATCTCCCTTCCCATCACTGACTTCCTCGAACACATTAGGGAGGAGTGGAAGAATGATCCAAAAATCTGAAGCATCATAGAAAATTGGAGAAGGATCCGGATTCCGAAGGGCACTACATGTGGGACTCAAAGGACTTACACTATAAAGACCAAATTATTGTTGTTCCTTTTTCTCCTCACATCCAAATCATTTTGTATGAAATGCACTCTTCACCTTCGGTAGGGCACTCTGGATTTCTAAGGACTTATAAAAGGGTGAATCAAAACTTCTTTTGGAAGGACATAAAAAAATCAATTTATGACTATGTATCCAAATATGATGTATGTCAATGGCATAAAGGTGAAACAATGACAAGTCCCGGTAAACTACAGTTGCTACCTATACCAGATTCGACTTGGATGGACATGGATTTCGTCGAAGGACTACCATTATCTTAAGGTAAAAGCACGATCTTTGTGGTGGTAGATCGTCTAAGTATGCTCATTTTTGTGCTGTGAGACATCCCTATACTGCTGCCACTATTGCTTAGATAATTGTGGAAAATATTATGAAATTGCATGGGATGCCAAGGTCGATAGTAAGCGACCGTGACAGGGTGTTTACAAGTAAATTTTGGACTGAGCTCTTCCATCTATAGGGCACCCAATTGAAGATGAGCACAGCCTATCATCCACAAACAAACGGCCAAACAGAAGTGGTGAACAGATGCCTCGGGACTTACTTATGATGCTTCACCAGCGACCGGCCCAAAGAGTGGATAAGATGGCTTTCCTGGGCTGAATGGTGGTACAACATAACTTTTCATTCGTCAACTAAATGTACCCCTTACAAGGCACTGTATGGCCGATCGCCCCTTGTAATTCCCAGATATGTACTTGGTTAGGCCAAAGTGGATCAGGTCGACCAAGACCTAATTAACAAGGATAAATTGCTACAGCTGCTGAAGGATAACCTAACTGCCTCTCAAGCCCGCATGAAGCAACAAGCAGACAATCACCAGAGTGAGCGAGAATTTTCATTAGGAGATTGGGTTAACCTCCGCCTACAACCATATAAGCAGCTATCCATGAATACCAGAGCACCGATGAAACATCTCTATGATTTTATGGACCATATCAGATTTTAGAACGCATTGGGGTCGTGGCATACCGACTTAAACTTCCAGATGACGCCAAAATTCATCCCGTCTTCCACGTATTGGGTGAACATGAACTGGCTCAGACTCAACTGTCGAGCACTACAATTGAAGGTGAAATCCAAGCCCAACTTGAAACTATACTTGATTGAAGAATTGTGATGCGCCGATGAAGTCCCTCCACCGAAGTACTTGTGCAGTGGAATAACTTACCATCTGAAGACGCAACATGGGAGTCACACGAAGAGCTGAAGATCCGGTTCCTAGAGTTTATGGATCCTCAGCCTTGAGCACAAGGCTAATTCTGAGAGGGCGGACTTGATAGGACTCCAGTAGGGTTGAGTCATAATCATTTCAGTAGAAGTCAATAAAAACTATGCTAGATTGCAATAAGGCCTCTCCAATTTTATAAAGGAGTATGGCCAGGGTTTGAGTTAGCCCTTAGGGCTTAGTAGTCGCTTCCCCCCTTACTGGGCAAGTCGGCCAGGCTTTCCCCCTGCTTAGGTCGGCTATAGAGCCAACCTAGTCGCCCCTTGTTCCTATTAAGGCAGGATGGCTATACGATGGGCAAAATTATAATTCTAGTTAGACAAGTGCGCCCTTAGGCTAGGACTTTGATCCCTATTTAAGATATAGCCACCCGCCTCTTTTTAATCAAGCAATTATCATCTTCAATTCAGCCTTTGTGTCGAGTCTAGGAGGGAGGAACCCCTATAGCGTTCTAAAGGTTGATCCCCCTCAGTGATCAAAATTTATAGGGCTCCTTCTGGGTCTTATCAAACTCGTATCCATCTTCGCTCCTAACCTGACTCCAGATCAGCCGAATCCTAACCCTACTAGGATTTGGGATAATTTAATATAATGAACTCAAATCTTCTCCTAGCTTACCTAATGTCAGGTCTAGGTTGGCCAACAAAGCCTAATCTAAGGACTCGACTCAATCGACTAGGACCCGACTGTTGGAAAACCTCAGCGGGTGCATCACATGCACAGCGAAAATCAAAAATAAAAATTGATTTTCCACGCAGATCAAATCATCGTGTAAAAGATTGGGGTCGCGAGAAAAACATAAAAACTGATAAAACCGTAATGTGTGAGAGATTGATTTTACCTAGGGAGATCGTACATCCCTGTATTCCATATCCGAATGGAGAAGATGAAGGAAGTCAAGCGTCCTCCTCTCTAGCGATATCCACACAATGGATCTCTACAGTGAAACTCCTCCAATCTAGTCTTGCAACTCTTGCTCAGAGGGAGGGAGGAGAATAGGAGGTGGTGGCTAAAGCTGCAGCCTATCAACCAAGAGTCTCCCCTCCTATTTATAGAGAGCCACAAAAAAAACCCTAGGGCTCTTGCCTTAGTGGGTATTGGATCTCCATCCAATAACCCACCAATGTTGTATTATTGGATCTCTATCCAATAATCTCCTTAGACCTCTAATTGAGTATAAAGCAAGGAGCCCATCAGCATAGGGTCTCATCTAATGAGAATAGAAGCATCCACCATATGTGTGTGACCCTCTAGGCCCGATACCGAGCTGGTCGTGAGTTACTCCCATCAGAACTCCTTCTGATATAGTGAATTATTATCCCTATAATAATTCACTCAACTCATCGACTATGGACGTACTAGGCTACTACGCCATAGTCCCAAGACGGTATAGGGGGGTTCAAATCCATCGGACTTGTCTGTCCACAATTACCATGTATCTATAATCCCTCATCCGAATAATATCCCAGAGACCATATATTGGACATGGTACTGTTGGGTCACATACGGAATCAGTTTGTCTTGCTCTAATCAGATTCTATCGGAGAACTCCTTCTCTCTTAATCCGAATGACCCTGGCTAGGGATTTGTCTAAGCAAGCACATATGAGATATTTCTCTCGTGATACCGAGAGTGGATGATCCTCTATTGACACTCAATACCTTCGTAAGGTTCGCTACCAATCCCGATAACCAATTGTACCAGATCTGGAGCTTTTCAAACTTGTAAATCTGGCGTCAAAGAAATGAGTACTCATACAAGGCATCCTTGGTGTCTCAAGTCTAAGGACTAGATACACAATTGGGACTATGGAATCACTGTCTGACATTAGGTATCATTAACCATACAACATTCCATAAGCGGATCAATCAGTGAACTCATTCTCCAAAAAGCACCTATACTATATCCTTAGTGTCTCCACACAAGTGGCTATGAGACCAGCCACCTCCATCATATGGACGGGTATATAGTACACCGGTCTGTCCGGTTATCTCGATGTCCCTCTCGAGTAACCTATGACCGGTATTATTTAGAATTTGTGTTAAAAAGTGAATCGATCTCATTATCGTGATCTCATCACGATCCGATTCTCATTGCACAGAACCAAGGACAGCACAACATATATGTAACAAATAATATAATGTTAGAATATGTCAATATTAATCATAAGTAAAAAGATCACACAGCATGTCACACATGCCATCACTCACGTGATTGGCTTGCAGGGCACCTGTAACCAGTAATCTCCCACTTTACCAAAAGCCAATCACCTATGTGTTTGATCCCTATCAGACCCTTGTGACGCTCAATTATAATCTGAGCTAGTAGCTTCGTCAGTGGATCTGCAATGTTATCTTCGGATGGAACTATTTCAATTATTATATCTTTACGGGCTATGATCTCTCTTATCAGATGGACCCTTCTCAGAACATACTTAGACTTCTGATGAGACCTGGGTTCTTCGCTTGAGCTATCGCCCCATTGTTGTCATAGTATATGGGAATTGGTTCTACACTGCTTGGTATGACTCCCAAATCTTTGATGAACTTCTTCATCCATACCCCTTCCTTTGCTGCTTCTGCTGCAGCAATGTATTCCGCCTCTGTTGTCGAGTTAGTAGTAGTATCTTGCTTGGAACTCTTCCAGCTTACTGCTCCTCCATTCATGGTGAAAACATACCCTGAATTTGACTTGCTATCATCAATATCAGATTGAAAACTTGAGTCTGTGTAGCCCTCAACCTGTAGGCTACCTCCTCCATATACCAGTAAAAGATACTTAGTCCATCTCAAGTACTTAAGGATACATTTTACTACCTTCCAGTGTTCTAAACCTAGATCTGCCTGATACCTGCTTGTGACACTCAGAGCATGTGCTATATCAAGTCTAGTACATAGCATCGCATACATGATAGATCATATCACTGAGGCATAAGGTATCTTATCCATGTCTGTCCTTTCTTCAAGAGTCTTTGGGGACATACTCCTAGAAAGTGATATTCCATGGCTCATCGGTATGAGACCTCTCTTGTAATTTTTCATGCCAAACCTTTTAACAATAGAGTCTATGTACTTAGACTGGGACAAGCTAAGCATCCTTTTGGATCTATCTCTATAGATCCTGATCCCCAAAATATAGGATGCTTCCTCAAATATTTCATGGAGAAGTTTCTAGATAGTCAAGCCTTTACTATAGAGAGCATTCCTACATCATTCCCAATGATTAGGATGTCATCCACATATAGCACCAAGAAGGTGATAGCACTTCCACTTACCTTCCTGTACACACAAGGCTCATCTTCGTTCTTAACGAAGTCATAAGATCTGATCACCTCATCAAATCTTGTGTTCCAACTTCGGGAAGCTTGTTTCAATCCATAAATAGATCTAAGCAACTTACACACTTTACTTTATCTGGACTCTCTTTGGATATGAATCCCTTTGGTTGTATCATATACACCTCTTCCTCGAGGTTGTCATTGAGGAATGTTATTTTGACATCCATATGCCTGATCTCATAGTCAAAGTGTGCTGCAATAGCCAAAATAATTCTAATGGACTTAAGCATGGCTACAGGAGAAAAGGTTTCATCATAATCAACTCCTTGTCTTTAACAATATCATTTAGCTACCAGCCTTGCTTTATAGGTCTCTACCTTTCCATCCACTCCGATCTTCTTCTTGAAGATCTATTTGCAGTCGATGGGTACAATACCCTCAGGTGCATCTACAAGGTTTCAAACCATATTAGAGTACATGAAATTCATCTTAGACTTCATAGCTTCTTGCCACTTCCCGGAGTCTATACTCATAATAGCCTCCTCGTAGGTCTGAGGATCAACATCCTAAGAGTCATCTTCACTTATTTGTCTTACATATCTTTCAGGAGGGTGAGATACTCTACTAAACCTACGTAAATTTAGAATTTATGTGTTAGGTACCTGAATAGACTCGGGCTCTGGAATGGTGCTTGAGCTAGGTTCTCCAACCTCGCTCAATTCTATCTCATTCCCACTGTTTCCACCAAGAATGTGTTCCTCCTCAAGAAACACAGCTCTCTTGGCAACAAAGATCTTTCGGTCCTCGGGATGATAGAAATAATACCCATAAGTTTCCTTTAGGTATCCCACGAATATGCACAATTCTGTCCTTGATTCCAACTTATCGGGGTTGTGTCTTCTAATGTGGGCAGGACAGCCTCAAATCTTAACAATCTTAAGATCAGGCTTCTTTCCTTTCCATATCTCATATGGTGTAGATACTACCGATTTTGATGGAACTATGTTCAGAAGGTAAGCTACAGTCTCTATGGCATACCCCTAGAATGAGACGGGTAGGTCAGCAAAACTCATCATGGACCGCACCATCTCTAACAGCGTGTGATTCCTCCTTTCTGGTATACCATTGAGCTGAGGTGTATAAGGAGGTGTCCACTAGGATAGAATCTCATTGTCTCTGAGGAAATGGGTGAACTCTGTACTCAAGTACTCTCCTCCTCGATCAGATCGAAGAGTCTTAATACTCTTTCCAATTTGGTTCTCTACCTCATTCTTATATTCCCTGAATTTCTCGAAAGCCTCAGATTTTTACTTCATTAACTACATATGTCCATACCTAGAGAAATCATCGGTGAATATAATGAAGTATGAGTAACCACCTATAGCTTGAGTCGACATGGGATCACATACATCACTATGTATGAGTTCGAATAACTCGGTGGCTCTCTCCAGTTCCACTAAAAGGAGAGTTGGTCATCTTCCCACGAAGGCAAGATTCGCAAGTTGCATATGTCTCATAGTCAAATGGATCTAAGTATCCATCTTTCAGCAACTTTTGAATCATTCCCTCATGTATATGACCTAGCCTACAATGTCATAGGTATGCATTATTCACCTCATCTCTTTTTTTCTTAGACATATTTATATTCATGATATGTGGAGAAGTGTCTAATACATATAAGCCATTTATTAGAATCCCTCTAGTGATGATCTCATCATCCATAATTATTGAACAACTATTGTTCTCAAAAATTAATTTAGATCCACTAATTGTCAAACAAGATATGGATATAATGTTTTTTATTATAGGGAGAACAAAATAGCATGCATCCAATGTAATAATAGCTCCACCAGGCAGATATAGGGTGACCTCTCCAACAGCAACTGTAGCAACTCTTACTCCATTGCCCATCTTGAGGTCCATCTTGTGGGTGGCCAGTCTCCTAGGTCTTACCAGAACTTGCAACGAATTACAGATATGATAAACACTCCCAGTATCTAATACTCATGTGTTATAATGAAAATCTGACAAGTGGAGACTGATCATGAATATACCTGAAACTTCTCTAAGGTTCTATTTTGCCTTATCTGCAAGGTAGTCCTTACAGTTCCTCTTCCATTGCCCGTCTTGGCCGCAGTGGAAGCACTATCCTTTATCCTTTGCCGGGTCTCTCTTGTCAACCTTTGCCTTACCTGGTCTTTCTTTCCCTTGCCCTTCTTAATGATCTTGCTGGCCTTCCTTTTCTTTTTGGTTTGACCACTATAGAGAACTGGCTTCTCCTTCTTGATGGCACTCTTAGCTTCCCTCAACATATTGAGGAGCTCAAGGAGAGTCACCTCAAACTTGTTCATGTTAAAATTCATGATGAAGTAAGAAAAGGAATATGGTAGGGACTGAAGTATAAGATTAACGCACAGGTTATCCTCTAAGACTATCTATATACTTCACAAAGCGAGCAATCTCATCCTCGCTTATCCTTTTCTCCATTGTGGGCACAATCATGTTAAGGACATATATGATTTTCTCTTCCGTGAGAACAATTATCAAATTGCGGAGCTTTTGGACTAATGAGGCGGTTGGCATCAAGTATGTCATGTAGGGGTTTTGCAAGCGACGAGCAAGATATAGCGTAAATTAAATAACATACAGATTTTATATAAAATACTAATTAAGATATGGACTTCTATCTTAATATACTCCTACTATTTTCTTAGCGAATCATGCGACACCCTCGACACGTGAGACGGAAGTCTCCAGCAGACTCCTAGTGGGGATCAGGATCCAATTGGCATCTTAATGCAACCTCGAGGGACTCGACCAATTGCACTAAGCCCAAAAGGTAGGCAACTCTTGCCACTCACAACTCCTTATGATTCTCGTCATGTTTGACCTCCGAATCATCATGGTCTCGAGGGAATAAACCAACAATGACGTTCAGTTAAGTCATCATTATCGTTACAAGATGAGTCTGATTTGATGATATGCCCTCGAGGAACTCGACCAAGCATACCATGTCCTCAGGTCACCGGTGACATCTCTATGTCATAAGCAAGAACTCGATCACGTAGATAGGTGAGCCTCGAGGGATTCGACCAACTCAACCTATATCATGATTTAATTTCTTCCTATAACGATGAAAGGCCACATTGGTCTATCTTATTACCTAACGCTTACCGACTTAATATTATCGTAGGAGGGATTTTTGTTTCGTATCGGTCTCCTAATATGTCGTGTCATACACATACATATTTAATATATATCTACATCGCATGCAAATATATATATACATATATCTAGTAGGTGTATAACAAACATATCACATATACAAGCCACACCGGATGATCATGAGTCGTCACCTAATATGATTAAGCCCGAGCCAATGTGTCTAATCACTCACAATAGGATCTATGTGTGCATTGGTGCATCTCCATGCCCTGTGATTGTTGATCTCGTCCTTATCTGTTCCGTCGGATCATCGCATCACCATGCGTCGTGATCTCCCGCCACAGCATCGTGGGTCCTGCTGTCATCTCCACGCTCCCGCTGTGCGTCTCCATGTAATTACAAATAGTCACAGGCACGCAGGCCTAACAATAAACGAGAAAAATGCAAGCTCGCAGGCTCTAATAATAATAATAATCACAATTACACACATCACAACACATGGCTCATGATCATCCATCCACGTCATACATCACATGTACATCACATCGTATGTAGGATTACTATATATATAATAATTAATTAATTATTTTTCTAGAAATCAGGATATGCTCAAAATTTTTAGAATTATCAAGGGCATTTTCATAATTCTGGATGAGAGGACAGTCCTCGAAATTTCTAAAATTATTGAGGGTATTTTTAGAATTCTGTACACAATGACAGTCCTTAGAATTTTTTAAATTCTGAGGGGCATTTTAGTTGTTTTCCAAAAAGAAGCCCTAACCCTCTCCTTCACCCTCCTGCGCCGTCGCTGCCCCTGTGCAGGCGGGCGATGCTGCACATTGCGGCCGGCAGTGGCCCTACCAAGGGGCGACCACCCCTGCGGTCGGCGTTGCCGCCCCTGCTAGCGGCAGCCCCTTGCGAGCGCGCCGTGGGCAGTCCCTTGCGAGTTGGCCGCAGCAGACCACGCCCGCGGGTGGCTGCCCCTTTCTGGCTGTTGCCCCTGCAGGCGGCCGCCCCTTGCAGGTGGCCAACAGCCCCCTTGCAGGGGGGGCTTGGCTACAACCGGCCGCCCCTGCAAGGGGGGGTTGGCCGTGGCCAGCCGCCCCTGCAGGGGGGCGTGGTCGTGGCCAGCCACGGACAGCCCCTCCTCCTCATTGTTCTTGCTGCGAATACGTTGAACGATTCTACGCGATTCAATCTCATCACACACAGTTTAAAACCAATATTTCGCACGAAAACATTGGCTCTGATACCGGGAAACCTGAGCGGGTGCATCACATGCGCAGCGGAAATCAAAAACAAAAACTGGTTTCCCACGAAAATCAAATCGTCGTGCAAAAGATTGGGGTCGCGAGAAAAATGTAAAAATCGATAAAACCATGATGTGTGAGAGATTGATTTTACCTAGGGAGATCGTATATCCCTATATTCCAGATCCGAATGAAGAAGATGAAGGAGGTCAAGCGTCCTCCTCTCTAGCGGTATCCATACGATGAATCTCTACAGTGAAACTCCTCCAATCTGGTCTTGCAACTTTTGCTCAGAGGGAAGGAGGAGAATAGGAGGTGGTGGCTAAAGCTGCAGTCTATCAACCAAGATTCTCCCCTCTTATTTATAGAGAGCCACAAAAAAACCCTAGGGCTCTTGCCTTAGTGGGTATTGGATCTCCATCCAATAACCCACTAACATTGCATTATTGGATCTCTATCCAATAATCTCCTTAGGCCTCTAATTGGGCCTAAAGCAATGAGCCCATCAGCATAGGGTCTCATCTAATGAGAATAGAGGCTAATTGGATCTTCATTCAATCCTCTATTCGCTGAAGCATCGACCATATGTGTGTGACCCTCTAGGCCCGATACCGAGCTGGTCGTGAGTTACTCCCATCAGAACTCCTTCTGATATAGTGAATTATTATCCTCATAATAATTCACTCGACTCATCGACTATGGACGTACTAGGCCACTACGCCATAGTCCCCAGACGGTACAGGGGGGATCAAATTGATCGGACCTGTCTGTCCACAGTTACCATGTATCTATAATCCCTCATCCAAATAATATCCCAGAGATCGATATTGGACATGGTACATACGAAATTAGTTTGTCTTGCTCTAATTGGATTCTACCGGAGAATTTATTCTCTCTAAATCCGAATGACCCTATCCAGGGATTTGTCTAAGCAAGCACATATGAGATATTTCTCTCGTGATACCGAGAGTGGATGATCCTCTATTGACACTCAATTACTTTTGTAATGTTGACTATAAATCTCGATAACCAGCTGTATCAGATCTGGAGCTTTCCAAACCTGTTAGTCTGGCGTCAAAGAAAGGAGTACTCATACAAGACATCCTTGGTGTCTCAAGTCTATGGACCAGATACACAACTGGGACTATGAAATCGCTGTCTGACAATATGTATCATTAACCATACAACATTCCATAAGCGGATCAATCAGTAAACTCATTCTCCAATGAGCACCTGTACTATATCCTTAGTGTCTCTACACAAGTGGCTATGAGACTAGCCGCCCCCATCATATGGACTGGTATATAGTACACCAGTTTATCCGGTTATCTCGATGTCCCTCTCGAGTAACCTATGACCGGGATTATTTACGATCTGTGTTTAAAAGTGAATCGATCTCATTATCGTGATCTCATCACGATCTGATTCTCATTGCATAGAACCAAGGACATCATAATATATATGTAACAAATAATATAATATGAGAATATGCCAATATTAATAATAAGCAAAAAGATCACACAGCGTGTCACACGTGTCATCACTCACGTGATTGGCTTGTAGGGCACCTGTAACTAGCACCGACTCAGCTAGGATCCTAACATTTTGGCTCCAATTTTTGAAGCCAATTGAGGTCTATAAATACCTCAAGTATTCTTGCATGGGCAAGTAAAAGAGTGCAAGAAAAGTGATCAAAATCTTTGGTAAAATTTTATAAAAATTGAGAGCTTCCCTTGTGTGCTTCAAGTGTAAAGTGAGTTTAAGAGAAGAGTGAAAGATTGTAAAGGTTTCTCTCCTGGCATATAAAAAGAAGAGAAGTGTAAAATAGTGTTTAATCTTCACCCGTGAAAGAAGATCATTAATAGACACCGGTGGGCCTCGACGAAGAAGGACTCCAGAAATGAATGTAGATCAAGTTTTTGACCAAATCACTATAAATTCTGTGAGTAATTCTCTTTTGTCTCTCTTTAAGTTTGATCTTAACCTTAGTTACTATTATCTATTTCTAAGAAAAGTATGAATATCTCCTTTCGACTTTATTTTAAATTTTAATGAATTTTAATAAAACTAATTTCAATTTTGATTTTACTTTAATCAATATTTTTTAAACCAAGTGTTCTAGCTCTTCCACTAACTCAACAACAACCCCCCCCTCCTCCTCCTCTTAGTGCACTCTCGATCCTTAGAACTTAATTGAATCAACATGTAATTCACCCAAAATCTTGCTTAAGTCGACTTGATAGTCCAATTTGGCTAAACTAGTTTAAATCGGATAAAATTGATTCTAAATCATCCCAAACCCATCCTAAATAAGTCAAAATCAATTTGGCTGGATTGTTTACAAGGTTTACGCTAGCCACAAAAGGGGCCTCGAGCCAACCTATCATAGGGCACAAAGCATTGGGACCTTAGTGGGCTATATAGGCCTGGCACACCACTACATTAAGAGGAGTAGGCTGGTCTTGACCCAAGGCACATATCATTGAACCGGGCTAGAGCAATCATAGAGGAGTTCCCGCATAGTCGAGGGGACAGTAGGTTGGGCCTTAGTATCAAGTTGTGCAAGTCAATTAATACAGGTTGCAACAAGTTAGGTCACATTATTACTAAGTCAAAAGGATCGAATCGCCAAGCTAGATGCTTAGGCCATCCAAGTGAGAATAAATGTTCAACATGTACTACTCGCTGAAGCATTGATCAATCTAGGTTGGACTGAGTCTAGCCAATGACCTAACTTAAGTTAGACACCAATTTGATCAATTCCCATTGATTTAATTCTAAACATAATTTAATAAATAACTAATTAATACATATAATAAATAATCTAATTTAATATAACATGAAATTTTAATGGAGTCAACAACAATAAGCAAATAAATTTAATGAACATATAAAATTCTTTAATCAACATCAAAATGTCACAATTTTTAGCATTCTACAAAATTATTGATTCAACTTAAAGATAACTTGATTGAAATTGCATGGACATTGTCGAAATATTCAATTGCTTAATGTATTATCTTGCAAGTGAGGTCTTATTCGAGTCCACCTGATAACAAATTATAGAAGTATCTTGTATGTCATTTAATATAATATTTTTTAAAAAAGAAAATTGCAAGGTCATGGACTTCATTACTTATAATAATCAACATGCCAAATTAATTAAATCAATTTAAATAAACATGGATAATAAAATTTTATAAATATTGATTACTAATCATGGTTCAATATTTACACAAACTAAGAAGATAATAAAATTCATGCATCTAACTTTTTTATAAAAAAAATCAAATGATAGAAACATAGAAAATGTACCTCTCCTCGATGAGACAATCCTTTCTTCGTTCCTTTCC
The DNA here is from genome assembly GCA_029747655.1 of Ensete ventricosum. NCBI lineage: Eukaryota > Viridiplantae > Streptophyta > Magnoliopsida > Zingiberales > Musaceae > Ensete > Ensete ventricosum. The sequence goes on from JAQQAF010000006.1 coordinate 19,412,172, forward strand.
ACTACCACACAACCGATGAGCAACATAAGAGAGTTGGTGTCTTTAAATAGGACAGGGACGGCTCTCTAAAGGTAATAAATAAAAAATTCTTTTTAAATTATTTAATAAGTAATTTAAAATGTTCCTTAAACCATTTGTCGTGAAAATGGAAGTAGAGTCATACAATCAACCATTTCCTTAATTTAAATCACAAACTAAGAAATGAATTAGATTAAAGAAAGTAAAATTTTGATTTAAAATAATTTTATGTGAAGGGGATTGATTACCTTGGGAAGTTGCATGGTGTTGTTTAGATGAAGAATGGTGCGAGCGAAGATGGAAGTCGGAGAAGCGACAAAGTTGATGGTTATCGTGCTTCCTCTTTGTCTATTTAAGATAAAATCCTCTTCTTTTCTTGGATTCGTGTCCTTTAAATTTGAATTATGTGAATGTTATCCTTTCCAAAATTTTCAATCTTTATTTTGGGCTGATTGTTTTGAATAAAGGGCTGATTGTTTTGAATGATACTAACATCAAAAGATTATATCATTATCAACATATATCCCAAACCTTCTCATTATCAAAGGCAAAATCATCATTTTATAATTTGATATGTGGACAACAATATTGCTAATCATTCTTTTACATGTGGACCCGACATAACAAAATGTATTGTGCCAAATCTGTCATGTCAACATCCATCTTCATAAAAAAATATTTAATACCCATCCTTTGTCTCACCAAACAATTACTTTATAAATAATATTTTGATATTAAAAGGAGGTATTGACTAATCATGGGACAAAATCCTTCCATATAGATTATTGATGAATGAATACCGTAACCCTAGGAGATGGATTAGGAACTGGAGGACATGTCTTTAGAATCTTAGCTTATTAAGGAGGGTGATGGAATCGACCCATATGACCAATCCACTTTTATCTAAAAAATCCAAAAAGTGTTAGCCCCCAAGAGTTCCACCTAATAAGCCTAGAGACATTCTGATAGGACCTTGATAGGGTCTTATCCACATCTATTTCATGATTGAGTTATGTTGGTCAGTCCAGTCAAATCAGTTATGAGTTTGATTGAGCTGGTTAGGAGTTTACTTGATTTTTATTATTAGAAGCCCAAGTTCTCGAGAACTCTAGGTGGAAGAGTCCAAGTCCAAAGAAACTCTCGGTAGAACTTTATAAATAAAGATGTAACTATTCCTTTAGAGAAAAAAAAAAAATATATGGTCTAGCCATTTGGCAAAACCTTAGGAGGGTCGATCCTCTATAGTGATCAAGGAGGTCGATCCCCTCAAAGTGATCAAGGAGGTCGATCCCCTCAAAGTGATCAAGAAGGCCTAATCCCCTGGAAGTGATTAAGGAGGCTTGATCCCCTCGAAGTGATTGTTTATCTCCCCTTTTCCATAATAGAACATTAGGTGTTCCTATCAATTGGTATTAGAGCGATGATCCTCGGTTTTATCACTGTGATTCCACTATCAATTTCTACTGCAACTTCTCCTTCAAGATCTTGCAGCCTTGCAGCCATCTTCACACAATCTAGTCATTGCAGTCGCATACCTTGGTCACGCTACCATACCTCCCCTACCGCTACTACCTTGCTCCAGTTTCTCACCATCTTCGCTGCAGCTATCATAAAACAAAAAAAGAAGAACCAAAGATTGAAGCGGTAACCACGCCATCCTACTCGAGCAAGAAAGGGGCCTTCGCCGTCTGTCGTTGTTGTCCCTCCACCATTGTTGTCACTCCCCTGCTGTCAACCTCTTTAGCATTGTCGCCTTACCGCCACTGCCACCCATCGTTGCGGTCGCCGCCCTCAACCTCTTCCCATCGCCCCTATCGCCTTTGCCATCGCTGCCCCTCCCGTACCATCTCCAACTCCCTCTGCAACCCACTGTCGATGCCTGCATCTGATCACCACCATTACAGCTTCCCCTGCTTCCTACTGCCCTATTCTTCCTTTGCCAACCAACACCCATCGTCGTTGGTTATCGAAGCTGCCTACTGCAGCCATGTAGCCGCCAACCGTCGCTATTTCCTGCAATTGCATACCATGAGTCCCTGTTCGCTGCCCTTTTCCTTCTCCCCAACTTCCGCTTGACAGGGTCTACACCCCGTCAGCCCCATCCACGTCTTCCTGCTACAACTTCCCACATCGATCGCTTGGCATCTGCTACAACTTCCACAACCACGCGATATTGCTGCTCCACCCGCACTGCCACTATTGCTATTTCCTCTGCCTCTCCCTTTTCCCCTTCAACCTCAACCAGTATCGCTGCTTGCACGATGTTGTTGTCTTCTTCTTCCCTACCTTTGTCGCTGCTTGTGTTCTCCCTGTGACTCATCCGCTCGGCTTTCTTCCTCTGCCGCCACTGCAACGATCATGACTGCCAATGCTTGAGAGGCACCATCACTGCCTCCCAGTGATCCGCAGTAGTAATTTCTCATCCCCACGTAGCAGCAGCTTTGGTTATTATAGAGTCCTTTTTCGAGGTAGGCAATATAGGGGATAACAATTGGAAGTGATCCATATGTTAAACGACTCAAAGGAGGTTCTTTAGCCTTAACCTTATGTAGAACCTAATATATAATACTTCTTGGACTGGAAAAGACCTAAGACCATAGTTAGCCTTCTAGCCTTGGCACCGAGTACCAGCGATAAACACGGCCTTTCAGCAGATTGCAACAGTGATTCTTCCCATGCATCACTGCCCTCCAACCTCGGCACCGAGAAGCCGCAGACGCACACCTCCTCACTCTAATCTACTGTAGTGATCAACGTTGCCTTCTAGTATATTGCAACAATTAATTCTTCCCACACATCGCTGTCCTCTAGCCTCGTAGCAGCCATTGCAGTCTCAACGACCTCATCCTTGCAATATCACCGCACTACCATCCTTCTGACCACCAGCGTCACAACAGCAAACACCGAGTAGGACGATGCTGATATCCTTAACCCAATATCAGAAATAGGAGTTGAATATTATTGATCTACAATCTTATGCGATAGGTACTGATGGTTCAATAGAAGCAAGATTTGAAGCCTTTGAAGCTTGAACAAAAAATGGACTGCAAGAAATTTTTAAGAAGTTTAAAAGAAATCTATTAGAGAACCACAACAAATCTCAACATGGTGAAAGTTCCAGTCTCAAGAGGAACCGATTTAAAAATATAGGGAAAATTGATCAAGGGTAAGATAGGATATCCACGTACGAGGGTAGAATTTTCAAGATGGCAAGAAGGAGATCCGACCAGTTGGATCTCATGGGCTAAAAAGTTCTTCCACTTCTACATAACTCTAGAAGAATCCATGGTGGAAGTAGCTTCAAATTAACTTTATGGTGATAAAATCCAATGGTACGATTGGTATGAAACCTGTTACGGGGTTCCCTTGTGGGAGCAATTCAAGAGAGGACTTCATGATCGCTTTGGATTATTTGAGTATGAAAATGTTGATGAGCAGCTTACCACAATATATCAGACTTCCATAGTGCAAGAATATCATAGCATACTTGAATGATTCTGAAATCAAGTCAGAGGTTGGCTTGTATGACAATTGGTGGGAATATTCATCGAATGACTTAATCCAGACATTCGGTGTGAAGTCAAAGCTCACTAACCCCGCACTATGATAGTTGAGATCTCTTTTGCACATGTGCTTAAGGAAAAAATCAGCAAGAAGTATCATAGAAATAGAAATGATGACCCACAGATGATTAGCACACTACCCACCCTATCTATTCCCAGCCAAAACTCGAATACCCGAACACTAACCCGAGAAGAACTCAAGGAAAGATCACTAAAGGATTTGTGCTCGCATTGTGATGAAAAGTGGAGTAAGGAACATCGATGCAATCAAGGGTAGATTTTGATGATTGAACCAATTAAGGAGAAACCAAAAACTAATTATGTGTAGTTTGATCATGAAGGTTGTGACAAATATAAAGTTGTTGATGGACGAATCCTAACTTGTGATAACGAGTGTTCAAATATAAACTTAATTATACAGGGCAAAGAACTACTTGTAGATTTCTTTTTAATGCTTTTGAAAGACTTCGAAGTAGTGATCTTCAAAGGAAAACATGAAACTGCCACTAACCATCAGATGGAGAGGGTTCTTCATAAGACTACGATGACTATTGCACCAGAAGGTCGACCCATTGCTTACACCAGGTGGAGACCCTACTTAATTGATCAAAGGGTTGTGATGCACGGTAAATATTGAAATGCTCCAAGAATTTGATGCTACTCAGCCTTGATGACATGGCTGATTTGAAGAGGGCGGGTCTTATAGGACATTGATAGGGTCGAATCCATATCTATTTCATGATTGAGTCATGTTGGTCGGTCTAGTTGAGTCAGTTATAAGTTTAGTTGAGTTAACTAGGAGTTTACTTGATTTTTATTATTAGGAGTCTAATTTCTAGAGAACTCTAGGTGGAAGAGTCCAAATCCAAAAGGACTCTCGGTAGAAGTCTATAAATAAGGGTGCAACTATTCCTTTACGAAAAAATAAAAAATATATGGTCTAACCATTTAGCAAAACCCTATGAAGGTCGATCCCCTATAGTGATCAAGGAGGTTGATCTCCTCAAAATGATTAAGAAATCTCGATCCACTTGAAGTAATCATTTATCCTCCCCTTTCCACATTAGAACCCTAGAAATTCCTATCACATTCATGTCAACACCAATGCTATAAAGCATGGGGCATTATTTTAACATAAATGTGCCTCTATGCCACATAGTATGCTCTCATTTTCCAATTTTAGATGCCCTACCATAGCTCATCTTAATCTTTATTTGGATGCAATCCTGTCTATTGTTAGGCAGTCTTAATTGGAGAAGTAGAAGACAATCAGAAGTTGGTATATTACATCAAATATAAACTAAGTGAGGCCGAGCTATGGTATCCTAACATTAAGAAGTTGGAACATGCACTAATATTAGTAGTTTGAAAACTTCTACCGTATTACCAGGTGCACATCGTACATGTGATGACAAACCAATTTCTTTAGCAAATCCTTTTGAAGCTCAACATCTAAGGTAGACTATTGAATTAGTGGATCGAGGTTGAATAATTTGACATCCACTGTAATCAGGAACATAATCAAGTTTAACTTAAAACTCACCTAGCTACTCCCCAAGGACTAAAATACAGATCGAGAGTGGGCTTTATGAACAGACGGTTTGACTATTATCTTCTAGGTTGGACTAGTTCTCATCTTACAAGGACCTAACAAGAACACTTATCATAATGTCACTTTAGCTTGAAAATGACAAACAAGCAGGACAAAGTATGAGGCATTAGTCCTCCAACTATGGTTAGCTCAATAGTACATCATAAAAAATCTAAACCAAATGAACAGAAACTATAAGGTCTGAGATGACATAATCAAAACTATACAATCGAAAGATTGATCTCGGGAAGTCTTCCGTTCTTAGGGTAAGATAGCACCAAATTGAGAATTGTCATATCGGTGATGTTGGGAGAGGTTCAACTCGAGACATACTAGCTCAGGACACCTAGAGGAATGACACTTTTGTGAACTTATCACATCTCCAATCTTAGGAAGTTTTACCATTAGCATTAAATTCATCCATTACACACTAGTCTACAAGTATCTAGTCAAGATATCTTTAACAAACATTGAAGGTGACCGAGAAGGCAACTAAAGAAAATGACAAAGGAGAAATATAACATAACTACATATTTGGTCGCCTTAGTGATCATCACCTTCAAGAGCAAGGTGTCTACTACCATGGCCAACTCGAGGACCAAGACTCCATGAAGCCTTCTTTTCATCCTTCATAACTCATCAGAAGCCACAAGTTTCTATCACGGTTGAAGGGATCACCTGTGACAACATTAGACAAGTCCACCATTTAAAGTATTACTAAAGGGATAGGCTCGAGCTTGCAAAGATCCCTCACAATTACCATTAAAAATTCTTGGAGATTGCATCACCCTTGCACACCTAGGGCTCAAAGCTTGAGTGGTTAGTATAAGTGTGGATATAGAAATACTACTATTGAACATGGTAGTGCTATCACTGAATCATTGAATTGATGCTAATTAGACCATATCCGACATGTTAGGAGTACCACCACTTGGATTTGGTAGTATCATCTATTGGATTAGGCTAACAACCCTTGTAAAGGCCAAAATAAATCAAGCAATCTAGCCTCATAAAGATTCGTCTAGAGCCCAAATAACAACTTAATGATAACTCTTAACTATGTGTACAGGTCCGAGAGCTTAACTAAGTATGCAAATGTTGAATCACATAAAATTAATTGATAAATTTATGATCTAACCCATGTGTTGAGAAAAATGATATAGGACTAATAACGATCTTGAAAAGGCAAAAATAATTAAAGAAGAATCAAAAGTTAGGCCGGAGTCAAAGTTCGGACATCAGGCCAAAAAATCCGAGGATACGCTGAAGCTTTAGATGATGCGACAGGAGCTCACCGGGAGTTCGCCGAAAGTTTGTTGGGAGTTTGTCGAAAGATTATTAAGAGCTCGTTGGGAGTTTACCGGAAGTTTGCCGGGAGTTCGCTAGAAGATTGTCGGGAGCTCACCGGGAGTTCGTCGAAAGGTTGTCGAGAGTTCGCCGAAAGTCAAATGAATAAATTAACGTGTCAGACAATGAGAATTGCTTACTTGTAATTGTTTTAGTCTTAATTATTATAATTAAGGTTTAAAGGCTGATTTGAGCTTATAAGAGAGCTCATTCCGTTGACTTGGAAGAAGGTACAATCAAGTCAAAAAAAAGGTATAACTCAAGTATGAAAAGTACTAAAAGGTACTTCATCGGGAAACTTAGGTTAGAGGTACTACCGACTGTCGACAATAGTACCACTTTTCCTGGTAGTAGTATCGTCAGAGCCCAGATTCCCGGGCTTTGTTCGGTGATAGTACCATTGGTGCCGACAATAGTACACTCGTACCCTTAGATTTTGGGGAAGTTTAAATTTTTGGCTCTAATTTTTTAAGCCAATTGGGGTTTATAAATACCCCATGTATTTTTGCTTGGGATAGTAAGAAATTAAAGAAAAAACTTGAGAAAATACTGTTGAAATTATGTGAGAGTTCCTCCCTCTTCTCCAAATGAGATTTGTGTTTAAGGGAGGGTTGAAAAATTGTAAGAATTGTCTCTTAAGCCCAAGAAAATGAGAAAATAATTGTAAAGGGTGTTTGATCTTTGCCCATTGAAAAAGACCAAGAGTGGAAGCCGGTGACGTCGAATGAAAAGGAATCGAGAGCGGACGTAGGTCAAGGGGACCAAACCACTATAAAAATCTGGTGTGCATCTCTTTCTTGCCCTTCATTACTATTGTTCTTGGATTTAATTGCTTATTAACTAGTTCTAAGTTAAAGCACTTTCAATATCAGTTTTCTTTGAGCGAAAATTTTTTAAACTGAAGTTTTTCACTTAGCACTAATTCACTCCCCCTCCCCCTCCCCCTCCCCCTCCCCCTCTTAGTGCTAACTCGATTCTAACAGTTGGTATCAAAGCTATGTTCACTCAATTGGATTAACACTCAAACGAGTTTAACGGTTTTTTCTGACATTAACGAGGAACACTTTATCACACATCCTCCTTTATTCAGTGGACGAACTACACTTACTAGAAAACAAGAATGAGAATTTTTTTGATTTCCTTGGATTTTGAGTTATGGAACATTATGGAAAATGACTTTCGGAAGTCTTCCAATTCAATGAATGATTGGAATGATTATAAAAGAAAAATATTTTCTTTGAATGCCAAAGCTATGAATGTTTTATTTTGTGCATTGGACAAAAATAAATTTAACCATATTTCTACATATAATTCTGCATATGATATATGGCACACATTAGAAACACACACGAAAGCACAAGTAAAGGAATAAAAAATTAATCTCTTAGTACATAATTATGAATTATTTAAAATAAAGTCAAGTGAAACTATTGGTGACATATATACCCGATTTACGGATGTAATTAATGGTTTGAAATCTATCGATAAATCTTATACTAATATTGAACTTGTAAACAAAATTTTAAGATCTTTACCTAAAAGTTGGGACCTAAAAGTAATTGTCTAAAAATTTGAACTATTTGCCTCTCGAAGAACTTATAGGGTCACTGATGACCTACGAAATGACTTATTTGATACATGACGAACATGAGAACAACTTTTCAAAGAACAAAAAAGATTTGGTACTTAGAACCAAAGAAGACCACTTAGGAGAAAACTCTAGTGATGATGATGATGACCTTGAACTCCTAACAATAAAATTTAAAAAGTGAAATAAGAATCTAAAAATAAACTTAAAAAAGGCACAACCACTTGCTATAAATGCAAGAAGCCAAGGCACTCCAAAGATGAGTATACAAAACTAAAGAAGAAGTTGTAAAAAAAAAAAAAAGCACACAAGGGGGCATGGGATGAATCAAGTGCATCCAAAGCCGAGGTGGTGAACTACACTTTGTGGCTTTCTATAAAGAGGTATGTGACTCACTTAACTGAGCATGACAATTGTATATTAGCTCCTTGTACTAAGTGTAAAGAGTTAGATTCACTTAAGAAGGAAAATGTATTATCAGTAGAATTAAAATAAATTGAATCTTTTGTATTAGCCACTTGTGAGGAGACACTAAGGATATAGTACATGTGCTCATTGGAGAATGAGTTCACTGATTGATCCGCTTATGAAATGTTGTATGGTTAATGATATCTAATGTCATGCAGCGATTCCTTAGTCCCAGTTGTGTATCTGATCCTTAGACTTAAGATATCAAGGATGCCTTGTATGAGTACTCATTTCTTTGACGTCAGACTTACAAGTTTGGAAAGTTCCAGATCTGGTACAGTTGGTTATCGAGATTGGTAGCCAACCTTACGAATGCAATTGAGTGTCAATAGAGGATCATCCACTCTCGATATCACGAGAGGAATATCTCATATGTGCTTGCTCGGACAAATCCCTGGCCAGGGTCATTCGGATTGTGAGAGAGAGAGTTCTCTAAGATAATCTGATTAAAGCGAGACTATGACGGATTATGTATGTGGCCTGACAGTACCATGTCCAATATCTCATTTGTGATTGCTCAGACAAATCCCTAGCTAGGGTCATTCGGATTGAGAGAGAAAGAGTTCTCCGAGAGAATCCGATTAGAGCGAGACTATGACGGATTCTGTATGTGGCCTGACAGTACAATGTCCAATATACGATCTCTAGGATATTAGTTGGATGAGGGATTATAGATATACGGTAACTGTGAATAAACAAGTCTGGTGGATTTGATCCCCCCTGTATCGTCTGGGGACTATGGCGTAGTGGCATAGTACGTCCATAGTCGATGAGTCGAGATAATAATTCACTATATCAGAAGGAGTTCTGATAGGAGTGACTCACGGCCAACTCAGTATCGAGCCTAGAGGGTCACACACATATGGTCGATGCTTCAGCGAATAGAGGATTGGATGGAGATCCAATTAGCCCCTATTATTATTCGATGAGACTCTATGCTGATGGACTCCTTGATTAAGGCCCAATTAGAGGCTTAAGGAGATTATTTGATAGAGATCAAATAATACAAGGTTAGTGAGTAATTGGATGGAGATCTAATACCCACTAAGGCAGGAGCCCTAAGGTTTTTGGTGGCTCTCTATAAATAGGAGAGGAGACTCATGGCTGATAAGCTGCAGCTTTAGCCACCACCTCATATTCTCCTCCCTCCCTCTGTGCAAGAGTTGCAAGATCAAAGTGGAGGAGTTTCACTGCAGAGATCGATCGTGTGGATACCGCTAAAGAGGAGGACACTTGACCTCCTTCATCTTCTCCATCCGAATCTGGAATACAGGGATATACGATCTCCCTAGGTAAAATAAATCTCTCACACATCGTGGTTTTTCGGTTTTATGTTTTTTCTTGCGACCCCAACCTTTGCACGATGATTTGATCTGCGTGGAAAATCAATTTTATGTTTTGATTTCCGCTGCGCATGTGATGCACCCGCTGAGGTTTCCCAACAGTGATATCAGAGCCAAGGTTTTTGTACGAAAAATGATTTTAAACTGCGTGTGATGAGATTGAATTATGTAGAATCATTATACGCGTTCTTGCTGTATTTTTACAGTGAAGGCAGCGAGGAGGAGGGGCGGCCAGCCACGACCAGCCCCCATGCAGGGCCGACCACCCATGGCCAGGTCGTGGCCAAGGCCTCCTGCAAGGGGGCGGCTGGTTGTGGCCAAGGCTAGCGCGAAAGGGAGGCTAGTGGCGCCCGTAAAGGGGGCCAACTGCAGGGTGCCCACAAGGGGCTATCACCCGTGGCCAGCCCTACCGCCAGCAGGGGCGACGGCTCCAGCCGCAGGGGTGGCTGCCAACGGGCAAGGGCAGCTGTCGCTTGCACAGGGGCAGCGACGGTGCAGAGGGGGAAAGAGGGATTAGGGTATCCTTTAGTGAAAAGAACGATCATGCCCCTATAAATTCAGAAAATTCTGAGGATTGTCCTTATGTATGTATTCCCATAATACCCTCAATAATTTTAAAAATTTTCAGGACTGTCCTCTCATCCAGAATTATGAAAATACCCTTTATAATTCTAAAAATTTCGAGTATATCCTGATTTTCAGATAAATAATTAATTAAATAGTTTAATTAATTATTATATATATCTAGTAATCCTACATATGATGTGATGTGCATGTGATGTATGATATGGATGGATGATCATGAGTCATGTGTTGTGATGTGTGTAATTATGATTATTATTATTATTGGGGCCTACGAGCCTTCATTTTTCTCGTTTATTGTCGGACCTATGTACCTATGATTATTTGTAATTACATAGAGAGGCGCGACGGGAGCATGGAGGTGACAGTGAGACCCACGATGTCGTGGCAAGAGATCACGCCATATGATGATGCGATGATTCGACGGAACCGATGATGACGTGATCAACAATCACAAGGCATGGAGATGTGCTGATGCACATAGATCCTATTATGAGTGATTAGGTTTATTGGCTCGGGTTTAATCATATTAGGTGACGGCTCATGATCATCCAATGTGGCTTGCATATATGATGTGTTATACACCTACTATATATATATATATGCATGCGATGTAGATATATATTAAATATGTATGTATGTGACACGACATATTAGGAGACCGATACAAAACGAAAATCCCTCCTACGATAATATTAAGTCGGTAAGCGTGAGACAATAAGATTGACCCACATGGTTGAGTTGGTCGAGTCCCTCGAGGCTCACCTATCTACGTGATCGAGATCTTGCCTACGACATAGAGATGTCACCGGTGACCTGAGGACATGGTATGCTTAATCGAGTCCCTCAAGGGTATATCATCGAATCAAACTCATCTTGTAACGATGGTGATGACTTAACTAAACGTCATGGTTGGTCGAGTCCCTCGAGACTATGATGATTCAGAGGTCGAACATGATGGGAATCACAAGGAGTTGTGATTGGCAAGAGTTGCCTATCTTTTGGGCTTAGTGTAATTGGTTGAGTCCTTCAAGGCTGTACTAAGATGCCAATTGGATCTCAATCCCCATTAGGAGTCTGTCGGAGACTTCCGTCTCACGTGTTGAGGGTGTCGCGTGATTCGCTAAGAAAATAGTTGGAGTACATTAAGATAGAAGTCCATATCTTAATTAGTATTTTCTGTAAAATATGCATGTTATTTAATTTACGCTATATCTTGCTTATCGCTTGCAAAACCCTTATGTGGCATACTTGATGCCAACCGCCTCATTATTCCAAAAGCTCCGTAATTTGAGAATTATTCTCACGAAAGAGAAAATCATATATGTCCTTAACATGATTGTGCCCACGCTGAAGGAAAGGATAAGCGAGGATGAGATCGCTCGCTTTGTGAAATATATAGATAGTCCTAGAGAATAACCTGTATGTTGATCTTATACTTCAGTCCCTATTGGATTCCTTTTCACATTTCATTATTAACTTTAATATGAACATGTTTGAGGTGACTCTCCCTGAGCTCCTCAATATGTTGAGGGAAGCTGAGAGTGTCATCAAGAAAGAGAAGCCAGTTCTCTATATTAGTGAGACCAAAAAGAAAAGGAAGGCCAGCAAGACCCTTAAGAAGGGCAAGAGCAAAGAAAGACCAGGTAAGGCAAAGGTTGTCAAGAGAGACCCGACAAAGGACAAAAGATAGTACTTCCACTACGACCAAGACGGGCATTGGAAGAGGAACTGTAAGGACTACCTTGTAGAGAAAGAGAGACAGAAGCTTGGAGAAGCTTCAAGTATATTCATGATCAGTCTCCACTTGTCAGATTTTCATGATGACACCTGGGTATTAGATACCGGGAGTGTTTATCATATCTATAATTCATTATATTTTCTAGCAAGACCTAAAAGATTGACTAGAGGTGAGATGGATCTCAAGATGGGCAATGGAGCAAGAGTTGTTGCAGTTGCTGTTGGAGAGGTCACCCTACATCTGTCTGGTGGAGCTATTATTACATTAGATGTATGCTATTTTGTTCCCTCTATTATCAAAAATATTATTTCTATCTCATGTTTGACAATTAACGGATATAAATTAGTTTTTGAGAATAATAATTGTTCAAAAATTTTGGATGATGAGATCATCACTAGAGGGACCCTTATAAATGGCTTATATGTGTTAGACACTTCTCCATATATCATGAATATAAATATTTCTAAGAGAAAAAAAAAAGATAAGGTAAATAATGCATACCTATGGCATTGTAGGCTAGATCATATACATGAGGAAAGGATTCAAAAGTTGATGAAAGATGGATACTTAGATCTATTTGACTATGAGACATATGCAACTTGCGAACCTTGCCTTCGTGGGAAGATGACCAACTCTCTTTTTAGTAGAACTGGAGAGAGAGCCACCGAGTTATTGGAACTTATACATAGTGATGTATGTGGTCCCATGTCGACTCAGACTATAGGTGGTTACTCATACTTCATTACATTCACTGAAGATTTCTCTAGGTATGGACACATGTACTTAATGAAGTATAAATCTTAGGCCTTCGAGAAATTCAAGGAATATAAGAATGAGGTAGAGAACCAAATTGGAAAGAGTATTAAGACACTTCGATTAGATCGAGGAGGAGACTACTTGAGTACGGAGTTCACCCATTTCCTAAGGGACGATGAGATTTTATCCCAATGGATACCTCCTTATACACCTCAGCTCAATGGTGTATCAAAAAGGAGGAATCGCTCGCTGTTAGACATGGTGTGGTCCATGATGAGTTTTTCTAACCTACCCGTCTCATTATGGGGGTACGCCCTAGAGACTGCAGCTTACCTTCTGAACAGAGTTCCATCAAAGTCGGTAGTGTCTACACCATATGAGATATGGAAAGGAAAGAAGTCTGATCTTAAGATTGTTAAGATTTAGGACTGTCCTGCCCACGTTAGAAGACACAACCCCGATAAGTTGGAATCAAGGACAGAATGGTGTACATTCGTGGGATACCCAAAGAAAACTTATGGGTATTATTTCTATCATCCCGAGGATCGAAAGATCTTTGTTGCCAAGAGAGCTGTGTTCTTGAGAAGGAACACATTCTTGGTGGAAATAATGGGAGTGAGATAGAATTGAGCGAGGTTGGAGAACCTATCTCAAGCATTATTCTAGAGCCCGAGTCTGTTCAGGTATCTAACACACAAATTCTAATTTACATAGGTATAGTAGAGTATCTCACCCTCCTAAAAGATATATGGGACATATCACTGGAGATGACTCTAAGGATGTTGATCCTCAGACCTATGAGGAGGCTATTAGGAGTATAGACTCCGGGAAGTGACAAGAAGACATAAATTCTAAGATGGATTCTATGTACTCTAACAAGGTTTGGAACCTTAAGGATGCACCTGAGGGTATTGTACCTATCGACTACAAATGGATCTTCAAGAAGAAGACCAGAGTGGATGGAAAGGTAGAGACCTATAAAGTAAGGCTAGTAGCTAAAGGATATCGTTAAAGATAAGGAGTTGATTATGACGAAACCTTTCCACCTATAGCTATGCTTAAGTCCATTAGAATTATTTTGGCCATTGCAGCATACTATGACTATGAGATCTGGTCGATGGATGTCAAAACAGCATTCCTCAATGGCAACCTCGAGGAGGAGGTGTACAAGTTGCTTAGATCCATTTATAAATTGAAGCAAGCTTCCCGAAGTTGGAATATAAGATTTGATGAGGTGTCAGATCTTGACTTCGTTAAGAATGAATATGAGCCTTGTGTGTATAAGAAGGTAAGTGAAAGCGCTATCACCTTCTTGGTGCTATATGTGGATGACATTCTAATCATTATGAATGATGTAGGCATGTTCTCCACAGTAAAGGCTTGACTATCTAGAAACTTCTCCATGAAAGACTTAGGGGAAGCATCCTATATTTTGGGGATCCGGATATATAGAGATAGATCCAAGAGGATGCTTGGCTTGTCCCAATCTAGGTACATAAACTCCATTGTCAAAAGGTTTGACATGGAGAATTCCAAGAGAGGTTTTATACTGATGAGACATGGAATATCACTTTATATGAGTATATCCCCAAAGACTCTTGTAGAAAGGGCAAACATGAATAAGATACCTTATGCCTTAGCGATAGGATCTATTATGTATGTGATGCTATGTACTATGTCTGATATAGCACATGCTTTGAGTGTCACAAGTAGAATGAAAAGAGTTTCATCCAAAGATAACATTACAGATCCACTAATGAAGCCCCTGGCTCAGATTGTATTTGAGCATCACAGGAGTCTGATGGGGATCAGACACATAAGTGATTCGCTTTTGGTCAAGTAAGAGATTGCTGGTTACAGGTGTCATGCAAGCCAATCACGTGAGTGATGACAAGTGTGATATCTTATGTGATCTTTTTGCTTATGATTAACATTGACATATTCTCATATTATATTATTTGTTACATATATATTGTAATATCCTTGATTCTGTACAATGGGAATCAGATCGTGATGAGATCACGATAATGAGATCGATTCACCTTTAAATACAGATCCTAAATAATCTCGATCATAGGTTACTCGAGAGGGACATCGAGATAACCGGACAGACTGGTGTACTATATACCCGTCCATATGATGGAGGTGGTTGATCTCATAACCACTTGTGTGGAGACACTAAGGATATAGTACATGTGCTCATTGGAGAATGAGTTCACTAATTGATCCGCTTATGGAATGCTATATGGTTAATGATACCTAATGTCAGGCAGTGATTCCATAGTCCCAGTTGTGTATCTAGTCCTTAGACTTAATATACCAAGGATGTCTTATATGAGTACTCCTTTCTTTGACGCTAGACTTACAAGTTTGGAAAGTTCCAGATCTAGTACAACTAGTTATCGGGATTTATGAAGGCAATTGAGTATCAATAGAGGATCATTCATTCTCAGTATCATGAGATGAATATCCCATATGTGTTTGCTCAAATAAATCTCTGGCTAGGGTCATTCAGATTCATAGAGAAAGAGTTCTCCGAGAGAATCCGATTAGAGCAAGACTATGAAGGATTTTGTATGTGGCCTGACAGTACCATGTCCAATATACAATCTCTGGGATATTAGTTGGATGAGGGATTATAGATACACGGTAACTGTGGACAAACAGGTCCGATGGATTTGATCTCCCTTGTATCGTTTGGGGACTATGGCGTAATGGCCTAGTACGTTCATAGTCGATGAGTTGAATAAATTATTATGAGGATAATAATTCATTATATCAGAAGGAGTTCTGATATGAGTGACTCACGACCAGCTCAGTATCGGGCCTAGAGGGTTATACACATATGGTGGATGCTTCAGCGAATAGAGGATTGGATGGAGATCCAATTAGTCCCTATTCTCATTAGATGAGACTCTATGCTGATGGGCTCCTTGATTAAGGCCCAATTAAAGGCTTAAGAAGATTATTGAATAGAGATCAAATAATACAAGGTTAGTGGATAATTTGATGAAGATCTAATACCCACTAAGGCAGGAGCCCTAAGGTTTTTAGTGGCTCTTTATAAATAGGAGGGGAGACTCATAGTTGATAGGCTGTAGCTTTAGCCACCACCTCCTATTCTCCTCCCTCCCTCTGTGCAAGAGTTGTGAGATCATATTGGAGGAGTTTCGCTACAAAGATCCATCGTGTGGATACCGCTAGAGAGGAGGACGCTTGACCTCCTTCATCTTCTCCATCCGGATCTGGAATACAGGGATATACGATCTCCCTAGGTAAAATCAATCTCTCACACATCGTGATTTTCTGATTTTGTATTTTTTTCTCGCAACCTCAATCTTTGCACGATGATTTGATCTACGTGGGAAACTGATTTTATGTTTTGATGTCCACTGCGCATGTGATGCACCCGTTGAGGTTTCCCAACAACTTATATATCGTAAAGAGAAGCAATTATAACTAGAGCGATTATGACTAGAACCAATCACGTGGAGCTGATTCCCATATATTGTGACAACGACAGGGCGATAAATCTAACAATGAAACCCAGGTCTCATCAGAATTGTTCTAAAGAGGTTTCATCTGATTAGAGCGATTATGACCCGAAAAGATATAGCAGTGGAAAGAGTTTCATCCAAAGATAAGATTTCAGATCCACTAACAAAGCCGCTGGCTCAGATTGTATTTGAGCGTCATAGGGGTCTAATGGGGATCAGACACATAGGTGATTGACTTTTGGTCAAGTAAGAGATTGCTGGTTACAGGTGCCCTACAAGCCAATCACGTGAGTGATGGCACGTGTGACACGCTATGTAATCTTTTTGCTTATGATTAATATTGACATATTCTCACATTATATTATCTGTTGTATATAAATTACGATGTCCTTGGTTCTGTGCAATGGAAATCAGATCGTGATAAGATCACGATAATGTGATCGATTCACCTTTAAACACAGATCCTAAATAATTCCGGTCATAGGTTACTCGAGAGGGACATCAAGATAACCGGACAGACTGGTGTAATATATACCTGTCCATATGATGGAGGTGGCTGGTCTCATAACCACTTGTATGGAGACACTAAGGATATAGTACATGTGCTCATTGGAGAATGAGTTCACTGATTGATCTGCTTATGGAATGTTGTATGGTTAATGATACCTAATGTCAGACAGCGATTCCATAGTCTCAATTGTGTATCTGGTCCTTAGACTTAAGACACCAAGGATGTCTTATATAAGTACTCCTTTCTTTGACGCCAGACTTACAAGTTTGGAAAGTTTCATATTTGATACAACTGGTTATTGAGATTGGTAACCAACTTTATGAAGGTAATTGAGTGTCAATAGAAGATCATCCACTCTCAGTATCACAAGAGGAATATCCCATATGTCCTTGCTCAAACAAATCCCTAACTAGGGTCATTCAGATTGAGAGAGAAAGAGCTCTCCGAGAGAATTCAATTGTACCATGTCCAATATATAATCTGTATGTGGCCTGATAGTACAATGTCCAATATATAATCTCTAGGATATTAGTTGGATGAGGGATTATAGATACACGGTAACTGTAGATAGATAGGTCTGATGGATTTGATCCCCCCTGTATCATCTGGGGACTATGGCGTAGTGGCCTAGTACGTCCATAGTCGATGAGTCGAGTGAATTATTATGAGGATAATAATTCACTATATCAAAAGGAGTTCTGATAGGAGTGACTCACAGCCAGCTCGGTATCGAGTCTAGAGAGTCATACACATATGGTGGATGCTTCAGCGAATAGAGGATTGGATGAAGATCCAATTAGCCCATATTCTCATTAGATGAGATTCTATGATGATGGGCTCATTGATTAAGACCCAATTAGAGGCTTAAGGAGATTATTGGATAGAGATCAAATAATACAAGGTTAGTAGGTAATTAGATGGAGATCTAATACCCAGTAAGGCATGAGCCCTAAGGTTTTTGGTGACTCTCTATAAATAGGAGGAGAGACTCATGGTTGATAGGCTACAGATCAGATTGGAGGAGTTTCACTATAGAGATCTATCGTGTGGATACCGCTAGAGAGGAGGACGCTTGACCTCCTTCATCTTCTTCATCCGGATCTGGAATATAATGATATATGATCTCCCTAGGTAAAATCAATCTCTCACACATCGTAGTTTTTCGATTTTGCATTTTTTTCTTGCAACCCCAATCTTTGCACGATGATTTGATCTTTGTGGGAAATCAATTTTATGTTTTGATTTCCACTACACATGTAATGCACCCGTTAAGGTTTCCCAATAGCTTATACATCGTAAAGAGAAGCAAAAAGTTGTTATCTCAGAGAAGCAAAAACTTTGCTTAACTTCAAAGTCTCATAAACTTGCTAGCTATCATACTTCAAATATAAGTAAAGCTTGCCAATTTGATATCTTGCGAAGTGAAGTGAAGTTTTCTTACTAGCTTGCATGTTTCAAGAACTTAGGAGTTGCACTTATCCTTTTTGTTGATGACAAAGGGAGAGAAGATATGAAGTTTTAAAATTTGAATTATGTATGGAATGATATATTTTGAAATTATGATTATGCATGATATATGTGGTAAAAATTTGTTAGTTACACTTTTCTCCTTTTTGTTGGTGATAAAGGGGGAGAAGATACAAAGATATAAAATTTGAATCATGCATGGAATGATGATTTTAAAATTATGATTATGCAATGATGAAATACTTATAATTTTCTAACTTCAAAGTTTCTATCAATATGGCATATAGATAGGGAGAGTTAAGGTTAACTTCGTCATCAATTGGTTGTCATCATCAAAAAGGGAAGATTGTTGAATATCTGATTTTGATGATGAAGTCAATTGGTAAATTTATGATCTAACCCATATGTTAAGAAAAGTAATGTAGGACTAACTACAATCTTGAAAAGGTAGAAACAATTAAAGAAGAATCGAACATTGGACCAAAGTCAAAGTTTGGGCATTAGGTCAGAAGAATCAGGGATACGCTGAAGCTTCGGACGATGCGATGGGAGCTCGCTGGGAGTTCACCAAAAGTTTGCTGGGAGTTCACCGAAAGGTTATCGGGAGCTCGCCGGAAGATTGTCGGGGGCTCGCTGGAAGGTTGCTAGGAGTTCACCAAAAGTCGAATGAACAAATTGATGTGTCAGACAATGAGGATTGCTCGCTTATAATTATTTTAGTCTTAATTATCACAGTTAGGGTTTAAGAGCTTATTTGAGCTAATTAGAGTGCTTATTTCATTGACTTAGAAGAAGGTACAATCATGTCAAAAGGATAGCTCAGGTATAAAAAGTATTAAAAAATACTTTTTTGAGAAACCTGAGCGGTGATACTATCGACTATTGTAGTAGTTTCACTTTTTCCGATGGTAATACTGCCAGAGGCCAGATTCCTAGGCTCTGTTCGACAGTAGTATCATCGATGCTAGTAGTACTATCACCCATACCCCAAGATTTTAGGAAAGTTTAAATTTTTAGCTCCAATTTTTTAAGTCAATTGGGGTCTATAAATACCCAGGTTTCTTACTTCGGATAGCAAGAAAGTGAAAGAAAAACTTAGAAAAAATACTATGAAATTATGTGAGAGTTCCTCCCTCTTCTCCAAGTGAGATTT
Source organism: Ensete ventricosum (assembly GCA_029747655.1). Taxonomy (NCBI): domain Eukaryota; kingdom Viridiplantae; phylum Streptophyta; class Magnoliopsida; order Zingiberales; family Musaceae; genus Ensete; species Ensete ventricosum. The sequence goes on from JAQQAF010000006.1 coordinate 19,431,797, forward strand.
GTGTTTAAGGAAGCCTGAAAAATTGTAAGGGTTGGCTCCTAAGCTTAAGAAAAGGATAAAAGAATTGTAATGAGTGTTTGATCTTCGCCTATTGAAAATGACTAGGAGTGGAAGCGGATGGGCTCGAGTGAAGAGGAATCGAGAGTGAACGTAGGTCAAGGGGACTGAACCCCTATAAAAATCTAGTGTGCATGTCTTTCTTATCTTTTATTACTATTACTCTTGGATTTAATTGCTTATTAACTAATTTCAAGTTAAAGTAATTTCAATATCAATTTTCTTGGAATGAAAATTTTTCAAACCTAAAAAACACCACATTAAGATATTTATTACCTTCACTAATCTAGGATAGGTACAACCCTCTTTCTCGCCCATTAGTGCTTTAGCGTCAACCTAAACTGCACTCATCATATCTTCAATGATCTGGGTTTATCTCTATCGATCAAAATCTCACCAGTCATGGTGATATCGATGGAAGCTTTCCTTGGACTGACCTAACAGATCCAAGCTCTCACAAGAATGATGCAACCCATCATCCTCCCTTTTCCCATGACTGGTGTCGCTTGCATCTACTAATAATTAGATGGCACAACAACCCTTGATGACCCTCAACACTCTCCAGCCTAAGCTAACCCCAGATATGACATTAAACTCTAGATCGACACTTGTGCTAATCGATTAACTACTCTACCATCTTCCATGAAAGAAGCAGACATCTTAAGGTGCTCCCAATCAGTCCTACCTGAATCAGAAGGGGCATCAATGAATGAATTGAACCATACTTTACATACCCAGATCTAGGCGATGGACCAACTTCAAGTACATGCACTCGGAATTCCATATCAATACGACAGATGATGGAGCTATCCTGCATGACAAATTTCCTTTCATCCAGAAGACCTAAGAAGAGTTTATCTCCTAATGGTCTACCTATTGAACATAGAGATATTTGATGGCAATGTCAACCCTATAAAGCATATGACAGCATTTTGGATATACTTTGAATATAAGAAATTATCATTTTGTTAAGTAATACATGAGATAACGATGTGATAGATGTAGAACTAGTCATTATACTGAAAAATCATTGAGTTAGAAAATTAAACATTAAACTTAAGAATTGATCAATGTGTTAGACATTGAATATCATAATGAAAGATCTGATGTTGTGCTAAAGGAGGACAAGGGGACACCTCGAAGGATTAGGGGGACACCTCGAAAGATTAGATGACGTTCTAGAAGACTAAACGATGTGTTAGAAAAATCGATGATATACCAGAAGTTTTAACAACATGCCAAAAAGGTAGTTGATGTGTCAAAATCAAACTGGGTTGTCAATTGGGTCGGAATAGAGCTCACTTAAAATTGTGATAATTTATGACAACCATTGGGTTTAAACTTGGGCTAAACTTCAGCTATTACTAAGTGAAACACATGGCAAGCTACTACTCAATAGTGATGGTTCTACCAACTTAGTTAGTGGTAGAACCATCACTGTTGTTGATGCTTTATCAACAATATCGATTATAGTAATCTCTATACTGGTGGTTGTACCACTTAGACTAGTGGTGGTACCATATGTTAGCATATATCAGTATCATTGTGATGATAGTACCACCAAGAGTCTATAGTAGTGGCACCAATATCCTAGCATTAAACACTGTCATTATTTTAGCTCCACTTTTGAGACCTTTTTTAGGGTTATAAATATCTCATTCAAGCTAATTGTAATGCATTCATTCTTGAGTTTGCAAAGTATTACAACTCTCTCAGTAAACCTTATTTTAGATTATTTTATGTAAGTTATCATTCTAAGTCATAGAAGGTGAGAGTGACTGATAAAAGGTTAAGGGTAAGGTTTTCTCCTAAATCTTAAAAATCAAAATATTATAAAATGATGCTTTAGAGGAAGATCATTAATAAAAGCTGGGAGTTTAGGCATAAAGAAATTGATAGTAAACATAGGTTAGGAAGACTAAATCACTATAAATCGATCTGTCTTTCTATCTCTAACTTGTTTGTCATAGATATTATACTTGATTTTCTTGGTCGATATTCATAATTAGTTAATATTTTTAGGCACTAATTCAGTGTCACTAAAATTCTAACAAGGCTAACTAGCAAAATAATTTGGGCTACCCTTCATTAGTGGTTAATGGCCAAAGTGATTCATTACAACTCTTCTAGCACAACTAAACTCCTCAAGCATATTTAATCTTGGAATTGTATCATTGCAGATTAGCTATATCAACATTCCTTTGACCCCCCCACCACCCTAAGTAAGGGCAAGAGTGTCTTATTTGAGATGCATGAAGGATATTATAAAGAGAATATTTCTGGTTGTAATTTAGCATTCAAAATCCTAACACATGGGTACTATTGACCAACCATAAAGAAGGATGTGGATGATATCAAAGTCTTGTCGGAGTATAACATCAACCTACAGTTAATCTCATGCTTATCGCATGGCCCATTGTGTAATTAGTAATGGATGTTCTTGACTCTTTCCCTCTTGCTTTGTGATAGAGAAAAATCTATGATCATTAGTGTGGATTACTTCATCATATGATTTGAGATTGAACCACTAACATTTATCATTGAGAAGCGAATTCAAAAATTTGTATAACAAAATATTATCTCTCATTAGGATCCCAAGGTCCATCATGAGTAACAATAATTTATAGGTCAAAGCATAAGAAATTTTGCTAGGTCTATGAAATCACCCTAAAGTTAAGGTTAATTGCACACTTGCAAATTAATCGACTAACTGAGGTGACCTACAAGACTATTCTTGAAGGATTGAAGAAACAAGTCATTGGCGCCAAAGGAATTTGGTATTGAACTCCGTGACAAACTATGAGTATATTGAACCGCACCTCGAACATCAATTGGTGAGTCACCTTCTACTGTAGCTTACGACGTGTCCTAACAATTAAGGTAATTTTTTTGACACCCAATTATATTATTGTATCATCTAAATTTTATTAGAGGTCAATTTTGTTAACCACTGCTTAAGTCCCTTATTTTAATTTTGAGTTTTGAGTATTTAATATGATTTCTCATTAAAATTATAAGTTATTTTTCTTGAGTGAAGTGATAATTAAAATTTTGTTATTTTAGTTTGGAGTTCATATACCTAAGTATTTTGATTCCAGAAAGGCTTCTATTTTGACATCAATTTATGATTTTTATAGGTTTTTTATGATGATATAGGTAACCTTGGGAGTTTTAAAATTCTTTCCTTTGGTAAGATTTTTTCCTTTTAGTGCTTTTTTTTTTTTTTTTTTTCTTCCCCCTTTCTTCTCCACTACATGTCTTGTGTGTAGTCATTGCCATATTCATTGAACATGTCTTGTTTTAACATGGCAATTACTGTCCTATGTACTGTCATGGCCATATCCATTAATTTATAGCTACTTGTTTATTTTCAGGAGTTAAGCATATTATCTTTGTCTTTCTTTCTCATATAAATTCTTTAATTTTCCACCCTGGATTTTACTTTGCTTTCATATCTAAAAATCTGATTTTGCATACTAGCCTATACAGAAACCTATATGATAATAATTACATAGTCTTTGTTTTTAATATAGATAATTTCGTGTAACTATGTCGGATAGTTGGGTCGAAAAAAATCAAGAAGTAGACCATTGACCAATCTGATTCTTAATGGATCAATTGTATTAAAAACTAAATAAATTGATTGACTGAGTCGATTTTTCAATAGCCTGTATGAACCAATTAAGTTAAACAAAACATCCCGATGCAGCATTACTTAAACATGCTTAATTTAATTTTTCTTTTTATGAAAGAGTATATTTATGTCCATCTTGAAATTAGGGTTAATGTGAGAAAGAAAATAGTCTCACTCATGCTCGTCTCTCTTCTTAGCGACACTTTTCTCCTTTGCCTCCTCATCTCTTTTTTATCATCTTTCTTTGCCTCTCATCTCTCTCCAATCATCGTTTAGCTTTCCACCTCTCATCTCCCATATCTTCTCTTTACCTTTCTATGGTCACCAAAATGAATATGAGACGAATGAAATAAATGTTACAACAATCAAACAAATAAACTTGAAAATCCAGTATATGATGTCAAATGAATTTCTTGGGTAGAACTAACAAATGACATTTTGATCACTAAAATGTGTCTATTTTAATCTCTAAGAAATTCATATACATCCATTATTAAATCATGACAACTATATTGGTAAAATATTTATTTTATATCATTAAATAATTTATTTTGGGATGGATTAATTTTTATGTCATTAAAGAATTTATTTTCGTTTGGATTAATTAATTACCTTTTACATATTATCACATGTTGTTGATCAAGATGAAAGCTTGTGTTTATATTCTTGGTTGATATTATGATTTTTATCTTTTTTATGTGATATAAGTTTTGTTTTTATTTGTCTAAGATTATTTTTTATTAAATTTAATATTTTATATTTTTACTATATATAATTTTGAATTATTTTATAAATTTTAAAATATTTCAATTGAATATGCAATCCAACTGGTTGATCCAATGGTTGGATCAATGAGTCATGACCCAAAATTTTGTCCATCGCTTAGGGTTCAGTTGTGATAACTATAATTGTTTTTCTCTAGGCTAATTTAAACTATCTTACATAAGATGGTGCTACTTTATATTTTGATGGAGGTTCAAATGGACTCCATTTTGCAAGTAGTTGTTATTCTTACAATATAATGTCTTTCAAAGTGTGAAGAGACATCGCTATTGCTATAAGTGAATATGTGAGTCACAGTCCCAGCTGGTTAGAGCTGGTTAAAGGTGGGTAATTTTCAAATTCTTAAAATATTATGTTGATTATATGTGATGGATAATTACTCGTGCTATAAAAATTATATGTGATGGACAACTACCCATGTTATAAAATATTTAACAACATTTTATTGAGACAAAAGAGTTGAAAACAAAGAGAGAAATTTCTCCATGAAGATGTGATATCAATTATAAGTACCCTGACCTCTCAAAGGACACTATAGAAATAAGAAAATACTTATTAACCCCAACACATTTAATACTTTCAAATAATAGTATGTTTCATTGCCAAGTATGATTTTATCAGTGATACAAGCATTGGATAAAAAACAGTTCAAGCATTAGGCATGAGATTGAAGGTTAGTATATTATTGAATTAAAGAATATACAAGTTTTTAGGGAGATTTTTTTTCTCAATTATGTACTCAAATCATGTAATCAAATCTGATACTCAAATTAATGATTTATCTTTAAATATTATATTTCTATATATCTCACTATTATGATCTATCATGATTTATTATCATGCTTTCACAAGATTGAGTTTCTATTAAGAATATCAATCTTAAATAGATAGCAATTGAAATGTTTTATAGATGAAAGTCTTTGTGAGGAAGTCTGTTAGTTGTAATTCTATCATGAATGTTATCGATCTGACGAATCAAGTTATATGAGAGGAGGAGGATTTGACAATGTTATGCACCTCTGAAGACGAGGGGTTGAGAAGAGACAATTGACTTCTGCCTCCTGTTGTATGACCTAGGTGCTGGAGAACTCTCCGGAGATAGATCTATGACAAAAGGATGATAATAGCAACGATTGACCGTCATAAGAGTAACAAAAGGCTATTGGAGGAAGGAGAAGATTGTCATGAGAGAGCCGAGGAAAAAAAAAAAGAGGGAGAGTGAGAGGTGACAAGGCCTGAAGCAAAGAGATGAGGGTGCGGTGAACGCCACGAGGCAGTCAACTGGCGCTCGATGCTTGGGGCAGAGAGCGATAGTCGACGAAGTTGCAACGTCAGAGAAGATGCTAACATAGATACGGGGAGGCTATCGACTGCAACAAGGTAGATTAGGGGTAGGGAATGCCGCCAGAGGAGGAAGAGGGGCAGATGGAGGGCAGCGCCGATGAGGAAAGAAGTGCCGGTGAGGGTAGTGCTAGAAGCGCTACACCAGGGAAATCAGTTGCAGTGAGGAAGAATTGCTTCACCAACATAGTGAGAGCAGTTTGCCAGTGAGGAAGAACGGGTGGGTGCTTCACCAATGAGGAGGATCGACGATGGGGAGAGAGGAGCCACCAATGGAAGAAGGGAGAGCACTTCGCCGAGAGGAGGATGCTCCGAGATGAGGGACTGTCGTCACTGGACGACGAGAAAGAGAAGGCTTTGCCAGTGAAGAAGTGATGAGGTTGGCGGTGGCTGGTGTTCATTGCCGGTTGTGATTTGGTTAGCGATAAAGAGAACAGGCTGGAGAGCAAGTGCGACATTCGGTGAAGTCGTCGAGCAGAGGTGTGACAGGGCAATTTCGATCTGCGATGGGCGATGGCCACGAAGAGAGGCAAGGAAGGGAGAGCGCTCTTCCGTCGGAGCAGTGGGCTCCCCGTAGGAAGGCACGGTGGATGCCGAGGGCGAGATGAGCGCTCGGTGAAGAGATGAGGGCTTGGTAACAGAGTGCTCAGGGCAGAGCGCTTCGCCGGTGAGAGGAGGGACGGGCATTCGATGCAGATCAGGGGAGGAGAAAATTGGTAGTGGTAGAAAAATCTTAAGTGTCACTGGCCAATCATCAGTAGATAAGATATTGATATCGTTGGACAATGAAGAAAAAATGTCCCCAGATTAGTGAGAGAAGAGGCGGATGCTCGGCTCACTTGAAAAAGTAGGAGGCGAGGTTCCATGCAGTGGGGAGGACACAGAAGAAGAAAACCCAAAGCCGAATTGAGGAAACGATGTACCGGTTCCGAAACCAAAACTAGGGCTTGCAATGGAAAAAGGAGAAGCTGCTGAGGAAGAAGAAAAGGTCGCGAAGGACAAGGTCAACATGCCAAAATTTGAAGCAAAAAGAGGGCTCGGAGAAGAGGAAGGCATGACGGACGGCGAGGAGACTCGCTGTTGTTCCTTGCTCAGCAACGATGGCAGTGATGAGCTATAAGGGGATTAAGAGTTCTCGACAACAAGAGGATTTGGTTCTCGATGTCCTAGATGGCTCGGTGGAGCAAAGCCTCACTATGCTACGGCTTGAGAGGCTGGATAGCAAGAGAAAGGGTGGCGATGGCGCATATAAGGATGGGCACAAGTAGGAGATCGAAGTAGCGATTCTCGATGCCATCGAGGTCCTTTCGACGGAAGCAAAAGAGGAAGAAGTAAGGAAGCTCAGAAGGGCGGCAGCCACAGAGAGTGCCGAGGAAGTGGCGGTAGATCAGCAGGGGTTATAGCCAGCATATCAGCGGATAGTGAGATGGAATTTTTGGTTTTCTTGGCAAGAATAGCTCTTATATTATGTTGAAATAAGAGATTGATTTTATTCATTGAGGATAGAATATTTATACAAGTTTGAAGGGAGAGATTTTTTTTTTTTTTTAACCATGCACTCAAATCACGTAATGAAATAAGTTACTCAAATCTATGATTTATCCTTAAATATATTATTTTCGTATATCTTCCTCAGATCTATCATGATCTATCACTTAATCAAATCTATCATGATCTTCTATCATATAGATCATAAATTTCTAATGTCTGCATGGTGAATCTAATAGATTTTGATTAAAACTTTATATGTTCACTAGCTTAACATCTTCCTCAGAATATGCTGGAAAATTATAAACTTGTAATCGGTGCTCTTCTGTCCATGTAAGAGGAATGCTGGCTTTCTTTTATCAGTTAATAATTACTCTCTTATTGTGTTGCTGAATGTGATTTACATGTTTAAAGCTGGTATGCATATTTTTCAACTCTTCTATTACAATCTGAACTTTTGCAGTTGTCATGGTGGTTTAGAAACCCATATCAAAATGGTGGCTTCGTTACAAGGCATGTTGCAATGAACCAATCAAACTCAGAGCATTCCATTAATTCTCCATATCAAGTAATAAAAATGCCCAATTAATTCATTGATCCATCGTTAATTTATACAGGTAAAGATAGGAGGATTTTCCTCAACTAACCTACGTGATTTCCTCATTCAGTTAAGGAAATCATATCTAAATCCTAACTTCATCTTATCTTCTATCATGCCCCCGCAAGATCGAACTCCTGTAAGGACGTCGATCTTGAACTGAGGACGTTGATCTTGAACAGATGACAATGAATCCGAAGAAAGGAGCAGACGATTTTGCTAGAGCCAAATTCGACAATCCGATTAGATCGAACTATCATGCCCCCGCAAGATCAAGCTCCTGTGAAGGACACAGATCTTTACCCGATGTCAAGGAGACCGCTGTGTTGTCAACCGCGGTGAAGGTCTGACAACGGTTGACTTCAGCGGAGGAGATGCTGCTACAGCTGGGGCGATCGGTAGATCTGAAGGGCAACGGGAGAAGCGTGCGGTCGTAGATTTACTGTCGTTTGACAGCGAGAATGAACTTATTGCTGATGGGGTAGGGAAGGTGCCGCTGCTTGTTAGTGCTGATGCGACAGTGGTGGTGCACAAGGAAGATGGCCTCGTGCAGAAGAACACCTCGGTAGAGGAATTGAGAAAGCCGACGCACTAGAAGTCTCCAGCTTCGATGTCGACGAGAGACTGTCGTTTGACAACAAGAAGCGATAGATCTAAGGAGAGGGCAACAGTTGTGGCCGGCGAGGGCTGCAGTTGCAATTGCAATTGTTGGAGTAAGGGGGGTCGGCAGCGAGCATAGTAACTGCCGAAGGAGAAGATGAGGAAGCCGCTGTAGTGAAGGTGTGCTTCCCTTTCTTCCCTGACTTCAGGACCACAATGTTGCAGTCCCTTCTTTGGAGGTGTAGAGACGATGCAGAGAGGGATCTGCACCGAAGAGAAGCGACCGAGTTATTGCTGTGACGGCAGCAGCAGCGAGCGAACGGTGAGCCGATGGTAAGCAACAATGAGGCAGATAGTGTCGCCGATGCTAGCGATGGCAACGGCAAGTGCCAGCGAGGTTGAGCGAGAGGGCTGCCAGACCAGCGACGTGGACATCAATTATAGAGCGGGACCCGAATCTTCAGATCCTCGAATGAAAACGGTGCCGGCGATGCTCTGTTTTTTTTTTTTTTTTTTTATCAGGAAACAAAGATCGCGGCTTTGCAGAAGAGGAGTCGACCGACAATTGCGGCTTCGCAAAAGGGCAGTCGACGGGGTGGGGATTTGCTACCGTTTGATAGCAAGAAAGAACTTATTGTGCCCTCTCTACAAAGCACCGAGAGACGATGGGCAGTGGCCCTTACAGGTGCTCTTGGCAGAGAGAACAAAGGCTACAGGAGGGACGATGCCGGTGAGCGGGTGTAGAAGTCGTCATCTACTGCAGATGAGGTAGGAGAGATCTTCGGAGCAGAGAATGTCCGGGAGGGTGGCGACAGATGACCCCTGAGTATCTGCAGTTTTGCAGCGAGGTTGTCGACTAACAAACGGTAATAAAAGCTGTCGTTTGACAGTGAAGAAAAAAAGTAATCTCTCTTATGAAGATAGGAGGATTTTCCTCAACTAACCTACGTGATTTCCTCGTTCAGTTAAAGAAATCATATCTAAATCCTAACTTAATCTTATCTTCTCTCACTGAAAAGCCGAAGATGTGAAGGTAAGCTTTCAGTCATAGTTAATATTCTTTACATTGTTGTAAGATATATAATAGCGAATGAAACAATATTTATACCACTTGCTATGTAATTTTTCAGTAGACAAGTAGTAAATCAGTCAGTATACAACACTTGCAAGTAGACAAGTACTAAGTCAAACACTTGCATGTAATTTTACAGTAAACAAACACTTCCAGTTTGCATGGCCCTAAGAGTTGCTTACGGTGGAGGAGGATGATGGCCGTGATGAAGAGCCTCCACGGCGCCTGCACGGCGACGAGACCCAAACAGAGACGACAACCTACTAAAAGGCCAAGTGATAGGTAACCTGGATCCTCTCTCATCACCTCCACCACTGCCATCACCATTCCCACCATGAACCTCCACCCCGTCGCCATTGCCACTTGCGCTAGAGCTTGTTGATTCCTCGGTAGGCATCTGAAACCTACAGACCGGACACGAACTATGAAGCGCGAGCCATGGGAGTATGCAATAGGCATGAAATTTATGCTTGCAGGGCATCTCCCGGGCATCTGCACCGATCTCAAAGTCTTCCTGGCAGACCGAACAGCTCAAACTCTCCTCAATCTTTACGGTAGGCATCGCCGCCACTGCTGCTTCCTGAGCTGGTAGTGTTCCATGACTATTTGGATCGGTCTCCGCCCAATGCTGCAGCAGACGAGCCAGGCCAGGTCCTAGAAAGTAATCCCTTAAGGGAAAACCTGTGCTTTCTCCGGGCAGGTTAATATCCAAAGATACAATTGCCCGCATGTTGAGCACCCTCTCCGTGTCCCTCTCGTTCACAGCACCATCAGTGAGGGCTTCGAGCAACCGACGGATGGCCGAGCTCCTCCGTTGCCTACTGAATGAGGCTTCCATGCGTAACCTAAGGCGTTGCGAGGAGCCGCCGTGGATCCTTCCGACAGCAAATGAAGCCCGAAGAGAGAGGTGACTATCGGATTCTAAGTCAGTGGCTGTGTCTACTCCTTCCTCGCTCATCTCTTCCACGTAAATTGTCGGAGGTTCCACCATAATTTACTGTCTTGATATAACACCCTTCCTCAATCTGAACGATCATAAGAAAGACGAGCAGTAGGCATTAGAATAAAGCGGAAGAACCAAGACATGTAACTAGCATTTGGGATCATCTTAATTCGGTAGTATTTCAATCAACAAATTAAGCTATATTTCTTTTCTTTCATGGCAAGAAATACATTGTGAGATCTCTCTAGTTGAAGAGGAATGCAGGTGCCATTCATTTATGGGACAAAAGGACAAACCATAAGGCTGGGGACTCATGCCCTGTACATGCCCACACTGTGGATGGAGAAGTGGGTTAGGCCTCTCAGTTTCAAACCCATGCCAGTCTATAGAGGCAAGTTGGGCCGCACTACTACGTTGAGCCGAAGGTCGGACCCGAGTCGCTAAGCTACTGTTAGGCCACCGAAGCGAGAGTCTAGCTTTGATCTGTACTCGGGTGGGTGGCTTGAAAAAAACAATCATGCTAGGTTTGATGGGGTCCGACCGATGACCTAACTCAATTCGATCAAGTTCCCTCGATTCCAATTTCATTCATTTTAAAAGCATAATTTAAATAAATAACTAATAATACATGTAACAAAATAATCTAATTTAATATAACATGAAATTTTATGATGGAGTCAACAATAATAATCAAATAAATTTAATAAATATATAAAATTTTAAAATCAACATAAATATGTTAAATTTTAATATTCAATATAACAAACCAACTTAAAGATAATTTGATTGAAAATGAATGATGTGGAATTCATTAATTAGAAGGATCAACATGCAAAATTAATTAAATCAATTCGAATAATCACGGATAATGGATAACCTTATAAATTTTATAAATCTTGATTATTAATCATGGTTCAATACTTAAACAAATTAAAAGATAATAAAATTCATACCGCAAAATTTCTAGAAATGATAAAAGGAATTTAAATCAAAGAAAGATAAGAGGACCTATCATGCAACAATGAGATGATCTTCTTTGTTCCCTCCCACGATCATGCAACGTGCGAGAGTTGGCGTCCTTAAATAGGAGAGCACGAGTTCCCTAAAGATAACAAACAAAATAAAATTATTAATTATTTAATAATTAATTTAATATCCCACCTAAATCGTTCATCCTAAAAATGAACCATAATCAATCAATTCCTTAATTTGAATCACAAACTAAGAAATAATGAGATTAAATAAGTTAATTTGTATCTAAGGCAATATTAAATTTTGCAAAGGGCATAACTTTTTACATGAAGGAAAATTGATTATCTATGGAACCAACTTGAGAACCAAGTTGATGGTTCGATGATTTTGAACTGAAATTAAACCGAATCAATGATTTGACCAAATTAAAATAGTACCAGGGTCATACGGTTCGGTTCCAACCTCTAGAAACTAGATATGAACTAAAACTGATGGTTATCATATATAAGAAAAATAAGTAAAATATAATATATTTTATGATATAGTGGTTTAAATCCTATTAAATTAGGTTTGAATCTTGATGAAATTTTTTTTATCAATCAAAATTGATGGATCAAATTGAGAATGGATAGTGGTTCTAAAACCATAACCGTTGGAATTGGTTTAGTTCCGGTTCCAAAATTGTAATCACCTCTATCTGTCTCGCATTGATGTCCACATTCCTCTAGCTCACAAAGCAGAGTACTCTTTTGGTGGTTAAAGCAAACTATGACCACATTTCTAGTGCTACTTATGCATGTCAAGTAACCAATGCGCATTGGTCGATCTATATCATTATGCAAGGCCTCAGTGAGCCAATCAGCCCTTTACCATAAATGCCCTTATCACATATAAGAGGAAGGAAAGTAATAAAAATATTCTAGGGATAAAACATTATCATGACCTCAACCGCTATCACCCCAAAGCTAGAGAAGTATCCTCTTGAGTGATAAGAGATTTCACTATCTTATACGCCTTTAAAGTGAAAGGTTTTTCCTAGATTTGAGAAAATGATGAATACAGAAGGACTCTCATCCAGTATGATTATCTTTAATAAAGTAAGACAAATATACTACAAATTTTATAGAAATCATGAGCATAACACCTAGGATTGTTATGACTTAAAGAAATAAATCATGAAACACATAAGACAAGGCACCGTAGAAAGTTTTAATGCTATTCTTACATTCAGTTCTTAAGACTAGGTTTATTGGTTTAATTTTCTCTTAAGATAAAATATATTTTCATTCCAAGTGAGAAAGTTGCACTTACATGAATATTGGTGGCTAAATCTTCTATTTTCCCCACTTACTTCACTTGGGATGAAGCCTTGGGTGAAGTTTTAAGATTGTTGTTTAAGACTTTCATCGTCATTTATATGGATGAAAAAGAGGGATGAAAAAGAAGTGAGTGACTAAGAGGGCAACTAGTACATGAATCATGATGTTAGACCCATCATCAACATGAAAATCTAATTTGGTTATCAAATCACTTGAAAAGCACGAGGCTAGGTCTCTCCCTTTCTTGTACAAAATCATCCCAAGCACTTGATATGCCTTTCGTACATTAAAGTATCTCAAGTGCTTGATGTATCCTTCATGATTGTAAGCATCTCATCTGCCTAATGCATCTTTTTATGGGAAAAATTATTCAATGTGCTTAATGCATCATTTTTTGGTAGAATCATCCCAAGTGCCCAATTTGTCTTTCGTGAGCAAAAGCATCTCAAACATCCAATATGTCATTAATGGATAAAATCATCACAAACACTTGATGTACCCTTGGTATAAAGTGTTAGAAAATCTCAGCGGGTGCATCAGATGCGTAGCGGAAATCAAAATAAAAACTGGTTTCCCACGCAGATCAAATCGTCGTGCAAAAGATTGGGGTCGGGAGAAAAATCGTAAAAATTGAAAAATCGTAATGTGTGAGAGATTTATTTTACCTAGGGAGATCGTATATCCCTATATTTCAGATCCGGATGGAGAAGATGGAGGAAGTCAAGCGTCCTCCTCTCTAGGGATATCCACACGATGGATCTCTACAGCGAAACTCCTCCAATCTGATCTTGCAACTTTTGCTCAGAAGGAAGGAGGAGAATAGGAGGTGGTGGCTAAAGCTACAGCCTATCAACCATGAGTCTCCCCTCCTATTTATAGAGAGCCACCAAAATCCTAGGGCTCCTACCTTAGTGGGTATTGGATCTCCATCCAATAACCCACTAACCTTGCATTATTGGATCTCTATCCAATAATCTCCTTAGGTCTCTAATTGGGCCTTAAGCAAAGAGCCCATCAGTATAAGGTCTCATCCAATGAGAATAGAGGCTAATTGGATCTTCATCAAATTATCTATTTGCTGAAGCATCCATCACCCTTTAGGCCCGATACCGAGCTAGCCGTATCGGGGGGATCAAATCCATCGGACCTATCTTTCCACAGTTACTGTGTATCTATAATCCCTCATCCAACTAATATCCCAGAGACCATATATTGGACATGGTACTGTCAGGTTATATACGGAATCTGTTTGTCTTGCTCTAATCGGATTCTACCAGAGAACTCATTCTCTCTCAATTCGAATGACCCTGGCCAGGGATTTGTTTGAGCAAGCACATATGAGATATTCCTCTCATGATACCGAGAGTGGATGATCTTCTATTGACACTCAATTACCTTCGTAAGGTTGTCGATCGATCCCAATAACCAGTTGTACCAGATCTGAAATTTTCTAAACCTGTAAGTCTGGCATCAAAGAAAGGAGTACTCATACAAGACATCCTTAGTGTCTCAAGTCTAAGGACTAGATACATAACTGAGACTATGAAATCACTGTCTGACATTAGGTATCATTAACCATACAGTATTCCATAAGCAGATCAATCAGTGAACTCATTCTCTAATGAGCACCTGTACTATATCCTTAGTGTCTCCACACAAGTGGCTATGAGACCAGCCGCCTCCATCATATGGATGGGTATATAGTACACCAGTCTGTTCGGTTATCTCGATGTCCCTCTCGAGTAACCTATGACCGGGATTATTTAGGATCTGTGTTTAAAGGTGAATCGATCTCATTATCGTGATCTCATCACGATCTGATTCTCATTGCACATAACCAAGGACATCACAATATATATGATACATATAATATAATATGAGAATATGCCAATATTAATCATAAGCAAAAAGATCACACAATGTGTCACACCTGCCATCACTCATGTGATTGGCTTGCAGGGCACCTGTAACCATCAATCTCCCACTTGACCAAAAGCTAATCACCTATGTGTCTGATCCCTATCAGACCCCTGTGATGCTCAAATACAATCTGAACCAGCGGCTTCGTCAGTGGATCTGTAATGTTATCTTCGGATGGAACTCTTTCTATTGTTATATCTTTTCGGGTCATGATCGCTCTAATATGATAGAACCTCCTCAGAACAATTTTGTTAAGACCTGAGTTCCTTTGTTAGAGTTATCGCTTGACTCCATGCTGCTTGGTATGACTTCCAAATCATTAATGAACTTCTTCATCCAAACCCCTTCCTTTGCTGCTTTTGCTGCAGCAATGTATTCTGCCTCTATGGTCAAGTCAGTAGTAATATCTTGCATGGAACTCTTCTAGCTTACTGCTCCTCCATTCAGGGTGAAAACAAACCCTGAATTCAACTTGCTATCATTAATGTCGAATTGAAAACTCAAGTCTGTGTAGCTCTCAACCTGGAGGCTACCTTCTCAATATATCAGTAAATGATCCTTAGTGCTTCTCAAGTACTTAAGGATACACTTTGCTGCCTTCTAGTGTTCTAAACCTGGATCTGCCTGATACATGTTCGTGACATTCAGAGCATGTGCTATATCAGGCTTGGTACATAGCATCGATACATAATAGACCCTATCGTTGAGACATAAGGTATCGTATTCATATTTGCCCTTTCATCAGGAGTCTATGGGGACATACTCCTAGAAAGTGATATTTCATGTCTCATCGGTATGAGACCTCTCTTAGAATTCTCCATGTCAAACTTTTTTGACAATAGAGTCTATGTACCTAGACTGGGACAAGCCAAACATCCTTTTGGATCTATCTCTATAGATCTGGATCCACAAAATATAGGATGCTTCCCCTAAGTCTTTCATGGAGAAGTTTCTGGATAGCCAAGCCTTTACTGTGGAGAGCATTCATACATCATTCTTAATGATTAGGATGTCATCCACATATAGCACCAAGAAGTGATAACGCTTCCACTTACCTTCCTGTACATACAAGGCTCATCTTCGTTCTTAACGAAGTCATAAGATCTGATCACCTCATTAAATCTTATGTTTCAACTTTGGGAAGCTTGCTTCAATCCATAAATTGATCTAAGCAACATGCACACTTTATCTGGACTCTCTTTGGATACGAATCCCTCTAGTTGTATCATATACACCTCCTCCTCGAGGTTGCCATTGAGGAATGTTATTTTGACATCCAACTGCCAGATCTCATAGTCATAATGTGCTGCAATGGCCAAAATAATTCTAATGGACTTAAGCATGACTACAGGTGAAAAAGTTTCGTCATAGTCAACTCCTTGTCTTTGATGATATCCTTTAGCTACCAGTCTTGCTTTATAGGTCTCTACCTTTCCATCCACTCTGATCTACTTCTTGAAGATCCATTTGTAGTCGATGGGTACAATACCCTCAAGTGCATCCACAGTGTTTCAAACCTTGTTAGAGTACATGGAATCCATCTCAGAATTCATGGCTTCTTACCACTTCCCGGAGTCTATACTCATAATAGCCTCCTCATAGGTCTAAGGATCAACATCCTGAGAGTCATCTCCACTGATATGTCTCACATATCTTTCAGGAGGGTGAGATACTCTACTAGACCTACATAATGTTGGAACTTGTGTGTTAGGTACTTGAACAGACTCGGGCTCTTGAATGATGCTTGAGCTAGGTTCTCCAACCTTGCTCAATTCTATCTTGCTCCCACTATTTCCACCAAGAATATGTTACTTCTCAAGGAACATGGCTCTCTTAGCAACAAAGACCTTTTGGTCCTCGGGATGATAGAAATAACACCAATAAGTTTCCTTTTGGTATCCCACGAATGTGCATCATTCTATCCTTGATTCTAACTTATCGGGGTTGTGTCTTCTAACGTGGGCATGACAGCCCCAAATCTTAACAATATTAAGATTGAGCTTCTTTTCTTTCCATATCTTATATAGCATAGACACTACCGACTTTGATGGAACTCTGTTCAAAAGGTAAGTTGCGATCTCTATGGCGTACCTCCAGAATGAGACGGGTAGATCAGCGAAACTCATCATGGACTGCACCATGTCTAACAGCGTGCGATTCCTCCTTTCTGATACACCATTGAGCTGAGGTGTATAAGGAGGTGTCCTCTAGGATAGAATCCCATTGTCCCTGAGGAAATGGGCGAACTCTGTACTCAGGTACTCTCCTCCTCGATCTTATCGAAGAGTTTTAATACTCTTTCCAATTTGGTTCTCTACCTCATTTTTATATTACCTGAATTTCTCAAAGACATCAGATTTATACTTCATTAAGTACACATGTCCATACCTAGAAAAATCATTAGTGATTTTTGATATCAACTAATTATCAAACAAGAGATAGAACTAATATTTTTGATAATAGAGGGAATAAAATAGCATGCATCTAATGCAATAATAGCTCCACCAAGCAGATGTAGGGTGACCTCTCCAACAGTAACTGTAACAACTCTTGCTCCATTACCCATCTTGAGCTTCATCTCGCCTCTGGCCAATCTATTAGGTCTTGCCAGAACCTGCAACGAATTATAGATATGATAAACACTCCCGGTATCTAATACTCATGTGTTCTCATGAAAATTTGACAAGTAGAGACTGCTCATGAATATATCTGAAGCTTCTCTAAGCTTCTTTTCGCCTTATCTGCAAAGTAGTCCTTACAGTTTCTCTTCCAATGCCCGTATTAGCCACAGTGGAAGCACTGTCCTTTGTCCTTTCCCGGGTATTTCTTGGCAACCTTTGCCTTACTTGATCTTTCTTTGCCCTTGCCCTTCTTAAGGGTCTTACTGGTCTTCCTTTTCTTTTTGGTCTCACTAATATAGAGAACTGGCTTCTCCTTCTTGATGGTACTCTTAGGTTCCCTCAACATATTGAGGAGCTCAGGGAGAGTCACATCAAACTTGCTCATGTTAAAATTCATGATGACGTGAGAAAAGGAATCTGGTAGGGACTGAAGTATAAGATCAATGCACAAGTTATCATCTAGTTCTATTCCTAGACCTGTGAGTTTCTCGATCCACTCTATCATCTTTAGGATATGGTTCTCAACCGATATCCCTTCTGTCATCCTGGCTTGGAAAAGTCTCTTAGATATCTTATATCTTTAAGTTCTTCCGTGTTTCTTAAACAGCTGGCGGAGATGAAGAAAGATAGAATATACATCCATGCTCTCATGTTGCCTCGCTTACCCCTTCTTCCGGTGTGGGCACAATTGTAATCATTTATGTACTTCACATAGCGAGCAGTCTCATCCTCGCTTGCCCCTTCTTTCGGCGTAGGCACAATTGTATCAAGGACGTATGTGATTTTCTCCGTCGTGAGAATAATTCTCAAATTGCAGAGTCAATCTATATAGTTTGGACCAGTGAGGCAGTTGCATCAAGTATGTCGCGTAGGAGGTTTGTGAGCGATATGTTTATGACAAAACAAGATATAGCAAAAAATAAATAACATGCAAATTTTACAGAAAATACTAATTATGATATGGACTTATATCTTAATGTACTCAAACTATTTTCCTAGCGAATCATGTGACACCCTCGACACATGAGACGAAAGTCTCTGACCGACTCCTAGTGGGGATTAGGATCCAATTGGTGTCTTAATACAACCTTGAGGGACTCGACCAATTACACTAAACCCAAAAGGTAGGTAACTCTTACCAATCACAACTCCTTGTGATTCCTGTTATGTTCGGCCTCCGAATCATCATGGTCTCGAGAGACTCAACCAACCATGATGTTCAATTAAGTCATCACCATCGTTACAAGATAAGTCTAATTTAATGATATGCCCTCGAGGGACTCGACAAAGCATATAATGTCCTTAGGTCACCAGTGACATCTCTATGATGTAGGTAAGATCTTGATTACGTAGATAGGTGAGCCTCGAGGGACTCGACTAACTCAACCTATGTCGTGATTTAATTTCTTTCTATAATGATGGAAGGCCACGTGGGTCAATTTTATTGCCTCACACTTACCGACTTAATATTATCATAGGTGGGGTTTTTATTTTGTATCAGTCTCATAATATGTCATGTAACATACATACATATTTAATATATATCTATATCACATGTATATATATATAGTAAGTGTAAAACACATATGCAAACCACGAGTTGTTGCAGTTACCGACTTAATATTATCTTAGGAGAGGTTTTTGTATCGATCTCCTAATATGTCATGTCACACACATATATATTTAATATATATCTACATCACATGTAAATATATATACATACATATATCTAGTAGGTGTATAACGCATCACATATGCAAGCCACGGCATCGTGGGTCCCGTTGTAACCTCCACGCTCCCGCTGCGCCTCTTCATGTAATTATAAATAATCACAGGCACATAAGCCCAACAATAAACGAGAAAAACGTAGGATCGCAGGCCCCAATAATAATAATAATCATAATTACACACATCACAACATATGGCTCATGATCATCCATTCATATCATACATCACATGTACATCACATCATATGTAGAATTACTAGATATATATAATAATTAATTAAATTATTTAATTAATTATTTTTCTGGAAATCAGGACATGCTCAAAATTTTTATAATTATCAAGGGTATTTTTGTAATTCTGGATGAGAGGACAATCCTCGAAATTTTTAAAATTATCAAGGGTATTTTCAGAATTCTGTATATGAGGACAGTCCTTGAAATTTCTAAAATTATTGAGGGTGTTTTCGGTTTTCTGAATGAGAGGATAGTCCTCGAAATTTCCAAAAATGTTAAGGGTATTTTTGGTATTCTGGATGAGAGGACAGTCCTCAGAATTTTCAGAAATGGTGAGGGTATTTAAGGAATTCTGTATAAAGGGGACAAAGCTGAAATTTATTAAATTCTGAGAGGCATAACCATCTTTTTCTCAAAAAGATGCCCTAGCCCTCCTTCACCCTCACTGCGCCATCGTCGCTGCCCTTACGCAAGCAGCGGCTGCCCTTTGCGGTCGGCAGCCACCCTGCCAAGGGGCGGCCACCCCTGCGTATGGCGCCACCACCCCTACTGGCGACCGCCCCTACGGGCTGGCCGCAACCGGCCGTGCCCGTGGGTGGCCGCCCCCTTACAGGTAGCTAGGCCATGGCCGGCCGCCGCGGCCAGCCACCTCTGCATGCAGACAGCATGCATGTGGCTGCCCCTCCCCTACAAGCAGTGCCTACTTTCGTTGCCAATCGTTGTAACAAGCGCGTAGAACAGTTCTAGGCAATTTAATCTCATCACACGTAGTTTAAAACCAATTTTCACACGAAAACCATGGCTCAGATACCACTATTGGGAAACCTCAGCGGGTGCATCACATGTGCAGCAGAAATCAAAATAAAAGCTAGTTTTCCACGCAGATCAAATCGTCGTCTAAAAGATTAGGGTCGCGAGAAAAAATCATAAAAACCAAAAAATCACGATGTGTGAGAGATTGATTTTACCTAGGGAGATTGTATATCCCTGTATTCCAGATTTAGATAGAGAAGATGAATGAGGTCAAGCATTGTCCTCTCTAGCGTTATCCACACGATAGATCTCTATAGCGAAACTCCTCCAATCTGATCTTGCAACTTTTGCTCAGAGGGAAGGAGGAGAATAGGTGGTGGTGGCTAAAGCTGCAGCCTATCAATCATGAGTCTTCCCTCCTATTTATAAAGAGCCACCAAAACCCTAGGGCACATGCCTGAGTGGGTATTGGATCTCCATCTAATAACCCACTAACCTTGCATTATTGGATCTCTATCTAATAATCTCCTTAAGCCTCTAATTGGGTCTTAAACATGGAGCCCATCAGTATAGGATCTCATCTAATGAGAATAGGGGCTAATTAGATCTTTATCCAATCCTCTATTTGCTGAAGCATCCACCATATTTATGTGACCCTCTAGGCCCGATACCGAGCTGGTCGCGAGTCACTCCCATCAGAACTCCTTCTGATAGTGAATTATTATCCCCATAATAAATCACTCGACTCATCGACTATGGACATACTAGGCCACTATGCCATAGTCCCCAGACGATACAGGGGGGATCAAATCCATCGGACTTGTTTGTCCACAGTTACCGTATATCTATAATCCCTCATCCAACTAATATCCCAGAGATCATATATTGGACATGGTACTGTCAGGTCACATACCGAATCTGTTTGTCTTGCTCTAATCGGATTCTATCAGAGAACTCCTTCTCTCTCAATCCGAATGACCCTGGCCAGGGATTTGTCTGAGCAAGCATATATGGGATATTCCTCTCGTGATATCGAGAGTGGATGATCTTCTATTGACACTTGCCTTCGTAAGGTTGGCGACCGATCCCGATAATCAACTGTACCAGATTTGGAACTTTCCAAACCTATAAGTCTGACGTCAAAGAAAGAAGTACTCATATAAGACATCCTTGGTGTCTCAAGTCTAAGGACCAAATACACAACTGGTACTATGGAATTACTGTTTGACATTAGGTATCATTAACCATACAGCATTCCATAAGCGGATCAATCAGTGAACTCATTCTCCAATGAGCACCTGTACTATATCTTTAGTGTCTCCATATAAGTGGCTATGAGACCAGCCGCCTCCATCATATGAACGTGTATATAGTACACCGATCTGTCCTGTTATCTCGATGTCCCTCTCGAGTAACCTATGATCGAGATTATTTAGGATCTGTGTTTAAAGGTGAATTGATCTCATTATCGTGATCTCATCACGATCCAATTCTCATTGCACAGAACCAAGAAGATCACAATATATATGCTATATATAATATAATATGAGAATATGCCAATATTAATCATAAGCAAAAAGATCATACAACATGTCACACATGCCATCACTCATGTGATTGGCTTGCAGGGCACCTGTAACCAGCAGATAGAATTATCATAAGTACTTAATGCAAGCTTTACGAATATAATGTTCTTGATGCATCCTTCATGGAAAGACATATCTAATATACCCAATTGCAAAAGCAAACATCTTAAACACTCCATGTATACTTCTCAGATAGAAATAATGTCTTTCTCAGACAAAACATTTGAAGCATTTGGCAAAAGCATCAAGCACTCAATAAACCCTTCATGAGCAGAAGCATTATAAGCGCCCAATACACTCTTTGTGAGTAGAAGAATCCCAAGCGTCTAGTACATTCTTTGCGAGTAAAAGCATCACAAGGACTTGATACATCTTTCACAATTAAAATCATCTCAAGATGTATCTTTCACAGACATAAACATTTGAAGACTAATGTGTTTTCTATAGACCAAAACATCTCAAGCATTTGATACATCCTTTCTAGATAGAAGATTTCAAACACCAGATACACTCTTTATGGATGAAAGCATCCTAAGTGCCCAATATTTCCTTCAGTGATAGAAACATATTAAGTACTTGATGAATTCTTCACAGACATAAGAATCCCAAGTGTCTCGATATGTCCTATATGGACAAAATCATCTCAAGCACTCGATTCATTCTTATGAGACATAAGAATCACTAGCACTTGATGTGACTTTCATAAGTAAAAGTATTCTAAGTACTTAATGCATCCTTCATGAATATAAATAATTATCTCAAGTACCTAATGCATCTTTCGCTAGTAGAATTCTCTCAGGCATCTGATGCATCGTTTGTGGGCATAAACATCTTGAGTGTCCGATAGATCCTCCATAAACACGAGTGTCCCTCCTAAGCAAGAATACTTCAATCGTCAAACACATTCCCCTTGAACCGAAAACCCTTATGCTACGTGAGATGGACAAGTCAATAAAAGGGGCTTACCACACTTGAGGTATGCAAATCAAACAAAAGAGAAGACTCACTCTCCTTGAGGCGAGTAGATCAGCCAAAGCAAAATTTTTGACTACCTAATGTAGGTAGGTTGGCTAAAACTTGAGCTCCTATTGTGTCGTATGGGTAGATCAATCAAACTTGGAACTCCTACTACTCGATGTGGGTAGGTCAACAAAGGCTTAAGTTCCTACTACCTGATGTCAGTAGGTCAATCAAGGCTAGAGCTCCTACTACCAGATATGGGTAGGCGAACGAAGGCTAGATCTCCTACTGCCTGTTATGGATATGTTAGCCAAAGTTGGAGCTTATATTACCCAATGTGAGCTAGTCAGCCAAGAGGTGAGCTCCTACGAATTGATATAGACAGGTCGACCTAGGGTTAAACTCCCTTTACTCAAGATGCCTACATCAGACTCAAATAAGCCCTTTGCTCTATGTACTTAGGTTGAGCTTGAGGGCTCCTTCTTTGCCGCAAGTGCCCGCTCAATAGAACCCCTCCCTCGATATGCCATTAGGTTCAAGGGGTCTCCTCTTATTCAATGTGTCTAGATCAAGCTCAAAGGCTCCCACTTACCTAATGTGCCTAGATTAGACTCTAGGGTTCTTTCTTATTCGATGTGTCTAAGTCAAGCATAAAGGAACCCCTTACGTAATGTGCCATGAGACATAAGGACTCCCCATTGCCTGATGTGCCTAGATTAGCTATAATGAGAGTTTGCTTGCTCGATGTGCCATGGGACATAAGGACTACTACTGCTCGAGACCCTTATCATGCACAAAAGGACCTTACCCAAAATACTATAATGTCATAGGAAATTTAACTAAATCATCTTGTGCAAAGCATTTAGTGTCTCTCTAAAGTGAATATTGTATCTCACCTTAGAAACAACCATCCAAGTCTAGTTGTGGGTCAATTTTCTTTTTTTTTAACTACTACCTGAATTTCCTATTTTGATTTCTTATTGAATATGATTTCTCATAAAATTATGGTTCTTTTAAGAAAATGATTATTGTACTTTTGTTATTTTTGGAAAGGCTTCTGTTTTGACATCGCTTATAGTTTTCATAGGTTTTCATCATAGCAACTTTACTAGTTCCTAATAAACTAATTTTTGAAGGTGCTATCTCATTTAGCTGATAAATATTTTAATAATTTATCATAAGATGGAGGGCTCAAATTCTGTTATCATCATTTATCCTTTATAAAAAAAAAAACTTATGATTTAAGAATCTTTTCATCTACCCATTTTCCTTGTCATCTTCTTTTACTAGGATTATGTCATCTGCTTTTGTTAGGATTATTTTTACTTTTCTTTTATTTATTTTTCCCCTTTTCTTATTGACTATAAGATTCAAGCCGATGAATTGACAATAAAAATCTTGTTTTGCCCTTAAAATTGCTATCTTGTGAGCATTCATGGTCACATCCATTGAACATGTGTAATAGCATTTTGATTTTAGGAGTTAAGCACATTAATTTTGTTTTCAGTTTTACCGTTAATATTCTTTACATTGTTGGAGGATTATATAATAGCAAATGAAACTAACACTTGCATGTAATTTTTCAATAGACAAGTACTGAATCAAACACTTCCAATTTGCATGGCACTAAGAGTTGCTTCTAGTGGAGGATGATGTTAGCTATGAGGAAGAAGAGTCTGCACTGCGATGAGACCCCAACAGAGACAACAACCCACTAAAAGGCCAAGTAAACAGTCACGAAGGTCCTCTCTCGTCACACCCACCGGTTTCATCGTTGCTCCCACCATGAACCTCCATGCCGTCGCCATCGTAAGCATCTAAAACCTGTAGATCGGGTAAGAACTGTGGAGCGTGAGCCATGGGAGTACGCAATTGGCGAGGAATTTATGCTTACGGGGCATCGTCCGGGCCTCTACATCGATCTCGAAGTCTTCCTGGCAGACTGGATAGCTTAAACTCTCCTCAATTTTCATGGTAGGCATCGCTAGCACAGTTTTGTGACTATCTAGATCGGTCTCCTCCTGATGCTACAACAGGAGATCCAGTCGAGGTCCTAGAAAGAAATCCCACGAGGGAACACCTGAGCTTCGTCCTTGTGACAAGTTAATATCCAAAGATCTAGTGGTTTGTACCTTGCGCTCCCTGATGATCACCATTCAGCTCTCCTACACATGACCATTCCAGAGGGCTTGGAGCAACTGAAGGATGGCCAGGAGACTCCGTCGTCTCCTGAATAGGGTTTGCATCCGTAACCTAAGGCATTGCGAGGAACCACCGTGGAGCATGTTGAACCAAAATGAAGCCGCAAGATTAAGGTGTCTATCGATTCTGGGTCAGTGGCTATGTCTAATCCTTCCCCACTCATTTCTTCCATAAACACACCATTACAAATTGGGCATTTGATGTCCTCTTCCATGATCACGTTCACCGTTCTCCAGCACATGTTGCACCAACATCTAGCAACTGGAGGTTCTTCCATCACTCACTGCCTTGCTATACCACACTTCATGAATCTGAATGATCACAAAAAAGACATGCAGTAAGCAATAGAATAAAGAGGAAAAATCATGACATGTAACCAATATTTTGGATCATCTCAAATTTGCAGTAATTCAATCAACAAATGCAGCTGTATTTCTTTTCTTTCATGGCAATATATATGAATTAGAACGGCAAGATCTCTAGTTGAAGAATAATACATGTGACATAGATTCCTGGGGGAATATGCAAAGGATCATACCCAAGGTTGGTATGAAAAATAAGAGTACCTAACAACTTCAAACCGAGTGAGCAAATATATCAACCATGTCAAATGTCATATCATAGCCATTATAGTATCATAAGTCAGAATATTTTGGACACTATCTGAATGACAGATAAAGAAATAGTCTAATCATCATCGGAAAGGAAACAAAGTCCTCCTAAGTCATCTTATTCATCACATTAGATATTTTGGTCACATAGCCCATATCAATTATAATTTCTACTAAATTTATTCAAATTCATCATAAATGTGGCATATAGATATTCAAATTTCATTCTTTATCAATTTGAAAAGCATCAAATTTATAGGTCAAAATGAGCTACACCGAGTCGAAGGCCAGACCCGAATAACCAAGCTGTATTGTTGGGCCATTGGCGGCGTTTGAATCCAACTTTGTCCTACACTTGGTTCAAGCCTGGGCACTGATCAAGCTTGGGTTGACTTGGTCCAACAGGTGATCTAACTCAAGAAAAATCCCAATTCAAACAATTTCCGTTGATTCCAATTTCATTCATTTTTTCAACCATAATTTAATTAAATAACTAATTAACATATGCAATGAACAATCTAATTTAATATAACATGAAATTATGGTGGAGTCAACAACAATAAACAAATAAATTTAATTAACATATGAAATCTTTTAATCAACATCAATATAACAAATTTTAATATTCAACATGCTGCAAAATTATTAATTCAACTTAAACATAATTTGATTGAAAATAAAAGGGCATGGAATTCATTAACTAGAATAATCAACATGTCAAATTAATTAAAAAAATTAAATAATCATAGATAATGGATAACCATGTGAAATTTTATAAATATTGATTATTTATCATGGTTCAATGCTTTAAAAGATTAAAAAAATAATAAAATTCATACATCTAAAGTTTTAAAAATAATAAAATAACTAAATCAAAGAAAGGCTGAGGACGTACCTCTCCACAATAATATAATCCTCTTTGTACCCTCCCACTATCATGCAACCAACGAGGAACATGAGAGAGCTGGCTAGACTAGTGTCTCTAAACTAGGAGAGGGAGCTTTCAAAAGATAACAACTAAAACATTATTTTTGGATCAATTATTAAATAATTAGTTTAGTATCTAGCCTAACCCGTTCATCCTTAAAAAGAAGCATAGTAAACCATTTCCTTAATTTTAAATTTTAGAAATTAGACTAAATAAGATAAATTTTTATCTAAGGTAATATTAAATTTTAGAATGAGGGCTTCTTTTTATGTGAAGGGGAGGTAATCAAGCTGCAGTCCGTTGGTTAGATGCAGAATGGTGGAGGAGAAGATCTAAGTTAGAGAACCAAAAAAAGTCGACGGTTCTTGTACTTCCTCTTTATTTATTTGAGATGAAAACCTTTTCTTTTCTTTTGATGGATTCATGTCCTTTAAATTTCAACTATTTGAATATTCTCCCTTCCTAATTTTGTAATCTTTAATTTTCTTTTCTAAGCGATTGTCATCTCTTTCTCTCTCTAATATTGAATATGTCTTAGGATTACTCAGTTTTATGCAAAAGGACTTTGATTTGAGTTAAAATTACTAAAATTAAAGGATTGATTGTTTTTTAATAACACTGACATCAAACACCTATTGATTAGAGCAAAATTGACTTCTCCAACATCGGACACATTGATATCGAAAACAAGTGCTAGTATAGGCACCTACTACATAAGAAAGCTATACATGTTGCATCATTAATCATATCACTGACAACTTCAATAGTAGTAATACCATGTCAATGACCAAACATCACCCTAGAGGCAATTAGGCCACATCACTTTCTAATCTTTTTTTATCCAAAAGATCCTGAAAGAATTAATTCCCCAAGGATTTCGATTATCAAACCTAGAGATATTTGATCGGAACACCAATCTTGAGGAGCATGTGGAGAAATTTTGGGCACAATTAGCCCTCTATGCTATGTTATGCCTTGATATGTTGGTAATTATTAATCACATTTTAGGGAGTGACTCATGAATGGTTCTCTTGCCTTTATCCCATGTCCAAATCTATATTCCCTTAGCTCACAGTTAGGGTTACTTTTTGTCAACGATCAAAGCTAATTGTGACCACACTCCTAGTGATCCACCAAAGGGAGGAGGAACCCATGCTAATTATGTCTTTAGGTTTGTTGTTGAAGTGCATAAAGTGACTAATGCACATCCATCAATCATAATTCCAACCTTAAGACTTTATAGGTTAATATGGTCGATCGCCAAAAAGACTTCAACTACCTTTTTAAATTTTTTTATAATGAGCAAATCAACATATTATCACAAAGTCTCTTATCACATGTGAGAGGAAGGACGAAGGCAAAAATACCCAAGGGATAAAGAATTATCACGAGCTCAGTAGTTATCGTTCAGAATATTCAGACTTGCAAGGGAAGGATCCTTTTAAGTGGTAGGAGACTTTACTACATTAAATGACTCTTGAGAGGAAGCTTTTCTTCTACAGCGAAAAGAGAATGTACAAGGACCCTCACCTAATATATCATTCCTAGTAAATTAAAACAAAAGTTAGTATTGTAAATTTCATAGATATCATAATCATGACACTCGTAACTAAAAAGGAATAAATTGAGAAATTCATATGATACCACAAAAAGTTTTAATTCTAACCTTATATTCATATATTACTTGAAGATGTCAAAAGGCTTATTTGTTGAATTTTCTTTTTAGAAATAAATTTATTATTAATGTAAGTGTAAAAGTTACATTTGGTTGGATCACTCAAAGCTCAATCCCCTATAACACAACTCCAGCTCAATCCCCTATAACACAACTCCCTTCTCTTCATGAGGTAAAACCTCTAGTGAAGTTTCAAGATTATCATTGAAGTGCAATTTTTGTTGGGAAACTAAGTGGAAGCATTACATGCGTAGTGAAAGATTAAAATAAAATATATTTTTCATGCAGATCAAATCGCCATGTAAAAACTTCGATCGCGAGAAAGTCGTAAAATCAAAAAATCACATCATGTAAGAGATTGGTTTACCTAGGAAGATTGTATATCCTTATTTTCCAGATCTAGATCAAGAAGATGAAAGAGGTCATACGTCCTCTTCTCTAGCGGTATCCATACGATGGATCTCTACAGTGATACTCCTTCAATCATAATCTCAAGTTTCGTAATTCTTGCACAAAGAGAGGGAGGGAGGGTAATATAAGGGGTGGCCAAAGCTACAGCTTATCAACTATGAGCCTCCCCCTTATTTATAGAGAGCCACAAAAAACTTAGGGTTCCTGCCTTAGTGGGTATTGGATCTCCATTCAATTACCCGCTAATATTATATTATTGGCCTCTAATTGGGCCTCATGTAAGGAGCCCATCAGTGTAGGATCTCATCTAATGAGAATAAGGGGCTAATTAGATCTCCATCCAATCATCTATTTATAGGAGCATCTATTATATGTGTGTGACCATCTAGGCCCGATACCGAGTTGGTCATGAGTCACTCCCATCAGAACTTCTTCTGATATAGTGAATTATTATCTCTATAATAATTCACTCAACTCATTAACTATGGACGTACTAGGCCATTGTGCCATAGTCCTCAGATGACACAAGAGAATTGAATCCATCAAACATGTATGTCCATAATTATCGTGTATCTATAATTTCTCATCCAACTAATAGCATAAAGACTGTATATTGGACATGGTACTGTCAGGCCATATACGGAATCCGTCTAAGACTGACTCTAATCGGATTCTCTCGGAGAACTCCTCTCTCAATCCGAATGACCCTGGCTAGGGATTTGTTTGAACAAGCATACAAGGGAGATTCCACTCGCAATATTGAGAGTAGATGATCCTTTATTGATACTCAATTGTCTTCGTAAGATTGGCTATTAATCCCGATAACCAATTGTACTAGATCTGAAAATTTCCAAACCTGTAAGTCCGATGTTAAAAAAAGGAATACTTATACAAGACATTCTTGGTGTCTCAAGTCTAAGGACCAAACATACAACTGGGACTATGGAATCGATGTCTGACATTAGGTATCATTAATTATACAACATTCCAAAAGCGGATCAATCAATAACTCATTCTTCAATGAGCACCTATACTATATCCTTAGTGTCTCCATATAAGTGGTTATAAGACCAGTCACCTCCATCATATGAATGGGTATATAGTATACCGATCTTTCCAATTATCTCGATGTCCCTCTTGAGTAACCTATAACCGGGATTATTTAGGATATGTGTTTAAAGGTGGATCGATCTCATTATCGTGATCTCATAACGATTCGATTCTCATTGCATAGAACCAAAGACATCACAATATATATGCAATAGATAATATAATATGAGAATATGTCAATAATAATCACAAGTAAAAAGATCACGTAACGTATCACATGTGCCATCACTCACGTGATTGGCTTACAAGGCGTCCGTAACCAACAATCTCCTACTTGACCTAAATATAATCACCTATGTGTTTGATCCCCATCAGACCCTTGTGACGCTCAAAAATAATATGAGCTAATGGCTTCGTTAATGGATATGCAATGTTATCTTCGGATGAAACTCTTTCTATTGGTATATCTTTTCGGGCTATGATCTCTCTAATTAAGTGGAACCTCCTCAGAACATTTTTGATGAGACTTGGGTTCCATTGCTAGAGCTATCGCCTTATCGCCATCGTAGTATATAGGAATCAGCTCCACACTGCTTGGTTTGACTCCCAAATCCCTGATAAACTTCTTCATCCATACCCCTTCTTTTGTTGCTTCAGTTGCAGTAATGTTTTCTGCCTCTGTGGTCGAGTCATTAGTTGTATCTTGCTTAGAACTCTTCTGGCTTACTAATATTTCATTCAAGGTAAAATATACCATGAGTTTGACTTGCTATCATCAATGTCAGACTGAAAACTCAAGTCCATGTAGCCCTGAACTTGGAGGCCACCTCCTCCATAAACCAGTGAAAGATCCTTAGTCCTTCTCAAGTACTTAAGGATACACTTTACTGTCTTTCATTGTTCTAAACATAGATC
Organism: Ensete ventricosum; assembly: GCA_029747655.1. NCBI lineage: Eukaryota > Viridiplantae > Streptophyta > Magnoliopsida > Zingiberales > Musaceae > Ensete > Ensete ventricosum. The sequence continues at coordinate 19,462,197 of JAQQAF010000006.1, forward strand.
CGTCTGATACTTACTCGTGACACTCAAAGCATACGGTATATCAGGCCTAGTACGTAGCATATCATATATGATAGATCCTATTGCTGAGGTATACGGTATCATATCCATGTCTGCCTTTTCTTCATAAGTCTTTGGGGACATACTCCTAGAAAGTGATATTCCACATCTCATCGGTATGAGACATCTCTTGGAATTCTCCATACCAAACCTTTTGATAATAGATTCTATGTACATGAACTAGGATAAGCCAAGCATTCTCTTGGATCAATCTCTATAGATTCAGATCCTCAAAATATAAGATGCTTCCCCTAAGTCCTTCATGAAGAAGTTTTCGGATAGTCAAGCCTTTATTATAGAGGGCATTTCTACATCATTCCCAATGATTAAGATGTCATCTATATACAACACCAAGAAGGTGATAGCACTCTCACTTACCTTTATGTACACGCAAGACTAATCTTCATTCTTAACGAAGTCATAAGATCTGATCTCCTCATCAAATCTTATTTTCCAACTTCGGAAAGCTTGCTTCAGTCCATAAATGGACCTGAGTAACCTGCACACTTTATCTGAACTATCTCTAGATACGAATCCTTATGGCTGTATCATATATACCTCATCCTCGAGGTTACCATTGAGGAATATCATTTTCACATCCATCTACTAGATCTCATAGTCATAGTGTGTTGCAATGGACAAAAGAATTCTGATGGAATTAAGCATAGCTACAGGTGAAAAGGTTTCATCATAGACAACTCCTTGCCTTTGACGATATCATCTACCAGCCTTGCCTTATAGGTCTCCACCTTTCCATCCACTTTGATCTTCTTCTTGAAGATCCATTTGCAGCTGATGGGTATGATACCCTCAGGTGCATCAATAAGGTTCCAAACCCTGTTAGAGTACATGGAATCCATCTCATAATTCATGGCTTCTTGCCACTTCCCGGAGTCTATACTCATAATAGCCTCCTCGTAGGTTTGAGAATCAATATCCTGATAGTCATCTCCACTGATATATTCCACATATCTCTCAGGAGGGTGAGATACTTGTTGAATCTCAGATTTTGATGATAAAATTAATTGATAAGTGTTTGATCTAACAAGATTGTTAGAGTTAATTGATGCAGGATTAACTACGATTGAGAGAAGATTAGAATTAGAGGTTTGGCCAAAGTCAAGTCCAAGCATTAGGCCAGGGTTCGGATGATGCAGTTAGGAATTCGCCTGGAGTGCATCGGGAGCTCACCGAGGGTATCAAGAGCTTGCTAGGATAGCGCAAGGAAGTTCACCAGAAAAAGATCGAGATTCACCGGAAGATTATCGGGGGTAGCTGAAAAACTTATCGGAAGTTGGGAAGGTCTTAAAGTGGACCCAGGATCAAGCTTAGGCATCGGGCCAAGGATTAGACGATACAGTGGGAGCTCGTCGGGAGTTCGCTAGGACTTCGCCAAAGGTATTGGGATGATCGCTAGGAACATAACGAGAGATCACTGGAGGAAGACCGTAAGACTCACCGCAAGGAATGCCGAATGTTGCCGGATTGCGGGAGTGAGGTCATAAGCTTGGTGGTCATATTTGACTGTAATCTTTAAGTCATATGTTACAATTGAGTCCTAAATAAGTGTGATTTGGAAGGAATCCAAATCAACTCAAAGAGGCAATCGGGTCAACTAAAAGGGTTTGATTGAGCTCAGGTTGAGTTGTTAGAATCTTTGCGAATTCTAAACTTGAGGTGATCTCTATAGGGGATCGGCCTCCTTGGAACTCTATAGGGGTTCCACCCTCCAAGTTGCTGCTCAAAGGCTGCAAAAAATATTCATCTATTCATGATGAAAAGTAGATGTTACAAGGCTATTTATAGGCCTTCGAAACCCTAACTCCTAATATGACTCCCACTCTAAGACTCCTACTCCTAACAACTCCTAATGTAACTCTAAGTAGCAACCTCCAAACTAATCCTAACATAACTTGACCCACCCAGGCTGGCGACTGAACCAATTGTACTCAGATTTTTCAAGTGACTTTGAATTTTGGCTTCAAATTTTGAAGTCATTTGGGGCCTATAAATATCCCAAGTTTTTTTGTATTTCATACAACACTTTTGGGATAAAAATTCTAAGAAAAACTTGTATGAAGTGTAAGAAAAAGAAAAGGGGAAGGGAGTGAGTTAAGAGTTGTAAAGTTCTTGTCTCCCTTGTAAGATTATAAGGGTTTGATCTTCACCCAAAGGAGATCAATAGTGGACGCTGGTGTGCCTCAAGGAGGACGACTCGGGAAGTGGACATAGGCCAAGATTGAGACCGAACCACTATAAATTGTAAGTGTTCCTTAATTATTTCATTTACTACTTACAATTGTTGGGTTCTTAGTTGTGTTCAACAAAATATCAAGTGATGCTTATAATTTTATTTACTTCTTGAAAGCAAGGTTTCAAGTCAAGCACTTCCAAGAAATTTAGCATTTTATTTTCAATCATTCACTTGCTTTACTTGAATGAAAAGCTTTTGATTTTCGTATCTTGCTTCAAGCGAAAAGTTTTCATTGAAAAAAGACTTTACACTTGCACTAATTCACCCACCCCCCTCTAATAGTGCCAATTGGTCCTAATAGTTGGTATCAGAGCAATGTCTTACTCTTTGGACTAAACACCCACTAGAGTAAATGACTTTATTTGACATGAATGAGAGTCAATGCATCACAAGTCCTCCTATGTTCAATGGGATAAACTACACATCCTGAAAAATTTGAATGCATATCTTTTTTATTTCGATAGATTTTGATCTGTGGTGTATTGTTGAAAAAGATTTTTAAAAGTCATCCAATCTAATAAATGATTGGAATGATTATAAAAAATAAATATTTTCTTTAAATGCCTTGTATTATGCTCTAGATATAAATAAATTTGATCAGATTTCTTCTTGTGATTCGGCTTTTGATATTTAGCACACATTGAAAATCACATATGAAAACATAATTAATCTAAAAGAATCATTACAAAAATGAATAAGAAGAATACCTTCCTAAGAATTTGATATTGAGAACCCAAGAACACCTTTCAAAAAATCGGAAGGAAGTGGAACTAAAGAGAACATATGACTCCTCAGGTGAAATCTCGAGTAATGTGAACTTTGAACCTTTGACACATGAATCGGATAAATTAATCAACATAAACTATAAAAATGATCTAAAGATGGATAAAACCTCTTGCTATGAATGCAAGAAACCAATGAGCTCCAAAGATGAAGTGCACAACCAAGAAGTGGAAAATCTTGTGCATATGGCGATCCAAGATGAGGTTAGTGATTCATTAAATATTTATTTTTTAGAATTATTAAATATGTTTCATGAATTATTTGATAAATTTAGAAAAATTAGCAAATCTTATAAGTTGCTAAAAAATAAACATGATTTGTTAGTTGGTAGATTTTATCAAATCCATAACTTATTAGCATCACATAACCCTTGTTCGAAATGTGAGATGCTAGATAGTATTAAAGAAGATATCATGCTTAAGACAATATTAGAAAATTTTAAAATTGAGAATAAATCTCTAAATATAATCCTTGCCAATAATAGTCATATTAATAGAAGAAATGACATAGGTTTTGTTGATAACATTCAATGAAAACCAACCACTTTTGTTAAAGGATATACCTTAAATTTGCTATTGAAAATCAAATGTAATTTTATGAAAAATTAGGACATAAGGCCAACATATTTATTTAAAAATTATAGTCCACATAAATTAATTTGCGTTCATAAAGGAACCATAAACTACCTTAAGCCATTAGAGAAAATTAGAAGAACATATCACGAAGGACCAAATATAAAATGAGTACCTAAATCTTTTTTTATAAATTTATCTCATAACAAGGCTAGAAGCACTAAATAATATTTTAGATGCTCAAGACATATAACTTGAGATCTAACAAGCTCACTAGTCTAAATACTAACAAGATAAATTATTAAAAAATAAAAATGAATCTTCATTATGATGGTGCGTAACTTTTTCGTTGGATGCTAAAATTAAAAAGAAGAAAGATTAGCTAGCTTTAATGAAAAATTATGAACATGAAAGAGAGATTTTAATGATGATGAATGTATTGATTTGTGTACTTGTATTTGTGTATGTTGTCTTGAGATTAAATGACCAAATATTGAATTTGAAATTAAAAATCATATACAAAATATCTTTTCTTTAAAAGAAGAGCTTCTTGATAACATGATAGAATCTTCTAGTATATAAAAAAAATTATCATTGGATTTTGCGTGAAGAATATCTCATTGTAATGACTCTACTTTAAAAAATGATTTATTCATTTGGATTTATTTTATCATGACCTTGATTGATAATGCATAGTTAGAGCATATTAGTATGAAAATGTACTAGAACTAAGAAACCTTAGTTATTGTTAATGAAAAATATTTATGTTGAAATTTATGAAAATGAGTTTTTGTTGACGATATAATAGTTTCTATGAATTGAAAGGTAATATATATATATATATATATATATATATATATATATATATATATATATATATAATAACCCTCTTGACTCCCAAAGATATTTATCCAAACAAAGACCTTTTTATATGAGTCTATATTTATCATGGTTATGACTAAAAATTTTTCTAAATAAATCATGATATTCTAAAATACTTCTAATGATTGATTTGAAATATGTTGCATGATTGAATATTAGATCATTCTTGAATTGAGATTTGAAATAAATAATGTTTTTTTTAAATGAGTTTGTTAACTCCTTGCACTATGTATAAAGAGTTAGACTCATCTAAATATTGGAACTGAGATTGGTTGAATTTTTGATTGAAGATGATTTATGTTCAATGAAACCATGCTTGATGATTTAATGATGCATAGTGATCATGCTTAATGAGTTTATATTTTAAAATTGTGCCTGATGATCTTTGTGATTTATGGCTTATTGATCTTTGTTGTAATAAACGTTTTTTTTTTGTTTTAAATGATGATGCATATTTTTATTTGGCTTAAAATACAAAAGACAAGCATAAAAAGAGAATACAATTTTCTTGAAAATTTCTCTATCTTAAAAATTTTTCAAAAAGAAATTAATGAATCGATTATTTTTTTATCTTTTGAACCTTGAAAGTGATTTTGATGATTTTGATTCTTTGAAATTGAATGAGTTTTTACTTATATCATGATTTTGATTCATCGGAATTATAACTTGAAATCTTTTATGAATCAAAATATCTTATTATATGTTCTCGTATGATTTAAAAGAAGATTTTTATATAAATCATGATCTTGACAACTTGAGATATCTTATGCATGAATCAAGTTATTTTATTTATTTCTCTTATGATTTGTCTCTTAATATTCATAATTTATCTTCATGGACTGTATATCTCATCACCATGTTAATTTTTCTTGATATATTTCATGTGATGATTTGAAAATTATTATAACGGGAAAAAATGTACACTATTGTAACCATCCCTTCTTTTTGACAATGACAAAGGGGGAGCAAAAATTTGCTAGCTTGCACTTCTCAAAAGAGAAGAAAGAACTCACTAGCTTGCATGTTCTAAAGTGATAAAAAATTTGTTCAATTGCTAAACTTTCGTATCTTAAAAACTTACTCTCCTTTTTTGTTGATAACAAAGGGGGAGAATGTATGATGATGTGAAATCATGTATGATGATCATGCATATAATGATGATTTTGAAAATATACATAATGATTTGGAATAATACTCATGATTTTGTTATAATGATATGATGTATTGCATATGCTTTTCAAAACCCCCTTCTATCTTCTTGTTTACAAAAAGGGGAGAAAATCTACATGAAGATAATGATTTGTTATTTTTCATATTTATTAGCTATATTTTCTTAAAATTTATATGAGAATGATTTATTGAGCTTATATTCAAAATTTTCTTTTAAAATTTTATATCTACAAGATTGAGGTTAAGAGTTAAGAATGCTAAATCATGAAAATATATGAAGTGCTAATCTAGATTTCATGAGATTATTCTTTTTTTATAATATTTTTTTAAAAAATTTCTCCATTTTTTATTGTTTACAAAAAAGGGGAGAAAAATTGCATGAAGATGATTTTTGCTACATTAGAAATACATAAGTAGTCTTTAAATCTCTTGGACTTTTGAGCTCATCTTAATATTCTATTTAAAGTTTATTAAGAGCTCTTCTTAATGATGTTGTCACAACTCCTTCCTTGTTTTTCTCCTTATTAATCATGAAGGAGAAGAAAATTTTATAATGCATATTCTATTTTACTAAGGGGGAGTAATGTTATCATGTGCTTTGAAATTATTAGCTATACATTTCACCCTTTTGTTGATGACAAAGGGGGAGAAATGAACATTGATGACACATAATACTGATGATATACTTGGATAACTTAGATATTGATGCATAATTCTTTTTGAAATTCATGATTCGATGACTTGATGTAAATTCTTATTGAAATTTTCTTGAAATATGACTTGATGTTGTTAGAGTTGATTGATGCAGGATTAACTATGATAGAGATAAGATTACAATCAGAGGTTTAGCCAAAGTCAAGTCCAGGCATCATGCCGGGGTTCGGATGATGCAGTTGGGAACTCGCCCGGAGTGCATCGGGAGCCCGCCGAGGGTATCAAGAACTTGTCAGGATAGCGCAAGGGAGTTCGCTGGAAAAAGACCGAGACTCGTTATAAGATTATCGGGGGTAGCCGAAAAGCTTACTGGGAGTTGAGAAGGTCTTGAAGTAGATGTGTTGGCCATTATGATTGTAATTAATTAAGTCATAGTTAGCATTATGCAGGTTAACCATGATAGGAAAAAGAAATTACAGATCAGACATGGACCCAGGATCAAGCTTAAGCATCGGGCCAAAGATTAGATGATACGGTGGGAGCTCGCCAGGAGTTCACTAGGACTTCACTGAAGGTATCAGGAATATCACTAGGAACACGCCAGGAGATTGTCGGAGGAAGACCGTAAGATTCGCCACAAGGAATGTCGGAGGTTGCCAGATTGCAGGAGTGAGGTCGTAATCTTGGTGATCATGTTTGATTGTAATCTTTAAGTCGTAGGTTAAGATTGAGTCTTAAATGAGTGTGATTTAGAAGGAATCCAAATCAACTCAAAGAGGCAACCAGGTCCACTAAAAAAGTTTGATTGAGCTAAGGTTGAGGTCAATTGGTTGATCAAAGAATTGGTCAACATGTGGTTCAAGTCGGGATTGGAAAAGTGAAGAGAATCACTTTTTCGGGATTCTCGGCAGATGAACCACCGGTGACTGACAGTTGTACCGTCGTCGCCTAGGATTTCAGGTGACTGTCAGCGGTTGAATCGCCCAAGCCGACGGTTCAACTGCCCATACCCTGGATTCTGGGTACTTTCGGTGGTTGACCCGCCCTGGCCGGCGGCTGAACCATTGGTACCCCGAAATTTTTTAGTGAGTTTGAATTTTGGCTCCAAATTCTGAAGTCATTTGGGGCCTATAAATACCCCAAATTTTCTTACATTCCATACAATACTTTTGGGATAAAAATTCTAAGAAAAACTTGTGTGAAGTGTAAGAAAAAGAAAAGGGGAAGGGAGTGAGCTAAGAGTTGTAAAGTTCTTATCTCCCTTGTAAGATTGTAAGGGTTTGATCTTCACCCAAAGGAGACCAACAGTGGACGTTGATGTACCTCGAGGAGGAGGACTCGGGAAGTGGACGTAGGCCAAGGTTGAGGCCGAACCACTATAAATTGTAAGTGTTCCTTGTTTCATTTACTATTTACAAGTCGGGTTCTTAATTGTGTTCAACAAAATATCAAGTGATGCTTCTAATTTTATTTACTTCTTGAAAGCAATGTTTCAAGTCAAGCACTTCCAAGAAACTTAGCATTTTATTTTGAATCATTCACTTGCTCTACTTGAACGAAAAGCTTCTGATTTTTCTATCTTATTTCAAGCGAAAAGTTTTCATTAAAAAAAGAATTTACACTTGCACTAATTCACCTCCCCCCCCCTCCCCTCTTAATGTTAATTGATCCTAACAATACTTTGCTAGACCTATGCAAAGCTAGAACTTATGTGCTAGGTACCTGAACAGACTCGGGCTCTGGAATGGTGCTTGAGCTAAGTTCTCCAAACTCGCTCAACTCTATCTCACTCCCATTATTTCCACCAAGAATGTGTTCCTTCTCAAACAACATAGCCCTCTTAGCAACAAAGACCTTCTGGTCCTCAAGATGATAGAAATAGTATCCTAAAGTCTCTTTAGGGTATCCCACAAACATGTACCATTCCATTCTTGATTCTAACTTATCGGGGTTGTGTCTTCTAACGTGGACAAGACAACCCAAAATCTTAACCACCTTAAGATCATACTTCTTTCTTTCCATATCTCATATGGTGTAGACACTACCGACTTTAATAGAACTCTGTTAAGAAGGTAAGCTGTTGTCTCTTGGGCGTATCCTCAGAATCAGACGGGTAGGTCAGTAAAACTCATCATGGATCGCACCATGTCCAATAGCATGTGATTCATCCTTTCTAATATACTATTGAGCTGAGGTGTATATGGAGGTGTCCATTGGGATAGAATCTCATGGTCCTTGAGGAAATGGATGAACTCTATACTCAAGTACTCTCCTCATTGATCAGATCAAAAAATCTTAATACTCTTCCCAATCTGATTATCTACTTTATTCTTATATTTCTTGAATTTCCCAAAGGCCTCAGACTTGTACTTGATCGAGTACACATGTCCATACCTAGAGAAATCATCAACGAATGCAATGAAGTATGAGTAACCACCTATAGCCTGAGTCGACATAGGACCACATACATCACTATGTATAAGTTCCAATAACTCAAGTGGCTCTCTCTTTAGTTTTACTAAAAGGAGAGTTAGTCAACTTCCCATGAACGCAAAGTTCATAAGTTGCATATGACACAGTCAAATGGATTTAAGTATCCATCTTTCATCAACTTTTGAATCTTTTCCTCATGTATATGACCAAGCCTACAATGTTATAGTTATGCATTGTTCACCTCATGTCTTTTCCTCTTAGATGTATTTATATTCATGATGTGTAGAGAAGTGTCTAACACATTTAAGTCATTTATCAGGATCCCTCTAGTGGTGATCTCATCATATATAATTATTGAATAACTATTATTCTCAAAAACTAATTTATATCAACTAATTATCAAATAAGAGATAGAAATAATATTTTTTGATAATAGAGAGAATAAAATAACATGCATCCAATGCAATAATAGCTCCATCAGACAGATGTAGGGTGACCTCCCCAATAGCAACTATAGGAACTCTTGCTCCATTGTTTATCTTGAGGTCTATCTCGCCTTTGGCCAATCTCTTAGGTCTTGCCAGAATTTGTAACGAGATATGATAAGCACTCCCCGTATCTAATACACATGTGTTATCATGAAAATATAACAAGTGGAGACTGATCAAGCTTCTCCAAGCTTCTGTTTCACTTTATCTGCAAGGTAGTCCTTACAGTTCCTCTTATAGTGCCTATCTTAGCCGTAGTTGAAGCACTGTTCTTTATCCTTTATCGGGTATTTCTTAGCAACCTTTGCCTTACCCGGTATTTCTTTGCAGTTGCCCTTCTTAAGGGTCTTAATGGCCTTCCTTTTCTTATTGGTCTCAACAATATCGAGAACTGACTTCTCTTTCTTGATGGTAGTCTCAGCTTCCCTCAACTTATTGAGGAGCTTAGGGAGAGTCACTCAAACTTGCTCATGTTAAGATTCATGATGAAGTGAGAAAATGAATCCAGTAGAGACTATCTATATACTTCAGATAGCGAGTGATCTCATCCTCACTTGCCCTTTCTTCTAGCGTGGACACAATCGTGTTAAGGACATATATGATTTTCTCCGCCATGAGAATAATTCTCAAATTATGGAGCCAATTCATGTAGTTAGGATTAGTGACGTAATTGGCATCAAGTATGCCATGCGAGGGGTTTGCAAGAGAGAAAAAAGATATAGCATAAATTAATAACATGCAGATTTTACAGAAAAACTAATTAAGATATGGATTTCTATCTTAATGTACTCCCACTATTTTCCTAGTGAATCGCGTGACACCCTTGGCATGTGAAACAGAAGTCTCCAACAGACTCCTAGTGGGGATTGGGATCCAATTGGCAAGTTAATACAAAATTGAGGGACTCAACCAATTACATTAAGCCCAAAAGGTAGACAACTCTTGACAATCACAACTCTTTGTGATTCCCATCACGTTCGACCTCTGAACCATCATGGTCTCGAGGGACTCAACCAACCATGATGTTCAGTTAAGTCATCACCATCGTTACAAGATGAGTCTGATTTGATGATATGCCCTCGAGAGACTCGACCAAGTATACCATGTCCTCAGGTCACCGGTGACATCTCTATGTCGTAGGTAAGATCTTGTTCACGTAGATAGGTGAGCCTTGAGGGACTCGACCAACTCAACCTATATCGTGATTCAATTTCTTCCTATAATGATGGAATTACATGAGATGATTTTAAATGCATGAGTAGTTATTAAACTTTTGAATATCCTCGAATATCTTGAAATTTTGAGCTTAATTTCAAATTTCATATCTATAAAATTTACATCTTTAAAATTGAATATTTTTGTGACATGATATTTTTCATTTCTCTACCTTGATTCTACCTTCTTATTCACACAAAGCAGAGAAAGGAAATCACTAGCATTTCAAGAGACTAATAAGTCTATTAATTAAAAAAAATACATTTTGAATATCTTGAAAGTGATTTTGATGATTTTGAAATTAAATGATATCATGATTTTGATTTCTTAGAATTATAACTTGAAATCTTTTATGAATCAAAATCTTTTGTTATGTGTTTTCATATTATTTAAAAGGAGATTTTTATACAAATATGAACTTGACAACTTAAGATTTATTATGGATGAATCAAGAGATGTTATTTTAATTGTTTCTCCTACAAATTTGTCTCTTGATATTGACAATTTACCTTCATGAATTATACATCTCATCACTATGTTAATCTTTCATGATATATTTCATGTGATGATATTGAAAAATGATGTAATGGGAAAAGTTTTGCACTACCTCTTTTTGATAATGTCAAAGGTGAGCAAAATTTGTTAGCTTGTAAAATTGCAAGCTTGAATAATGCAAAGGAAGCAAAAATTTGTTAGCTTGCACTTCCCAAAAGAGAAAGAACTTACTAGATTTATTTACTATATTTTCTTGAGATTTACATAAGAAAAATATGTTGAGCTTATATTCGAAATTTTATATATCTACAAGATTGAAGTTGAGACCTAGAAATGTTAATTCATGAAAATATACAAATTGCTAATCTAGATTTCATGAGATTAAGCTTTTTGTGATAAAATTTTTGAAAACCCTTTCTATGACTTGGTATTTTATGATTTCAAAAAATGCATGAAGATGTGCCACATTTGAAATTTACAAGAGATAATTTTTTATCAAGAGATGACTTCTGCTATATTTGAAATATAAGTAGTCTTTAAATCTTTTTGGACTTTTGAGCTCATCTTAATATTATTTTTAAAATTATTAAGAGCTCTTCTCATGATGAAATGATTCAACAACACCTCCCATGTTTATCTCCTTAATAATTATAAAAGGTATGGTTGATGACTAGAGATTAATTTTTAAATATATTAAATTTATTGAGAAAGGTATGTTTATTGACATGAAAATTTTTTATGCTCAATGACTTGAAAATCTTCTATGCACTATGACTTGAAATTTTCTATGACTTGAAAATTTTCTATACTCTATGACTTGAAAATTTTCTACGCTTATTGATTTGAAAATTTTCTATGCTTAATGATTTGAAGAAAAATTCTCAAATATTTTCAACTTTATGACAATCCTTGAAAATTCTTGATAAGTTGAAAAGTTTAAAAAGCAAATCTTTGTTATACTTGAAAGGTTATATGCTTGAAATGCTTATTGCTTTGATTTACTTGAATTCAAGGGGATGTGACTCTCTTGAATTTAAGTCTTCTATATTAATATATATACTAAGGGGGAGTAATGTCATCATGTGTTTTTTAAATTATTAGCTCTATATTTCATCTTTTTGTTGATGACAAAGGGGGAGAAATATATATTGATGACACGACCTTGAAAAATATTCATTGATAACACTTGATGATATAACTTGGATATTTTATAATTCATGATTTGATGACTTGATACAAATTTATATTAAAATTTGTATAGAATATTGATAATTTGAATTTAAGAGTGCGTGCTTCTCTTAAATTTAAGTGGTATGGTTTTAGAGGGAGTTAGGATTAACTCCTGTCATCAATTGATTTTCATCATAAAAAAAGGGGGAGACTATTGAATCTCATATTTTGATGATGAAATCAATTGATGAATTATTGATCTAACAGGATTGTTAGAGTTGATTGATGTAGGATTAATTACGATAGAAGGATTATTACAATCAGGATTGGCCAAGGTCAAGTCCATGCATCAAGTCGATGCGGTTGGGAACTCGCCAAGAGTGCGTCGGAAGCTCAACAAGGGTATCGGGAGCTTGCTAGGATGGCGCAAGGGTGTTCGCTAAAAGAAGACCGAGACTCACCGAAAGATTGTCAGGAGTAGCCGAAAAGCTTGCCGGGAGTCGAGATGGTTTTATAATGGATATTTTGGTAATTATAATTTTATTTAATTAAGTCATAATTAGCATCGTGTAGGTCTAGCTATGACAGGATCAATGAAGTTACAACCAGATGATGGACTAAGATAAAGCCTAGGCATCGGGCCAAGTTCGGATGATGCGGTGGGATCTCGCCGGAAGTTTGCTAAGAGATTCGCCGAAGAAATCGGGAAGCTCGCTGAGAACGCGAAGGGAGATGACCGAAAAGAAGACCAGAGGACTTACTACAAGATTGCCGGAGGTTGCCGGAGTATGTGGGAGTTAGGTCTTAATTAGGCTTAATTGGTCATTAAGTCTTGTAATCATTGAGTCGTAGTTAGAAGTTAGAATCCTAATTGAGTTGGATTTAGAAGAAATCCAAATCAACTCAACGAGACAACCGAATCCACTATTGGGTTTGGTTGAGCTCAATCAGTTGACCAAAGAGTTGGTCAACGTAAAAATCAAGTTGGAATTCAAAAAGTGGAGGGAACCACTTTTACGGAAATTTTGACAGGTAAACCACCGGCGAGCAGTGGTTGGACCACCGTACCACAAAATCCGAGTCGCGGTCAGTAGCTTTCGGTGGGTAAACCGCCCAAGTGGTGGGTGAATCGCCCGTACCATAGAATCTAGGCAGCGGTCAACTGCTGACATCGGGTAAACCGCTTGGGACGGCGAGTAAACCACCCTGTCACGAACGGACATTGCTGAACCGCAACATCTTCGCTCCATGAACCGTTCGTTGCTTTTTCTTGTTTGTACATATGTTTGGTAGCTTATTTTGCCTTGAGTTTATGCGTTTTTAACTAAGAAATGTGAGCGAAAGTAGTGTAAAAGGTTGTAGAATGGTCGTTCGCTGCACAGAGCCAAAACATCCCAAAACAGCCCTATTTTTGGGTCTTTTTTGTGTGCCACGACAATCTTTTTGGGCGGTGCAAAATGCCAGCCATTTTAGCACCTTGGAACCCCCCGGGTGGCACCGGGCTGGATGGGGCTCCAGGTATATGTCGGGCGTAGGCGTTCATCAGCAATTGAACTTGTCTTGCGTCCGATACCTTGGGAACCATCGTTTGCGGACTTGCGACCGTTCCTACAACCCTCCAAAGTCCTATTTTGCTCTCTTTCTCTCTTTTCTCAGCTGCACTCAAGGTGTTTGACAAATTACTTTTATAGCTTTCCGCTTTGCGAGACGCCGGGACGTGTCCGTCGCTCGCTTCTAAGCTAATCAACTTCTTCTTTGCAGGTCCTACGGGGCCTTAAGAGGTTGTAAGAGGGCTGACCCTGTGCGGACAGATAATGCTTTAGGCGTTTCATGACTTAGGCAATCCCAGCTAAGTCCAGAATAGTGGGCAAGGTTGCTTCACGACTTAGGCAATTTCAGCTAAGTCTTCGGGAGGGCCGCAAGGGTGCCGCACGGCTTAGGCAAATTCAGCTAAGTCCGTGACAGTGTGGTATCAGAGCAGGCAAGCAATTCAAATGAACAGCGAAAAAGATTTGCAATCTCGCCATGGAGAGACATCATGGTGAATCGAGCAAGATGGGGCAAGCGGGACCCTTGCTCCAAGCAACCGCAGGTGGGCTGCAAGTGCAAACTTGCTCATAAACTGCCGGAGCCACTTATGATGAGTGTGGCAGTGAACAAGATGAGCATGAAGTTAGGTATTCTCCATGAGGGGAGGAGGCGCCATCTGGAGCGCCAACCGGGAAGAAGGGCCACAGAGAGAGACTTACAATGGCGGAAAGCCGCCTCGATGTTCTTGAAGCGAGTGTGGAGGAACTCTACCAAGGCCAAGGAAGGCTACTTGGGGTAGAGAGCTCGCAAGAAGAAGCTGAATCTCGGATCGAGAAAGTTGAATCCCTGATTGATCAACTGATAGAGGACACCAAAGATTCCGTACGACATCTACATGAAGTTGTGGTGGAACTCACGGCTAAGGTGATGGTGTTAACAAAGACACTTGATGCAGGAGGGAACAACACCCCGCTGCGCCACCATAACACTTCAGAGCACCGGAGCCGCAGTGCTACGGAGGTGCTAGGGATGCCAAAGAGCTTGAAAATTTCTTGTTCGACATGGAACAGTATTTTCATGCTACAAGGCTCGATTCTGAAGAAACCAAAGTTGCGATAGCAACAATGTATCTGAATGGGGATGCAAAACTTTGGTGGCAAACCCGTTGGGAAGAGATCTAACAAGGTCGATGTCGAGTGGATACATGGGGAGACTTGAAGCGAGAGTTGAGAACTCAGTTCTTGCCCGAGAACACAGAGTTTGTCGCAAGAAGGAAACTGAGACAACTCCGCCAGAGTACAACAGTCCGAGACTATGTGAAACAATTTTTAGCACTGATGCTAGATATACGGGACATGTCTAAGAAAGATAAGCTATTCAGCTTCCTCGATGGCTTGAAGCCATGGGCACAACAAGAACTACATCGGAGGAATGTCACCGACGTAGTCGGGGCAATTGCAGCCGCAGAAAGGCTGACGAACTTTGTTTCTTCAGAGGATTCGAGAAAGAAGAAACACTCTTTGGGAAATCGCCCATCTAAATACTCTCGAGCGAAGGAGTCTGGGGGCGAGCAAAAGAAGAATAATTTCCACAAGGGACCGGACTCAAGAGGTAGAGTCCCAAAGTCTAGTGGATGCTTCTTGTGTGGAGGACCATACAAAGTGAGGGATTGCCCACAAAAACAGGCACTCAATGCTTTAACAGCATCGGTTCTACCCCATAAGTCAGATAAGGGCAAAGCTATCGCCCTTAGTTTGAGCAGTTCAGACTCTAGTAGCGACAGTGAGGCGTCGCAAGGACCCAGGATGGGAGCAATGCGTTTGTTGAATGTGTTGCGGGGTCAAGTGGGGGAGAACACAAAGGCAAAGCCACTGAAGGTAGGAAACAACAAGTTGATGTATGTAGACATCAAGCTTAATGGCCGAACAACCCGTGCAATGGTGGACACGGGTGCGACTCATAATTTTATTCCTGATCGTGAAGCTAAGCGACTGGGATTACTCTTGGAGAAGAGCCCAAGTCGTATGAAGGCGGTGAATTCAGAGGCCAAGTGGATCTCCGGACAAGCAAAAGGGATCTCCATCAAGATCGGGACATGGAGCGGGAGCACAAACCTGATGGCAGTGCCACTAGATGACTTCCAAGTGATTCTCAGAATGGAGTTTATGCACGCAGCGAAGTTGGTGCCAGTACCGTTCCTAAACTTCTTGTGTCTAATGGGAGGTGATGATCCCTGCATGGTTCTAGTTTCTCGGGGAGGAACCAAAGACCTACAACAAATATCGACTTTACAATTGAAGAAAGAGGTACGAAAGGGTGAATCAACCTTTGTAGCTGCTATAAAGCTAGAGACACCTGATGGGGAAGCCATTCAGGAACCTGCTGTTGTGGCGAACATCCTGAAGGAGTTCTCGGATGTGATGCCAATAGAGTTACCGAGAACTCTACCACCACATAGAGGCATGGATCATCGGATTGAGCTGGAGCCAGAAATTAAGCCTCCAGCGAGACCACCATACCGCATGGCCCCTCCAGAGTTGGCGGAATTGAGGAAGCAGTTAGATGAACTGCTAAGCGGTGGTCTCATCCGTAGTTCCAAAGCACCTTTCGGAGCTCCAGTCCTCTTTCAGAAGAAACAAGATGGGAGTCTCCGATTATGCATCGATTATCGAGCCCTTAATAAGATGACGATAAAGAACAAGTACCTTATCCCGCTCATCGCGGACTTGTTCGATCAATTGGGCAAGGGAAAGTACTTCTCCAAACTCGACCTTCGGTCGGGGTATTGACAGGTGCGCATTGCAGAAGGTGATGAGGCAAAGACTACCTATGTGACCAGGTATGGAGCATTCGAGTTCTTGGTGATTCCTTTCGGCTTAACCAATGCTCCGGCCACATTCTGCACTCTAATGAACCAGCTGTTCAAGGAGTATCTGGATAAGTTTGTGGTCGTCTACTTAGACGATATCGTCGTTTATAGCCAAACACTTGAGGAGCATGTTAGACACCTCCGAACAATTTTCAAAGTTCTCAGGGAGAACACCTTGTTCGTGAAGAGGGAAAAGTGCTATTTCGCCCAAACAAAGATTTTATTCTTGGGGCATCGAATCGGCAATGGTTCCATCAGAATGAACCAGTCTAAGGTGCAAGCTGTGGCAGACTGGCGAACACCAAAGAAGGTGCCAGAGTTGAGATCCTTCCTTGGGTTCGTCAACTATTATTAGCGCTTCATAGCTTGGTATTCGAAGCGAGCAGCCCCGTTAACGGAGTTGCTAAAGAAGGAGTAGTCCTGGAGATGGTCGGACAAATGTGAGGCGGCATTTCAGGACCTAAAGACTGTTGTGTTGGAGGAACCTGTACTCAGATTACCGGACTATGGAAAGTCTTTTGAAGTCCGTACAGATGCTTCTGATTTTGCTATTGGAGGAGTTCTTATGCAGGAGGGTCATCCGGTGGCCTACGAGAGTCACAAGCTCAACAAGACCGAGCGGCGATATCCTGTGCATGAGAAGGAGATAACAGCGATGGTCCACTGTCTACGAGTGTAGCGACACTACCTTCTGGGAGCACCATTTGTGCTAAGGACAGACAATGTCGCATTGAGTTACTTCCAAACTCAACAGAAACTCTCCCCAAAGCAAGCACGATGGCATGACTTCTTGGCTGAGTTCAACATGGTAATGGAGTACAAGCCCGGAAAAGCAAATGTCGTGGCCGATACATTGAGTCAGAAAGTGGAGCTAGTGAATGCTATACAGTTGGAGGGTGGAGGCCAAGCAAGTCAATTGCGCTCCAACTTCCTTTCCAGGATCAGGGATGGACTATACCAAGATCCTCAAGCAGTAACTCTGATGCAACTCATCAAAGAGGGCAAGGCACGACGATTTTGGGTCCAGGAGGGACTCATCTATACCAAGGGGAACAGAGTTTATGTTCCGCGAGCGGATAACTTGAGGCGTGAACTCCTGAAAGAGTGTCACGATTCCCTTTGGGCTGGACATCCGGGTATCCGCCGAATTATGGCTCTCGTGGAGAGGGCCTTCTATTGGCCGAAGATGGGGACAGATGTGGAGGAATATGTTCGAAAATGCCTTACTTGTCAACAAGACAAGGTAGAGCAACAGAAGCCAGTGGGACTTTTGGAGCCGCTACCCGTACCAAAAAGGCAATGGGAGAGCACTTCCCTGGACTTCATATCAAGCTTACCCGCAGTAGGGGGACTTGGATCGATACTTGTGGTAGTTGATCAATTTTCAAAGTATGCAACATTCATTGCTGCACCCCAACATTGCTCAGCGGAGGAGGTGGCTAAGTTGATGATGAAGAATGTGGTGAAGTTTTGGGGAGTCCCACATAACATCATTAGTGATCGAGATTCTCGATTCTTAGGACGATTCTGGACCGAGTTGTTCAAGTTGTTGGGATCTAAATTATACTTCTCCACAAGCCTCCACCCCCAAACGGATGGCCAAACAGAAAGAATTAACTCACTTTTGGAGTGATATCTTCGGCACTATGTAAGTGCCAACCAACGAGATTGGGTGAAGCTGTTGGACATAGCCCAATTCTCCTATAACTTGCAGCGGAGCTCTGCATCCAACAAGAGCCCATTTGAGATTATTATGGGACAACAGCCATCAACTTCTCACACCCTGGTTATTGGTTATACAGGGAGTAGCCCATCAGCCTATCACTTTGCAAAGGAATGACATCGCAATGCAGATATTGCGCGGGCTTACTTGGAGAAGGTGGCCAAGAAGATGAAGAAGTTGGCAGACTTGGGGAGGCGACCACAAGAGTTTAAAGTGGATGACATGGTGTTGGTGAAGCTCCAACCAGCATCACTCCAGTTCTTTAGGCACAGAGTGCATAAAGGATTGGTGCGCAAATTTAAAGGGCCTTTCCCAATCATCAGCAGAGTAGGCAATGTCTCATACAAGTTGCAACTGCCAGCATGGTTCAGAATTCATAATGTTTTCCATGCGAGCAACTTGAAAGCCTACCACTCAGATCCGCAAGATGATTCTCAAAATGTTCCAACTCGACTACCCCCCACCAGAGCCTCTTACGAGAAGCGAGTCGAAACTATTCTGGCGGATCGCAAGATAAAGCTACCCAATGGGGCACAACAAATCGAGTACTTGGTGAAGTGGCAAAAGCTTCCTCAAACAGAAGCCAGTTGGGAGCCAGAAGATGCCCTATGACATGAAGAAGCTCGCGTCAAAGCCTACCATCAAGCGTCGACGAGGGCGTCGACAGTTTAAGTGGGGGAGAATGTCACGAACGGACGTCGCTGAACCACAACATCTTCGCTCCGTGAACCGTTCGTTGCTTTTTCTTGTTTGTATATATGTTTGGCAGCTTGTTTTGCCTTGAGTCTATGCGTTTTTAACTAAGAAATGTGAGCGAAAGTAGTGTAAAAGGCTGTAGAACGGTCGTTCGCTGCATAGAGCCAAAACATCCCAAAACAACCCTATTTTTGGGTCTTTTTTGTGTGCCACGGCAATCTTTTTGGGCGGTGCAAAATGTCAGCCATTTTAGCACCTTGGAACCCCCCGGGTGGCACCGGGCTGGATGGGGCTCCAGGTATATGTCGGGCGTAGGCGTTCATCAGCAATTGAACTTGTCTTGCGTCCGATACCTTGGGAACCGTCGTTTGCGGACTTGCGACCGTTCCTACAACCCTCCAAAGTCCTATTTCGCTCTCTTTCTCTCTTTTCTCAGCTGCACTCAAGGTGTTTGACAAATTGCTTGTATAGCTTTCCGCTTTGCGAGACGCCGGGACGTGTCCGTCGCTCGCTTCTAAGCTAATCAACTTCTTCTTTGCAGGTCCTACGGGGCCTTAAGAGGTTGTAAGAGGGCTGACCCTATGCGGACATATAATGCTTTAGGCGTTTCATGACTTAGGCAATCCCAGCTAAGTCCAGAATAGTGGGCAAGGTTGCTTCACGACTTAGGCAATTTCAGCTAAGTCTTCGGGAGGGCCGCAAGGGTGCCGCACGGCTTAGGCAAATTCAGCTAAGTCCGTGACAACCCGTACTTGGATTTTTTGGGTGAGTTAGATTTTGGCTCCGGTTTTGAAGCCAATTTTGGGCCTATAAACACCCTAAATTTTCTTACATTCAGAACAACACTTTTGGGGGATTATATTCTGAGAAAATATTGTATGAGAATTGTAAGAAAAAGAAAAGGGGTAAGGGAGAAAGCTTAGAGTTGTAAATCTAGTCTCCCTTGCAAGCTCAAGTGTAAGGGTTTGATCTTTACCCAAAGAAGATTGGTAGTGGATGCCGGTGTGCTTTAAGGAGGACTCGGAAGTAGACGTAGGCCGTTGGCACCAAACCACTATAAAATTGCATGTGTTTCATACTTGCATTGTTTGAATGTTGTTGAATTGATGCTTCCAACTTAACTAAACTCCTTAAAAGTAAGACGATAAGTTCCTTTCCTCAAACGTGATTATCTTTTCGGCTTCCTTAACAACTTACTTTTAATCACTCACTTGTATTAAAAATAAAAAGCTTTAGATTTCCTATTCTATCTTATTTGAAAAGCTTTTGCTTTAGAAATAAAAATTGCATTTATGTATTGTCATCAAAATACAGATGTTTTCAAGAAATATACTCCTTTTTGGTTGCTTCATATGATTTATTTCAACAATGCATTTATGTATTGTCATCAAAATCTAAGTTTCATTTATAAAAGAAAACATCAAAATCATAATAAATATTTTCAAACAAGTAAAATATTTTCAATCATTTCAAAACTAAAAATCCAAGAATTATTTTCATGTAAAACATTTTCAAACAAGAGCTTTGATTCATTTTAATTCCAATGGTTTTTCCTTTTTAAGAAAGACTAATTCTTTAGACTTAATGAAATGAGTTACAATGCTCATTTTATTCTCATTTCAAAAATATTTTTAATTTTTTAAAAATATTAGTAAATTAAGCATGATCTTTTTCTCCCCTTGTTTTATTTTATTCTTTGCTCAAATTCTAATATTCATCCATTCAATCATATTTAAAGTTACTTCTTCAACGATAACATTAACATAACATCATCAAGATCATTACAATATGAAATTTTCTTACGAGTAAAGTATTTTTAAATAAAATCATTATGATTATTCCAACAAGATATTTTCAAACAAAATCTTTTGTATATTTATAATCCAATGATTTTTGTTTGTTAAATGAGTCTAATATTTACTAGGAAATTTTCCTTCTCATTTAATTTTTTTTAATTTTTCAACCACATTATAAAATAAAGCATGATTATATATATATATATATATATATATATATTTAAGTTCAAATTCAGCATTTAATCATTTCATTCAATTTTATCTTAAGACAACCTACACTCTTTTAAACATTACAAGTTAATACAAGCATACAATCATAATCATCATCAAAATCTCTCTTTCCTATATTTCAACTTCCATAATTTTGCACTAAACTTTCTTTGTTCTAATTTTAGAATGCTCTAGCTATGCAAAGGTCATGCATTATTGAGAGTAATCAAGATTAATGAATCATCCAAAGATTCATTATCAATAATTTTATTTTTAATAATTTATCTTATTATTCCTTAGGCTAGTGAGCTTAAAAGAGTTTTAGAGCTCAAGTCATGTACCTTGAGCATCTACTTTCAAAATATTATTTAGTGCTCGTAGCCTTGTTAGGAGACAAATTTAAAGTATAGGGGATTTTAGTTTAGGTACCCATTTGAGTTTGGGTCCTTCATGGAATGTTCTTCCCATTTTCTCTATTGATTTGAGGTTGTTTGTGGTTCCTTTAGGAACACAAATTAACATGTGAGGACTATAATTTCTAAATGGACTTCATTTATTCGCTTTATATCCTAATCTACCAAAAAAATTATATTTGATTTTTGGTGGCAAATTTAAGGTAGGTCCTTTAACAAAAATGGTTGACTTTTGTTGAGTGTTACCAACAAAGCCTATATCATTTCTTCTATTAATATGACCCTTATTAGTAAGAATCATATTAATGGATTTATTTTCTATTTTAAATTTTTCTAAGGTTTGCTTTAGCATGATGTTTTCTTCTTTAACATTATCTAGTATTTCATATTTAGAACAAGGATTGTGTGATACTAATGAATCATGCATTTCATCAAGTCTGTTAACTAACAAATCATGTTCATTCTTAAGCAACTTAAAAGATTTACTAATTTTTCTAAATTCATCAAATAATTCACTTAATAACTCGATAAAGGAAATGCTTAAAGAATCACTAACCTATCACCGTTAAAGCATAGTTTGTAACTTCTTCTTTGGAGTGACCTTCATCCAAGGAGCTTGAGCATCCTAAGTTGCCGAAAGAGCTTTCTTCTTGTGGGATGCCTTCTTCTTCAATTGCAGACATTCATTTTTGAAATGTGTCAGATTTTTATATTCAAAGCATATAACATTATCCTTTTTCGATTCATTTATACTTTTATAGTTTTTATTCTTTTTCATAAACTTTTTAAACTTTCTTGATAATAGTGCAATATCATGATCCTCATCACTCGAGGTTTTACTTAGGGAGTTATTTGTAGTTCTTAGTGGTATATCCTTCATTTTCTTTAGAAGGAGTTCATCAGGCTCATCATGAGCTTTATAGTTCAGTTCATATGACATGAGTGAGCCAATATATTCTTCAAGAGGTAAGTTATTTAAATCTTTGGCTTCTTATATTACAGTTACTTTAGGATCCTAATTTTTAGGTAGAGATCTTAAAATTTTACTCACAAGTTCAAAATTTAAAAAGTATTTTCCAAGCATTTTAAGGCCATTGACGACATCCATAAAACGGGTGTACATGTTATCACTCGAGGTTTTACTCAGGGAGTCATTTGCAGTTTTTAGTGGTACATCCTTCATTTTCTTTAGAAGGAGTTCATCAGGCTCATCATGAGCTTTACAGTTCAGTTCATATGTCATGAGTGAGCCAATATATTCTTCAAGAGGTAAGTTATTTAAATCTTTGGCTTCTTATATTGCAGTAATTTTAGGATCCCAATTTTTAGGTAGAGATCTTAAAATTTTACTCACAAGTTCAAAATTTAAAAAATATTTTCCAAGCGCTTTAAGGCCATTGATGACATCCGTAAAACGGGTGTACATGTCTCCAATGGACTCACTTGGTTTCATTCTAAATAATTCATAAATATGAACTAAAATATTAATCTTAGATTCTTTAACTCTACTAGTGCTTTCTTGTGTGATTTCTAGTGTATGCTAAATATCATAAACGAATTCACAAACGGAAACATGATTATATTCATTTTTTACAAGAGCACAAAATAAGACATTCATAGCCTTTGCATTTAAAGAAAAACTTTTTCTTTCCAAATCATTACATTTGTTCATTGGTTTTGAAGATTTTTCAAATCTATTCTCTACAATGTGTCATAAATCAAAATCTATAGAAATGAAAAAAAATACATATCCTTATTTTCCAATATGTGTAATCCGTCAAATTGAACATGAGAGGATGTGAAATGGAACGTCCCATATTCATACCAAACAAAGCCATTGACTCAAGTGGGTGTTAATCCAATGAGTAAGTACCTTGCTCTGATACCAATTGTTAGGATCAATTGGCACTACTAGGGGAGAGGAGGAGGGTGAATTAGTGCAAGTGTAAAATCATATTTTAAAAAAACTTTTTGTTTAAATAAACTCGGAATCAAAAGCGTTTCTTGGACTTGAAGGCGAATAAGTAAACGATTTAAAACATAATCGAAAGATGATGCTCTTGCCTTTCTAATTAAGAACAATTGGAAGTACCAAATAAGACAAGTAAAGAGCACTCACAATTTTATAGTGGTTCGGTCCCATTCTTGGCCTATGTCTACTACCGAGTCCTCTTCATCAAGGCCCATCAGTGTCCACTACCGATCTTCTTTGGGTGAAGACCAAACCCTTACAGCCTTTGAATCTTACTAGGGAGGCCTTTCACAAGAATTACAATTTTTAGCTGACTCCCTTCCCCCTTTTCTTTTTTCTTACACCCTTTTAGCATAAATTTTTTTCACAAATTTTTTGCCCAATGATTTATGGGAATACTTGTGCTAAATGTAAGAAAACTTAGGGTATTTATAGACCCCATTTGACTTTAGAAAAATGAAGCCAAAATTCAAATACACTCAAAAAAATCAAGTACGGGCAGTACAATCGCCAGCGCTGACGATACAACCACCGAAAGCTACCCTAAAAATAGGGTACGGGCAGTACAACTGGTTGAATCTCATATTTTGATAATGAAATCAATTGATGGGTTATTAATCTAACAAGGTTGTTAGAGTTGATTGATGCAGGATTAACTATGATAGAGAGATAATTATAATCAGAGGTTTGGCAAAAGTCAAGTCCAAGCATCGGGCCGGAGTGAGGACGATGCGATTGGAAACTCACCTGGAGTGCATCGGGAGTTTGCCGAGGGTATCGGGAGCTTGCCAAGATGGCACAAGAAAGTTCATCGGAAGAAGACTGAGACTCGCTGGAAGATTGTTAGGGGTAGCCGAAAAGCTTACTAGGAGTTGGAAAGATTTTTCAAGTAGATTTATTGGTCATGATTGTAATTAATTAAGTCATAGTTAACATCATGCAGGCTTAACCATAATTGTGAAAATGAGTTACAGACCAAACATGGACCCAAGATCAAGCTTAGGTATCAGCCAAGATTTGGACGATACGGTGGGAGCTCGCCGGGAGTTCGCTAGGACTTCACCGAAGGTATTGGGAATACCGTAGGAAGACCGTGAGACTCACCATAGGGAATGCTGGAAGTTACTAGATTGCGAGAGTGAGGTCATCAATTAAGCTTAGTGGCCATGTATGGTTATAATCCTTAAGTCGTAGGTTAAGTTTGAGTCCAATTTGGGTGTGATTTGGAAGGAAATCAAATCAACTAAAAGATAACCGGGTCCACTATGGGTTTTGATTGAGCTCATTTAGTTGACTAGGGAAGTGGTTAACTAATAGTTCAAGTCGGGATTAAAAAAGTGAAGGGAATCATCTTTTCGGGATTCCCAACGGCTGAATCGTCGGTGAGCAGTGGTTGTACCATCACTGCCTAGGTTTTCGAGCGACTGAACCGCCCAGGTCAGCGATTGAACCGCATGTACCTATTTTCAGGGTGCTTTCAGCGGCTGCACCACTGGCGCCGACAGGTGAACCACCCGTACCTAGATTTTTTGGATACGTTTGAATTTTGGCTCCAAATTCTAAAGCCATTTGGGGCCTATAAATACCTCAAGTTTTCTTACATTCCATACATCAATTTTTGGGATTAAATCTCTATGAAAAACTTGTATGAATTATAAGAAAAAGAAAAGGGGAAGGGAGTAAGCTAAGAGTTATAAAATTCTTATAAAGAATCTCCCTTATAAGCTCAAGTTGTAAGGGTTTAGTCTTTACCCAAAGGAGATCGATAGTGGACGCCAGTGTGCCTTAAGGAGGAGGACTTAGGAAGTGGACGTAGGCCAAGGTTAAGGCCGAACCAGTATAAATTGTAAGTGTTCCTTACTTGCTTCATTTACTACTTATAATTGTTTGTAACTAGAAAAGCAAGAGCATCATCTTTCGATTGTGTTTTTAAAACATCGACTTACTTGCCTTCAAGTTCAAGATACGCTTCCGATTTGTGGTTTTGCTCCAAACGAAAAGTCTTTATTAAAACAATAATTTACACTTGCACTAATTCACCCCCCCCCCCCCCCTCTTAATGCCAATTGATCTTAACAACTGGTATCAGAGCAAGGTCTTACTCTTTGGACTAAACACCAACTTGAGTTAATGGCTTTGTTTGACATGAATGAGGGTCAATGCATCACAAGTACTCCTATGTTCAATGGACAAACTACACATCTTGGAAAATTTGAATACATATATTTTTGACTTCAATAGATCTTGATTTGTGGTGTATTGTTGAGAAAAGGTTTTCAGAAGTCATCCAATCTAATAAATGATTGGAATGATTATGAAAAATAAATATTTTCTTTAAATGCCAAAACTATGAATGCTTTATTTTATGCTTTAAGCAAAACCGAGTTTGATCGGGTCTCTTCTTGTGATTCAGCTTTTGATACATGGCATCAATTAAAAATCACATATGAAAGCACAACTAAATTAAATGATTAATTAAATGAAAGAACTTGCAAAAATGAACTTGAAGAATACCTTCTAAAGAACAGGAAAGAATTTGAACTGAGCTTGTCATATGACTCCTCGAATGAAATCTCGAGTGATGAGGACTTTGAAACTTTGACAAATGAACCGGATAAATTAATGAATATGACCATAAAAATAAACTTAAGATGGACAAAACCTCTTGCTATGAATGTAAGAAGCCGAGATGCTCCGACGATTAAGAGCACAATCAAAAGGAAGTGGAGAATCTTGTGCTTATGGCCATCAACAATGAGGAAAGTGATTCCTCCAAAGTCTCATTTACTTTTAATGAATTATCAAATGCTTTTCATGAGCTTTATGATGAATTTAAAATGATTAGCAAATCTTATAAATTACTTATGAAAGAGCATGATTCTTTAGTTAGTAAATTTGAACAAATACATGACACATCACCATCACACAACTTATGCACTAAATATGAAACCTTGAATGATGCATCAACATTATGTTTTTCTTGTTCTAAGTATGAGTCACTAGAGATAATTAAACAAAAAAATGACATACTACAACAAACTCAAAAAAGACATAAGATAGACAATGAGTCTCTAAACATGATCCATGTTGATAAGGGTCATGATCATAAGGAAGGTATTGGCATTGTGAGTAAGACTCATCAAAAGCCAGCTATCCTCATTAGAAAACCCATATTACACTCTTTGCTCAAAAATAGAAGTAATTTTTGTAGTAGATGTGGACACTTTGCTTATAAGTGTTTATTTAAAAATTATAGTCCACATAAATTAAATTGGGTTCCTAAAGGAACCATAAACAACCTTAAGCCATTAGAGAAAATGAGAAGAACATATCATGAACGACCCAAACTTAAATGAGTACCTAAATCAAAACCTCCAATAATATAAAGTTGCCTCCTAACAAGGCTAGGAGTACTAAGTACGGTTTTGAAAGTAGATGCTCAAGGCACATGACTTAAGATCTAATACTCTTTCAAAGCTTACTAGCCTAAGTAATAACAAATAACTATTGAAATAAAATCATTGGTAATGAATCTTTGGATAACTCATTAATCTTGATTACTAACTTTGGCATGCTAGTAAAAATATGAATTAGAGATTTTATCTCAATTCAAATTTATGGAAGAAATATTTTGATGATTATTATTGTCGAATGATAGAATTTGAGCATAGAACAATATAGAAAATGGAGAGAAAAATCATGCTTCATTGTCTAGTACTTTTGAAACATTAATAATATATTTAATGAGAATGAAATGAGCATGACAACTCATTTCATGAAGTTTAAAAATCATTAAAATTAAAATAAATCAAAACTCTTGTTTGAAAATATTTTATTAAAATGATCTTGATGAAACCTAGTTTTTGACATTAAATGACATTGAATTCTTGAAATAAATTTCATAAGTTAAAATAACTAAAAAGGAGGATAATTATTCTTAAAAATATTTTTATCCTATCAATCTTCAAAAAGAGATAAAATGATACTATTATTGTTGAATCTCTTACAAAATGAATAGGAAACTTTGACTATTTTCTTTTAAAAATTTATATTGATCATGAAAATTACATGTTTTATGATAAAGGAACAAAATGTTAGACTTAAACCGAATGCTTAAGATAAATCCTATGTATGCTTTTAAGAAATAATAATGTATATCTTGATGATTTTCCTAATGCTTTTTTATTTTGATTGAAGATGTTTTATGTTTAATGAAACTATGCTTGATGATTTAATGATGCATAGTGATCATGCTTAATGAGTTTATATTTCAAAATTACGCATGATGATCTTTGTGATTTATGACTTATTGATCTTTGCCGTAATGAAAGTTCTTTTTCGGTTTTAAATAATGATACATGTTTTTATTTG
This sequence comes from Ensete ventricosum, assembly GCA_029747655.1. NCBI lineage: Eukaryota > Viridiplantae > Streptophyta > Magnoliopsida > Zingiberales > Musaceae > Ensete > Ensete ventricosum. The sequence goes on from JAQQAF010000006.1 coordinate 19,489,950, forward strand.
GCCTAAAAGACAAAGGCATACTTGTATAAAATAAAACGAGAATACATTTTTCTTCAAAATTTCTCTATCTTATAAATTTTTTAAAAAGAGATTAATAAATCAATTGTGTTATCTTTTATGAATCTCTTGAACTATGAAAGTGATTTTGATGATTTGAATATTTAAATTTGAATAAGTTTTTATCCAAATCATGATATTGATTCCTCGATATTTATAAATTGAGATTTATTACGAGTCAAGATTTTTCATTCTTTGTACTCCTATGATTCCTTTGGCTATTCACTAAAAAAGGGAGACATATCCTAATAAACCATGATATGCTACTTGACATCTTGAGAATTTACAATGACAAAGGAGAATTTACATCTTGAGATTTTTCATTCTTGTTATGTATTATTCCCCTTTTTCTTCTTTCTTATTTACAATGACAAAGGGGAGAAAGGAAATCATTAGCATTTCAAGATATCGATAAGTCCATTTATTTTTTTTTGAATCTCTTGAAAGTGATGATTTTAATTTTTTAAATGAGTTTTTACCTGTATCATGATTTTGATTCCTCAGAATTATAACTTAAAATCTTTTATGAATCAAAATCTCTTACTGTGTGTTCTCGTATTCTTTAAAAGAAGATTTTTATATAAATCATGATCTTGACAACTTGAGATTTCTTATGCATGAATGAAGATATTTTATTTGTCTCTCCTATAATTTGTCTCTTGATATTCATAATTAGTCTTCATGGATTTGATAGAAACCCATAAGAAGCATATAGATTTTGATCTCTGAGGGGGATCAACCCTTGGAATGCTATAGGGGTTCCTCCCTCCTAGAACTCGGCATAAGGCTGAATAAAAGATTAATCTTGCTTGATGAAAAAGAGGTGGAGGCTACAAGCTTATATAGGGCTCAAAATCTTAGCCTAGGGGGGTGCTTCCTAAGTGAATTCTTCCTTTTGCCCCTCCTATAGTTGTCTTACCTAAAAAAGGGGGCGGCGGCCTAAGTGGCTGCACAAGCCGCATGCCTCTGCTAGAAACTCTAACCGACCAACCTAGTAAAGGGGGCAGCGGCTAGGAAGCCCTAAGGCCCAAAATAAATTCTACCCATACTTCTTTATAGGATAGAAGTGACTATGTGAGGTTTTATTACAATCTCATAAGATTTTTATTAATTACTTCTAGGGTGATTATGACTCAACCTGCTGGAGTCCTATCAAGCCCACCCTCTTTGAATCAGCGTTGTCCTTAAGGCTGAGGATTCATAAACTCAACGAACCGGGTCTTCAACTCCTCATATAATTCTCATGCTATCATCAAGTGAACTTTTGCCTCCTCATCAGCTTGGGTGTCAGTTGGAAGGATTTAGGTTAAGTCATCTTCTTTAAATTTCTATTTGAGGTGGGATACCTAGAGGATTAAATGTAATCTTGATCTGGTGCGTGGATCTGATCTCTAGGTTAGGGCCCCAATGTGATCCCAATAGGGAGACCACTTCCTTATGGCTTGAGTTTCTTGCTGGTTGAGCTGGAGGTGTAGGAAAACTTTATCTTTAATTTTTCATCCATTCTATAGTTTGTTGGGAAGCCATTTCTTCTTTGCATGTGCTGCCATGTAGTTAGTCTTTAGTAATAGATAATCTTTCTTCTGGAATGATGACTATCCTCTAGTATGGTTCAGGATGGTGAAAGCCCAATCTAGCATGAGCATGAATTACAATTCTTCTGGGCTTACTCCTTTTTTGTGTCATGGACCTGTATCCAGCTAAAATTTAAATTTGGTAGCAATGAGTATCCCCTTTAAAAACCTCATGTGGAGTGTGGGGGAAGCCTCGGTGTGAATTAGGGGTCAACCATCTTGCATAAGGGTGATGCCAATCCCAACTCTGTATATGTGTACTCCAATAATGAACATTTGGCTATAACTTGGTGGGGACAATATCGTGGTCGTGAGGGCTATAGTTTCGCTCAGCCAAGGTGGTGCTGTTGAATCTCGGATTTTGATGATGAAATCAATTGATGAGTTATTAATATAACAAGATTATTAGAATTGATTAATGCAAGATTAATTATGATAAAATAATTATTACAATCATGATTGGCCAAGGTCAAGTTCATGTATCGGGTCGATAGATTGGGAACTCGCCAAGAGTGTGTCGGGAGCTTGCCGAGGGTATCGGGAGTTTGCTAGGATGGTGCAAGGGAGTTTGCCAGAAGAAGATCGAGACTCGCTAGAAGATTGTCGGGGGTAGCCAAAAAGCTTGTCGGGAGTTAGGATGGTCTTGTAATGGATGTTTGGTAATTATGATTATATTTAATTATGTCATAATTAACATCATGCAGGACTAAATATGACAAGAGCAATGGAATTACAACCGGATGATGGGTCAAGATCAAACTTAAGCATCGGGCCGGGGTTCAGACGATGTAGTGGGTTCTCATCGGAGTTCGTTAGGCGATTCATCGAAGGATCGGGAAGCTCGTTGGGAACACGTCGGGAGATCGTCGAAAGAAGACCAGAAGACTCATCGTAAGAATGTCGGAGGCTGCCGGATTGGTAGGAGTTAGGTCTTGGTTTAGCTTGTTGGTTATTAAGCGTTGTAATCATTGAGTCGTAGTTAGGAATTGAGTCCTAATTGAGTTGGATTTGGCTGAAATCCAAATCAACTCAATAAGGCAACCGGGTCCACTATAGGGTTTGGTTGAGCTCAGGTTGAGCTCAATTAGTTGACTAAGGGAATGGTCAACTGATGGTTCAAGCCGGAATTCGAAAAGTGGAGGGAACCACTTTTACAAAAATTTTGGCGAGTAAACCATCGGTGAACTACAGGTGTACCACCATCGCCCAGGCTTTCGGGTGGCTGACCCGCTCAGACTGGGTGGTTGAACTGCTCGTACCTAAGAATCTGGGTACTCTCGATGGTTGACCCACCTAGGATCGGTGGGTAAACTACCCGTACCCTGGTGTTCGGGTGGCTGAGCCGCCTAGGTCGGTGGGTAAACTGCTTGTACTCGATTTTTTCAAGTATGTTTGATTTTTGGCTTAGAAAATCTGAAGCCACTTGGGGCCTATAAATACCCAAAGTTTTCTTGCATTCTACACAATAACTTTTAGAGATTATATTCTGAGAAAATATCGTGTGAGAATTGTAAGAAAAAGAAAAGGGGTAAGGGAGTGATCAAAGAGTGTAATCTTGTCTCCATTGTAAGCAAAGTAAGGGTTAGGTCTTCACCCAAAGAAGATCGGTAGTGGATGCTAGTGTGCCTCAAGAAGGGGGACTCGGGAGTGGACGTAGGCTGTTGGCGCTGAACCACTATAAAAATTGTGAGTGTTTCCTGGCTTTTGATTGCTTACATATTTTTGTATTGATGCTTCCGTTTTAACTCAATTATTTGAAAGCAAAGTTTTCACAATAAGTTCTTTCATTCAAACATTGCTTATCTTTCCGGTTTGCTTATTAACTTAGCAACTTTCTTTTAATCACTCACTTATTTCACTAAGAACGAAAAGCTTCAGATTTTCTATCTTGGTTTAATCGAAAAGTTTTCATCTAAACTGAAAATTTACACTTGCACTAATTTAAACCCCTCACCCCACCCCCCCCCCCCCCACCCCCTCTTCTCTTAGTGCCAATTGATCCTAACAGGTGCATCTTTCTTCGCAGATGATGTTTTGTTGAGATCTGTGAATAATCCTCCTCTTATTCTAATTTTGCCATTGGAGGGACTCAATTTTTTTGTGATCTTGGGCCGTAGATCGGATGTCATCAACAAGGAGGTCTATGAGCATCATGGTCCGATCCTTAGGGAAGTCATGGAAATCACCTGAGATCTAGAAGTGCCGCGTCAGCATCCATGGTGAGTTCGGCGGGATGTAATACTTTAGAAGTAGCTTATCTCTAGGAAATATGATATATAGATGTGTCGTAGCGGGAAATAAGCACGACCGAATAATCTGTCTCTATCATCTCTTGGGTGACCTTTTTATCTTCGACCTTCTGAGGTTTTAGGAAGCAATCTGGTCGAGCAATATCTAGTAGAAGTTTCGGCCAGTTCAACATAGAGGGGTCGGATAGCTTTAGAGGAGGTAGTCGGCTCGGTTTGGTGGAGACACCCAAAATTTCAGCAAGCTATGGGAGAGGGTTCTTATCTTCAATCTCATAAAACTCTTAAATTTGAATTGGAAAACCAATGGATTCTTCTTTTGGTACCCCCTCCAAGTGTTATGTTGTGGTTGTAGTCGCTGGGCTCCTTCGTAGAATCACCTCTTTTCCTTTTCTGAAAAATTTTATGGTAAGCTTCAAAAATTTCCAGAAAACATCTACAATCATGGATAACCAAAAAATGCTGAGCACTATATCAAAACCATCAAGAGGGAGGAAGAAAAACTCAGCAACTACATCTTGCTCCTATAGGATCAATTTTACCCGTGGGCACTTCTGGTTGCACTTCAAAATTTGGCCGTTAGCTACCTTGACTTCAAACCCTCTGTAATCTTCTTTTGGAATATTAAGTGGGCAGCAACCTTACTGCTCATGAAGGTGTGTGTGCTCCCGGTGTCGATGAGGACAATGACGGACTATTGCTCAAGAAACCCTTCGATCTTTAATTTTTGTCGGTTTGTGTAACCGACTAAGGTAGGGACCATGCGGGTTGCCAATTGTGGTGTATCCTTCTCCTTGGGCTCGAGAGTCGTATCTTCAAATTTGGGTTTTTCAGTGGGCGCAATCATCAGCAGTGTCTCCTTTTTACATTGGTGTTCTAGGCTCCACAGTTTATCACAATTCCCACATAAGCCCTTTTTCGATCCGTCATGAAGGTCTTTTCTTGTTAATTTCTTCGGCCAAGGGGGTCGACTTATAGTAGGAGGAGTTGAAAGCTTTGGTGTGCTGGTCGGGGAGCAACCTTAGTTCTACATGCTTCATAGTTCAATCGCTCCTCTTGATGTCGCGCGAAGGAGATGGCTGCCTTAAGTGTGTATGGCTGTCGTGCTTGAACTTCTTCCTAAATCTATGGCTTTAAACCCTCAATAAAAGTCCTCAACATCTACTTTTCAGACCAATCATAAGTTTGGTTAGATAACCTTTCAAACATGTTTTGGTACTCTTGTATAGTGGAGATTTGACGGATCCCCACTAGTTCTTCATCAAGGTTTTGGTAATTGATTGGTGCTGAAGGCTTATATGCTTTTGGTTGGGATGTGGCTCTCATGCTCTAAGCATCTTGATTGAGGTGCCCTTCTTGAAGTTGTGCAAAAGAGATCGACGTCGCTGAGGTGTAGGGCTGTTATGTCTTAACTTCGCTTCTTATCTCCGGTGGGTTCTTTTTGCAATCAGAATTTGCTCCATATTGTGATCTTCTTGGGCTCGGTGATTAGCCCAATCTAAACTTCTCGAAGAGAGCGTGTAATTTAGCATTCATACGTGTCTCGAAAGCCTCCAAGTTGGCTTCGAATAAGCCTACCGATATCATGACGTAAGGATCTTCAACCTGTCAAATAAATTGATTGAAGAGTGCAGCTGCAATCTTCAGGTTGAAGGCAGCAATTGGCAGCAATGTCAGGGCTACAGTGGTGAAGTCTCCAAGTGGAGGATGGCAGCCAAGGGTAGTAGCAACGGTGGAGGAAGAAGATGGCAGTAGTAACGTCAGCTGCGGTTCTATGGTGATGCTGCAATGTCATCGAGGTTGTGATTTTTTCAGATGGCTGATATATGTCGGAAGATGGCAGCCAAGAGGTCTGAGTCGGGAGGCAACAATGATGTTGGAGTGATAGAAACCCAGATGAAGCTCTATAGATTTTGACCCTTAAGGGGGATCAACCCTTGGAACGTTGTAGGGGTTCCTCCCTCCTAAATTCGACACAAGGTTGAAATAAAATTGATAATTGCTTGATTCAATGGGGGGGAGGGGGCGGCTACATTTTTAAATAGGGATCAAAACCCTAGCCTAAGGGGGTGCTTGCCTAAGTAGAATTACCCCTTTGCCCCTCCTATAGCCAACCTGCCTTTATAGGAACAGGAGACGGCTAAGTGGCTCTATAGCCGACCTAAGCAGGGGGAAACCCTAGCTGACCAATCCAATAAGGGGTGTGGCAGCTACTAAGCCCTAAGGGCTAATCTAGACCCTAGCCATACTCGTTTATAAGATAGGAGTGACTTTATTACAATCTAACAGGATTTTTATTGACTAGTACTAAGATGATTAGGACTCAACCCTACTGGAGTCCTATCAAGTCTGTCCTCTTCAGATCAGCCTTGTCCTTAATGCTGAGGGTCCATAAACTCTGGAAACTAGATCTTCAACTCCTTATGTGACTCCCATGCTATCATTAACTAAACTTTGGCCTCCTCATCAGTTGGGTTGTTAGTTGGAAGGATTTGGGTTGAGTTGTCTTCTTTAAATTTCCATTCAAGGTGGGATACCTGGCAGATCAACTGTAATCTTGATCTGGTGTGCGAATTTGATCTCTAGGTTAGGGCCCCAATGTGATCCTCAAGTTTGCAAGGCCCAAAGAAATAGGGAGGCCACTTCATTAAGGCTCGAGTTTCCTACTGATCGGGCTAGAGGTGTAGAAAAACTTGATCTTCAATTTTTCATCCATTCTAAAGTTTGTCGGGAGGCCATTTCTTCTTGGCATGTGCTGCTATATGATTAGTCTTTAGTGATGGCCAAATTTTCTTCTGGAATGGTGACTGCCCTATGGTATGGTTCAGGATGATGAGAGCCTAATCTGGCTTGAGCATGGATTGCAATTCTTCTAGTTTTATTCCTCTTTCATGCCATGGACCTGTATCCAACCATATTTTAAATTAGTAGTAATTAGTATCTCCTGTAAAAACCTCGTATGAAGTGTGGGGGAAGCCTCGGTGTAAATTAAGAGTCGACCATCTTGCATAAGAATAGCTCCAATTCTAACTCCTGACGCATCGACCTCAATGACAAAAGTGCGGTCGAAATCGGGCAGCGCTAGGACCGACGTCATTGTCATGGCTGCCTTGAGTTGTTCGAAGGCTGCAGAGGCTTTATCCGACCACAAGAAGGAGTCTTTCTTCAGTAAGGACGTGAGCGGGGCACAGATCTTGCCATAATCTTTCACAAAATTTTGATAGTAGCTCATGAGTCCAAGGAAACTGCGTAGTGATTATACGTTTGTAGGTCTCGGCCATCCTTACATTGCCTCGATCTTTGTCGGGTCCATCGCCACTCCATCCTCTGATATAATGTGCCCAAGATACTCCACTTTACGCTATAAGAAGCCGCACTTTGACTGTTTAACATAAAGAGTATTCTCCCGAAGAATCATTATAACAGTTCGTAAGTGCTGAAAATGTATATCAAGCGTAGGGCTATAAATGAGAATATCATCAAGGTATACCAATACGAACTTATGTAGAAAACTCCGGAAGATGTCTTCATCAGGCTTTAGAAAGTAGAAGGAGCATTCGTAAGTCTGAAAGGTATTACCAGAAACTCATAGTGGCTGTTATGCATGCATAATATAATTTTTAAAATATCTTCAATGCATACCCAAATCTGATGGTATCCGGATCGGAGATTTAATTTAGTGAAGACTCGGGCTCCTTTTAATTCATCCAAGAGTTCATCTTCTTTCTTGCGTATTAGCAACACCGGTGAGGAGTGAGGGCTGCAACTCGGTTGAATCACCCCGGTGTCAAGCATCTCTTTAACAATGTTCTCGATCTCGTCCTTCTGCAAGTGGGGATAGTGGTATGGTCACAAATTTGTTAGAGGATTGCCTGGCAAAATAGGAATGCGGTGGTCATGCGGTTGGTTAGGGGGCAGCCCGTGCGGCTCCAAGAAAATATCCGCGAATTCATTCAGGCAAAGGGCAAGCTTAGGATCTATGTTTTGTATGTTCTCCCCCATAGGTGGCTGCTGAATATGCATCAAGAATCCACCATGTGCTTTGTGCAAAACTTTCTTCATTCGTTGCCACGAAATGGTGGAAATTTGGCTCTCGCGCTTGCCTCATAACATGACCTGTCTCCCTTTACAATAAAATTTCATGATTAATTTAGAAAAATTCCAGAAGATATCACCAAGTGTTGTGAGCCATTCAATCCTGAGTACGGCTTTATAATCATCGATGGGAAGGATAAAGAAATCAGCTACCACTTCTTGGTCTTGGAGGAGTAGTTCACTCGTGGGCACCGTTGGTCGCAATTAAAGATTCGACCGTCGACGACCTTTACGTTGAACTTGTTGTAACCTTCAATTTGAAACACCAAATATGCAACAACCTTACTATTGAGGAAGTTATTGGTGCTGCCCGTGTCGATGAGAATAGTGATGGGTTGCTGTTTTAGAAGTCCTCCAACTTTCATCATTTGCGGGGCAGTAGGCCTCGACATAGCTAGTCGGGGAGTAACCCTTGTCCTTTGTACCTCATGGTTCAATTATTTTTCCTGGATACGCGCGAAGGAAATTATCGCCATAAGAGTGTACGGTTACCGCGCCTTTACTTCTCCTCAGATCTTCGGCTTTAGACCCTCGATAAAAGTACCTAAAAGTTATTTTTCAGACCAATTCTTAGTTTGGTTAGATAAATGCTCAAACCTTGTTTGGCATTCTTGTATTGTAGAGGTTTGACGAATCTTTGCCAATTGTCCGTCGATGTTATTGAAATTGGTTGGTCCGAAGCGATCTAGTAGTCCTTCCTTGAATCGCTGCCAAGAGAGTCCTCCATGAGTGTGCTTAAACCAATTAAACCACTGAATAGCATCTCCCTCGAGGTGGACGGCAGCAATCTCTACCCGTGTGGTGTCGGCGGTTCGGTAGAACTGAAAATAGTGCTCCGCGCGCGAGATCCACCCGATCGGGTCTCCTTCTTTCCATCTAGGGAAGTCAACCTTCATGCATGGATTATTGAGATCAGAGGTGATGTGGCCATGTTCTTGAGGATCGTCCACCGATCTGAAGTTTCTCCGTGTTGTGATTTCCTCGGGTTTGATAGTCGGCCAATGTTGAATTCGGCGAAAAGGGATCATCACATCTTCTCTTCCATACGATTTCCAAAGGCTTCAAGTTTTGCATCGATTGCCTCCTCTGATGCCATAGTATACACCTCTATATCTATAATATTGAGATCTTTTTTCTGTTGTCGGGTTAGTGGCATGGGAATTTTGGAGAAGGGGGTGGCCGGTTGGAAGGTGAATCGGTTTGGATGGAAGTAGGCTGCGGTTTAGGGCAGATTTGGGGCTGCAATTTTGTAGAGTTTAGGCTATGAATTGGTATGGTTTTAGGGCTGTGATAGCAGTAGATGAAGGTTAGAAAAATAGATTTTAGATCTGGGATAGATGGCAGCAAAGGTAGGTGTCTCGGTAAGGAAAGTTAGCTAAAAAGGTAAGTTGATCAATAAGGAAGCAGGCTGATTTGGGTGGCTGATTGGGGGGGCTGTTTGGTTTCGGTTTAGGGTAGGGTTTTGAATGATTTTTGGTAAGGATGGTAGGGTTTGGTGATGAGGAAAGGGAGTCTAAAATCCCACAAAAATAGCACTCAAATATGATAGAATTCGATGAAAAGAAGTACTACGATGTGCTGTCCTGCTGAACCGGTTTTACATCCGAGGAATGATGACTTCTCGACGTAAATTTCAGAGGAAAGTTCAAGGAAATTATGCAAAAACCCTTGGTTCAGATGTTATTAATACCAATAAAATGTTTGATGAAATTTTGGCAGCATAACAGTAGGGAAATAGGGCAAAAGATGCAAGGCAGATTCCTTCATTGTAAAAATTCAAAAACTGCATGATGGTGAAAGATCATACAAGAAAACCAGTTTCAGAAGGAGTTTTTTCATGAAATCAAATCCAGATGAAAGCCAACTTGATCATGAGAATTGTTTAAAAATTTCAGCTAGAAAGGATGAACAAAAGTTCGATTTCAAGTAGCAACAATCGGCCGAGTTCTATGAGGGAGGAAACCCTATAGCGTTCCAAGGGTTGATTCCCCTCAGAAATCAAAATCTATAGGGCTCCTTCTAGTGTTCTATCTGGCTGGGTAGGGTTTTATTACAATCAAGTAACTAGGTAGGATTTTATTACAATCTCATAAGGTTTTTATTAATTACTTCTAGGGTGATTAGGACTCAACCCTACTGGAGTCCTATCAGAATTGTATATCTCATCACCATGTTAATTTTTCTTGATATATTTCATGTGATGATTTGAAAAATGATGTAATGAGAAAAGTTTACAATATTGTAACCATCCATTCTTTTTGACAATGACAAAGGGGGAGCAAAACTTGCTAGCTTGCTCATCTCAAAAGAGAAGTAAGAAGTGCTATCTTGCAAATCTCAAGAGAAGCAAAAATTTTGCTTAACCTCAAATTCTCAAAAAAAGAAAAAAAACATGCTAAGAGAAGTAGCACTTGCTAACTTGTTACCTTGCATGATTTAAAATTGCTAGCTTGAGCATTGCAAAGGAAGCAAAAATTTGCTAGCTTGCACTTCTCAAAAGAGAAGAAAGAACTCACTAGCTTATATGTTCTAAAGTGATAAAAAATTTACTAAATTGCTAAGCTTTCATATCTCAAAAACTTGCTAATTGCACTTCTCCTTTTTGTTGATGACAAAGGGAAGAAGGTATAATAATGTGAATATGTATGATAATCATGCATGTAATGATGATTTTGAAAATATATATGATGATTCGGAATAATGCATGCAATACTCATGATTTTATTATGATGATATGATTTATTGCATATGATGTGATTAAAATAGTTTCAAGTTGGACTTTTGGGCTAATCTTAATATTCTTTTTGAAATTTATTATGAGCTCTTCTTAATGATGTAATGTTTTCAAAACTCCTCCCTTTTTTCTCTCCTCATTATTTATATAGGGAATTACTAAGGGGGAGTAATGTGATCATATGCTTTGAAATCTTCAGCTATATATTTCACCTTTTTGTTGATGACAATGGGGGAGAAATGAACATTGATGACACATGGATATTGATGCACATACTTGGATATTGATGCATAATTTTTTAAAATTCATGCTTTGATGACTTGATATAAATTTTTATCAAAATTTGCTTGGAATATTAATTACTTCTGGATACTTAAATTCAAGAGTGTGTGATTCTCTTGAATTTAAGTTTTCTTTATTGTGGCATGGATGTAGGGGGAGTAAGTTTTAACTCCTATCATCAATTGATTGTCATCATCAAAAAGAGGGAGATTGTTGAATCTCATATTTTGATGATGAAATCAATTGATGGGTTCTTGATTTAATAATATTATTAGAGTTAATTGATGCAGGATTAACTATAACAGAGAGATAATTACAATCAGAGGTTTGGCCAAAGTCAAGCCTAGGCATCAGGCCGAAGTGAGGACGATGCGGTTGGAAACTTGCCTGGAGTGTGTCGGGAGCTTGCCGAGGGTATCGGGAGCTTGCCAGGATGGCACAAGAGAGTTCGCCGAAGAAGACCGAGACTCACCGAAAGATTATCGGGGGTAGCTGAAAAGATTGTCGAGAGTTGGAAAGGTTTTTCAAGTTGATTTATTGGTCATGATTGTAATTAATTAAGTCATAGTTAGCATCGTGCAGGTTTAACCACGATAGTGAAAAGGAGTTACAGACCAGATATGGACCTAGGATCAAGCTTAGACATCGGGCCAAGGTTTGGACGATGCGGTGGGAGCTCGTCAGGAGTTCACTAGGACTTCACCGAAGGTATCAGGAAGGTCACTAGGAACATGCCGAGAGATCGTCGGAGGAAGACCGTGAAACTCGCCGTAGGGAATGCCAAAGATTATTGGATTTCGGGAGTGTGGTCATCAATTAAGCTTGGTGGTCATGTTTGGTTGTAATCCTTAAGTCGTAGGTTAAGTTTGAGTCTGATTTGGAAGGAATCCAAATCAACTCAAAAAGGCAACCGGGTCCACTATGTTATTGGAATGAGCTCAGTCGAGCTCATTTAGTTGACCAGGGAAGTGGTCAACTGATGGTTCAAGTCAGGATCAAAAAAGTGAAGGGAATCACTTTTCCGGGATTCCCGACGACTGAACCGTCGGTGAGCGACGGTTGTACCATCGCTGCCCTGGTTTTCGGGTAGTTAACGGTGGCTGAACTGCCCAGGCCGATGGCTAAACTGCCCGTATCCTATATTTAGGGTGTTTTCAGTGACTGCACTATTGGTGTCGGTAGGTGAATTGCCTGTACCTGGATTTTTCGGCTATGTTTAAATTTTGACCCCAAATTCTGAAGTCATTTGGAGCCTATAAATATCTCAAGTTTTTTTGCATTCCATACAACAATTTTTGGGATTAAATCTCTATGAAAAATTTATGTAAATTGTAAGAAAAAGAAAAGGGGAAGAGAATGAGCTAAGAGTTGTAAAATTCTTGTAAAGAGTCTCCCTTATAAGCTCAAGTTGTAAGGGTTTGGTCTTCAACTAAAGGAGATCGATAGTGGATGCCGGTGTACCTTAAGGAGACTCGGGAAGTGGATGTAGGCCACGGTTAAGGCCGAACCACTATAAATTGTAATTGTTCCTTACTTGCTTCATTTACTACTTACAATTGTTTCTAATTAGAAAAGCAAGAGCATTCATTATCTTTCGATTGTATTTTTAAAACATCTACTTACTTGCCTTCAAGTTCAAGATACACTTCCGATTTACGATTTTATTCCAAATGAAAAGTTTTCATTAAAACATCAATTTACACTAATTCAAACACCCACCCCCATCCCTCCCTCCTCCCCCCCCCCCCCCCATCCCATTGATCCTAACACAATCGTCGGCCTGGGTGATCCAACTGCCACCTACTACCTGGATTCATGGGTTGCGATGGTACAATCGCCACTTGCTACTTGGATTCCTAGGTGATGATGGTACAATCACTGCTCACTGATGGTACAACTGCTAGGATATTTGGAAAAGTCATTCCCTTTATTTTTCCAATCCTGACTTATATCTTATGTTCACTAATTTTCAGGTCAACCAATTGGGCTCAACCTGAGCTCAATCCATCCCCTTAGTGGACCCGATTGCCTTACATTGAGTTGATTTGGATTTCTTCCAAATCAAACTCAATTAGGACTCAGTCCCTAACTATGACTCACTAATTACAACCATAAGGACAATCAAGCTAAACAATGACCTAACTCCCACCAATCTGACAGCCTTCGACATTCTTGCAGTGAGTCTTACGGTCTTCCTTCAGTGATCTCTTGGGGAGCATCTTGATTCCTTCAGCAAACTCCTAGCGAACTCCTGGCGAGCTCCTACTGTATTGTCCGAACCATGGCCCGATGCCCAAACTTGATCTTGGCCCATCATCAAGTTGTAATTCCTTTTCTCCGTTATAGTTAAACCTTAGTGATGCTAACTATAACTTAATTAATTATAATCAACATGACCAACAAATCCACTTCAAGATCTTCCCAACTCCCGACAAGCTTTTCAGCTTCCCCCAACAATCTTCCAATGAGTCTCAGTCTTCTTCCAGTGAATTCCCTTGCGCCATCCTGGCAAACTCCCGATACTCTCGGCAAGCTCCCAACGCACTCTGGGCGAGTTCCCAACCATATCGTCCTCACTCCGGCCCGATGCTTGGACTTAACTTTAGCCAAACCTCTTATTGTAATTTTCTCTCTAACGTAGTTAATCCTACATCAATGAACTCTAACAACATTGTTAGTTCAATAACCCATCAATTGATTTTATCATCAAAATTTGAGATTCAATAGCTACCACCCACATCACCCTTATAACCCTAAGACACAATAATCGTAACCTAATTTTAATCCTTACAAGCGGCCCAAACACTAGATCAAACTGCAGCCCAAACAGTAGCCTACCGCAGTCTTGTTCCTGAGCACTTCTTGCCGCAACCACACCAACCCTATTGTTGCCCCCAGTAGCAACCCTAAACCTTCCTTCCCAACCTCAAACCATTTCCACTGAAATCCTTTCCAGCTCTCAAAACACCCTCAAACTACAGCTCTAATAGCAACCTAAATTGCATACTATCAATCCAAAACTGCAACCTTGATTTATTACACTTTCGGCCACCAATCCCTACCAAACTAGTTGCTGTGATCAACAGTAACCCTAAGCCACCCCTCTAACCCTAAACCTTTATCACCAAACCCCCCTTACAGCCGCTACAACAGCCCCAAACAACATAATAAATAGCACCCCCTTCGATGAAAAGTTCTACTGCACTAGCTTAGTTACTACTTGCTGCATCCACACCCGATCCCTACCAAATCCATTGCTGTCATTAATAGCAACCCTAAGCCATCCCTCTAACCTTAACCCTCAACCATCATACCCCCCTAAATAACCCCTATAGCAGCTCCAAACCATAGCCCCAACAGCAACAAAAAATAGCAACCTATCAGCCTCAAACCGCAGCCATCTACCCTTAATCCACTACCTCTTTTGGCCACCAATCCACCCAACCGGTTCATACCATTGACCAAACAGCAAGAGAATGATCTTGACATCACAGATCTATGGTCTTATGCCATGACATCAATAGATCTGATCCGTGCCAAGTTGGATGCCTTCGAATCGTGCATGAAGGACAAACTGTGCGCCTTATTCATAGAATTCAGAATTGGTCGATCTCCAAGTCCGACAAAATCATAGCAAGGTGAAAATTCATATCACAAAGAGAGGCCTCTAAAGAGGGAAGAACGAGCCATGGATTCAGCGGAACCATGCATGAGGGTTGACTTTCCTCGATGGGAAGAGGAAGACCCGATGGGATGAATTTCGCGCATGGAATGCTACTTTCACTAACACCGGACACTGGAGGCTTCCATGGTGGACATTGCTACCATCCACCTTGAGGGAGATGCAATATAATGTTACAATTGGCTTGAGTATACCCAAGGAGTCCCAACATGGAGGTAATTCAAGAGTGGGCTACTGATTCGCTTTGGACCGTCCGAATACGAGAACATCAACGATTAACTCACGAAGATCCGACAAACCTCCACAATCTAAGAACACTAAATAAGATTTGAGAGATTATCTAACCAAACATGTGATTGGTCTGAGAAGCAATTGTTAGGGACGTTCATCAAAGGGTTGAAGCCAGAAATTTGAGAAAAAGTCAAAGCGCGTTGACCCTAACGATGATGGCAAGTATCTCCTTCGCGCGACTACAAAAAGAAAGGTTGAACCAAGATGCTCGGAGGAGGACCAAAGCCACCACACAACCAGTAGCATGAAGACCCTCGGCCCTATCTACCACCAGGCGGCCACCTCAACTGAAGAAGTTAACAAGAGAATAACTTCGCGACAAATCCACAAAGGGCTTATGTTGGCATTGCAACAAACTTTGGAGCAGCAACCATCATTGCAAAAAGAGTAGAATTCTAAGGATCGAACCCATTGAAGAATCTAAACATGAAGATGAAGACCTCAAGAACGAGGAGAATACAAAGGAGTATCTGCAGCCGACCGATTGTGACTCATGCTCCAGCCGGCTATACGAACCTTCAAACAATGAAAGTTGAAGGCTTCCTTAAGTAATGGCCTGTCACCATCCTCATCGAGTCCAAGAGCACCAGCAACTTTAAACAATAAGGTTGTTGCCTGATTGATGCTCCAAATGAAGATTGCAGTAGATTCGACGTTAAGGTAGCTGATGGCAAAATCCTGAAGTGCAACCAAAAGTGCTCATGGGTGAAATTGTTTCTACAAGGCCAAAAGATCATTGTTGATTTTTTCCTCCTGCCATTTGATGATTATCAAGCAGATCTCAGTGTTAAATGGCTGTCCATTCTAGGTGATATTTTCTAAAATTTTTCCAAATTAATCATGAATTTTTTCAGCCATGGGAAACATGTGATCCTACAAGAAAAGCGCAGGGGTGAAGTATCGATTATTTCTACTCAATGCATAGAGAGGGTGCTGCATAAATTGCATATTGGCTTCTTAATACAACTTTAAGGGCTGCTAATAGAGGAATTAATGATGAACGAAGATCCAAACCTCCACTCATTACTTACTAAATTTTCAGATTAGTTTGTTGAACCAACAAAACTGCCCCCTACCCGGTCGTATAACCACTGCAAGTTTGTGGAGGAGGACGATAAGATCAGTGCTACCCTCATGACATTGCTAAAAAATGATGTCTTCCTCTAGCCCAATGAAGCTACATCAGCCTTTGATGTTCTCACAGTTGCGATTCCACCTACACCGGTGCTAGCCTTACCTGACTTTGACAAAGTGTTCATGATCAAATCTAACACATCAGGAGTCAGAATTGGTGTTGTCCTGATGCAAGATGACCGACTCCTAGCCTACATCAGCAAAGCCCTCTCTCCATATCACTGAAGCTATCAATCTATGATGAGAAAATACTGAACATTACTGAATTTGTGGCTTGGCATGATACATGTCAATGACACAAAGGAGAGATGAAAATAAACCCTAAAAAATTACAGCTTCTACTCATTCCAAACTTAGATCTGGCTCACATTACCATAGACTCTACTATATGGCAGCCACCATCTCGGAAGAAAGCTTGGCTACCATGAAAGAACAATCACATGCCAGCCCACGCAAGAAAGAAATAGTCACCCGACAAACACCGGAGTAGAAGGAAGTTTGCTATTGAAAAATCGAGTATTCCTTCATCCCCAGCCCTACCACTAGGAATCTATGGAGACTTAAGCCTTAAGGAAGTGGTCTCCTTGTTTCTTTTGACCCACAAAATTAGAGATCACATTGGAGCCATGACTTGTGGATCATATCTGTGCACCAATTAAAAAATGCAACTAATCCTCCAAGTATCTCATCGAAAATAGAAGTTTAGAGAGGATGACTCAGCCAAGATCCACTCACCTGACATCTCAGCTAATGAGGAGGCCTAAGTTATGATGGTGATCGCATGAGATCATGGGATGACGATGTATCACTATTCAGACACTACTGCTAATAAAACGATACAAGACAATGCAGGACCGTAGAATCATGATGCGCCCACTACAAGGGCCACAAGGGAGCCTCATACAGATCATGACCTAGAGTCATGAAGTCTCAGTCTTGAGGACAAGATTAATTTGAAGATGGTGGATCTGTTAGGACCCTAGCTGAGTCGGGTCCCAATCGATTGAGTCGAGTCCTTAGATTGGGCCTTGTTGGCTAACCTAGACCTGACATTAAGTTGACTAGGAGGAGATTTGAGTCCCTTTTAGTAAATCAGCCCAAATCCTAGTAGGGTTAGGATTCGGCTGAACTGGAGTTGGGTTAGGAGTCAAAGTTAGATTCAGGTCAGAGTCAACTAAGTCATAATGGTAATAAACCCTAATAGGCCACACACCTTAGTTGAGGAAGTCGGCTAGGGTTAAATTCCTTCTAGGGTTGGGACTCTTCTAGAGTTAGGACTCTTCTAGTAGAGTTTCACTTAAAGTAGGAGTTTGAGTTAGAGTTCTATTTCTAGTAAGACTCTTATTAGGAGTCTTAGTTTAGAGGGTTTCTTCATGAACCCTATAAATAAGCACGTAAACTATTTTCTTTATCATAAATAAGATCAATCTTTCTTCAGCCATTGTGCCAAATACCTTGGAGGAGGGAACCCCTACATAGTTCTAAGAGGCCAATCCCCTATAGAGATCAAACCTCAAGATTAGAATTTGCAAAGGATATAACATAAATGAGAGTTGTATCATGTGGACACTTGTGGGGACTTTAGTCTGTAATGGACCTTGATCCTTTGTGTGCAACCATTCGGAGCTTGTAAAGTTCATGATTATAATTTGTATTGGCTATATAAAGTTTGCTAAAGTGGTTGCATGTGGATCCCGTGGGAAATGCTTTCTCTAACCGTTTTCTCTTCTGTAGGTCCTAAAGGACCCTAAGAGGTTTCGGGGAGGCTGACTTTTATGGACGGATACGTAAGGGTATCGCATGACTTAGGCAAAACTAACTAAGTTTGTGACAGATAATATCAGAGAGAGACAAGCTTATGCAGAAACACTTGCCATACAAACGTGGGGGACCTAGCTGGGCTGCATGGAGGGCAACCAGCAAGCGCGATCATTTAGGGGAAATGAACATTGAGATGTAAGAAAATGAGTCGCTCAGAGGAGCGGGTATCTATGATTGATATTCAGAGGAATGGCCAGCCCTTTGCGTAAGAGGCACCACGAGGACAAGCAAGCTAGGAAGAATGTGTAGAGTAAAAAGGTTGGGATGGTTGAGTTCGAGCTAAGTCTCGACGTTGGCAACCAAACTTGATGGTGGTCAAGGCAAGTGGGGTGCTTGGTAAAAGATGAGACCGTGCAAAGTGGGATGTGTTGCGCAAGACCGAAAGAGTTTCACAAAGCTTACAGAGGTGAGGGGAATTGCTAACTTGAAGAATTTGATACTCATGCAAGGGCTTGTAAGCAGACGATGGAGTGTTCATGGCCATCCCAAGGTGACCAAAACTTGGTGCCATAGAGCATTGAGACTTTCTCTTCAGTATAAAAAGGATACATCCGTAGGAGACTGAAGCGAGCAACAAGTTTAGCACGTTGCTAGGCCTTGAAGGGTGCAACAGGGGCTGCATTAGCGAAGAGTCACAATCTAGCAAGTGTATTTGCTGGGCTAGAATAATGCACAAATTGTTCAGTAAGACTGAGTAGTCCAAGGGGATGGTGGTCTCCAAAACCTCTAGAGGGAAGAATGCAAAGAGGAAAGTTGCTCCAATATGACAGATATCTAGGAGGGATAGGTCATGGTTCTCCAGAGAGAGAATCATGTATAGCAGACCACACATGTTAAGGAAGAGTACCTCTATAAATCTCAATGGACTGAGCGAGCAGTGAGGAGTCGTTGCAAATCTCGAATGAAGTAATGCATTGGTAGATGCATTGTGAGATCAAGTGGGGGAGTAATCTATGGCAACATCATACGAAGGCACACTTAGAGTCGATATGAATATCAGACTCAACAGTGGGCCAAACTATGGAATGGTGGGGGCGAGGGCTCCATCAACTCAATGTAAATCGAGGAGCGGAGCAACTTGGGTGGAACTTGGTGAAGTATCCAAGCCGCATGAAGGGAGTCGACGTAGAAGATGAAACATGTAGTGGAGGCACGAAGCTTTCCTTGGATAGTGGTTAAGGACATGAACTCTTGTAGAGGCAAGAGTGGGATTATATCATTCCATGAGTTCTTCATTCTGATGGGGTGATCTCATCTTGCATGGTGCCAAAGTCGAAGGGAGCTTCAAGGCATATGCACCTTGTCTCAGAGATGCATTTGATGGAGGAACTAAGGTGATTCAACTTACGAAGGTGAAGTTGGGATCAAAAGACCATAGCACGGGGCAAGAGGACGTAGAGGTGGGTACTATTAAAGAATATGCCACAATGCTACCATTCAAATTATCATGATGGAAGCGGTGTGCAACCAATATTGTGCTGGTGAGGGATATAGGCTGATAGGACTCCAGCAAGGTTGAGTCCTAATTATTCTAGTAGAAGTCAATAAAAACTATGCTAAATTGTAATAAGGCCTCTCTTATCTTATAAAGGAGTATGACCAGAGTTTGGATTAGCCCTTAGGGCATAGTAGCGTTCCAAGGGTTGATCCCCCTCAAGGATCAAAATCTATAGGGCTCCTTCTGGGGTCTTATCATCAGGTATCAGAGCAGCGATCTTGCTGCCCTTGTAGCCGTCATCCATGCCTCCACCTTCCCAAGCAATTCCCGCAATTGCTATGACACGCACCTCCACCTTCCACCCCAATCGCAGATCAAATCAGTCTATCATTGCCCCCCGCGTTTGATATGGAATTATGGTATATTTTTATAACCCACGCCTCTTCAATACTGCAAGATCCTTCCTATTATATGTGGGAGAAGTTTTCCAAAGTTTCCTTGCTGCAATGTTTTACCGTCGCAAACGTTATCATCGTTGAGAAGGTGAAACGCTGCAGAAATTTTTCAGCAGATTGTTGCTACTTGAAACTGAACTTTTGTTCATCGTTTCTAACCAAAATTTTTACACAATTCTCAATATCAAGTTGGCTTTCATCTGGATTTGATTTCATGAAAAAACTCCTTCTGGAACTGGTTTTCTTGTATGATCTTTCACCATCACGTAGTTCTAGAATTTTACGACGAAGGAATCTGCTTTGCATCTTTTTCCCTATTTCCCTACCATTATGCTGTCAAAATTTCGTCAAAATTTATATTGGTGTTGACAACAACTAAACCAAGAGTTTCTACATAATTTTCTTAAATTTTTTCCTGGAATTTATGTTGAGAAATCATCATTTCTCCGATGCAAAAATTGGTTCAGCAGGACAGCACATCGCAGCACTTCTTTTCACCAAATTCTATCAGATTTGAGTGCTATTTTTTGTGGGAGTTTAGTCTCTCCTTTCCTCATCACCAAACCCTACCATCCTTACCAAAAACTCTTCAAAACCATACCCTAAACCGAAACCAAACAGCCACCCAAATCTGCTCTAAATCGCAGCCTACTTCCACCCAAACTGATCGACCTTCCAACCGGCCACCCCTTCTCCAAAATTCCCATGCCACTAACCCGACAGCAGAAAAAAGATCTCAATATTACATATCTTGAGGCATATACTATGGCATCAGAGGAGGCCATCGATGCAAAGCTTGAAGCCTTTGAAAAATGCATGGAAGAGAAGATGTGATCCTTATTCGCCGAATTCAGCATAGGCCGACCATCAAGCCCGAGGAAGTCACACTATGGAGAGACTTCAGATTGGCGAGATGATCCTCAAGAGCATGGACACATCACCTCTGATCCCAACAATCCATGCATGAAGGTTGACTCCCCAAGATGGGAAGAAGGATTCCCGATCAGATGGATCTCGCGCGTGGAGCGCTATTTTCGGTTCTACCGAACCACCAATGCCACACAGGTGGAGATCGCTGTCATACACCTTGAGGGAGATGCTATTCAGTGGTTCATTTGGTTTGAACACACCCATGGAGGACTCTCTTGGCAGCGGTTCAAGGAAGGGCTTTTAAACTGCTTCGGTCCGACCGATTTCGATAACATCGACAGACAATTGACAAAGATTTGTCAAACCTCTACAATACAAGATTACCAAACAAGGTTTGAGCGTTTATCTAACCAAACTGAAAATTGGTCTGAGAAACAAGTTTTAGGTACTTTCATTGAGGGCCTAAAGCCGGAAATCCAAGGAGAAGTCAAAGCACGGCAACCGTACACCCTTATGGCGGCAATTTTCTTCGCGCGTATCCAGGAAGAACGATTGAACCATGAGGCACGGAGGACAAGGGTCGCTCCCCGACCAGCCATACCGAGGCCTATTACCCCCTCTACTGCCATCCGAGCCCCCGCACCAAAAAAATTGACAAGAGACGAGCTTCGTGAATGATCGGCCAAAGGATTATGTTGGCATTGCGACGAACCGTGGAGCCGCGAACATCGCCGTAAGAAGGGTCGGCTCCTCATGATTGAACTAGTGGAGGATGAGGACAATGAACCATCTAAAGAAGGCCTCGAACCCGAAGAGGAAGCCATAGAGGAAGAGCCCCAACCGGCCGACTTTGTAGTGCATGCATTGGCCGGCTACTCCAATCCGCAGACGATGAAAGTTGGAGGACTTCTAAAGCAGCAACCCATCACCATTCTTATGGACACAGGTAGCACAAATAACTTCCTCAATAGTAAGGTTGCTGCACGTTTAGCACTTCAAATTGAAGGTGGCAAGAAGTTCAACGTAAAGGTCATCGACGGTCGAATCCTTAATTGCGACTGACGATGCCCGCGGGTGAAGCTACTCCTCCAAGACCAAGAAGTGGTAGCCGATTTCTTTCTCCTACCCATCGATGACTATGAAGTCGTGCTTGGGATCGAATGACTCCCAACATTAGGTGATATCTCTTGGAATTTTTCTAAATTAATTATGAAATTCTATTGCAAAGGGAGACAGGTCATATTACGAGGCAAGCGCGGGAGCCATATCTCCACCGTTTCGACGCAACGGATGGAGAAAGTTTTGCACAAAGCACATAGAGGATTTTTGATGCATATCTAGCAGCCATCTAAGGGGGAGAATATACAAATTTCAGATCCTAAGCTTGCCCTCTTGCTGGATGAATTTGCAAACGTTTTCACGGAGCCGTGTGGGCTGCCCCCTAACCGGCAGCATGACCATCGTATTCCTATTCTGCCGGGCAAACCTCCAACAAATATATGTCCGTATCATGACCCTCATATGTAGAAGGATGAGATCGAGAACATCATCAAAGAGATGCTTGACACCGGGGTAATTCGACCGAGTTGCAGCCCTTATTCTTTATCGGTGTTGCTAGTGCGCAAGAAGGACGGTACATGGCGGATGTGCATTGATTATCGGGCCTTGAACGCTATCACCGTCAAGGACAAATATCCTATACCTATCGTAGATGAGCTCTTGGATGAACTAAAAGGAGCCCGAGTCTTCACTAAACTGGATCTCCATTCTAGTTATCACCAGATTCGGGTATACACTGAAGATATTCCGAAACCGCATTCCACACGCATAACGACCACTACGAGTTTTTGGTAATGCCTTTCAGACTTACGAATGCTCTTTCTACTTTCCAAAGCCTGATGAATGACATTTTTTGGAGCTTTTTACGTAAGTTTGTATTAGTATTCTTTGATGATATCCTCATTTATAGTCCTACACTTGATATACATTTTCAGCGCTTACGAACTATTTTAACAATTCTCCGGGAGAATACTCTTTATGTGAAATAGTCAAAGTGCAGTTTCTTACAACGTAAAGTGGAGTATCTTGGGAACATTATATCAGAGGATGGAGTGGCGGTAGACCCGACAAAGATCAAGGCAATGCAAGGATGGCTGAAAGCTACAAACGTAAAATCACTGCGTAGCTTCCTTGGACTCATGGGCTACTACCGAAAATTCATGAAAGATTACGGCAAGATCAGTGCCCCGCTCACTTCCCTACTAAAGAAAGACTCCTTTTGGTCGAAACAAGCTTCTACAGCCTCTGAACGACTCAAGGCCGCCATGACGATGATGCCGGTCCTAGCATTACCTGATTTCAGTCGCACCTTCGTGATCGAGGCTGATGCGTCCGGAGTTGGGATTGGAGCTGTTCTAATGCAAGATGGCCGACCTCTCACCTACACCAGCAAGGCATTGTCTCCCTCACACTTGAAAATATCGGTATATGATAAAGAAATGTTTGCCATTGTACACGCCGTCATAAAGTGGAGACCCTACCTGATCGGCCGGCGCTTCCAGATTAAGATTGACCACCGAAGTCTTAAGTATTTCTTGGAGCAGAAAATATCCTCCCCGGAGCAGCAACGTTGGGTAACTAAACTTCCCGGCTTTGATTATGAAATTACTTTTTGAAAAGGAAAAGAGAACGTTATTGTAGATGCTCCCGGGGCAAGCAGAAATTTCAGCCATCTCCCTTCCCACCACCGATTTCCTCGAACACATTAGGGAGGAGTGGAAGAATGATCCGAAAATCTGAAGCATCATAGAAAAATTGGAGAAGGATTCGGATTCCGTAGGGCACTACACGTGGGACTCGAAGGACTTCCGCTATAAAGACCGAATTGTTGTTATTCCTTCTTCTCCTCACATTCAAGTTGTTCTACATGAAATGCACTCTTCACCTTCGGCATGACACTTTGAATTTTTGAGGACTTATAAAAGGGTAAAGCAAAACTTCTTCTGGAAGGGCATAAAGAAATCAATTTATGACTATGTATCTAAATGTGATGTATGTCAGTGGCATAAAGGAGAAATAATGGTAAGTCCCGGTAAACTACAACCGCTACCTATACCAGATTCGACTTGGATGGACATCTCCTTGGATTTCATCGAATGACTGCCACTATCTCAAGGTAAAAGCATGATCTTTGTGGTGGTAGATCGCCTAACTAAGTATGCTTATTTTTGTGCTGTGAGACATCCCTATACTGCTGCCACTATTGCCCAGGTTTTTGTAGAAAATATTATGAAATTACATGGGATGCCAAGATCGATAGTAAGCGACCGTGATAGGGTGTTTACAAGTAAATTTTGGACCGAGCTCTTCCATCTACAGGGCACCCAATTAAAGATGAGCACAGCCTATCATCCACAAATAGACAGCCAAACAGAGGTGGTGAACAGATGCCTCAAGACTTACTTACGATGCTTCACCAGTGACCGACCCAAAGAGTGGACAAGATGGCTTCCCTGGGCCGAATCTATACTTGATCAAAGAATTATGATGCGTCGACGAAGCCCCTCCACCGAAGTACTTGTGAAGTGGAATAACTTATCATCTGAAGATACAACATGGGAGTCACACGAAGAGCTAAAGACTCAGTTCCCAGAGTTTATGGATCCTCAGCCTTGAGGACAAGGCTGATTCTGAGAGGGCGAACTTGATAGGACTCCAGCAGGGTTGAGTCCTAATCATTCTAGTAGAAGTCAATAAAAACTCTGCTAGATTGTAATAAGGCCTCTCCTATCTTATAAAGGAGTATGGCCAGAGTTTGGATTCGCCCTTAGGGCATAGTAGCTGTTGCCCCGTTTACTGGGCAAGTCGGCCAGGGTTTCCCCCTGCTTAGGTTGGCTATAGAGCCAACCTAGCCGCCCCTTGTTCCTATTAAGGTAGGATGGCTATAGGAGGGGTAAAAGGGTAATTTAACCCATATAAGTGCCCCCTTAGGCTAGGACTTGATCCCTATTTAAGATGTAGCCACCCCCCTCTTTGAAAGCAAGCAATTATCATCTTTAATTCAGCCTTTGTGCCGAGTCTAGGAGGGAGGAACCCCTATAGCGTTCCAAGGGTTGATCCCCCTCAAGGATCAAAATCTATAGGGCTCCTTCTGGGGTCTTATCAGAGGCCTAGGATCCAGACAATGGTGCACCAATTTTAGCAAAGTTTGGAGACTTCGAGAGCTACTAGGTGATAAACTATCCTAGAGAGATACTTTGCATGTGTGACCCAAGAATGGGTGGGCGAAGGTGAATGGCCAAAGGAGCAAACACAATCAGATGTGACGTAGGTCCTACGATGTGTTGGCAGAGGCCACACGTAGAGTGATCGTAGTTCGAGATTATCACACAAGAATCTCAATACAATGGAGATGTCACCAGGAGGTGACATGATGTAGCGGATCGTGGTGAAATACTTTGAGGCAATACAACACACGCAGGAGAAGTCTTGTGAGGGACTTGATCATGCAGAGGATGATCATGAGCTATTGGGAGCTCCACGTCGGTGAATAACACAATGACAAGAAGGACTATGGATTCAAGGAATGAATGTCATGGTACCACAAAGGTGGGTCTTCCGTTTGTGTAGATCGAATCTTGCATCGGATGAAAGCCTTGGTCATCAATATATTATCATGAACAAAAATATAAATAAGGTGTTCGATGAAATGCTCATGCTTGTCCGTGTCCTTCGATTTATGTACATACCTTGTACAGTAAGTAGTGGGTTTGCAGTATGCTTGGCAGCCCTAGTTTGGTTTGCTTTGTGGTTGATTTTGGCTTGTAAATACGAGTGTATCTTGTAAGCACTTATGGGGACTTCGGTTTATAATGGACCATTATCCTTTGTATGCAACCTTTCTGAGTTTGTAATGTCCATGGGTGTAATTTGTATTAGCTTTATAAAGTATTTGCTTGAGCAGTTGCTTGTGGATCCTGTTGGAATTACTTTTTCTAGCCCGTTTTCTCTTTTTTAAGTCTTAAGAGACCCTAGGAGATCTCGGGGAAGACTGACCTTTGCGGACGGACATGCATGGGTATCGCACGGCTTATGCAAAATCAGCTAAGCCCATGACATTGTGGTATCAGAGTGAGACAAGTATACGCATAAACACTCGCCATACAAACGTGGGGGACCTAGTTGGGCTATGTGGAGGACAGCCAGCACGTGCAACCGTTTAGGGGAAATAGAAATTGAGATATATGGAAAGGTGTTGCTCAGAGGAGTGGACATCCAGGTTTGGCATTCAGAGGAATGGCCAATCCTTTGCGTGAGAGGCACCACAAGGATAAGCAAGCGAAGAAGAATGTGTAGCGTACAAAGATTTGGATAGCTGAGTTCAAGCTACAGCTCGACGTTGGCAACCAAACTTGACAGTACTCAAGGCAAGGGGGCCGCTTGGTGAAAGATAAGACTGTGCAAAGTGGGAGGTGTTGCATAACAACCAAAAGAGTTATGCAAAGCTCATAGAGGTGAGGGGAATTGCTAATTCAAAGGATTCGGTACTCGTGCAAGGGCTTGTATACGGACGATAGAGTGTTCATGGCCATCCCAATGCACGATCGGAACTCGGCGCCATGGAGCATCAAAACTTTCTCTTCTACATGGAAAGTATACGTCCATAAGTGGTTGAAATGTGCAACAAGTTCAGCATATTGTTAGACTTTGAAGGGTGTAGTAGGGACTGTATTGGCAAAGAGTCACAATCTAGCAAGTGCATTTGCGGGAGCAGAATAAGGCACAATTTGTTCAGCAAGATGGAGTAGTCTAAAGGGGATGGTGGTCTTCGAAACTTCCAGTGGGAAGAATGTCAAGAGAAAAGTTGCTCCAACAGGATAGATATCCAGGAAGGATAAGTCCTAGTTCTCTAGAGGGAGAATTATGTGCAACGAACCGCACATGTTGAGGAAGAGTTCCTTAAGGTAATATCTTTACAAAGCTCAACGGACTGAACGAGTGACGAGGAGTTGTCATATGATCTCGAATGAGGTAATGCATTGGTGGGATGTATTTCGAGATCAAGTGGGGTAGCAATCTAATGCAACATCATATGAAGGCACACTTAGAGTTGATGTGGAAATCAAACTCAAAGGAGGACTGACCCATGGAATGGTGGACGTGAGGGCCATTGTCAACTCAATGCAAATCGAGGAGTGGAGCGACTTGAGTCGAACTTGGTGAAGTATCCAAGCCGCATGAAAGGAGTCGACATAAAAGATGAAACATGGAGCGGAGGCACGGAGCTTTCCTTGGATAGAGGTCAAGGGCATGAACTATTGTTGGGGCAAGAGTGGGATCATGTCATTCCATGGGCTTTTTATTCTGATGGGGCAAACTTATCTTGCATGGTGCCAAAGACAAAGGGAGCTTCTAAGCACATGCAAGTTACCTCAGAGATTCAACTTACGCAGGTGAAGTTGGGATCAGGAGACCTTAGCATGAGGCAAGAGGACGTAGCGACGGGTACTCTTAAAGAATATGCCACAGTGTTGCCATTTGAGTTGTCAAGAACAAGTGGTGCATAGCGGAGATTATGCTAGTAGGGGATAGAGGCCTAGGATCCAGACAATGGTGCGTTAGTCCTAGCGAAGTCAAGGGACTTCAGGAGCTCCTAGGCGATGAACTATCCTAGAGCTATGCTTCATCCATATGTGAACCAAGAGTGGGTGGACGAAGGTGAATTGTCAAGGGAGCAAACTAAAATTTGAAGATGGCGGAGGCCCTATGATGTGTTGGCAAAGGCCACACATGGAGAAGTCATAATTTGAGCTCATCACATGAGAATCTGTATGCAATGAAGATGTCACTAGGAGGCGACATGGTGTAGTGGATCATGGTGGAATAGTTCATGGCAATGCAACACATGCGGACATGTCCCGTGAGGGACATAATCATGCAGAGGTATGATCAGGAGCTATTGGGAGCTCCACTTTAGTGTACGACACAACAAGAAGAAGAGCTATGGATTCAAGGAGTGAATGGTGTGGTACCGCAGAGGCGGGTCTTCGTGTGTGCATCAGAGCTTGCATTGGATGAAAGTCTTAGTCATCAGCATATGGGGGCTGTATACCACCAAAGAAGAAGTCCAAGTGTAAATACCAGTTAGCCCCATAAAGGGGACATGATCATGTGAATGATCAGGAGCTGCTGGGAGCTCCACTTCGGTGAACAATGCAATGACAAGAAGGGTTGTGGATCGAAGGAGTGAATGCCATGATACTGCAAAGACGGGTCTTTCGTGTGTGCGCATCAAAGCTTGCATCAGAGAAAAGCCTTGGTCGTCATCATATGGGGGTTGTGTACCATCGAGGGAGAAGTTAGATTGCAAGTACCAGTGAGTCCCGTGGAGGGGACTTGATCATACAAAGGTATTATCAGAGCAGCTGGAGAGTTAGACTACTTCAGTGCTCATATTCATTTAAGGGAGCCCGACAAGTCAGAGGACAAGGTCGAGTAAGCAAACGTTGCTATCAAGGAAGCTAAGTAAAACATAATCGACGTGAGCCCTGCAATAATACGGTGGAGGCTATGCATGAGAATTGTAGTCTGTCTTTCCATCGATTAAGGAGAACTACTAGGAGGATCTAGTGGTGTTGAAGCAGGAGATTGAAAGGGGCGAGGAAGTGACGATAAGTCTAGAGGGGCTCAGCTACCCAAAAAGTAATGGCGTCTGTTAGAAAGGAGGTTGACTCGGAGGAGCACCACCATGCCGCAGAAGCAGATCTACCGATCACGAAGAAAGGGATGCAGATGTAAGGCAACGGATAGTAGGGCCATGGGCTTGGCAACACCATGGTATTGCAGAGGTGGGACTTCCATGGAGTCATTGATCCCTTGCTCTCATGGAGGGAGAGCATTGGTTGTAAAAGGGGCCGAGGAGGTGGAGAATACAAAGGCAAACTCCAAGTACCAAGATAGGGTGATAGGGCAGAGGCCAAGAAACTTTATAAGACCAATGTCGATGGACTTCTTATCAAGATAGCCGATAGCAAGGGACTTTGGGTTGATGCAGGAGTGCTCGACCAAGGAATAAAGTAGGCAGTACGTGGTATTGTACCTTTTCTACTCAGAAGAGTAGGCGGTAAAGGTGATGGAGAAGATGGTACAATCCCAGAGGCGACCAGATCTATTAAAGACTTACTCCAAGTTGGGGGACTTCAAGTTGGGGTTAACTTTTTGCTCTTTTCGAGCAAAACTTCTTGCATTCCAGAAGTTCAATGGTTGTGGGAAGGTGAATCATAGTAGCTAACTCAATTCAAGGAGTGCAAACACTTCAAGTGCTTTAGAAGTGTGAGAAAAGAGCAGGCGAATGTTAGTAACCAACTTAATGTATGAAGTACAAACTCGAGGAGGCAGGCGAAATCGAGTAACCTTTGCCATCTCAACTCAAGAGAATGGGCGAAACTAAGTATCCTAATTCTCTTAACCCGAGGAGGTGAGCGAAGCCAAGTAACATTGTCTTCTCAACTCCTAAGAGAATGGGTGAAGTCGAGTATCCCAATTCTCTTACTTATCCAGCAGAGGAGCTTTGTATTCCAAAAGTTCAAATGGCTGTGGGAAGGTGAATCATAGTAGCTAGCTCAATCCAAGGAGTGCAAACACTTCAAGTGCTTTAGAAGTGTGAGCAAAGAGTAGGCGAATGTTAGTAACCAGCTTAATGTATGAAGTACAAACTCGAGGAGGCAGGCGAAATTGAGTAACCTTTGCCATCTCAACTCAAGAGAATGGGCGAAACTAAGTATCCCAATTCTCTTAACCCGAGGAGGTGAGCGAAGCCAAGTAACCTTGTCTTCTCAACTCCTAAGAGAATGGGTGAAGTCGAGTATCTCAATTCTCTTACTTATCCAGCAGAGGAGCTCTGTATAAGTTCAATAACCCTTCGAAGAAAGCTTATAGAAGATAATAGCTGT
The DNA here is from genome assembly GCA_029747655.1 of Ensete ventricosum. Lineage (NCBI taxonomy): Eukaryota > Viridiplantae > Streptophyta > Magnoliopsida > Zingiberales > Musaceae > Ensete > Ensete ventricosum. The sequence continues at coordinate 19,519,580 of JAQQAF010000006.1, forward strand.
CAAATCCTCACCATTGATGATCAATACTACTAAGAGTAGATTGTCCACTTCATTTCCTAATTGAATGCTAATCGAAAGCGGGAGTGATGCAAACCTACTTGGAAGTAACAACTAAAAGTGGAAGAAGGATCAATGAGCAAATATTTTGTAGGAATGACCTCAAGAACTTTAAAGTCTGTGAGGCGATGCTCGTTAAAGTTTCAACAAGCATCCATCCAATTCAAGCAACATGAGTATACTGCGATACTGGCTCAGAATAAGATAGGTCTTTTCCTTCATCAGAAGGATCCATGAGAGTCAACAAGGATCAGCACAACTCAGCCAACTCCACACCAGAGTCAATCATTGGTGAGTTAAAGCAGCAAGGTAGATCAGAGTTTGACTACTCAACAGCAGTAGCGGAGAGTGACTGAGAGCCAAAGGGGCATGTTGCAGCCAAAGTAGAAGATTGAAGATTCCGTAAAATGCGAGGAGATGCAGCGTCTACAGTGGCTTCGACGAGGACGTGGAAGGAATAAGTGGGGGAGAATATCACAGATAAAAATATAAACAAGGTGTTCGATGAAATACTTATGTTTGTCTGTGTCATTCGATTTGTGTACATACCTTGTATAGCAAGTAGCGAGCTTGCAGTAAGCTTGGCAGCCTTAGTTTGGTTTGCTTTGTGACCAATTTTGGCTTGTAAATATGAGTGTCTTGGAAGCACTTATGAGGACTTCGGTCTGTAATGGATCATTATACTTTGTGTGCAACCTTTCTGAGTTTGTAATATCCATGGGTGTAATTTGTATTGGCTTTATAAAGTGTTTGCTTGAGTAGTTGCTTGTGGATCCTATTGGAATTGCATCTTTTGGCCTGTTTTCTCTTTTGTAAGTCTTAAGGGACCCTAGGAGATCTCGGGGAAGACTGACCTTTATGGACGGACAAGCATGGTCGCCGCATGGCTTAGGCAAAATCAACTAAGCCCATGATAATATGGTGGTTGTGTACCATTAAGAGAGAATTCAAATTGTAAGTACCAGTGAGTCCCTTGGGGGGACTTGATCATACAGAGGTATGATCGTAGTGATTGGAGATTTGGACTACTTTAGTGCTTATATTCGCTTAATGGAGCCCAGCAAGTTAGAGGACAAGGACGAGTAAGTGAACGTTGCTATCAAGAAAGCTAAGGTGAACAGAATCGACGCGAGTCTTGCAACAAGATGGAGAAAGTCATGCACGGGAGTTTTAGTCTCTCTTTCCATCAACTAAGGAAAACTGCTCAGAGAATACAGGGGTATTGAAGCAGGTGGTCGAAAGGGGCGAGGAAGTGACGGCTAGTCTAGAGGCGCTTAACTACCCAAAAGCAAAGCATCGATCAGAAATGAGGTGGACTTGGAGGAGTGTCACAGTATCATAGAGGCAGATCTACTGATCGCCAAGAAAGGGATGCAGATGCCAAACAATGGATAATAGGGTCATGGGCTTGGCAGCGCCATGGTACCACAGAGGTGGGACTCTTACCCCTCCTCACTAACTCCTAACCCCATAGCCAACTCCTAACCATGATGTGGCCAACGGCTATAGGGGTCTCCAACTCTTAATTGTATTCTTATTCAACCCTAGAGAGAGTCCTAGCTAAATGGATCTCTCTTCTCCTAACCCTCGTCGACCTCTCCTAAGAGGAGGGAGGTGGCTAGGAAACCCCATCTTCATAAGGACTCTTCCCTTAATCCTAACCGACTACTTCTTCAATAGGGGTGGTGGCTACTTTAGGGTTTATTACATGCATGTCTCAGTTGACTCTGACCTATATCCAACTCTAACTCCTAACCTGTATCCAACTCCGACTCCTAAGCCGACTCTAGTTTAACTGAATCCTAACCCTACTAGGATTTGGGCCTATTTATTACAATGGACTCAAATCTTCTCCTAGTTGATCTAATATCAAGTCTAGGTTGGCCAACAATGATAATTTAAGAACTCGATTCTATCGATTAGGACCCGACTCAGCTAGGGTCCTAACAGACCCACCCTCTTTAAATCAGCCTTGTCCTCAAGGCTGAGGCTTCATGAACTTTGGATCTTGATCTGTAATTCTTCTTGGAGCTTTCTCGTTGTATCTACGGTAGGTGCACCATGATCCTCTGGTCCAGCATTGTCTTATATCTCTCCATTAGTGGTAGTAGTATTTGGATGGTGGTGCATTGCGATCCCTGTTTCAAGCATCTCATTTACAATCCTCTTTATTTCAACTTTATGGAGGTGAGAATAATGATATTGCCAAGTATTTGTTGTTGATTTGCTCGAGAGAATCAAAATTTGATGGTCATGCCGTCGGGTAGGAGGTAGGCTGCATGGTTCAACAAAGACATCTGAAATTCAGCAAGCAATTTGATAGGACTCCTGTAGGGTTGAGTCCTAATCTCCCTAGAAGTAGATAATAAAACCCTACTAGATTGTAATAAAGCCACTCCTATCTTATAAAGGAGTATGACTAGGGTTTAGATTAGCCCTTAGGGCTTAGTGGCCGTCGCCCCCTTACTGGGTTGGTTGGCCAGAGTTTCCCCCTGCTTAGGTCAGCTATAGAGCCAACCTAGTCACCCCTTGTTCCTATTAAGGCAGGTTGGCTATAGGAGGGGCAAAGGGATAATTTTACTTAGGCAAGCACCCTCTCTCTTGAATCAAGCAATTATCAATTTTATTTCAGCCTTGTGCCGAATCTAGTAGGGAGGAACCCCTACAGCGTTCCAAGGGTTGATCCCCCTCAAGGATCAAAATCTATAAAGCTCCTTCTGGAGTTCTATCACAATTGGGGAAAGTTTGGGTCTTCAATTTTTACCGGCTCCCTCATATGTTGCTGCTGGAGTTGCATTAGGAATCCACTATTCAATTTGTGCAAGACTTTCTGTATTTGCTACGTTGAAATCGTTGTCATGTTGCTCCCGCGTTTCTCGCGTAGGATCACCTATTTCCGATAGTTGAAAATTTTCATGATAAATTTAGAAAAATTTCAGGAAATATCACATAACATAGTTAGCCATTCGATGTCAAGCACGACCTCGTAATCATCGAGAGGGAGGAGGAAAAAATCAGCAATGATCCTTTGGCCCTGTAGAAACAATTTCCCATGCGAGCACTTCAAAATTCAGCCATCGGTGTCCTTAACATCAAACCTGCTACAATCATCAATATGAAGTGCCATCCGAGTAGTGACATTGTTGTTCTTGAAGTTATTGTGCTCCCGGTATCGATGAGGATGGTGATTGGTTGTTGTTTAAGTAGTCCTCAAACTTTCATCATCTGCGGGTTCGCATACCCGGCAAGAGCATGCATCATATAATCGGCCGACTACTATTCTTCCTCTGTGACCTCCTCCTCATGCTCATGGGCCTACTTCTCTAAATTTTCAATGGGTTCAATCAAAAGAAGGCATCCATTTTTGTAGTGATGGTTGCGGCTCCACGGTTCATCGTAATGCCAACAAAGGCCCTTCGTCGATCTGTCGTGACGTTCTTCTCTTATCAATTTTTTTAGCAGTGAGGGGCGGCTGGGAGCATAGGGTGCTGAAGGTTTATATGTTGCTAGTCTAGAAGTGGTCCTCGTCCTTTGGGAGTCTTGGTTGAGTCGCTCCTCTTGGATGCGAGCAAAGGAGATGGTAGCCCTTAATGAATATGGTTCTTGCGCCTTAACTTTGCATTTAATCTCTGACTTTTATCCTTTGATAAACATCCCTAACAACTATTTTTTAGATCAATCTTGAGTTTAATTTGAAAGATGCTTAAACCTAGTTTAATATTCTTGCATGGTTGAGGTTTGGCGAATCTTCATTAGTTGGTCGTTCATGTTCTTATACTTCGATGGTCCAAAGCGGAGTAGTAGCTCATTCTTGAATTGCCTCCTTTTTGGGACTCCGTGGGTGTGCTTCAAACAATTATACCATTGTATTGCATCTTCCTCGAGGTGGATGATAGTGATGTCTACCATGGAAGCCTTCGGTGTCCGGTGATAATGGAAGTAGCGTTCCATGCACGACAACCATCCTATCGAGTCTCCCTCTTCCCATCGAGGGAAGTCCACCCTCATGCATGGCTGCATCAAATAAGTGGCTCATTCTTCCTTTTTGGGAGGCCTCTCTAAACTTTCACCTTGCTACAATTTTGTCGAGCTTGGAGATTTGCCAATTCTGAAGTCTGTGAAGAGAGTGTGTAGTCTATCCTCCAAACACGTCTCAAAGGCCTCCAACTTGGCATCAATCAGATCCACCGATGCCATGACTTAAGACCCTAGATCTGTGGTGTCAAGATCCTTCTCTTGCTGTTGGGTCAATGGTATGAATTGGTCGAGTGGATTGGTGGCCGAAAGAGGTGGTGGATCAAGGGTAGATAGTTGTGGGCTGGGGTTGACAGGTTACTATTTTTTGTTATTGTTGGGGCTATGATTTAGAGCTGCTGTAGGGGTCGTATATGGGGTATGATGGTCGAGGGTTAAGGTTAGAGTGATTACTTAGGGTTAATGTTGATGGCAACAACGAGTTTAGTAGGGATGGGTGGCCTAAAGGGTGATAGATCAAGGTTATGGTTTAGGGTTGATAGCTTACAGTTTAGGTTGCTATTGGTGCTACGGTTTGAGGATGTTTTGGTGGCTAAAAAGAATTTTGGTGGTAATGGTTTGAGGCTGGGAAGGAAGGTTTAGGGTTATTACTGGGGGTAGCAACTAGTTTGGCAAAGTTCGGTTGTTGGTGAAGCAAGATATGCCGAGGGGTAATGTTGTAAGGTTCTTTGTTAAGGAACAACAGTTTTATGACGAAAGAATTCCAATAGTATGCCAAGGGTTTTGGGATGGTTTTAACAGCAAGAAATAGATGATGATTAAGGCTAGATCAATGTAAAGTATTGAAGAGAATATGTTAATAAAATATGGCATTGAGTTTTTGGTAAAAACATGGCAGCAAAGTAGTAGGCGATTGTTATGGTTGCAGATTTACGCTGCTATTTGGGCCCGTTGTAAAAATTGAAAAAAGGCTATGACAGCTACGTCTTAAGGCTAGAGTGGTGTCCTAAAGACAACATGGTTGGTGGCAGCAAGATTGGTAGGGTTTGGTGGTATATGAGAAGAAGAACAACATAAAGTACAATAGTAGAATTTTTTATCAAAAAAATTTCAGTAGTATAGATGTAAGTATTTTTCCAGAAGTTCGTAACAAGGATTTGAGTATAACTCAATGGAAATCTACTGGTAAGGGAAAGGTAATTTCAACAAAAATACATGGGAGAATACAGCAGCAAAGAATTCGACAAGATCAAGGAATTCGAGAAGGTGCTATGATAGAATTTTACGTCAAAGGTCTATGTTAGGACCCTAGCTGAGTCGGGTCCTAGTCGATTGAGTCGAGTTCTTAGATTGGGCCTTGTTGGCCAACCTAGACCTAACATTAGGTCGGCTAGGAGAAGATTTGAGTATATTGTAATAAATCAGCCCAAATACTGGTAGGATTAGGATTCAGCCGAATTGGAGTCTAGTTACGAGTCGGAGTTGGATACGGGTTGGACTTAACTAAGTCAAGTTTATAACCAACCCAATTGGCTACCCACTTTGATGAGGGGAAGAGCTCCATTCAGTTAGGACTCTTCAAGGGTTGATTAGGAGTTAAATTAGGAGTTGGAGTCTTAGTTTACTTGGAGTAGGAGTTGCTTCTTAGAGTTGGAGTTGGAGTTGTTGGAAGTAGGAGTTACTTCTTAGAGTTGGAGTTAGAGTTGTTAGAAGTAGGAATCTTGAGTAGGAGTACTATTAGGAGTTAGGATTTAGAAGCCTTATAAATAGCCTTGTAATTAGCCACTTTTTATCATCAATAGATCAATTATGTTTCAGCAATAGTGCAGGGAACCCAAGGAGGGAGGAACCCCTATAGAGTTCCAAGGAGGTCGATCCCCTATAGAGATAAACCCAAGCCTAAAATCCATAAGGGTTCAATCACTTGGTGTCAGAGCAGCATTCTTGGCATCTCGCTGCCCTTCCATAGCCATTCATAATCATTCCACAGCTGCCCAAAGCAATTCCCGCAATTGTTTAAAGATCATCGTCGAATTTCACCGTTATCTCCACCACCGCGGATCATCCTTTGATCTCCCTATGAATTGCAATAGGTTCTAGTTTCCTACCTTACTGCTACTATAATTTAGTTATCCTTACTCAAAAAATAAAATAAATCTATCCTATCTTGCTGCACAAAATTTTCACCATAAAGTTTCTATCTCTATGACGAAAGTTGCACTGCAGAATTTCGGTCTCATAGCACCGAAATTCTTACGATAGCTTTGGCACTTCTATCCAAATCTCTACAAAATTCTTACGATAGCTTTGGCACTTCCTAACAGCATATTTTCTTTTGGTTTCATCAAAAAATTATCAATATAAACCACTGATCTTTTACGTCCAAAGTACTACACTTTGGACGCAAAATTCTACCGCAGTTCATACCCGTGATCTTTGATTTTGCCAAACCTTTTGCTGCCATTTTCTTCCATGAATTTTTTATCAGCATTATCTTTCCCTTACCAGTAGATTCTCTTTAAGTTTTACTCAAATCATTATTTCAAACTACTAGAAAAAAAAATCTTGTCTATACTGCTAAAATCTTTCGACGAAAAAAATTCTACTGCAGCACCTTCTCGTAATCTTTGATCTTGCCAAATCTTTTACTGCCATAATTTTCAATAAATTTTTTAATGATATTATCTCTCCCTTACCAGTGGATTCTCCTTATATTATACTTGAATCCTTATTTCAAATTACTAGGAAAAATTACATCTATACTGCTGAAATTTTTTTGATGAAAAAATCTACTGCTGTGCCTTTGTCTTTCTTCTTCTCTAAACCCACCAAACCCTAACCATCTTGCTGCCACCAATCACGATATATTTAAGGCACTCCACTAGCCTTATGACACTACTATCATAACCTATTTCTAGAACCCAAACAGTACCCAAAATCGTAGACCAAAACAGCGACCTATTGCAGCCTATCGACGCAGAATTCTACAGCACTACCTTTTGGTGTTTTTTGCTGCACCCATATCATCTCTAGGGCACCCCTCTAGGCTTAAGATGTAGGCGTCGTATTCTATTTGCATAATCCACAGCCAACCCTAACAGCCCCCAGACCGCAGCCCAAACAACACCCTAAAACCGCAATCTTGATCCATCACCCTATTGGCCACCAATCCCTACCAAACTGGTTGCTACCATCAACAGCAACCCTAAGCCACCCATCTAGCCTTAAGATGCAGCCATCATAACTTATTTCTAGAATCCACAACCATGCATGAGGGTGGACTTTCCTCGACGAAAAGAAGGAGACTCGATGGGATGGATTTTGTGCGCCGAACATTACTTCCGCTATTACCGAATACCAGAGGATTCCATGATGGACACCGCTATCATCCACCTCGAAGGATATGCAATTCAATGGTACAATCAGCTTGAATACACTCATGGGGCTCCGACATAGATACAATTCAAGAACGCGCTGCTAAACCGCTTTGGGCCGACCAAGTACAAGAATATCAACAGACAACTTGCCAAGATCCGAAAAACCTCCACGATCTAAGAATACAAGACCAGGTTTGAGGAATTATCTTACTAGTTTGTGATTAGTCTAACAAACAATTATTAGGAACATTTATCGAAGGACTCAAGCCAAAAATTAAAGGAGAGGTTAAAGCACGGCAGCCCCCCACCGTGAAGGTCGTAATCTCTTTCAACCGAATCCAAGAGGAATAGATGAACCAAGATGCTAGGAGGACGAGAACTGCTCCTGGACCACTAGCATATAAACCTCCCTCTGCTCCCAGCCATTCCTCACTGTCAAAAAAATTGACGAGAGAAGAGCTACGCGACAGATCGGTAAAGGGCCTTTGTTGGCATTGCAACGAACTTTGGAGCCGCAACCATTGCTGTAAAAAAAGGGAGCTTTCCATGATAAAATCTATTGAAGAATCTAAAGAAGAGGTCCAGGAACCTGAGGAGGAGAACACGAAGGAGGACCCACAGTCGACCAATTGCACGACTCACACTTTCGCCGACTATGCAAACCCGCAAGCAGCAAAAGTTGAAGAATCCTTTAAGCAGTAACCCATCACCGTCCTCACCATCAATCTTATGAATGGCAAGAGTGAACAAGTGATTGTATGTGAGAAACATGGGAGCAAAGTAATGATGATCTCGACACAACGCTTATATAAGATTACTAAAATTTCAAGCACCTCCGTCGAACCAAGTCGATTACTTCCTACCATGCTATACGATCTTCATATGCTGATCTTGCAGGAGGAACCACTAGCATATATTAAGTCATATTGTTGTCCACATCCTCAGAGGGCCAAAGCTAAAAGGATCATCCAGGAGACGCAAGAGATGCAGGAGACACAGATCATTTGGCAATGACCTTCCCTTATAATGACACTTTATCTCCAAAAGCTTTGCCTCTTTGTCTGCAGGTATAAACACTTCCTGAAGTGCCACATCCAACTGAACCAGCTATGGCATATGAAGTAGTACTCCTAGATCTCAAGCTACTTCCATGACTTCTCCATAGAACGGACCGTAATGCTCAAAGTCTTCTCTGATGATGACCACCGATCCACGACCCACGACCATAAGAAGATTGAGTCCCTCCAGCGATAATACTAGCATAGAATCTATAACACCAAACCTTACTGGATGAAGATCAAAATTATGAAGGAATAGGAGGAAGGCATCCACATGTCCATCATCTACAGGATCCTCATAGTCACGATGCAATCTACATCAATGCTAGCATTACCTTGTTGTGGTAATGTGTTCGTAATTGGAGTGTAAACATATCAGGAATTGAGACCGGCACTACCCTCATGCAAGATGGCTGGCTCCTAATATGCACCGAGGCTCTCCCTACATTTCACACGATGCTTTTGATATGTAAAGAAATACTAATTGCTACTAAATTTGAAGTTTGACATGATACAGGTCAACAACATAAAAGAGAGATGAATATAGGCTCAGTAAAATTACAGCTCCTACCCTCCTGGGACTCAGAATGGGCTCACACCACCAGGGACCTTATCAATGGGGAGTAATTATTCCAAAAGAAAGCTTGGTCATTATTAATAATAACCAAGTAGCAGCCCATGCAAGAAAGAAACAGTCTCCCGACAAATATCGGAGTAGAAGAAAGTTTATTGTTGAATATTGAGTTTCCCTTCATCTCTAGCCCAATCAGCATAAAATTTAAGCCTCAAGGAAGTGGTCCCTGTGCTAATTTGGCCCTTGCAAAATTGGGGATCACAATGGAGCCATGACTTAAGAATCAGATCAGTATATCAATTTAAAAATACAATTGATCCTTCAAGTATCTCACTGCAAATGAAAGTTTAAAAAAGATGACTTAGCCCAGATCCATCCACCTGACATTCTAACTGATGAGGAGGTTCAAATTCAGTTGATGATCACATGGAAACACAGGATCATGATGCACCATCATCCAAATACTACTATCCCTGATGGAGAGATACAAGATAATGCTGGACCTCCGGACCATAGTGCGCCTACCGTATATACCACAAGGAAGCTTCAAGGAGAATTCCAAATCAAGACCCAAGGTTCATGGAGCCTCATTCTTGTCGGGTCCTAGTCGATTGAGTCGAGTCCTTAGATTGGGCCTTGTTGACCAACCAAGACCTAACATTAGTTCGGCTAGGAGGAGATTTGAGTCTATTGTAATAAATCAACCCAAATCTTGGTAGGATTAGGATTCAACTGAATCGGAGTATGATTAGGAGTCAGAGTTGGATACGGGTTGGAGTTAACTAAGTCAAGCTTGTAACCAACCCAATTGGCTACCCACTTTGATGAAGGGAAGAGCTACATTCAGTTAGGACTCTCTCAAGGGAATGGTTGATTAGGAGTTAAATTAGGAGTTAGATTCTTAGTTTACTTGGAGTAGGAGTTGCTTCTTAGAGTTGGAGTTGTAGTTGTTGGAAGTAGGAGTTATTTCTTAGAGTTGGAGTTGTTAGAAGTAGGAGTCTTGAGTAGGAGTCCTATTAGGAGTTAGGGTTTAAAAGCCCTATAAATAGCCTTATAATCAGCCACATTTCATCGTCAATAGATCAATTTTGTTTCGGCTATAGTGCAGAAAAACCGAGGGAGGAAGCCCTATAGAGTTCTAAGGAGGCTGATCCCCTATAGAGATCAACCCAACTTAGAATCCGTAAGGGTTCTGATAGTCTAGTAGTTTGGACATAAAAGATCAGCGGTTTATATCAATAATTTTTGCACAAAACCAAAAGGAAATCCGCTGTTAAAAAGTGCCAAAATTGTCATAGAAAACTTGTAGAAGATTGGGCAAAAAAATAATGATAGCAAGATCAAAACAGGGTAGTAGTATATGGCTGAATTATGTAGTGTAACTTTCATCGTAAAGATGGTAACCTTGTGATGAAGAGTTGTGTAGCATAATAGATGAATACTTTTTAGGTTTTTTGATTAGATGATAACTAAATTGCAACAGTAGTAAGGTAGATTTACCAGAACCCGATGCAATTCTTTAGGGGGATTGAGAGATGATCTACGGTAGTGGAGATGACAACATAATTCATTGTTGATCTAAGCAATTGTGGGAATTGTTTGGGCGATAGTGGAAGGATGATGGGCAGCTGTGGAAGGGTAGTGAGACAGAAACGTTGCTATGATACCAAGTGTTAGAACCCTTACATATTCTAAGCTTAGGATGATCTCTATAGGGGATTGGCCTCATTGGAACTCTATAAGGGTTCCTCCCCCCTAGGGTTGCTACATAATGGCCGAAAGCAAATTGATCTATTGATAATAAAAGAGTGGTGGCTACATGAGTTTATATAGGGACTCAAAACCCTAACTCATAATAGGACTCATACTCTTAGAAGACTCCCTCTCCTCACCAACTCCTAACTATGATGTGGCCAACGGCTATAGGGGTCTACAACTCCTAATTGTATTCTTATTCAACCCTAGAGAGAGTCCTAGCCAAATGGATCTCTCCTCTCCTAACCCTAGCCGGCCTCTCCTAAGAGGAGGGAGGCGGCTAGGAGACCCCCTCTTCATGAGGACTCTTCCCTTAATCCTAGCCGACCACTTCTCCAATAGGGGTGGTGGCTCATTTAGGGTTTATTATATGCATGACTCAGTTGACTCTGAGTCGTATCCAACTCCGACTCATAACCCGACTCTAGTTCAGCCGAATCCAAACCCTACTCGAATTTGGGCTGATTTATTACAAAAGATTCAAATCTCCTCCTAGTCGACCTAATGTCAGGTCTAGATTGGCCAACAAGGCCTAATCTAAGGACTCGACTCAATCGATTAGGACCCGACTCAACTACGTTCCTAACATTTTCCTTTATTAAAAGGATCCTCAAGAATCAACAAGGATGAGCACAACTCAGCCAATCCAACACTACAGTCAGTCATTGGTGAGTTGAAGCTGTATGACGGATCAGAGTTCGACTACTCAACAACAGCGATAGAGAACAATTAGGAGCCAAGAGGCATGTTGTAGCTAGAGCAGAAGATTGAAGATTCAGCAAAAGGCGAGGAGATGCAGCTTTTGTAGTGGCTTCTACGAGGACGTCGAAGGACTAAGTGGGGGAGAATGTCATGGACAAAAATATAAAGAGGATGCTCGATATAATGCTCATGTATATCCGTGTCTTTCAATTTTTATACATGATTTGTACAACAAGTAGTGCAATAGGCTTGGTAGCCCTAGTTTGGTCAGATTTCATTGTCAGTTTCGACTTGTAAATGAGAGTTGTGTCATGTGGACACTTATGGGGAATTCGGTCGACCTTGATCCTTTACGTACAACTGTTCAGAGCTTGTAAAGTCCATGGTTGTAATTTGTATTGGCTATATAAAATATTTACTAAAGTGGTTGCTTGTGGATCCCGTAGGAAATATTTTCTCTAACCCGTTTCCTCTTTTGTAGGTCCTAAGGGAACCTAGGAGGTTTTAGGGAGGCTGACCTTTACAGACGGACATGCAAGGGTGCCGCATGACTTAGGCAAACCTAGGTAAGTTCATGACACTTAGGTATCATTAATCATACAACATTTCATAAATGGATCAATTAGTAAACTCATTCTCCAATGAGCACCTGTATTGTATCCTTAGTGTTGTCACAGCCCCCGAATTATCGCATTCGAACGGCGTGAAGCTATCATAAATAAAAAATATTATAATTCCTCCATTTCCAAACCCAGGATCGAAACTAACATATAAGGATAACAAAAAACATTCAAATATCAATCACATTAATCCATAAAACATGTGTAGTTTATAATCTTACACAACATCACTCGATAATTCATAAAACTCAAAGCCAACTTAATAAAAACATTAACAACACTTATAAATCTACCAGTGTCAGAAATCTATACGATTTAAAAACCAACCATTTACTCCAATTTCATATCATCATAGTGCTAGTTACAGGTGCCCTACAAGCTAATCACGTGAGTGACGACACGTGTGACACACTGCGTAATTTTTTTGCTTATAATTAATATTGGTATAATCTCATATTATATTATTTGTTGTATATATATTGTGATGTCCTTGGTTCTATGCAATGGGAATCAAATCGTGATGAGATCACGATAATTAGATCGACTCACCTTTAAACACATATCCTAAATAATCCCGGTCATAGGTTACTCAAGAGGGACATTAAGATAACCGGATAGATCGGTATACTATATACCCGTCCATATGATGGAGGCGGCTGGTCTCATAGCCACTTGTGTGGAGACACTAAGGATATAGTACAGGTGCTCATTGGAGAATGAGTTCACTGATTGATCCGCTTATGGAATATTGTATGGTTAATGATACCTAATGTTAGACAGCGATTCCATAGTCCCAGTTGTGTATCTGGTCCTTAGACTTGAGACACCAAGGATGCCTTGTATGAGTACTCCTTTCTTTGACGCTAGACTTATAGGTTTTAAAAGTTTTAGATCTGGTACAGCTAGTTATCGGGATCGGTAGCTAACCTTACGAAGGCAATTGAGTGTCAATAGAGGATCATCCACTCTTGGTATCACGATAGAAATATCTCATATGTGTTTGCTCAAACAAATCTCTGGCCATGGTCATTCAGATTGAGAGAGAAGGAGTTCTCCTGTAGAATCTGATTAGAGTAAGACAAACTGATTCCGTGTGTGACCTGATAGTACCATGTCCGATATACGGTCTCTGAGATATTATTTGGATGAGTGATTATAGATACATGGTAACTATCGACAGATAAGTCCGATGGATTTGATCCCCCTGTACCGTCTGGGGACTATGGCGTAGTGGCATAGTATATCCATAGTCGATGAGTCGAGTGAATTATTATGGGGATAATAATTCACTATATCAGAAGGAGTTTTGATGGGAGTGACTCACGGCCAGCTTAGTATCGAGCCTAGAGTTTTGGTGGCTCTCTATAAATAGGAGGGGAGACTCATGGTTGATAGGCTGTAACATTAGCCACCACCTCCTATTCTCTTCCCTCCCTCTGAGCAAGAGTTACAAGATCAGATTGGAGGAGTTTCGTTGCAGAGATCTATCATGTGGATACCGCTAGAGAGAAGGAAACTTGATCTCCTTCATCTTCTCCATTCGGATCTGGAATATAGGGATATACGATCTCCCTAGGTAAAATCAATCTCTCACATATCGTGATTTATTGGTTTTTGCATTTTTCTCGTGATCCCAATCTTTTACATGATGATTTGATCTGCATGAGAAATCGGTATTTTGTTTTGACTTTCGCTGCACATGTGATGCACCCACAGAGGTTTCCCAACACAAAGACTAAACTTAACATTCCAAAAACTACAAACGTGAGAGGTCATTTAAAACTTTTACATGATACATCAAATCAGATTCATTGATAATATTTTATTACATACAAAATATACATATACAAAAACCCCAATATATCACCCAACAAAACTTATCCAAAATTTAAATAGATTTCCTCTACCTTAGCCCAATTCTATCTTTTTTCTGAGAGCAGCAAGTTAACCTAAAAAATTTATATAGCAATGGAGTGAGCATATAAAGCTTAGTAAGTGACTTACATATCTAAGGTAAGGAAGGATAGTTTTTTTTATATTGAGTAGCAAGACAAGGTTATAAAAATCCACAAATAGCATCTCGTTAGATACAGAATCATAAATCATTTCATTATGAAACAATTAGGAGCTTATCAACAGAATGTGAAATATTTCGAAACATGTTAATGGCATATAAAATATTTTGAAGCATATTAAAGGCGTAAATATGTTTCAGAGTATATTAATGATATATGAAATATTTTTAAAATATATCAAAGGCATAAACATGTTTCGGAGCATATCAAAGGTACATGAAATAATTCAGAGCTTATCAAAGGTGTAAACATGTTTATGAGCATAACAAAGGTATATGAAATATTTTAGAGTATATCAATAGTATATGAAATGTTTCGAAATATATCAACGATATATGAAATATTTTGGAGCATATCAAAGACGTATGAAATGTTTCAGAATATATCAATAGCATATGAAACATTTAAGAGCATATCAAAGATGTATGATATGTTTCAGAATATATCAATTATATATGAAACATTACAAAGCATCGAGGACATAAACAAATTTCAAAGCATATTAATGGTTTATGAATTATCTCAGAGGTTATCAAATGAACAAACAAATAAGAAACAAAAGCTCAAATGTCATATATGATATCACATCCATTTTATTTTTATCGAAAGCGCACAAATAAACTCATAAGCAATGCTTTGGATATCAATTCAAAAAATATAGATGGTGAAGCGGGACAAGACAGAATATGATCAATCTATTTTTGGATGACCATCAAACTAAAATCTCCCACGTTTAAGAGCTCCATCCACCCACGTCTGGGTGAAGTTATAGCGGCCTAGTAGAGCATCGCAAGCTCTTAGCATAACTCCCTTTACCATTTCTAGTAAAGGTTCACATTATCTCACTAATATCATAGTACAAATGGATATGAACAATAACATGGCACATATTGGAATCACATGTGGAATAACAAAATGTACATGTGTCAATATGAAAGAACACGATGCAACATAAACTTTTCATAACAGATTCATGTATGTAAATAATTTAAGGATAAGAGCATACAAGGATTCAAAATAATAATATAAGGCTTAAATGAAGAAAGAACTTTAGCTGGTTGATAGACAGAATATGATCCAATATCATATCAAAAACATAGATTGTGAAGTAAGATCAGATAGAATATGATCCATCCATTTATGGATGACCATCAGACAGAAGTAGAGTATTATGGGCTCTAAGCATAACTCATCTTACCATTTCTGGTAAAGGTTCATATTATCCCAAAAATATCATAGTACAAAAGGATATATAAGCAATAAATTTGGTACCCATCGAAAGCACATGTAAAACAATGAACAAGCATGCGCCTATATAAAATAATATGATACAAACATAAATATCATATATTTGATTTAGATATACATTTTATCTAAGGACAAGAGTATTCATGATTTTAAACCAATAATGTAAATCTCAATGGAAGTAAGAATTTTAGCTAAGAATAAAATTCCAAACAAGAATAGGCAAAATTGACAAAGGCTTAATTCTAGCATAATTTGAGAGGCACATTTTCTAAATTATTTGAATAGCCAATCATATTCCAAATTACTCAATAAATGTGTCACTAGAAAGAAAATCAATCTAGTTTCTAATAAAATAAGTTTTATATAAATTAAGGTTTCTAAAAAAGAGTCACAAATGATTTCATAACTAAAGGTCATAGAATAAAAGCTCTATTTTGTAGAATTTATAGGATCAAATTCAACAGATAACTGGTTATGTATTTGTATTCCAAATTTTTAAATCTAACAGTAAAAGAAAGATCTAGGTGTCTAGTTTCTAACAAAATATATATTACTTAAATCAAAGTTCCTAATAGGAAGTTATAAGCAGTTTAGTATCAAACGGTCAGAAATTATGATCCCTATTTTGCAAAATCCATAGGGTCAAACGAAACAAAAATCTGGGTAGTCATTTGGACTTTAAATATTTTAATCTATATATTAACAAAAAGATCTATGAACCTATTTGATAATAAAATAGGTTTTGCCATAATTGAACTTTTTAATAGAAAGTTATAAGAAATTTAGTATCAAGAGGTCAGAGATTACAAAGTCTATTTTATAAATTCTTCAATGTCAATTAAAATAAGAGTTTAGACAGTTATATAAACTTTAAAAATTTCAGTTTTGATATCAAAAGAAAGATTTATGAGTATATTTTTAGATTAAATAAGTTTTACCGAAATCAGAGTCAATACATAAAGTTATGGCAAAAATAAAGCAAAAAGGTCAAAATTTCTAAATTCATAGATTTACAGTTGAATGGGAGAGATATCATGTTCTAAGCCATAAATCTTTCAAAATCATATCAAATTGAAATGTAATTAAGGATGGGTTAGAACCTTTACCTTAGGAGGATTGATTTCCAAAAGTAGAGGAATTGATCCAAAACCTCAAACAAATGCACAACTCCTACTTCAATTTCCTCTTCCCTTCTCAAGTGTACGTTGGTTGCAGCATGCCTTCTCTTTTTTGGTAAGTTTTCCTTCTCTAATTGCTGCTTAGTTTCGGTTAACTCAAGGGTTGCTAGATGGCAAGCATGCATGAAATATGCTAAGGTGTCACCTATGCAACATGCATAAGTGCCACCATCTTTAAACTAGCTAGTGACACATGTCTTTCCTTTTTTTTTAACTTAATGTGAATCTTCCACAATTCATATCAAACTTTTAAGTTTCACAGATAGGTCCCTAACAATAAAGTTTTAATATAAAATTATTTAATCAAGAGAATTATTAAATAAATTCTCATATTTATAAATAGGTCCTTATAAACTATTTAAAATATATAATTACAAATATTTTTGAAAAATAAGGGATATTATAAGTATCTCCACGCAAGTGGTTTTGAGACCAGCCACCTCCATCATATGGACGAGTATATAACACACTGATCTGTTTGGTTGTCTCGATGTCCCCCTCGAGTAACCGATGACCAGGATCATTTAAGATTTATGTTTAAAGGCGAATCAGTATCATTATTGTGATCTCATCATGATCAGATTCCCATTACACAAAACCAAGAACATTACAATATATATATTCAATAGATAATATAATATGAGAATATACTAATAATAATAATACAAAAAGACTATGCAGCATGTCACACGTGTCATCACTCACATGATTAGCTTGCAAGGGACCTATAACCAGTAGGAGCAACTTGAGTGAAACTCGGTGAAGTGTCCAAGCCACATGAAGGGAGTCGACATAGAAGATAAAATATGGAACGAAGGCACAAAGTTTTCCTTAGATAGAAGTCAATGATATGAACTCTTATAGAGGCAATAGTGGGATCATGTCGTTTTATGAGTTTTTCATTATGATGGAGTAGACTCATCCTGCATGGTGCCAAAGACGAAGGGAGCTTCGAGGCACATGCATCTTATCTCAGAGAAGTATTTGACAGAAGAACTAAGACAACTCAATTTATGGAGGCCAAGTTGGGGTTAGAATGCCTTAGCACGGGGTAAGAGGATGTAGAGGCAAATACTCTTGAAGAATATGTCACAGTGCTGCTATTCGAGTTGTTATGAAGAAACTGATACATAATGAAGATTATGCTAGTGCGGGGATAGAGACCCATGATCTAGATAATGGTGCATCAATTTTAGTGAAGTCTGTGGACTTCGAGAGCTGTTAGGCAACAAACCATCCTAAAATAATACTTCGTCCATGTGTGACCCAAGAATTGGTGGACGAAAGTCAATTGCCAAAGGAGCGAATATAGTCCCTATGATATGCTGGCAGAGGCCATACATGAAGAGATCATAGTCTAAGTTTATCTCACAAGAATCTGAATACAATGGAGATGTTTCCAGGAGGCGACATGGTGCAACGACTCATGGTGGAACAGTTTAAGGTAATACAACACACGTGGGAGAAGTCTCGTAATAGACTTGATCATGTAGAGGCATATTCAGGAGCTACTAGGAGCTCCAATTTGGTGAACAACATGATGACAAGGACTATGGATTCAAGGAGTGTCATGGTACCGTAGAGGCAGGTCTTCCGTGTGTGCATCAAGTTTGGCATCGGATGAAGACTTTGGTTATCAGCATCTGGGGGCTGTGTATCACCAAGAGAGAATCTCGAGTGTATATACCAATGAGTCTTATGGGAGGACTTGATCATACATAAGTATAATCAGAGCGATTGGGGAGTTGAACTGCTCTAGTGCTTATATTATCTTAAGGGAGCTCAGAAGACAAGACCGAGTAAGCGAACATTACTACCAAGGAAGCTAAGAAGAACATAATCGGTGCAAGCTTGTAATAATTTAGAAGAGACCAAGCATGGGAGTTGTAGTTTATCTTTCCATTGACCAAGGGGAACTGCTTAGAGAACACAAAGGTATTATAACAGGTGGTCAGAAGGGGCGAGGAAGCGACGACGAGTCTAGAGAGGCTTAGCTACCCAAAAGCTAAGCGTTGGTCAGAATGTAGGCGGACTCGAAAGAGTGCCACAATGTCGTAGAAGCGGATCTATCGATTATAAAGAAAGGGACACAAATACAAGGCAACGGATAGTAGTGCCATGGTGCCATAGAGGCGAGAGTTCTATGGAGTTATCGATCCCTTGCTCTCATGGCAGGAGAGTGTTGGTTGTGAAAGGGGTCGAGGAGGTAGAGAATGCAGAGACAAACTCTAAGTACTAAGACAAGGCTAAATGACAGAGGCTAGAGAACTTCATAAGACTAATGTCAATGGGCTTCTCATAAAGATAGCCAAAAGTGGAGGACTTCAGATTGTTGCAAGAGTGCTCGACTAAGAAACAAAGTAGGCAGTACATGGTGTTGTACCTTTTCTACTTAAAGGAGTTGGCGGCAAAGATGATGGAAAAGATAGTACAAACCTAGAGGCAACCAAGACTATCAAAGACTTGCTATAAGTCGGGGTAAAATTTTACTCTCTTTGAGCAAAACTTCTTGTATTCTAGTTGTTCGATGGTAGTGAGAAAGTGAATCTTAGTAGCTAACTCAATGCAAAGAGTGCAAACACTTCGGTGCTTTGAAGGTATGAGCAAAGAATAAGCGAAGGCTAGTAACTAGCTCGATACATGAAGTACAACCTCGAGGAGGTGAGTGAAGTCAAGTAACCTTTACCTTATCAACTCAAGAGAATGGGCAAAACCAAGTATCTCAGTTCTCTTATTTATTCAACAGATGAGCTCTGTGCTTGTTCAAAGACCCTTCGAAGAAATTTAATGGAATATAAGAGTTGTAAAATCCTCACCAATGGTGATCGGTGCTACTGAGAGTAGATTTTCTGTTTCATTTTCCAATAGAATGCCAATCAAAAGCGAAAGTAATGCAAACCTACTTGGAAGCAACAACTAAGTTGAAGAAGAATCTATAGGCAAATTTTGTAAAGAAATGACCTTAAAAACTTTAAAGTCTACGACGAGATGCTCGCTAAAGCTCCAACATGCATCCATCTAGTTTAAACAACATAAGACGATTGAAATACTGATGAATAACAAGGAAGGTCTTTTCCTTCATCAAAAGGATCCGTAAGAAGCAACAAGAATTAACACAACTCAATCGACCCCACACAGAGTCAGTCATTGGCGAGTTGAAGTAGTATGGTGGATCAAAGTTTGACTACTCAACAACAACGGTGGGGAGCAGCTGGGAGCCAAGAGGCGTGTTGTAGCTAGAGTAGAAGATTGAAGATTCAGTAAAAGGCAAGCAGTTGTAACGTCTGCAATAACTTCAATAAGGATGTCGAAGGAATAAGTGAGAGAGAATGTCACAAAAACAATATAAATAGGGTGCTCGGTGTAATGTTAATGTATGTAGATGTCCTTCGGTGTTTGTCCATGCTTTATACATCAAGTAGTAGCTAGTAGGCTTGGTAGCCTTAGTTTGGTTAGCTTTTATGATCATTTTTGGCTTGTAAATGAGAGTTGTGTCATGTGGACACTTTTGGGGATTTTGATATGTAATGGACCACGATCCTTTCTATGCTACTATTTAGTATTTGTGAAGTCTATTGTTGTAATTTTGCATTAGCTATGAAGTGTTTGCTAAAATGGTTACTTGTGGATCTGATATAAAATGCTTTCTCTAACCCGTTTTCTCTTTTATAGGTCCTAAGGGACTATAAGAGGTTTGGGGAGGCTGACCATTGTGGACGAACATACAAGGGTGTCACACGACTTAGGCAAGACCAGCTAACTTCGTGACATAGGAGAGATTGTATATCCCTAAAATTGTAGATCCAAGTACATGGAAGAAGGGCCTCTCACGAACTCCTCTCTAGCTGTGATTCACACAGTGGATGAAGTAGTGACAACTTCTCTCACAATATGATCTTTTCTCACTTTTGTGCACCACAAGGTTGTAGTAAATTCAAGAAGGGGCTAGCCCTTCCTACTATCCTTATACCCTAAATAGAGCTGATGGTAGGGAGGAAAAGGAGGGAGAAGAATATAAAGTGGGTGGCCAAAAGAAGTCCAACCTATAACCCTTTAGTCCCTCTCCTATTTATAGAGAGCTTTCTCAACTTAACCCTAATAGATCATGCCTTATTGGGTATTGGATCTCTATCCAATTATCCCTAGCTTAATGGATATTAGATCCTCATCCAATTATCCCTAGCTTAATGAAATTTGGATCTCTATCCAAATAGCTACTTTAAGCCCTTATTGGGTTTCACCCAATGGATCCAATCATATAGGGGCTTATTGGAAATCACATATCAAATCATCTACTCGTATCATCCACCATATGTGTTTGACCCTCTAAGCCCAATATTAAGCTGGCCGTGAGTGACATCTATAAGAAATACTTCTAACTAAATGAATTATTATTCTATAATAATTTACTCAACTTATCGACTACGGACGTACTAGGCCACTACTCCATAGTCCCAGATGGTATAGGGGGATAAAATCCATTGAACATGTCAGTAGTCAATTATCGTGTACCTATAGTATCCCATCCAACTAATATCCCAAAGACCATATATCGAGCATGGTATTGACTAGCCCAAATGAAATCCATCTGAGTCTCACTCTAATCGAGCTCTCCCGGAGAACTTCTCTCTCAATCCAAATGACCTTGGCCAAGGATTTGCTTAAGTAAAACCACATGATATATTTCTATCGTGATACCAAGAGTAGATGATCCTTTGTTGATACTCGGTTGCCTTCTTAAGGTTGACTATCATTCCCAATAACTAGTTGTACTAGATTTGACACTTTTAAACCTATAAGTCTATTATCAAATAATGAAGTACTCAAACAAGACATCCTTGGTGTCTCAAGTCTAGGGACCAAACACACAATTGAGACTATCGAATCACTGTCTGACGATCATGTATCTTTAACCATCCAGCATTTCGTAACCGAATCAATCAATGAACTCATTCTCTAATGAGCACCTGCACTATATCCCTAGTATCCCTATACAAGCAACTATGAGACTAGCAGCGTCTATCATATAGATGGATATATAGCACACCGGTTTATCTAGTTATCTCGATGTCCCTCTCGAGTAACCTATGACTGGGATTATTTAGGGTCTGTGTCTAAAGGTGAATTGGTCTCAATATCATGATCTCATCATGATCCAATTATCATTGCATAGATCAAGGTCATCATAATATATTAATCATATAATATAAAGTGAAAAAATGATAATAATAATAAAAAAGAATGCACAATGTGTTACACGTGTCATCACTCATGTGATTGGCTTGTAGGACACTTGTAACTAGCAATCTCTCACTTGGCCTAAAACTAATCACCCATATATCTGATTCCCATCAGGTCTTCGTGTCATTCAAAGATAATATGAGATAACGACTTTGTTAATGGATCTACAATGTTATCTTTAGATGTATCTTTTTCTATTGCTACATCACTATGGGCTACGATCTCTCTGATCAAGAGGAACCTTCTCATAAAGTGCTTAGATTTTTAATGAGACTTGGGTTCTTTCGGTTGAGCGATCATCCCATTGTTATCACAATATAAGGCAAACAACTCCTTCTTACTCGGCACAACTCCTAGATCTATGATGAACTTCTTCATCCAAGCTCCCTCCATTGCTGCTTTCATCACCACAATATACTCCACCTCTGTGGTCGAGTCGGCAATTGTATCTTGCTTGGAACTCTTCCAACTTACTACTCCTCTATTCAGGATGAACACATACCCCGAATTCGACTTGCTATCATCGATATTAGATTAGAAACTTGAGTTCGTGTAACCCTCAATCTGGAGGCTACCTCCTATGTGTGCTAGTAAAAGATTCTTATTCCTTCTCAAGTACTTAAGAATACACTTTATTATTTTTTATGTTTCAAACCTGGACCCATGTGATACTTGCTTGTAACACTTATAGTATGCGCTATATCAAGCCTGGTATATAGCATAACATACATGATAGACCCTATCACAGATGCATAGGGTATCTTATCAATGTCTGAACTTTTTTTAGGAGTCTTTGTGGACATAGTCCTAGAAAGTGATATTCCATATTTTACTGGTATGAGACATCTTATGGAATTTTTCTTGCCAAACCTTTTAACATTGGTGTCTATATACCTGGACTAGGATAAGCCAAGCATCCTCTTGGATCATCTCTATAGATATGAATCCCTAAAATATAGGATGTATCTCCTAAATCCTGTTGAATCTCAGATTTTGATGATGAAATCAATTGATGAGTTATTGATCTAACATGTGTTGTTAGAGTTGATTGATGTAGGATTAACTACAACAAAGAGAATATGACAATTAGAGGTTTGGCTAAAGTCAAGTCCATGCATCCGGCCAGGCTTCGGACGATGCGGTTGGGAAGTCGCTAGGAGTGCGTCGGGAGCTTGCCGAGGGTATCGAGAGTTTACCAGGATGGAGCAAGGGAGTTTGCTAGAAGAAGACCGAGACTCGCCAAAAGATTGTCGGGGGTAGCCGAAACACTTGCTGGGAGTTAGGAAGGTCATGACGTGGATGTGTTGGCAATTATGATTATAATTTATTAAATCATAGTTAGCATCGTGCAGGTTTAACCACGACAGGAGAAGGAGTTACAGATCAGACATGGACCCAGGATCAAGCTTAGGCATCAAACCAAGGATTGGACGATGTGGAGGGAGCTCGCTAAGAACATGCTGGGAGATTACCGGAGGAAGACTGTGAGACTCGCCGCTATAGAATCCGGAGGTTGCTGGATTGCGAGAGTGAGGTCGTAAGCTTGGTGGTCATGTTTGATTGTAATCTTTAAGTCGTGTATTAAGATTGAGTCCTAGATGAGTGTGATTTAGAAGGAATCCTAATCAACTTAAAGATACAACTAGGATTGAGGTTTGATTGAGCTCAGGTTGTGCTTAATTAGTTGACTAGAGGATTGGTCAACTGATGGTTCAAGCCGAATTTTGAAAAGTAGAGGGAACCACTTTTCTAGAGATTCTGATGGGTAAACCACCGTCGCCCAGGTTTTGGGCGACTGACGGTAGCTGAATCGCCCAGGGTCGATGGGTAAACCATCCGTAACCAGGATTTTGGGCGGTTGAGCCACCCAGGTTAATGGGTAAACCGCCCATACCTAGATTTTTCAGGTGTGTTTAAATTTTGGCTCCAAAATTATAAAGCCATTTGGGGCTATAAATACCCCAAGTTTTTTTTGCATTCTAGATAATAATTTTAAGGATTATATTCTAAGACAATATTGTATGTGAATTGTAAGAAAAAGAAAATGGGTAAGGGAGTGATCCAAGAGTTGTAATCTATCTCCCTTGTAAGTATTGTAAGGGTTTGATCTTCACCCAAAGGAGATCAATAGTGGACGTCGGTGTGTCTCAAAGAGAAGGACTGGAAGTGGATGTAGCCCAGTTAGTGTCGAACCACTGTAATTGTAAGTGTTCTTACTTCTTTAATTTACTAATTACAATTGCTGGGTTCTTAATTGATTTCAAAACACTAATAGACGCTTTTGATTTTTATTTATATTTTAAAGCAATGCTTCAAAATCAAGCACTTCACTTACGACATTGCCTATCTCCTAATTCGGATTTGCTTGTTCTTTTTTAGTCATCTTTAAGCAAAAAGCTTAGTACTTCTCTATAAGTTTCACTTGCTTAACTTAAATGAAAAGCTTCGGATTTTCTATCTTACTTCAAACGAAAAGTTTTCTATTTAAAATATTAATTTACTCTTACACTAATTAACCCTCCCATCTTAGTGCCAATTGATCCTAACAATTGGTATTCAAGCCACCTTTTTCTCATTTAGTTTAACACCCAAGAGAAATGACTCTTTTCGGCATTAACGAGAGTCAATGCATTACCAGTCCTCCTATGTTTAATGGGATAGACTATACATCTTGGAAAATATGAATGTGTATCTTTTTTATTTTCATAGATCTTGATTTATGGTGTATGCTTGAAAAATATTTTCAGAAGTCATCCAATTCAACAAATGATTGGAATGATTATGAAAAACCAATGTTTTCGTTGAATGCAAAGGCTATGAATGTCTTATATTGTGCATTTGATAAAAATGAATTTGATCGTGTTTCTTATTTTGATTCGGCTTTCGATATTAGGCATACATTAGAAATGACATATGAAAGCTCAACTAATCTAAATGAATCATTAAATAGAAATACTTCTAAAAATAAATTTGAAGAACACCTTCCAAAGAACATGAAGTAATTTGAATTGAGAACATATGACTCATCGAGTGAAATCTCGAGCGATAAGAATTTTGAACCATTGACAAATGAACCAGATAAATTAATGAACATGAACCTTAAAAATGATCTAAAGATGGACAAAACCTCTTGCTATGAACCCAAGAAGCCGAGGAGCTCCAAAAATGAGATGCACGACCAAGAAGTTGAGAACCTCGCTCTTATGGCCATCAACGATGAGGTTAGTGATTCATTAAGCATTTCCTTTTCAGAATTATTAAACATGTTCAAAGATTTGTTTGATGAGTTTAGAAAACTTAGCAAATCTTTTAAATTGTTTAAAATTGAACATGATTTATTAGTTGGTAAAGTTGATGAAATGCATGAGTTATTAGCATCACATAATCCTAGTTCTAAATGTGAAATGTTAGACAACATTAAAGAAGAAAAATATCATGCTTAAGTTAACATTAAAAAAATTAAAATTGGGAACAAATCCCTAAATATGATTCTTGCCAATAAGGGTCATATTAATAAAAGAAATGACATAGGCTTTGTTGGAAACATTCAACAAAAGCCAATGATGTTTATTAAAGTACCTACCTTAAATTTGCCACCAAAAATAAAATATAATTTTTGTGTTAGATTAGGACATAAAGTCAAAAACTGTCTATTTAAAAATTATAGTCCTTAGAAGTTAGTTTAGATTCCTAAGAGAACAACAAACTACTAAGAACCATTAGATAAGAAATACAAAGTTCTTTATATAGGTCCCAATATAAAATGGTTACCTAAATCTTTCTTATAAATTTGTCTCCTAACAAAGCTATGAGTACTAAACAATGTTTTAGATGCTCAAGACATATGACTTGAGATCTAACAATCTTTCAAGCTCACAGCCTAAGTAAATGACAAGAAAAATTATTGAAAATAAAATTATTGGTAATGAATCTTATGGATGATTCATTAATGATGCATAGATAGAGCATACTGGAATTAGAATCAAGAAAGTTCAGCTTTTTTTAATGAAAAATATATACAATCAAATTTATGAAAATGAGATTTTAATGATGATTGAATAATAGGTTCAAAATCATTGATTTGGATGTAAAGACTATTATTAAATACTTCAAATATTGACTAAGTTTGTGGAATGATTGATTTAAAAGTTACATTAATTGAAAAGTCATGATGATTGAATGCTTATGTTAAATGTTAGAATTTGAGCATAGAAAATATATATGCTTCATTTTTAGGTATTTTGAAAATGAGTTTATCAACACTTTGCACTTTGTGTAAAGAGTTAAACTCATTTAAATTTTAAAATTGAGATAGGTTAAATTTATACTTTGAAGATGTTTTATGTGTTATAGTAATGACCATTTTGAAATGAAATTTGATTTTTGGCTTTAAACAAAAATTCATTGATTTGAAAATCATTCTTGAAATAAATCACATGAAACAACCAAAAGGACGATAATTAATCTTAAAAATATTTTTATCCTATAAATCCTTCAACAAGAGATAAAATGATACTATTATTGTTGAATCTCTTAAACTACAAAAATGGATTAGAGAACTTTAGTTATTGTAAAACAATCTATGATGCCTTCATTGAATTTTTTGAAAAATAATTTTTGATGATGATTTTGGATAAATTTTCAAATGATTTTGTTTTAAAAAGAGATTGATGAATCTATCCAACGTTATTGATATTTTGATGATTTTATCATGATCTTGATAAGTTAAAAAAAATTACTATTTGAAATCCTTATATAAATTCGTTTAAAGAAAGTCATATAAATGAATCATAATTTGTCTCTTCGGATCTATAACTTGAAAATCTTCTTATTTACCATATTCTTGAAAACTTGTTGTTTCATATATATAAATCAAGATCTTCTACTTTTTCTTCCTTAAAATTAACTTATGATCTTGATATCTATAATTTGATATCTTTATGAATGAATACTCTTCTTTGATCTCTTAAGATTCTATTTTATCATTTAAGAAAGGATTTATTAAATTAAATCATGTCTTTAATATTCATGAATATCTTTTGATATTAATATCTTTCTTGACATGATTTATTTCATAACTCATGAATATAATAAGTTAAAAATTAAATGAAATATGTATAAGTTCATAATTTTATTTGGAAATACATAAGATGTCTTTTAGATTTGAATTTTTATTTTTAATAACATGATACCTCTTATACTTTTGGGCATAAATTGAATATGGATGAAATGAAATTATGCCATCATATTTCATGACAATGACCAAAAAGGAAAATAAAATTACCAATATGATTAGAAGAAAATTGGATATAATAACGTTGAATGAGGAATAAGTGCTTAGAAGAAAATTAGAACTTTCTTAAAGCATGTAAAATATTGGATTTACAATTTGAGCTTAATCTACTATCATGTTTTCTTTTAGAATTCTTGATGATTATTTTCAAAATCTACATGAGATATGATTTGCTTGGTTTGCTACCTTGTTTTAAATTTGCATAAGATGAACTAAATTGTATGGGTACCTTTTGATTTTTCTCTTAGATTTCAAAATTCACATATATAAAATTTGCATCAATAAAATTGAGTATTTTTGTGATATAATATTTTTCACTTCTCTATCTTGTGATATAAAATTCACATATGATTCTACCTTTTTGTTCATACAAAGGGAAGAAAGGAAATAACTAGCATTTCAAGAGACCAATAAGTCTATTAATTTCATTCTAAATCTCTTGAAAGTGTTTTTGATGATTTTAAAATTTAATGAGTTCTTTACCTATATCATAATTTTGATTCTTCAGAATTATAACTTAAAATCTTTTATGAATCAAAATCTTGACAACTTGAGATTGTAATAAAGTCACTCCTATCTTATAAAGGAGTATGGCTAGGGTTTAGATTAGCCCTCAGGGCTTAGTGGCCGCCACCTCCCTTACTAGGTTGGACGGCCAGGGTTTCCCCCTACTTATGTTGGCTATAGAGCCAACCTAGCCGCCCCCTGTTCCTATTAAGGCATGTCGGCTATAGGGGGGCAAAGAGATAATTTTACTTAGGCAAACACCCCCCTTAGGCTAGGGTTTTGATCCCTATTTAAAGATGTAGCTGCCCCCCCTCTTGAAGCAAGCAATTATCAACTTTATTTCAGCCTTGTGCCGAGTCTAGGAGGGAGGAACCCCTACAGCGTTCCAAGGGTTGATCCCTCTCTAGTGTCAAAATCTATAGAACTCCTTTTGGGGTCTTATCATCCGGTATCAGAAAAGCGATCTTGTTGCCCCTGTAGCCACCATCCACGCCTCCACCTTCCCAAGCAATTCCCACAATTGCTTTTGACGTCGCCTCCATCGTCGCCCACTAAACCGCAGATCCATCAATCTGCTATCTTCCTCTGCATCAACATCAAAGATCTGGTTAGAGATCCTTACGTCATGACATCGCTGGGCTTATTCAAAGCTAATTTGGATGCTTTCTTGACACGTATGGATGCCAAATTACGTGCTTTCTTTGAGAAGTTTAGATCGGGCAGATCACCAAGCCCAAAAAGATCACAACATGGGGCAAATGATAGGACTCCAGCAGGGTTGAGTCCTAATCTCCCTAGAAGTAGTCAATAAAACCCTGCTAGATTATAATAAAGCCACTTATATCTTATAAAGGAGTATGGCTAGGGTTTAGATTAGCTCTTAGAGATTAGTGGCGATTGCCCCTTTACTAGGTTGGTTGGCCAGAGTTTCCCCCTGCTTAGGTCAGCTATAGAGCCAACCTAGTCGCTCCCAGTTCCTATTAAGGCAGGTTGGCTATAGGAAGGGCAAAGGGATCATTTTACTTAGGCAAGCACCACCTTAGGCTAGGGTTTGATCCTTATATAATTATGTAGCTGCCCCCTCTTTTGAATCCAGCAATTATCAATTTTATTTCAGCCTTGTGCCGAGTCTAGGAGGGAGGAACCCCTACAACGTTTCAAGGGTTGATCCCCCTCAAGGATCAAAATCTATAGAGCTCCTTATGGGGTTCTATCATCTGGTATCAGAGCAGCGATCTTGCTGCCCCTGTAGCCATCTCAGCCGCCTCCACCTTCCCAAGCAATTCCCATAATTGCTGCGACATGCGCCTCCACCTTCCACTCTAGCCGTAGATCAAATTAATCTACAGCTGCCCCTGCGTTTGATCTGGAGATCTGGTATATTTTTATCACCCACACCTCTTCAATACTGTAAACTCCTTTATCTTACATGTTGAAGAAGTTTTTCCAAAAGTTTCCTTGCTACAAAATTTTACCGTCACAAACGTTATCATCGTTGTGAAGGTGAAATACTGTAAAATTTTTTGGCCGATTGTTGCTTTTAAAACTGAACTTTTAATCATCTTTTTTAGCTGAAACTTATATACAATTTCATAGATCATCTTAGCTTTCATCTAAGACTAATCTCGTGAAAAAACTCCTGGATATGGACTTATAGTGCTACGATTCTTCATTGCATAGTACTGAAATTTTATAACGCAGAATTTGCCTTCCGTCTATTGGCCTCTTGAAACCGAACTTTTGTTCATCTTTTTTGTCTGAAATTTTTATACAATTCCAAAGATCAACTTAGCTTTCATCTGAGATTGATTTCTGGAAAAAATTTCTTCTGGAACTGGTTTTCTTGTGCAATCTTTCACTATCACATAGTTATGAAATTTTACAATGAAGGATCAGCCTTTCGTCTTTTGCACTATTTTCCTACTGTTACGCTGCCAAAATTTCGTCAAACTTTTTACTGGTATTAACAACATTTGAACCAAGGGTTTCTGCATAATTTCTTTGAACTTTCCTCTGGAATTTACATCGACAAGTCATCATTTCTCTGATGTAAAACCAGTTCAGCAGGATAGCACATCGCAACACTTTTTTTCACCAAATTCTATCATATTTAAGTACTATTTTTTGTGAGATTTTAGACTCCCTTTCTCTCATCTCAAAACCCTACTATCCTCACTAAAAGCCCTTCCAAATCTTACCGTAAACCAAACCTAAACAACCATCCCAATCAGCCCTAACCGCAACCTACCTTATTGATCCACTTACATTTTTAGCCAACTTTCCTTACCGAGACACCCACCTTTGCTGCCATCTATCCTAGATCTAAAATCCATT
This sequence comes from Ensete ventricosum, assembly GCA_029747655.1. NCBI lineage: Eukaryota > Viridiplantae > Streptophyta > Magnoliopsida > Zingiberales > Musaceae > Ensete > Ensete ventricosum. The sequence continues at coordinate 19,549,574 of JAQQAF010000006.1, forward strand.
TCCCTAACCTTCATCTACTACTATCATAGCCCTAAACCACACCAATTCGCAACCTAAACATTACAAAACCACAACCCCAAATCACACCCAAAACAGCCACAAACTGCACCTAAAAACCGAAGCCTTCGGTCCACCAACATTTCAGCCGCCCAATCTCCCTTATCCCTTCAACTGTAGCATGCATCTTTCCTTGTCCAACACTACCAACAGTGACCTCTTGCTGCCATCCTCCTTGATCACAGCCAACAGCGATCCTTGCGGCAAAAAGCTACCAGCAGCGATCTTTTGCTGCAATCTGTTTACATCACAACCTGCAACAATCGTTCATTGCCAACTATCTTGATCGCAGCAAGCAACAAATTGAACACAACAGCAGTCGTCTCTTGCTCCATACAGCTGTTGCCCTCCTCTGCAACAGCCTTGTACATCGATGCCCCATCTTCCTCCTATTGCAGCTGCACCCTTGCTGCAACCAGCGCCACCTGTAGCCACGAAGTCACACCGTAGCCGCAGCCGACGGTGTTGCTGCCTTCTTCTTCTTCCACCATCGCTTCTGCCTTCTGACTCTGATCTCTTGGCTGCCATCTTCCAACAAATATCAGCCACCTAAAAAATTGCAGCCTCGACGACATTACAACGTTAACATTGCAGTATCACTGAATGACCGTAGCCGACATTACTGCTGCCATTTTCTTCTTCCACCATTGCTGCTACCCTTGGTTGCCATCCTCCACTTAGAGACTTGACCACCATAGCCCCAACATCACTGTCATTGCTGCCTTCAACCTAAAGATTGCAGCTACACTAATTAATCGATTTGATTTGACAGGTTGGAGATCCTTACGTCATGACATTGGTGGGCTTATTCGAAGCCAAATTGGAGGCTCTTGAGACGCGTATGGATGTTAAATTATGTGCTCTCTTTGAGGAGTCTAGATTGGGCCGATCACTGAGCCCAATAAAATCACAATGCGGTGTAAATTTGGATTGTAAAAAGAACCTTATTGAAGAACTAGCGATGATCCGTCAAACCTCCACCATCCAAGAGTACCAAACCAGGTTTGAAAGGTTACCTAATCAAACTTATGATTGGTCTGAAAAATAGATATTGAGGACTTTTATTGAGGGCTTGAAGCCGGAGATTCGGGAAGAAGTTAAAGCGCGACAACCGTACACACTTAAGGCAACCATCTCCTTTGCGCAATATCAAGAGGAGCGATTGAACTATGAAGCTCAGAAGACTAGAGTTGTTCCTCGACCAGTGGCACCAAAGCTTTCAGCTCCTCCTACTATCAGCTGACCCCCTCAGCCATAAAAATTAATAAGAGAAGACTTTCATGACGGATCGACAAAGGGCTATGTGGGTGTTGTGATAAACTGTGGAGCCTAGAACACAAATGTAAAATGGAGATACCGCTGATGATTGAGCCCACTGAAGAACCCAAACTTGATGATACGACTCTCAAGCCCAAGGAGAAGGATACACCACAACCGGTCGCCCGCACAGTCCCTACCTTAGCCGGCTACACAAACCTGCAAAAATTAAAGATCGAAGGGTTTCTCGGGCAATAATCCGGCATCGTCCTCATTGACGCCGGGAGCACACACAACTTCATGAGCAGTAAGGTTGCTGCCCACTTAATGCTCTAAAAAGAAGATTACAACGGGTTTGAAGTCAAGGTAGCTAATGGCCAAATTCTAAAGTGCAACCCGAAATGCCTGCGGGTAAAATTAATCCTACAAGAGCAAGACGTAATTGCTAATTTTTTCCTCCTCCCTCTTGATGGTTTTGATATAGTACTTGGCATTGATTGGTTGTCCATGATTGGAGATATTTTTTGAAATTTTTTGAAGCTACCATGAAACTTTTCAGAAAAAGAAAGCAAGTGATTCTACGAGGGAGCCCAACGACTACAACCACAACACCACACTTGGAGGGGGTACCAAAAAAAAATCCAATGATTTCCCAATTCAAATTCAAGAGTTTCATAAGATTCAAGATAAAAAACTCCTCCCACAACTTGCTAAAATTTTGGGCGTCTCTACTCAACCGAGCCAACTACCTCCTATGAAGCTAGTCGACCCCACTATGCTGAATAGGTCGAAACTTCTACCAGTTGTTGCTCGACCAAATTGCTTCATACAACCTCAGAAGGTCGAAGATAAAAAGGTCGTGCAATAGATGACAGAGACATGGATTGTTCGACCATGCTTATTTCCCGCTACGACACGTCCCTACATCCTTTTCCCCAGAGATAAGCTACTTCTAAAGTGTTACATCTTGTTGAACTCACCATGGTTGCTGATGTAGCACTTCCAGATCTCAGGTGACTTCCATGACTTTCCTTAGGATTGGACCATGATGCTTAAAGGCTTCCTTGATAATGACCTTCAATCTACGGTCCATGACCGTGAGAAAATTAAGCCCCTCCAATGACGAAATCAGAAAAGGAAAAAGTTCATTTGTATGACTCAATGAAACATGAACATCATCCCTCTCATTATAAAGAAAGATGCACCACCTTGGCCGAGTGGAACTATAGCCCTCACGGTCATGATATCGTCCATACCAAATCGTGGCCAGATGTTTATTATTGGAGTAGACACATCAAGAGTGGGGGTCAGCGCCATTCTCATGCAAGATGGTCAACACCATGAAGAAGTGAAAATGGGCCCCGAAAAATCACCACTCCTACCCACCTTAGACTCAAATCGAGCTCAGACCACTAGAGATTTTATCAAAGGACAACCCTCACTCCAAAAGAAGGCATGACTACTATTACAGAGCAATCACGTGACAATCCAAACAAGGAAGAAACTTCCCCCCAGCAAACGCCGAAGCAGAAGAAAGTTTTCTGAAAAAGATTAAGTCCCCCTTCATCTCCAGCTCCACCAGCATTAAATTCAAGCCTAAAAAAAGTGGTCCCCTATTTCTTTGGGCCTTGCAAAATTGGGGATCACATTGGGGCCCTAAACTTGATATCAGATCCGTGCATTAGATCAAAATTATAGTTGATCCTCCAAGTATCCGATAGGATTCCAGCAGGGTTGAGTCCTAATCTCCCTAGAAGTAGTCAATAAAACCATACTAGATTGTAATAAAGTCACTCCTATCTTATAAATGAGTATGGCCAGGATTTAGATTAGCCCTTAGGGCTTAGTGGTCGTCGCCCCCTTACTGGGTTGGTTGGCCAGAGTTTCCCCTTGCTTAGGTCGGCTATAGAGCCAACCTAGTCGCCCCTTGTTCCTATTAAGGCAGGTTGGCTATAGGAGGGGCAAAGGGGTAATTTTACTTAGGCAAGCACCCCCTTAGGCTAGGGTTTTGATCCCTATATAATGATGTAGCTGCCCCCTCTTTTGAAACAAGCAATTATCAATTTTATTTCAGCCTTATGCCGAATCTAGGAGGGAGGAACCCCTACAGCGTTCCAAGGGTTGATTCCCCTCAAGGATCAAAATCTATAGAGCTCCTTCTAGGGTTCTATAATATCAAAGCAGCGATCTTGCTACCCCTGTAGCCATCTCAGTCGACTCCACCATCCCAAGAAATTTCCACAATTGCTACAACACGTGCATCCACCTTCCACCCCAGCAGCAGATCAAATCAGTATGTCGTTGCCCCCTATGTTTGATCTAGAATTCTGGTATATTTTTATCATCCACGCCTTTTTAATACTACAAGATTCCTTAATTTACACATTGAAGATTTTTTTCAAATTTTATCTATTGCAAATTTTGTTTATCGCAAACGTTATCATCGTTGCAAAGGCGAAACGTTGCAGAAATTGTCAACCGATTGTTGCTTCTTGAAACTAAACTTTTATTGTCCTTTTTGGTTGAAACTTTTATACAATTTCATAGATTGCCTTAGCTTTCATCTAAAACCGATCTCGTCAAAGAACTCCTGGATCTGGCCTTACAGCACTGTGATTCGTCATTGCATAGTACTGAAATTTTACAATGCAGAATCTGCCTTACGTCTATTGGCCTCTTGAAACCAAACTTTTGTTCATCCTTTTTGGCTGAAATTTTTACACAATTCTCAAGATCAAGTTGGCTTTCATCTGGATTTGATTTCACAAAAAAATCCTTCTGGAACTGTTTTTTTTGTGTAATCTTTGACCATCACGCAGTTTTGGAATTTTATGACGAAGGAATCTGCCTTTCGTCTTTTGCCCTATTTCCCTACTGTTATGCTGTCAAAATTTTGTCAAAATTTTTATTAGTATTAACAACATCTGAACTAAGGGTTTATGCATAATTTCCTTGAACTTTCCTCTGGAATTTACGTCGAGAAGTCATCATTTCTCCAACGTAAAACCGGTTCGACAGGATAGCATATCGCAACATTTCTTTTCATCGAATTCTATCAGATTTGAGTGCTGTTTTTTGTGGGATTTCAGACTCCCTTTTCCTCATCTCCAAACCCTACCATCCTCACTAAAATACCTTCTAAATATTACCCTAAACCGAATCCAAACAGCCCCTACTTCCTTATCGATCCACTTACCTTTTTAGCCAACTTTCCTTACCAAGACACATACCTTTGCTGCCATCTATCCCAGATCTAAAATCGATTTTCCTAACCTTCATCTACTACTATCATAGCCCTAAAACCACACCAATTCGTAGCCTAAACTTCACAAAACCGCAGCCCCAAATCGGCCCTAAACCGCAGCCTACTTCCATCCAAACCGATTCACCTTCCAACCGGCCACCCCCTTCTCTGAAATTCCCATGCCACTAACCCGATAACAGAAAAAAGATCTCAATATTATACATCTAGAGTACTATGGCATCAGAGGAGGCTATCAATGTAAAACTTGAAGCGTTTGGAAACCACATGGAAGAGAAGATGCGATCCCATTTCGTCGAATTCAGCATTGGCCGACTGTCGAACATGAGGAAATCACAACACAAAGAAACTTCAGATTGGCAAGACGATCCTCAAGAACATGGCCACATCACCTCTGATCTCAAAAATCCATGCATGAAGGTTTACTACCCTAGATGGGAAGAAGGAGACCCGATCGGGTGGATCTCGTGCGCAAACCGCTATTTTCGGTTCTACCGAACTGCCGACGCCACACGGGTGGAGATTGCTACCATCCACCTCGAGGGAGATACTATTCAGTGGTTTAATTGGTTTAAGCACACCCATGGAGGACTCCCTTGGCAACGATTCAAGGAAGGACTACTAGACCGCTTCGGACCAACCGATTTTAACAACATCAACGGACAATTGGCAAAGATTCGTCAAACCTCTACAATACAAGAATACCAAATAAGGTTTGAGCATTTATCTAACCAAACTAAGAATTGGTCTAAGAAATAACTTTTAGGTACTTTTATCGAGGGCATAAAGCTGGAGATCCGACAACCGTACACTCTTATGACGGCGATTTCCTTCGTGCGTGTCTAGGAAGAACAATTGAACCATGAGGTATGAAGGACAAGGGTCGCTCCCCGACCAGCCATGCCGAGGCCTACTGCCCCCTCTATTGCCATCGAAGCCCCTCCACCAAAAATGTTGACAAGAGACGAGCTTCACGAACGATCGGCCAAGGAGTTGTGTTGGCATTGCGACGAACCATGGAGCCGCAAACATCACTACAAAAAGGGCCGGCTCCTCGTGATTGAACCAGCGGAGGATGAGGACAATGGAACATCTGAAGAAGCCCTTGAACCTAAAGAAGAAGCCATGGAGGAAGAGTCCCAATTGGCCAACTACGCAGTGCACGCATTGGCCGGCTATTCCAACCCGCAGATGATGAAAGTTGGAGGACTTCTAAAACAACAACTCATCACCATTCTCATCGACATGGGAAGCACCAATAACTTCTCAATAATAAGGTTGTTGCACGTTTGGCACTTCAAATTGAAGGTTGCAACAAGTTTGACGTAAAGGTCGTCGACGGTCGAATCTTTAATTGCGACCAACGGTGCTCGCGGGTGAAACTACTCTTCCAAGACCAAGAAGTGGTAGCTGATTTTTTCCTCCTACCCATCGATGATTTTGAAATCGTACTCTAGGTGATATCTCCTGAAATTTTTCTAAATTAATCATGAAATTTTATTGCAAAGGGAGACAGGTCACGTTACGAGGCAAGCGCGGGAGCCAAATTTCCACTATTTCATTGCAACAAATGGAGAAAGTTTTGCACAAAGCACATGGTAGATTCTTGATGCATATTCAGCAGCCATCTATGGGGGAGAATGTACAAAACTCAGATCCAAACCTTGCCCTTTGCCTGAACGAATTTGCGGATGTTTTCTTGGAGCCGCGCGGGCTGCCCCCTAACCAGGCGCATGAGCACTGCATTCCTATTTTGCTAGGCAATCCTCTAGCAAATTTGTGACCATACCACTATCCCAACTTGTAGAAGGATGAGATCGAGAACATTGTTAAAGAGATGCTTGACCTCGGGGTGATTCGACCGAGCTGCAGCCCTTACTCCTTACCGGTGTTGCTAGTGCATAAGAAAGATGGTACGTGGCGGATGTGTGTTGACTACCGGGCTCTAAACACCATCATCGTCAAGGATAAATATCCTATCCCATTCGTAGATAAACTCTTTGATGAATTAAAAGGAGCCCAAGTCCTCACTAAATTGGATCTCCGATCCGGATTCCGTCAGATTCAGGTATGCACTGAAGATATTCTGAAAACTGTATTTCGCACACATAACGGCCACTACGAGTTTCTAGTAATGTCTTTCAGACTTACGAATGCTCCTTCTAATTTTCATAGCCTGATGAATCACATCTTCTGGAGTTTTCTATACAAGTTCGTATTGGTATTCTTTGATGATATTCTCATTTATAGCCCTACGCTTGATATACATTTTCAGCACTTACGAACTATTCTAACGATTCTTCGGGAGAATACTCCTTCTATTAAATAGTCAAAGTGCAGCTTCTTACAGCATAAATTGGAGTATCTTGGGCATATTATATTAAAGGATGGAGAGGCGATGGACCCGACAAAGATCGAGGCAATGCAAGGGTGGCCAAGACTTACAAATGTACAATCATTACGCGGTTTCCTTGGACTCACGGGCTACTACCAAAATTTTATGAAAGATTATAGCAAGATCAGTGCCCCGCTCACGTCCTTACTAAAGAAAGACTACTTGTGGTCGGATAAAGCCTCTGCCACCTTCGAATGACTCAAGGCAGCCATGATGATGACGTCGATCCTAGCACTGTCCGATTTCGGTTGCACTTTGGTCATTGAGGCCGATGCATCAGGAGTTAGAATTTGGGCTATTCTTATGCAAGATGGTCAACTCCTAATTTACAACGAGGCTTCCTACACAATTCATACGTGATTTTTACAGGAGATACTAATTACTACCAAATTCAAAATATGGTTGGATACAGGTCCATGGCACGAAAGATGAGTTAAACTAGAAGAATTGCAATCCATGCTCACGCCAGATTGGGCTCTCATCATCCTGAACCAAACCAGAGGACAGTCACCATTCCAGAAGAAAGATTGGCTAGCACTAAAGACTAACCATATGGCAACCCATGCAAGGAAGAAACTTCCCCCTAACAAACGTCGGAGCAGAAGAAAGTTTCCTGAGAAAGATCAAGTCCCCCTTCATCTCCAGCTTCACCAGCATGAAATTCAAGCCTCAAGAAAGTGGTCTCCCTATTTCTTTGGGCCTTGCAAAATTAGGGATCATATTGGGGCCCCAACCTAGGGATCAAATCCATGCACCAGATCAAAATTACAGTTGATCCTCCAAGTATCCCACCACAAATGGAAATTTAAACATGACGACTCAGCTCAAGTTCTTCTAACTGACACCCAAGCTGATGAGGAGCTGAAGACCCGGTTCCCTGAGTTCATGAAACTTTAGCCTTGAGAATAAGACTGATTTTAAGAGGGCGGGTTTGATAGGACTCCAGCAGGGTTGAGTCCTAATCTCCCTAGAAGTAGTCAATAAAACTCTGCTAGATTGTAATAAAGTCACTCCTATCTTATAAAGGAGTATGGCTAGGGTTTAGATTAGCCTATAAGGCTTAGTGGTCGTCGCCCCCTTACTGGGTTGGTTAGCCAGAGTTTCACCCTGCTTAGGTTAGCTATAGAGCCAACCTAGTCACCCCCTATTCCTATTAAGGTAGGTTGTCTATAGGAGGGGCAAAGGGTTAATTTTACTTAGGCAAGCACCCCCTTAGGCTAGGGTTTTGATCCCTATATAATGATGTAGCCGCCCCCTCTTTTGAAACAAGTAATTATCAATTTTATTTCAACATTGTGCCGAATCTAGGAGGGAGGAACCCCTACAGCGTTCCAATGGTTGATCTGATAGGACTCCAGCAGGGTTGAGTCCTAATCTCCCTAGAAGTAGTCAATAAAACCATTCTAGATTGTAATAAAGTCACTCCTATCTTATAAATGAGTATGGCTAGAGTTTAGATTAGCACTTAGAACTTAGAAGTCGCCGCCCCCCTTACTGGGCAAGTCGGTTAGGGTTTCCCCCTTCTTAGGTCGGCTATAAAGCCAACCTAGCCGACCAGCCATGCTAAGGCCTACTGCCATCCAAGCCCCTGCACCAAAAAAGTTGACAAGAGACGAGCTTCGTGAACGATCGACCAAGGAGTTGTGTTGGCATTGTAACGAACTGTGGAGCCGCGAACATCACTGTAAAAAGGGCCGACTCCTTGTGACTGAACCAGTGGTGGATGAGGACAATGAAACATCTGAAAAAGCCATTGAACCTAAAGAAGAAGCCATGGAGGAGTCCCCACCGGCCAACTACGGCGTGCACGCATTGGCCGGCTATTCCAACCCACAGATGATGAAAGTCAGAGGACTTCTAAAACAACAACCCATCATGGTTCTCATCGACACGGGCAGCACCAATAACTTCCTCAATAGTAAGGTTGCTGCATTTTTGGTGCTTCAAATCAAAGGTTGCAACAAGTTTGACGTAAAGGTCGTCGACGGCCGAATCTTTAATTGCGACCAACGGTGCGCGCGGGTGAAACTACTCCTCCAAGGCCAAGAAGTGGTAGTTGATTTCTTCCTCCTACCTATCGATGATTATGAAGCCGTACTCGGGATCAAATGGCTCACAACACTAGGTGATATCTCCTGGAATTTTTCTAAATTAATCATGAAATTTTATTGCAAAGGGAGACAGGTCACGTTATGATTAAGCGTGGGAGCCAAATTTCCATCGTTTCGTCACAACAAATGGAGAAAGTTTTGCACAAAGCGCATGTAAGATTTTTGATGAATATCCAGCAGCCATCTAAGGGGGAGAATATACAAATTTTAGATCCGAAGCTTGCCCTCTTGCTGGATGAATTCGCGGACGTTTTCACGGAGTCGCGTGGGCTGCCCCCTAACCGACAGCATGACCACAGTATTCCTATTCTGTCGGGCAAACCTCCAGTAAACTTACGTCCATATCACTACCCTCACTTACAGAAGGGTGAGATCGAGAACATTGTCAAAGAGATGCTGGACACCGGGGTAATTCGACCGAGTTGCAGCTCTTATTATTCACTGGTGTTGCTAGTGCGCAAGAAGGACGGTACATGACGGATGTGCATTGATTATCGGGCCTTGAACACTATTACTGTCAAGGACAAATATCCTATACTCATCATAGATGAGCTCTTGTATGAATTAAAAGGAGCCCGAGTCTTCACTAAACTGGATCTCCGTTCCGGTTATCACCAGATTCGGGCATGCATTGAAGACATTCCGAAAACTGCATTCCGCATGTATAACGGCCACTACGAGTTTCTGGTAATACCTTTTGGACTTATGAATGCTCCTTCTACTTTCCAAAGCCTGATGAATGACATCTTCCAGAGTTTTCTACTCAAGTTCGTATTAGTGTTCTTTGATGATATCCTCATTTATAACCCTACGCTTGATATACATTTTCAGCACTTACGAACTGTTCTAACAACTCTCCGGGAGAATACTCTTTATGTGAAATAGTCAAAGTGCAGTTTCATACAATGTAAAATGGAGTATCTTGGGCATATTATATTAGAGGACGGAGTGGCGGTAGACTCGACGAAGATCGAGGCAATGCAAGGATGGTCGAGACCTACAAACGTACAATCATTACGCGATTTCCTTGGACTCACGGGCTACTACCAAAATTTTATGAAAGATTATGGCAAGATCAGTGCCCCGCTCATGTCCTTACTGAAGAAAGACTCCTTCTTATGGTTGGATAAAGCCTCTGCAGCCTTCAAGCGACTCAAGGCAGCAATGTCGATGACGTCGGTCCTTGCGTTGCCCGATTTCGACCGCACTTTGGTCCTTGCGGCTGATGCTTCAGGAGTTGGAATTTGTGCTATTCTTATGCAAGATAGTCAACTCCTAATTTACACCGAGGCTTCCCCTACACTTCATATGAGGTTTTTACAAGAGATACTAATTACTACCAAATTTAAAATATGGTTGGATACAGGTCCATGGCATGAAAGATGAGTTAAACTAGAAGAATTACAATCCATGCTCACACAAGATTGGGCTCTCATCATCCTCAACCATACTAGAGAGCAGTCACCTTTCCAGAAGAAATATTGGCTATCACTAAAGACTAACCATGTGGTAACCTATACAAGGAAAAAACTTTCCCCTAACAAACGCCGAAGCAGAAGAAAATTTCTTGAGAAAGATCAAGTCCCCCTACATTTCTAGCTCCACCAGCATGAAATTCAAGTATCAAGAAATTGGTCTCCCTATTTCTTTAGGCCTTGCAAAATTGGGGATCATAATGGGGCCCCAACCTGGAGATCAGATCCGTGCACCATATCAAAATTACAGTTAATCCTCCAAGTATCCCACCTCAAATGGAAAGATGATGACTCAGCTCAAGTTCTTCCAACTGACACCCAAGCTGATGAGGAGCTAAAGTCCCGGTTCCCTGAATTCATGGAACTTCAACCTTGAGGACAAGGCTGATTTTAAGAGGGCGGGTTTGATAGGACTCCAGCAGAGTTGAGTCCTAATCTCCCTAGAAGTAGTCAATAAAACCCTGCTAGATTGTAATAAAGTCACTCCGATCTTAGAAAGGAGTATGGCTAGAGTTTAGATTAGCCCTTAGGGCTTAGAAGTCGTCGCCCCCATTATTGGGCAAGTCGGCCAGGGTTCCCCCCTGCTTAGGTCGGCTATAGAGCCAACCTAGCCGCCCCTTGTTCCTATTAAGGTAGTATGGCTATAGGAGGGGCAAAAGAGTAATTTAACCTAGATAAGTGCTCCCTAAGGCTAGGAATTGATCCCTATTTAAGATGTAGCTGCCCCCTCTTTGAAATCAAGCAATTATCAATTTTATTTCAGGCTTGTGCCGAATCTAGGAGGGAGGAACCCCTACAGCATTCCAAGGGTTGATCCTCCTCAAGAATCAAAATCTATAGGGCTCCATTTGGGTTTTTATTATGATCCCCCTCAAGGATCAAAATCTATAGAGCTCCTTCTGAGGTTCTATCAGTATCCCACCTCAAATAAAAATTTAAAGATGATGACTCAGCTCAAATTCTTTCAACTGACACCCAAGCATATGAGGAGCTGAAAACCCGGTTCCTTGAGTTCATGGAACTTCAGCCTTGAGGACAAGGCTAATTTTAAGAGGGTGGGTTTGATAGGACTCCAGTAGGGTTCAGTCCTAATCTTCCTAGAAGTAGTCAATAAAACCATGTAAGATTGTAATAAAGCCACTCCTATCTTATAAAGGAGTATGGCGAAGGTTTAGATTAGCACTTAGGGCATAGTGGCCACCGCCCTCTTATTGGGTTGGTTGGCTAGGGTTTCCCCCTACTTAGGTCATCTATAGAGCCAACTTAGTTGCCCCCTATTCCTATTAAGATAGGTTGGCTATAGGAAGGGCAAAGGGGTAATTTTTACTTAAGCAAGCACCTCCTCAGGCTAGAGTTTTGATCCCTATATAATGATGTAGCCACTCTCTTCTATCAAGTAATTATCAATTTTATTTCAGCCTTTTGCCGAGTCTAGGAAGGAGGAACCCCTACAACGTTTCCAAGGGTTAATCCCCCTCAAGGATCAAAATCTATAGAGCTCCTTCTGGGGTTCTATCAACAAATTCTGATTGCAAAAAGAACCCATCAGAGATAAGAAGCGAGGATAAGACATAGCAGTCCTACACCTCGACAACATCAATCTCCTTTGTATAACTTTAAGAAGGGCACCTCAATCAAGATGCTCAGAGCATGAGAGCCACATCCCAACCAAAGCATATAAACCTTCACACCAATCAATTACAAGAACCTTGACGAAGAACTAACGAAGATCTATCAAACCTCTATCATCCAAGAGTACCAAATCAAGTTTGAAAGGTTAATTAATCAAACTCGTGATTGGTCTGAAAAACAAATATTGAGGACTTTCATTGAGGGCTTTAAGCCGAAGATTCAAGAAGAAGTTAAAGTGCGACAACTATACACACTTAAGGCAGCCATCTCCTTCACACGACTACACGAAGACAGGCTGAACCAAGATGCTCAGAGGACCAAAGCCACCGCATGACCAGCAGCATAGAGACTCTCGGCCCCATCTACCACCAGTCGGTCACCTCAGTCGAAAAAGTTAACCAGAGAAGAGTTTCGTGACAGATCGGCAAAGGGCCTATGTTGGCATTGTAATAAACTGTGGAGCCGAGACCACCATTGTAAAAAAGAGAGACCTCTATTGGTTGAGCCCACTGAAGAACCAAACTCAAATATATAACTCTCTAGTCCAAGGAGAAGGATATGAAGGAAAAACCATAATCAGCCGCCCATACCTTTCATGCTCCACCATAGATATTAAACATTGATGGCTTCATCAAGCATCAGCCTGTCACCATCCTTGCTGACAACAGGAGCTCCAACGACCTTATAAATGACAAAAAAAAATAGGTGACCTTATGTGGGAAAGGAGAGAATGAAGAAGAGATGATCTCGACACAGTGCTTGGAGAAGCTCGCTGAAATCTCATACACGTCCGTTGAACCAAGCCAACTCGTTCCTACCAGACCCCGTATGTTGGTCTTACAAGGGGAACCACTAGCACATATTCGGCCATATTGCTGTCCACATTTTCAAAGGACCGAAGCTAAAAAGATCATCCAAGAGACGCGAGAGATACGGATCATTCGACCACAACCTTCCCTTTCAATGACATTTTATCTCCAAAAACTTTACCTCTTTGTCTGTAAGGATAAGCTCTTCCTGAAGTGCCATATTCAGCTGAACCAGCTATGGGTTCTGATGCAGTGCTGTCTCATCTCAGGCTACTTCCACGACTTCATCGAGGAGTGAACCATGATGCTAAAAGTCTTCCCTGATGATGACCTCGGATCCACAGCCCATGATCGCAAGAAGGAACAGGAGAAAGACATCCACATGACCCCCACAACCAGATGCTATCTATATCGATGCTAGCATTACTTGAACATGGCAATGTGTTCGTACTTGGAGCAGACACATCCAGAGTTAGGATCGACGTCACCGTTATACAAGATGGTCCATGGCACGAAAGAGGAGTAAGCACAAAAGAATTACAATCCAAGCTCACGCCAGCACATGCAAAAAAGAAATGGCCTCCCGACAAACTTCAGAATGGACGAAAAATTGAAGATCAAGTTTTTTTACACCTCCAGCCCGATTAGTAGGAAACTTGAGCCGTAAGAAAGTGGTCTCCCTATTTCTTTGTGCCTTGTAAAATTGGGGACCACATTGGAGCCCTAACCTAGAGATCAGATCCACACACCAGATCAAGATTACAGTTGATCCGTCGGGTATCCCACCTCGAATGGACATTTAAAGAATATGACTCAGCCCAAATCCTTCCAACTAACACCGTAACTGATGAGGAGGCCAAAGTTCAGTTGATAATAGCATGTGAATCATATGAGAAGCTGAAGAGCCAGTTCCCCGAGTTCATGGAACCTCAGCCTTGAGTACAAGGCTGATTTTAAGAGGGCGGGTTTGATAGAACTCCAATAGGGTTGAGTCCTAATCTCCCTAAGAAGTAGTCAATAAAACTCTGCAAGATTGTAATAAAGCCATTCCTAACTTATAAAGAAGTATGACTAGGGTTTAGATTAGCCCTTAGGGCTTAGTGGCCGCCACCTCCCTTACTGGGTTGGTCGGCCAGGGTTTCCCCCTGCTTAGGTCGGCTATAGAGCCAACCTAGCCGCCCCCTGTTCCTATTAAGGCAGGTCAACTATAGGAGGGGCAAAGAGATAATTTTACTTAGGCAAGCACCCCCTTAGGCTAGGGTTTTGATCTCTATTTAAAGATGTAGCTGCCCCCCCTCTTGAATCAAGCAATCATCAATTTTATTTCAGCCTTGTGCTGAGTCTAGGAGGGAGGAACCCTTACAGCATTCCAAGGGTTGATCCCCCTCAAGGATCAAAATCTATAGAGCTCCTTCTGGGATTCTATCAGTCTACTTGTAGGGTTGGAGCCGAAGGAAGACCCAATCTCCCACCGATAACTCCCTTTCACTTTTTTGCATGTCGTACTATTATTTCATCCTTGCCTGTGCTGCTAGAAATTATCCTTTAACAATTTTAGAATTTTATCCTTGTCCATGAGTTCCCTGTCTACTTGATCTACCTTGGATGAGCCGATTACATATTTTGGGATTATAGGGGGAGGTCGGTCATATACAGCTTCAAAAGGAGTATATTTTGAAATGATAAGTCGTGTTATAGCACCACTCGGCCCGGGGAGCCACTTCGTCCACCTTTTGGCCTGTCACTGGTGAAGCATATGAGATATGTCTCCAAGCACTTGTTCACCACTTCATTCTAGCCGTTGGTCTATGGTTGGTATATCATGCTTATCTTCAGTTTGGTGCCGTGCAGTTAGAATAGTTATGTTCAAAATTTACTAGCGAAGACCCTGTCACGATTACTCACAATAGATATAGGTATCCCATGTAATTTTATAATATTATCCATGAAGATCCGAGCAATGCTAGTGGTAGTGTAAGGGTTGCAGATGACGTAAAAGTGAGTATATTTGGTGAGACAATTAACCACAATGAGGATTGTACCTGTTCCTTGGGATGAGGGTAGCCCTTCGATGAAGTCCATCGAGATATCAGTCCATACTGGAGTCCAGGATGGGTAGAGGTTGTAGAGCTTCCCGGGGCTTGCCACTATTTCACCTTTATGTCGTTGACATGTGTCGCATCGTGCTATAAATTCAACAATGGAGTTCTTCATCCCTTTCTAATAGAAATTTTATTTGATTTCCTTGTAGATTCGAAGGAATCTGGAGAGCCCAGCTGCTGGTGAGGAATGCATCACTTATAGGATGGTATTTATGCAAGGACAATTCAATGCTAGCACTATACGTCCTTTATATTGTAAGTCCTTTGAATCCCAACTATAATGCGCCATAGAGCCTAGTTCTTCCTCCAATTTTTTCATGGTCTCCCAAATCTCTGGATCATCTTGCTATTCTTTTCTGATGTCGTCAAGGAAGTCACTGATCAGAAGAGAGATGGCTATAAATTCAGCTTGCTCGGGTAGTTAGGAAAGCATATCTGTAACCACATTCTCTTTCCCCTTTTTGTAAATTATTTCATAATCATATCCAAGAAGCTCTGTTACCCATTTTTACTGCTGAGGGGATGATATTTTCTACTCCAAAAAATATTTGAGGCTCTTGTGGTTGGTCTTTATCAGAAAGCGTCGGTCGATCAGGTAGGGTCTCCACTTTGTCACCAATTGTACGATCGCAAGCATCTCCTTGCTGTAGATGGACATCTTTAGGTGTGAAGGAGATAAGGCTTTGCAAGTGTCGGTGAGGGGTCGGCCTTCTTGCATGCGGATGGCGCCGATACTAGCTCCTGATGCGTCAGCTTCAATCATAAACATTTTATCGAAGTTGGGTAGTGCCAGCATAGGTGTAGATGACATTACAGCCTTGAGAGCGTCGAAGGCTGCGAAGGCTTTGTTCGACCATAGGAAGGCGTCCTTCTTTAACAAAGATGTGAGGGGGCTACTAATCTTTCCATAATTTTTAACAAATTTACGTAGTAGCCAGTTAGTCCGATGAATCCCCGCAGCGCCTTTATGTTCTTGGGCGTCGGCTACCTTGCATTGCCTTGATCTTTGAAGGATCTACTACCATGCTCTCTTCCGAGATTATGTGCCTAAGATACTCCATCTTATTCTGTAAAAAGTTGTATATTGACTATTTATCAAAAAGTGTATGTTCTCGAAGAATCGTCAAAACAAGTCGTAAGTGATAAAGGTGGCTTTCAAGTAAAGGGTTGTAGATAAGAATGTCGTCGAAGAAGACCAGCACAAACTTATGAAGATAACTTCAGAAA
The DNA here is from genome assembly GCA_029747655.1 of Ensete ventricosum. Classification (NCBI taxonomy): domain Eukaryota; kingdom Viridiplantae; phylum Streptophyta; class Magnoliopsida; order Zingiberales; family Musaceae; genus Ensete; species Ensete ventricosum. Next base: position 19,565,901 of record JAQQAF010000006.1, read on the forward strand.
ATATCATTCATGTGGCTTTGAAAAGTGGAGGGAGCATTGGTGAGGCCGAAGGGCATTACCAAAAATTTGTAGTGGTCGTCATGCATTCGAAAAGCGGTCTTCGGTATGTCTTCTTCATTTACTTGAATTTGGTGATATCCGGACCATAGATCTAACTTTGTGAAGACTCGTGCTCCATTCAATTCATCAAGTAGCTCACCCACTACTGGAATAGGATATTTATCTTTGACTGTAATGCTGTTGAGAGCTCAGTAGTCCATGTACATTGGCCATGTCCCGTCTTTCTTGCATACGAGGAGTACCGGTGAAGAGTAGGGCTGCAACTTGGTGAATGGTCCCAGTCTCAAGAATCTCTTGCTCAATCTTCTAAATTTTGGCCTTTTAAAAATGAGGATAGTGGTACAACCAAATATTGGCTAGTGGTTTACCCCGCAAGATCTCTATCCGGTGGTCGTGCAATCGAGTAGGAGGTAGGCTACACGATTCGGCGAAGACGTTTGAAATTCAGCATGCAATTAGAGAAGGTTCATATCTTCAATCTTCATCAATTCCATCATATGTAGCTACTGAAGTTGTATTAGACAGCCACTGTACACTTTCTGTAGGACCTTCTCCATATGCTATGTCGAAACCATAGTCACATTGCTCCCACATTTCTCACGCAGGATCACTTGTTTCCCTTTGTTGAAAAATTTCAGGAAACATCACCTAGTGTAAACAACTATCCTATGCTGAACACTGCTTCATAATCATTGAGTGGGAGGAGGAAGAAGTTGATAGGACCCTAGCATGGTTGTATCCTATTTAATCAAGTAGCAGTTAATAAAAACATTGAGAGATTGTAATAAACCCCACCTAGCCGCCAACTATCTTATAAGGCAGGTTGGCTAGGGTTTAATCTTGGGGCCTTAAGGCTTTGTAGTCGTCGCCCCTCTTACTGGGCAGGTCGGCTAGGGTTTGAGCAGGGGACGCATGGTTTGATGCAGCCTCCTAGCCGCCGCCCCCTTATTGGGCAAGCTAGCTAGGGAGGAGGGGTAATAAGGGGATTTGGCTTGGGAGGGGCCTCCCTAGGGTTAGGGTTTTGGAGCCCTATATAAGTATGTAGCCTCCACCACTTTTGAATTAAGCAAGAGATCAATCTTTTCAGCCTTGTGGCCAACTACTTAGGAGGGACAAACCCATATAGTGTTCCATCTGCAATAGAATTCCCCTGGGGTTCTATCATCTGGTATCAGAGCAGTGATCTTGCTGCTTTTCCTGCCCTTCCTGCCGCCCACCATCAGCCAAGCAATTCCCACAATTGATATTACTGACGCCATCTCCATCGTCATCCCCTTTTCCATAGATCAAATCAATCTACTGCCGCTGCCATCAGTTGCATCAAAGATATGGTATTATTCTATCACAAATACCTTATTGCTATTGCAATTTCCTATCCAAAAAACCCAAAAGAGAAGTTTTCATCTATTCCTCGCCGCAAATTTTTTTCATCGTAAAGTCATCGTCTTTGCGAACAAAGGAACACTATAGAAATTTTCAGCCACCTATTTGCTACCTTAAAGCCAGTCCTACTGCCATCTCTTTGGACAAAAATTTTTATACGCTTTATACATCATCACGACTTTCATCTATATTTGATCTATCATTAGAATCATCTCTGAAAATATCCTCACATTGTTGTAATTTTTTATCGTAAACTACTAATTTTTTGACGAGAATCTTGCTACCACAAATTGTATCGATTTTTCTTGCTACCGAAACTTTTCGATCTATTTTGTCATCCTTACTATTATCAATACTGAGATCTTGCTGACAATTTCTTCTAAAAAATTCTTAGTTTACTTTTGGAAATTTTATCGAGAAACTACTATTTCTTCGACGACAATTCTACTTCTACAACCAGAACCTATTCATAGCATACCCCCACTGATCCCTATCCAACCCTTGCTGCCATCAACAATAGACCTAAAACCATCTTCCCAGCCTTCATCCACTACCATCATAGCCCCAAAACTCCACCAAACCACATCCTAAATTGCACCTTAAACAATAACCTAATAAGCCTAAAACCGTAGCCTACATCCACCGATCCACCAACCCTTTCGACCTCAAATCCCTCAACAGATACATGCCCTTAACCCAATAGCAAAAGAAGGACCTTAACATTACAGTTTTAGAGACATACACTATGGTATATGAGGAGGCAATCAATGCTAAGTTTGAGGCCCTCGAGACATGAACAGAGGATAGGATACGCGCCCTCTTTGTTGAACTTAGTTTGGGCCGACCACCGAGCCCAAGGAGATCCCAACAAGGAGAAAGCTCAGACCGAAAAGAAGAATTCTAGGAGAGGGGAGGACTTATGACCGAACCCCACTATCCACCATGAGGGTGGACTTCCCTAGATGGGAAGAAGGAGACCCGATTGGTTGGATCTCGTGCGTGGAGCATTATTTTTGGTATCACAAGACCCCGGATGCATCTATGGTGGACATTGCTGCTATACACCTTGAAGGTGATGCCATACAATGCTTTGATTGGTTTGAACATACTCATGTAGCCTTTTCATGGAGACAATTTAAAGAAGGATTGCTGATCTACTTCGGACCAACCGAATACAAGAACGTCGACAGCTAACTAGCCAAGATTTGTCAAACTTCCACCATCCAGGAGTATCAGACTAGGTTTGAAAGGTTATCCAACCAAACTAGAGGTTGATGTGAAAAACAATCATTAGGGACTTTCATCAAAGGCTTGAAACCAGAGATTTAGGGAGAAGTTAAAGCGCAACAACCATACACACTAATGGCAGCCATCTCTTTTGCACGACTTCAGGAGGAGAGATTGAACCACGAAGCCTGGAGGACTAGGGTCGCCCCCCAACCAGCAGCACTGAGGCATTCAGTCCCCCTAACTGTTAGCCTACCCTCTGCACCAAAAAAAATTAACAAGGGAGGAGCTTCGAGAACAATCTGCGAAGGGTTTATGTTGGCATTGTGATGAGCCTTGGAGCCGTGATCACCGTTGCAGAAAAGGGAGACTTCTTGTGATTGAACCCATTGAAGAGGAGGACCTTGAACATGAAGAAGAAAGCCTTGATCATGAAGAGAAGGATGAGGAAGAAGAACCACAACCAACCGATTGCATGGTGTACACCCTTGTCGGCTATGCGAATCCGCAAACGATGAAGTTTGGGGCCTACTCAAACAATAGTCGATCACCATCCTCATCGACACGGGTAGCACCAATAACTTCTTGAACAACAAGGTTGCTGCTTGAATGGTTCTTTGCATTGAGGATTACGGCAAATTCGATGTTAAGGTTGCTGAAGGTCGAATCTTAAAGTGCGACTAAAGATGCTCGCAGGTGAAACTGTTGCTGCAGGACTAGGAAATTATTGCTGATTTCTTCCTCCTCCCAATTAATGATTATGAGGCAGTTCTTGGCATAGAATGGCTAACAATGCTAGGTGATGTCTCTTGAAAATTTTCAAAATTAATTATGAAGTTTTACTACAAAGGCAAACAGGTGACCCTATGCGGGAAGCGCGGAAGCAACGTAACAACCGTTTCTACTCAACAAATGGAGAAAGTCCTACACAAGACACACGGTGGCTTCTTGATACAACCCCAGTAGCAACCAGAAGATAAGATAACAAAAATTAAAGATCAAAATCTCTCCCATCTGCTTGCTTAATTTGTCAATGTCTTCGCCGAGCCGCGCAGCCTTCCTCCTACCCAGTGGCATAACCATCGAATTCCAATTCTTCCAGGAAAACCACCAGTGAACACTCGATCGTACTGCTATCCCCACCTCTAGAAGGATGAAATTGAAAAAAGATTACGAAGGAGATGTTTGAAACAGGGATCATTCGGCCAAGCTATAACCCTTACTCTTCGCTGGTGCTTCTCGTACGAAGGAAGGATGGAACATGGAGAATGTGCATCGATTATCGAGCTCTCAATTACATCACCGTCAAAGATAAATATTGTATTCCAATGGTGGATGAACTTCTTAATAAATTAAGGGGAGCTCGAGTCTTCACAACATTGGACCTCTAATCTGGTTATCACCAAATTTGGGTATATGAAGATGATTTTCCAAAAACTGCTTTTCGAACACATAATGGCCACTACGACTTCTTGGTAATGCCTTTTGGACTCACCAATGCTCCTTTTACCTTCCAAAGCCTCATTAATGATATTTTCTGGAGTTCTCTTTGCAAGTTTGTGCTGGTATTTTTTGATGATATTCTCATTTACAACCCTTCCCTTAAGACCCATTTTCAGCACCTACGAATTATTTTAACGATTCTTCAGGAGAATACTTCTTTTTGTCAAATAATCAAAGTGCATCTTTTTACAACAAAAGGTGGAGTATCTTGGGCACCTTATATCAGAAGTAGTGGTGGTAGACCCTTCCAAAATTGAAGCAATGTAAGGTTGGTCAAAACTGAAGAACGTGAAATCACTGCATAGTTTCCTTAGATTGATGAGCTACTATCACAAGCTTGTGAAAGATTATAGGAAGATCAGTGCACCCCTCACCTCCCTACTAAAGAATGCTTTCCTATGGGCGAACAAACCTCTGTTGCCTTCGACAAACTCATGGTAGCCATGATGACAACGCTTGTGCTAGCGCTACCCGATTTCAACCGAACCTTTGTCATTAAGGCCGATACATCTAGAGTTGGGATTAGCACCATTCTCAAGCAAGATGGCCGACCACTTGTATACACCAGCAAGGTATTATCTCCCTCCCATAAAAAAAATGTCAATCTATGATAAGGAGATGCTTGCCATTATGCACATCGTAACAAAATAGAGACCTTACTTGATCAGCCAGCACTTCAAAAAAAAATGACAATAGAAGCCTTAAATATTTCTCAGAGCAGAAGATATCCTCCCCTGAATAGCAAAAATGGGTAACAAAGCTTCTTGAGCTTGAATATGAAATTGCTTACAAAAGGATAAGGAAAATGTTATTACAGATGCACTCTCACGGCTACCCCAGCAAGCAAAATTTTTGGTAATCTCCCTTCCCACCAGTGGCTTTCTTAAGAACATTAGGAAGGAATGAAGAAAAGATCTAGAGACTGATAGAACAATAGAGGAATTCTATAGAGATTTGATCTTTTAGGGTGATCAACCCTTGGAATGCTATAGGGGTTCCTCCCTTCTAGAAGTCGGCCACAAGGCTGAATTAAAAGATGATCTTGCTTATTCAAAAGAGGTGGAGGCTACAAGCTTATATAAGACTCCAAACACTAGCCTAGGGGGCTGCTTCCTAAGTGAATTCTCTCTTTTACCCTCCTCTACCCTACCTACCTTGTTAAGGGGAGCGACAACATAAAGGGCTGCATAAATCGTGAGCCCCTGCTAGAAACCCTAGCCAACCAGCCTAGTGAAAGGGGTGATGGCTAGGAAGCCCTAAGGCCCCAAATATAAACCCTAGCTATTTTTTTATATAGGATAGAGGTGGCTAAGTGGGGTTTATTACAATCTTATAGGGTTTTTATTAAATGCTACTTAGTTGAGTAGGACCCAACTCTGTTGGGGTCCTATTAAGCCAACCCTCTTCAAATTAGTCTTGTCCTCAAGGCTGAGGTTTCATATATTACGATCAAAGTGGCACTAAGAGGGGGGGGGGGGGGTGTGTGAATTAGTGATAATGAGAAATCTTATTCGATTTGAAAATTTTACTCAATGAAAACCGTATAAAAAATGTGTAAGTGTAGAGATGTTTGTAATAGTGCAAGCAGAGATAATATATAGTTTAATAACAGAGCAATGAAGTTAAAGAGAAAAGAAGAAGAAGCAAATCGATTTTATAGTGGTTCGGTCTCGTGACCTACGTCCAGTTTTCAATTCCTCCTCCGTTGAGGCCACCAGCTTCCACTATTGATCGTTCTTCAATGGATAAAGATCAACTACCCTCTTACAACTCTATTCTCCTTTTATAGATTTAGGAGATAACCTTTACAAGACTCAAATCTCTCCCTTAAATAAAAAACTACATAAGACGAAATGAGGAGGAGCTCTCAATTACAACATCATTTTCACAAGCTTTTTGCTCTTAATTGCTTGATACCTCAGGCAAGAAAGGGTGGGGTATTTATAAACCCCAAATGGCTTCAAAAGTGGAGTTAAAAATCAATTTTTAAGTGATCCCGAGGTGCTAGTCTCGAAGACTACATTCTGGGTGGTTTAACCGCTTGACCCAGTCTGGGAGACTGTGTTCTGGGCGGTTCAACTGCTTGATAGTCTGGGAGACTATGTTTGGATGGTTCAACCGCCTGACACACCTTCGATGACTATGTCATCTTCGGAACCGTGTCTTTGAAGCTCGTGCCTTATCTGACCTTGGGTTACTAAAATGATTTTTATAATGAGTCCAAATCAGCCCCAATTAAGGCCTAATAGCCTCTTAATTAAGTTAGTAAAATTAACTCTCATTATGATACTAACTACGACACTCAACGTACAATGTTCATTGTCCGATCATCTCTTCGGTGAACTCCCGGCATCTTTCCGATGAACCCTTGGCCAGCTCCCGATTTCCTTTGATGAACTCCCAACGAACTTCCAACATTCTTCCAACGAACACCCGGTGAGCTCCCGATAACTTGTCGGCAAACTCTTGACGAACTTCCCGGCAATCTTTTGGTGAGTTCTCGACGAGCTCCCGACAACATCGTCCGAACCTTGGCCGACCTCCGGTAAACTCTCGGTGAGCTCCCATTGCATCGTCCAAACCTCGGCCCGATTCTCGAACTTAGCTCCGACTCAACATCTGATTGTACTGCCCTTTACTGTCATAGTTAATCATTGATCATTTTCTTTAGCACACAAGTTAGATCATAAAACCCATCAATTGATTTTATCATCAAAATCTGAGATTCAACAATATCCCCCTTTCATGATGACAACCAATTGATGACGAAGTTAACCTTACTCCCCCTATGCCATAGGATAAATACAACAAACTTGAATTCAAAAGAACCCATCACTTTCGAATTCAAGTATAGTATTTTCATAATTTAACCATTTATGATACCATACATAATAAAATTTTCAAAGCATTCTTCTTCTTGGTATCACATGATAAATAATTTCAATTGATATGTTTCACATAATAAATATTTTAAACATTCACTTTATGTCAAAAATCATGATATCATATATGATAAAAATTTTAGAGTAATTATCTTCTTGGTATCATATAAACATTACAAAGATTTCAAAATACACATTTCTCTTACGTCATCAATTATGTCACTTCTCCCCCTTTGTCATCAACAAAAAAAAGAAATATTCAATTCATATATGAGCATTTATCATAAATATCCATCATTTAAATATTTATAAAAAATATTCAAACATATCATTTATCATTTGTCATCAATATACTATATCTCCCCCTTTTGTCATCAAAAAGGAGAAATGTTCAACATAACTTTTCTAAATAATTGTTTAAAATAAATGTTCATTATATGATAAAATTTCAAATACAACATTTATCATATGCCATCAATCATGCCGTTTCTCCTTGTTATCAAAAAGGAGAAATATTCACCACATATTTGAATACTAAGTGTTCAATACATATGTTAATATATTTATCATAAATATTCATTACATAAATAAAGAAATCTAGTCCATTCTCCCCCTTAGTAAAAAAAATAGAGTTTAATCCATTTCGTATCAAATTGTTTTCTTCCCCTTTGAAAATAAAATATAAGAAGAAGAAGGGGAGGGGGTGTCAAAGATCTAAAACCAAGTATCCCAAAATAAAATAAATTATTAAGAGGGGGGATATATATTCATGAATCCAAGAATCAAAATATTGAAAGAGAGCTCAAAAGTTGAGGAAAGTCCAAGAAGATTATAAGAGTTACTCATGTATTCAAAATTATCTCATGTAAATTTCAAGCACAAGCTCGAAATTTGAAAAATTGTAAATCATACATTTGGATAGTTTAACATTCCCAACTCTCTTCTAAGAAAGTCAAATTGGTCTTCATATAATGGCTTGACGAAGATATCAGCCAATTGATGCTTAGTATCAATAAATTCCAAAGATATATCATAATTATTTACATGATCTCTAATAAAGTAATACCTAATGTCGATATGTTTAGTTCTTGAGTATTGAATGAGATTTTTAGTTAAACATATTGCATTAGTGTTATTGCATTTGATAGGAATATTTTTCAAGCGAATTCCATAATCTTCTAAAGTGTTTTTCATCCAAATGATTTGTGCACAACATGCACCACCTGCTATGTACTCAGCTTTGGTTGTAGATAATGCAACCGAATTTTATTCCCTAGAAGACCATGAAACAAAAGCATGTCCTAAGAATTGGCATGTTTCAGTTATACTTTTTCTATCTATTCTACAACCTCCAAAATCGGCATCCGCATTGGCAAGTAAATCAATGTTTTTAGACTTATGATATAATAAACCTAAATTAAAAGCTTCTTTTGAATATCTAAATATTCACTTAATTGCCTTGAAATCTTGCACATAATCCAATACTAAACATTATGTTCGGTCTAGTAGTAGTTAAATACAATAAACTATATATCATTCCTCTATATATTTTTTGATCAAAGTTTTCACCTTCATTATCCAAGTCTAATTTTATAGAAGTGCTCATGGGTGTGTTTATGGCCTTAGCATTATCCATACTAAACCGTTTTAATAAATCTAAGGTATACTTAGTTTGACTTATAAAAATACCATCATTTAATTATTTTATTTGTAATCCTAATAAAAATGTTAATTCACCCATTAGGCTCATTTTAAATTCTTGGCTCATACTCTTGGCAAAAGTTTCACATAAGAATTCATTTGTTGAATCAAAGTTAATATCATCAACATAAATTTGAATAACTAAAAAATCATTTTCAAAATACTTAAAAAATAATGTGGTATCAACCTTGCCTTTCAAAAAATAGTTTGAAATAAGAAAAGAGCTAAGTCTTTTATACCAAGTCCTAAGGGCTTATTTCAATCCATAAAGAGCTTTAGATTGTTTAAAAACATGATTCGAGAAAAGATCATTTTCAAAATCAGGGGGTTGTTTAATATAACTTCTTCGAAAATAGAACCATTAAGAAAAACACTTTTGACATCCATTTGAAATAACTTAAAATTATTAAAAGAGGCAAAGGGAAGGAGTATCCTTATGGCTTCAAGTTTAGCTACAAGAGCGAATGTCTCTTCATAATCGATCCCTTCTTCTTGGTTTAAACCCTTGGCCACTAATCTAGCCTTGGTTCTAACCATAATATCATTTTCATCTTACTTGTTTCTAAAGACCCATTTAGTACCAATCACTAAACGGTCACTAGGTCTAGGAATAAGCTCTCACACCTCATTTCTCTCAAATTGGTTTAACTCTTCATGCATTGCAATAACCCAAGAATCAACTTTTAGGTCTTCCTCAATGCATTTTGATTCAAGTTGAGATAAAAATATGGTGTTAGCATAAAAATTCTTAAATGATGAACGAGTTTGAACACCTTTTGATGTATCTCCTATTATTAACTCCTTAGGATGAGCATCTACATACTTCCATTCCTTGGGTAAGGATTACTTGGAAGTAGATGCATCCAAGTTATTTTGGAGAGGAGATTTATCATTCAAATTTAAAGTATCAAAATCAAAATCATCATCAAAATCAATTTTCTTCAATTTGGGAACCTCATTAAAAACAATATGGATGGATTCCTCAATTACTAGAGTTATTTTATTAAAGACATGTTAAGCTTTTGAAATTGAGGAATAACCAAGAAATATGCCTTCATCGAATTTTGCATCAAACTTTCCTAAGACATCTTTTTCATTCAAAATAAAATATTTACAACCAAATACTTTGAAATACGAAATATTAGGTTTTTTATTATTCCATAATTCATAAGTAGTTTTGGAGAGTAATGGTCTTATGAGAACCATATTCATGACATAGCATACCGTGTTAATGGCTTCGGCCCAAAAACATTTGGGTAGGCTATATTCATTTAACATGGTTCTAGCCATTTCTTATAAGCTCCTATTTTTTTCTTTCCACTACTCCATTTTGTTGTGAATTTCTAGGAGTAGAAAAATTATAATTATACCCATTCGAGTCACAAAAAATTTAAAAATCATGATTTTGAAAATCACTACCATGATCACTACGTATAGATGAAATCATAAAACCCTTTTCATTTTGAACAAGTTTGTAAAATTTTGAAAAATATTTAAAAGAATCACTTTTATGTGCCAAAAAATCGGTCCAAGTATATATACTATAATCATCTACAATAACAAAAGCATATTTGTTACCTCCTAAGCTTGTAATATCAATTGATCTAAATAAATCCATATGGATCAATTGTAGTGGTCTAGAGGTGCTTATTTGATTTTTTGATTTGAATCTACTTTTTATTTGTTCTCCTAGTTGACATGCATAACAAACTTTGTCTTTTACTAACTTGATGCTAGGCATTCCTCTTACTAGATTTTTAGTTGAGATTTAGGTTAATAGTTTCATGCTAGCATGTCCTAGTCTCCTATGCCACATCCATGCATCATCATTTAAAGTCGAAAAACACATTTCATCACAAAATTTTCAATGTCGATAGTATACACATTATTGCTTCTTAAGGTAATCATAGAACTATTTTTCTGTGGTATTTCAATTATACAAGCATTACATTCAAATTTGATAATGTATCCTTTATCACACAGTTGGCTAATGCTTAGTAGATTATGTTTCAAACCATCAACTAATAATATATCTTCTATCAAGAGGTTTGATTTGTTACTTATGGTTCCTTTCCCAATGATTTTTTCCTTTGTTGTCTCCGAAAGTGACAAATCCTTCATTTAGGCTAGTAAGCTTAGAGAAATGAGTTTGATCTCCAGTCATGTGCCTTGAGCATCTACTATGAAAGTATCATTTTATGCTTCTAGCCTTTGTTTGGAGATATTCCTACAAGAAAGGGGGTTTTGGTTTACGTACCCATTTGCCTTTGGGTTCCTCATGAAAAATTTTACCTAATTTTACTAATAACATCGAGTTGTTTATGGATCCTTTAGGAACCCAAATTAATTTGTATGTACTTGCCTTTTAAATGAACATTTATAAGCATAGTGTCCAATTCTTCTACAAAAATTACATTTATTTCTAGGTGAAACATATAATGTAGGTCCTTTAGCGAAGATGGTTGGCTTTTGTTGAGTGTTTCTCATAAAGCCAATTTCTTCCTTTCTATGATCATGACCCTTATTAGTAAGGATCATGTTAAAGGATTTGTTACCTATTTTAAATTTTTCTAATGTTTCTTGTAATGAAGTATTTTCTTTCTTAAGTATATCTAGTTCTTCACACTTAGTGCAAGGAGCTATCCTATGTTCATCATACTCATTTTTAAAATTTTCAAATTTACTAGCAAGTGAAGCATGCTTTTTGTTTAACAATTTATACTTGTTACTAACTAATTTAAAATTAACAAACAAATCATTGAATGCATTAAATAATTCATCATAAGATAAAGAAGACTCATTTAGGTTACCTACGTCATCGCCAAATGCCATTAAAGTGTAATTTGTAACTTCTTCCTTGTTGGTTGGCTCCTCGTCTTCGGATGAACTTGAGTCATCCCAAGTGGCTTTGAGCATCTTCTTCTTCTTTGGTTGCTTCTTCTTCACTCAGGGACATTCATTTTTTAAGTGACCCAGCTTCTTACATTCGTAACATATTATTGAGTCCTTTTTTAGTTCACTTTTGGTCTTAGCATCTTATTTTGTGTTAGTCATTTTTAAGAATTTATTAAATTTTCTTGTAAGAAGTGCAAAGTCCTCATCATCATCGTCACTTGAGTTTTCTCCCAAGTGATCTTCTTTGGTTCTAAGTACTATGTCCTTCCTATTCTTTGAAGGTTGTTCTCGAGTTCATCATGTGCTATACATGTCATTTCGTAAGTCATCAAAGACCCGATTAATTCTTGAAGCTGAAAATTATTTAGGTCTTTTGCTTCTTGTATTGCCGTTACTTTAGGATCCCAACTTTTTGGAACGGATCTCAATAGTTTGTTAACAAGTTCAAAATTAGAAAAACTTTTACTAAGCACTTTTAGACCATTGACGACATCTTAAAACGGGTGTACATGTCTCTTATGATCTCAATTGGTTTCATGCGAAACAACTCATACCTATGCATTAAAAGACTAATTTTTGACTCTTTGACTCGACTAGTGCATTCGTGTGTGACTTCAAGTGTATGTCAAATCTCATGCGTAATTTCACATATAGAAACCCGATTAAATTCATTTTTATCTAGAGCACAAAATAAAGCGTTCATTACTTTAGCATTCAAAGAGAAAGTCTTCTTTCTGAATCATTCCATTCGTTCGTTGGTTTGGAAGACTTTTCAAGATCGCTTTCAATAATATGTCATAATTCAAAATCCATAGAAACTAGAAAAATTCTCATTCGAGTTTTTCAATACATGTAATTCATCCCATTGAACATGGGCGGACGAGTGATAGAAAGTCCCTCGTGATTACCAATAAAAGCCATCTCTCTTGGATTTTAAGTCAAATAGAGAGAAAACGTGGCTCTAAAACCAATTGTTAAGATCAAAGCGGCACTAAGAGGGAGGGAGGGGGGAATTAGTGCTAATGAGAAATCTTCTTCGATTTAAAAAATTTGCTCAATAAAAATCATATCGAAAATACGTTTAAGTGTAAAGATGTTTGTAATAGTGCAAGCAAAGATAATAGATAGTTAAATAATAGAGCAATGAAGTTAAAGAGCAAAGAAGAGGAAGCAAACCAATTTTATAGTGGTTAAGTCTCGTGACCTACGTTTTGTCATGGATTTAGTTGAATTTGCCTAAGCCATGTGGCACCCTAGCGACACTCTCGAAGAGTTAGCTGAAATTACCTAAGCCATGAAGCAACTGATGAAACCCCAGATGGAGCTCTATAGTTTTGATCCTTGAGGGGGATCAACCCTTGGAACGCTATAGGGGTTCCTCCCTCCTAGATTCAGCACAAGGCTGAAATAAAATTGATAATTGCTTGATTCAAGAGAGGGGGCGGCTACATCATTATATAGGGATCAAAACCTAGCCTAAGGGAGTGCTTGTCTAAGTAAGACTATGTTGGCTCAATAGCTGACCTAAGCAAGGGGAAACGTTGGCCAACCCACCCAGTAAGAGGGCGACGACCATTAAGCCCTAAGGGCTAATATAAATCCTAGCCATACTCCTTTATAAAATAGGAGTGGCTTTATTACAATCTAGCAGGGTTTTATTAACTACTTCTAGGAAGATTAGGACTCAACCCTGTTGGAGTCCTATCAAACCCGCCCTCTTAAAATCAGCCTTGTTCTCAAGGCTGAAGTTTCATAAACTCAGGGAACCGGGTCTTTGGCACCTCATTAGCTTGGGTATCAGTTGGAAGAACTTGAGCTGAGTTGTCATCTTTAAATTTCCATTTGAGGTGGGATACTTGGAGGATCAAATGTAATTTTGATCTGGTGCACGGATCTGATCTCCAGGTTGGGGCCCCAATATGATCCCCAATTTTACAAGGCCCAAAGAAATAAGGAGACCACTTTCTTGAGGCTTGAATTTCATGCTGGTGGAGCTGGAGATGAAGGGGGACTTGATCTTTCTCAGGAAACTTTCTTCTGCTCTGGCGTTTGTTAAGGGGAAGTTTCTTCCTTGCATGGGCTGCCACATGGTTAGTCTTTAGTGATAGCCAATCTTTCTTCTAGAATTGTGACTGCCCTCTGGTATGGTTCAGGATGATGAGATCCCAATTTGGCATGAGCATGGATTGTAATTCTTCTAGTTTAACTACTCTTTCGTGTCATGGACCTGTATCTAACCATATTTTAAATTTGGTAGTAATTAGTATCTCCTGTAAAAATCTCGTATGAAGTGTGGGGGAAGCCTCAGTGTAAATTAGGAGTCGACCATTTTGCTTAAGAATAGCCCAAATTCTAACTCCTGACGCATCAGCCTCAATGACTAAAGTGCGACTGAAATCGGGCAGCGATAGAACCGACGTCATCGTCATGGCTGTCTTGAGTCGTTCGAAGGCTACAGAGGCTTTATCTGACCATAAGAAGGAGCCTTTCTTCAGTATGGACGTGAGTGGGGCACTGATCTTACCATAATCTTTCACAAAATTTTGGTAGTAGCCCGTGAGTCTAAGGAAACCACGTAATGATTGTAGGTTTGTAGGTCTCGGCCATCCTTGCATTGCCTCGATCTTTGTCGGGTCCACTACCACTCCATCCTCTAATATAATGTGCCCAAGATACTCTAATTTATGCGGTAAGAAGTTGCACTTTGACTATTTAACATAAGGAGTATTCTCTTGAAGAATCGTTAGAACAATTTGTAAGTGCTAAAAATGTATATCAAGCATAGGGCTATAAATGAGAATATCATCAAAGAATGCCAATACGAACTTGCATAGAAAACTCTGGAAGATGTCATTCATCAGGCTTTGAAAATTAGAAGGAGCATTCGTAAGTCTAAAAGGCATTACCAGACACTCATAGTAGCCGTTTTGCATGTGAAATATAGTTTTCAGAATATCTTCAATGTATACCCAAATCTGATGATATCTGGATCGGAGATCCAATTTAGTGAGGACTTGAGCTCCTTTTAATTCGTCCAAGAGTTCATCTACGAATGGGATAGGATATTTATATCCTTGACGGTGATGGCTTTTAGAGCCCGGTAGTCAACGAACATCTGCCACGTACCATCTTTCTTGCACACTAGCGACACCGGTGAGGAGTAAGGGCTGCAGCTCGGTCGAATCACCCTGGTGTCAAGCATCTCTTTAACAATGTTCTCGATCACATCCTACTGCAAGTGAGGATAGTGGTACGGTCGTAAATTTGCTAGAGGTTTTCCTGGTAAAATAGGAATCAAGTGGTCATGCGGCCAGTTAGGGGCAGCCCGCGCGGCTCGAAGAAAACATCCACGAATTCGTTCAGGGAAAGGGCAAGCTTAGGATCTGAGTTTTGTACATTCTCCCCCATAGATGGCTGAATATGCATCAAGAATCCACCATGTGCTTTGTGCAAAACTTTCTCAATTTGTTACGATGAAACGATGGAAATTTGGCTCCCGCGCTTGCCTCATCATGTGACCTGTCTCCCTCTACAATAAAATTTCATGATTAATTTAGAAAAATTCCAGGAGATATCACCTAGTGTTGTGAGCCATTCGATCCAAGTACGGCTTCATAATCATCAATGGGTAGGAGGAAGAAATCAGCTACCACTTCTTGGTCTTGGAGGAGTAGTTTCACCCGCGGGCACCGTTGGTCTCAATTAAAGATTCGGCCATCGGCAACCTTTACGTCAAACTTGTTGCAACCTTCGATTTGAAGTGCCAAACATGCAGCAACCTTACTGTTAAGGAAGTTATTGGTGCTGCCCATGTCGATGAGAACGGTGATGAGTTGCTGTTTTAGAAGTCCTCCAACTTTCATCATCTGCGGGTTGGAATAGTCGGCCAATGCGTGCACTGCATAGTTGGTTGATTGGGACTCTTCCTCTATGGCTTCTTCTTTAGGTTCAAGGGCTTCTTCAGATGTTTCATTGTCCTCATCCTCCGCTGGTTCAATCACGAGGAGCCGGCCCATTTTGTAGTGATGTTCGCGGCTCCATGGTTTGTCGTAATGCCAACACAACTCCTTGGCCGATTGTTCGTGAAGCTTGTCTCTTGTCAATGTTCTTGGTGTAGGGGCTTGGATGGCAGTAGAGGGGGCAGTAGGCCTCGGCATGGCTAGTCGGAGAGCGACCCTTGTCCTTCATACCTTGTGGTTCAATTGTTCTTCCAAGATACGTGCGAAGGAAATCATCGCCATAAGAGTGTACGGTTGCCGTGTCTTTACTTCTCCTCGGATCTCTGGCTTTAGGCCCTCGATAAAAGTACCTTAAAGTTATTTCTTAGACCAATTCTCAGTTTGGTTAGATAAACACTCAAACCTTATTTGGTATTCTTGTATTGTAGAGGTTTGACGAATATTTGCCAATTGTCCATCGATGTTGTTGAAATCGGTTGGTCCGAAGCGGCCTAGTAGTCCTTCCTTGAATCGCTGCCAAGAGAGTCCTCCATGGGTGTGCTTAAACTAATTAAACCACTGAATAGCATTTTCCTCAAGGTGGATGGCAGCAATCTCCACTCGTGTGGCGTCGGCGGTTCGGTAGAACCGAAAATAGCGCTTCGCGCGCGAGATCCACCCGATCGGGTCTTCTTCTTCCCATCTAGGGAAGTCAACCTTCATGCATGGATTATTGAGGTCAGAGGTGATATGGCCATGTTCTTGAGGATCGTCTCTCCGATCTGAAGTTTCTCTATGTTGTGATTTCCTCGGGTTCGACAGTCGGCCAATGATGAATTCGGTGAAAAGGATCGCATCTTCTCTTCCATGCGGTTTCCAAAAGCTTCAAGCTTTGCATCGATAGCCTCCTCTGATGCCATAGTATACACCTCTAGATCTGTAATATTGAGATCTTTTTTCTATTGTCGGGTTAGTGGCATGAGAATTTTGGAGAAGGGGGTGGCCGGTTGGAAGGTGAATCGGTTTGGATGGAAGTAGGCTACAATTTAGGGCAGATTTGGGGCTACAGTTTTGTGGAGTTTAGGCTATAAATTGGTGTGGTTTTAGGGCTGTGATAGCAGTAGATGAAGGTTAGGAAAATAGATTTTAGATCTGGGATAGATGGCAGCAAAGGTAGGTGTCTCGGTAAGGAAAGTTGGCTAAAAAGGTACGTGGATCGATAAGGAAGTAGGCTGATTTGGGGGCTGTTTGGATTCGATTTAGGGTAATATTTGGAATAGTTTTTGATGAGGATGGTAGGGTTTGGAGATGAGGAAAAGAGAATCCAAAATCCCACAAAAAATAGCACTCAAATCTGATAGAATTCGGTGAAAAGAAGTGTTGTGATGTGCGGTCCTACTGAACCGGGTTGATGTTGGAGAAATGATGACTTCTCAACGTAAATTCTAGAGGAAAGTTTAAGGAAATTATATAGAAACCCTTGGTTTAGATGTTGTTAATACCAATAAAAAGTTTGACGAAATTTTGGCAGCATAATAGTAGGGAAATAGGGCAAAAAGACCAAAGGCAGATTCCTTCATCGTAAAATTTCAGAACTGCGTGATGGTCAAAGATTGCACAAAAAAACCAGTTCTAGAAGGAGCTTTTTCGTGAAATCAAATCCAAATGAAAGACAACTTGATCTTAAGAATTGTGTAAAAATTTCAGCCAGAAAGGATGAACAAAAGTTTGGTTTCAAGAGGCCAATAAAAGGAAGGCAGATTCTGCATTGTAAAATTTCAGTACTGTGCAATGAAGAATCGCAGTGCTATAAGTCCAGATTCAGAAGGAGTTTTTTCATGAGATTAGTCTTAGATGAAAACTAAGACAATCTATAAAATTGTATAAAATTTTCAACCAAAAAGGATAATTAAAAGTTTATTTTCAATAGGCGACAATCAGCTAAAAATTTCTGCAGCATTTCACCTTTGCAACAATGATAACATTTACGACGAACAAAATTTGCAGCGGATAAAATTTGAAAAAAACCTTTAATGTGTAAAGTAAGGAATCTTGTAGTATTAAAGAGGTGTGGATGATAAAAAATATACCAGAATTCAAAATCAAACGCAGGGGACAACGGCAGACTGATTTGATCTACTGATGGGGTGGAAGGTGGAGGCGCGTGTCATAGCAATTTTGGGAATTGCTTGGGAAGGTGGAGGCAACTGAGATGGCTACAGGGGCAACAAGATCACTGCTCTGATACCATATGATAGAATCCCAGATGGAGCTCTATAGATTTTGATCCTTGAGGGGGATCAACCCTTGAAACACTGTAGGGGTTCCTCCCTCCTAGATTCGGCACAAGGCTAAAATAAAATGGATAATTGCTTGCTTCAAGAGAGGGGGCGGCTATATCATTATATAAGGACCAAAATCCTAACCTAAGGGGGTGCTTGCCTAAATAAAATTACCCCTTTGCCCTTAATATAGCCAACCTGCCTTAATAGGAATAGGGGGCGACTATGTTAGCTCTATAGCCGACCTAAGTAGGGAAAAACTTTGGCCAACCCACCCAGTAAGGTGGCGATGACCATTAAGCCCTAAGGGCTAATATAAACCCTAGCCATACTCCTTTATAAGATAGAAGTGGCTTTATTATAATCTAGCAGGGTTTTATTGACTACTTCTAGGGAGATTAGGACTCAACCCTGCTGGAGTCTTATCAACAACCCTGCCCACTGTTCCGGACTTAGCTAGGATTGCCCAAGTCATGAAACGCCCAAAGTGTTATATGTCTACAAAGGGTCAGCCCACTTGCAACCTCGTGCAGGTCCCGTAGGACATGCAAAGAAGAAGTTGATTAGCTTTGCAACAAGCGACGAACAAGTCCCAACGTTTCGCAAAGAGGGAAGCTATACAAGCAATTCATCGAACACCTTGAGTGCAGTAGAGAAAAGAGAGAAAGAGAGCAAAATAGGACTTTAGAGGGTTGTAAGAATAGTCGCAAGTCCACAAATGATGGTTCCCAAGGTATTGGACGCAAGACAAGTTAAATTGTTGATGAAAGCCTACGCTCGACATATACCCAAAGCCCCATCTAGCTTGGTGCCACCCGGGGGGTTCCAATGTGCTGAGATGACTGACATTTCGTGCCACTTAGAGCGATTGCCGTAGCACATGAAAAATGCCCCAAAACGGAGCTGTTTTAGGTAGTTTTGGCTCCTCGCAGTGAGCAATCATTCTATAGCATTCTATACTATTTTCGCTCTCATTTCTTATGCCAAAACACATAAAATCAAGGTAAAACAAGCTGTCAAACATCTGTACAAACAAGAAAAAGCAATGAACGATTCACTTAGCGAAGATGTTGCGGTTGAGCGACAACCATTCGTGACATTCTCTCCCACTTAAACTGTCGATGCCCTCGTCAACGCTTGTTAGTAGGCTTTAACGCGGGCTTCTTCATGCCGTAAGGCATCTTTTGGCTCCCAACTGGCTTCTTTTCGAGAAAGCTTTTTCCATTTCACCAAGTACTCAATTTGCTCTGCTCCATTAGGTAGCTTTATCTTGTGATCTGCCATAATAGTTTCAACTCACTTCTCGTATAAGGCTCTAGTGGGGGGTAGTCGAGTTGGAACATTTCGAGAATCATCTTGTGGATCTGAGTGGTAGGCTTTCAAGTTGTTTGCATGAAAGTCGTTATGAATTCTAAGTCATGTTGGCAGTTGCAACTTGTATGAGACATTGCCTACCCTGCTGATGATTGGGAAAGACCCTTCATACTTGCGTACCAATCCTTTGTGCACTTTGTGCCTAAAGAACTAGAGTGATGCTGGTTGGAGCTTCACCAACACCATGTCACCAACTTTAAACTCCTATGGTCACCTTCCCAAGTCAGCCCACTTCTTCATCTTTTTGGTCACTTTCTCTAAGTAAGCCCGTGCAATATCTATATTGTGATGTCATTCCTTTATGACGTGATATGCTGATGGGCTACTCCTTGTATAACCAATAGCCAAGGTTTGAGGAGTCGATGGCTATTGTCACATAATAATCTCGAAGGGGCTCTTGTTTGATATAGAGCTCCGCTGCAAGTTGTAGGAGAATTGGGCTCTGTCTAACAGCTTCACCCAATCTCGTTGGTTAGCACTCACGTAGTGCTAGAGATATTGCTCCAAGAGCGAATTGATTCTTTCAGTTTGGCAATCCATCTGAGGGTGAAGGCTTATGGAGAAGTATAATTTAGCTCCCAACAGTTTGAACAACTCGGTCCAGAATCATCCCAAGAACCGAGAATCTCGATCACCAATGATGTTGTGTGGGACTCTCTAATACTTCACCACATTCTTCATCATCAACTTGGCCGCTTTCTCTACTAAGCAATTTAAGGGTGCAACAATGAATGTTGCATACTTCGAAAACCGATCGACTACCACGAGTATCGATCCAAGTCCCCCTACTGTAGACAAGCTTGATATGAAGTCCAAGGAAATGCTCTCCCATGGCCTTTCTGGTATGGGCAGCGCCTCCAAAAGTCCCACTAGCTTCTACTGCTCTACCTTGTCCTGTTGACAAGTGAGGCATGTTCGAACATATTCCTCAACATCTGTCCTTATCTTCGGCCAATAGAAGGCCCTCTCCATGAGAGTCATTGTTCGGTGGATACCTAGATGTCCTACCCAAAGAGAATCTTGACACTCTTTTATGAGTTCACGTCTCAATTTGTTCGCTCATGGAACATAAACTCTATTCCCTTTTGTATAGATGAGTCCCTCCTAGACCCAAAATCGTCATGCCTTGCCCTCTTTGATAAGTTGTCTCAGGGTTACTGCTTGAGGATCATAGTACAGTCCATCCCTGATCCTGAAAAGGAAGTTGGAGTGCAATTGATTTGCTTGGCCTCCACCCTCCAACTGTATAGCATTCACTAGTTCTACTTTCCGGCTCAATGCATCAGCCACGATGTTTGCTTTTCCGAGCTTATACTCCATTACCATGTCGAACTCAGCCAAGAAGTCCTACCATCGTGCTTGCTTTGGGGAGAGATTCTTTGTAATTTTGAAGTAACTCAATGCGACATTGTCTATCCTTAGTACGAATGGTGCTCCCAAAAGGTAGTGTCGCCACACTCGTAGACAGTGGACCACCGCTGTCATCTCCTTCTCATGCACAGGATATCGTCGCTCGGTCTCGTTAAGCTTGCGACTCTCATAGGCCACTGGATGACCCTCTTGCATAAGAACTCCCTTAATAGCAAAGTCAGAAGCATCCATATGGACTTCAAAAGACTTTCCATAGTCTGGTAATTTGAATACAAGTTCCTCCAACACAATAGTCTTTAGGTCTTGAAATGCTGCCTCACATTTGTCTGACCATCTCCAAGACTGCTCCTTCTTTAGTAACTACATCAGTGGAGCTGCGCGCTTCGAATATCCAGCTATGAATCACCGATAATAGTTGATGAACCCAAGGAAGGATCTCAGCTCTGGCACCTTCTTTGGTGTTCGCTAGTCCGCCATAGCTTGTACATCAGACTTGTCCATTCGGATGGAACCATTGTCGATTCGATCCCCCAAGAATAAAATTTCCATCTTAGTGAAGTAGTACTTTTTTCTCTTCACGAACAGGGTGTTCTCCCTAAGAACTTTGAAAATTGTTCGAAGGTGCTTAATATGCTCCTCAAGTGTTTGGCTATAGACGCTGATATCGTCTAAGTAAACGACCACAAACTTATCTAGATACTCCTTGAACAGTTAGTTCATTAGAGTGCATAATGTGGCTGGAACATTTGTTAAGCTGGATGACATCACTAAGAACTCAAATGCTCCATACCTGGTCACATAGGTAGTCTTCGCCTCATCACCTTCTGCAATGTGCACCTGCTAATACCCCGACCGAAGGTCGAGTTTGGAGAAGTACTTTGCCTTGCCCAATTGATCGAACAAGTCCGCGATGAGTGGGATGGGGTACTTGTTCTTCACCATCACCCTGTTGAGGGCTCGATAAACAATGCATAATTGGAGGCTCCCATCTTGTTTCTTCTGGAAGAGGACTAGAGCTCCGAAAGGTGCTTTTGAGCTACCGATGAGACCCCCACTTAGTAGTTCGTCTAACTGCTTTCTGAGTTCTGTTAACTCTAGAGGGGCCATACGGTATGGTGGTCTCGCTGGAGTCTTAACTCCTAGCTCCAACTCAATCTAATGATCCATGCCTCTGCATGGTGGTAGAGTTCTCGGTAACTTCGTCGGCATCACATCTGAGAACTCCTTCAGAATGTTCGCCACTACGACAGGTTCTTGAATGTTCTCTCTGTCAAGTGTCTCTAGCTTCATTGTGGCTACAAAGGTTGATTTACCTTTCTGTACCCCTTTCTTCAATTGTAAAGCTGAGATTTGTTGTGGGTCCTTGGTTCCTCCTCGAGAAACTAGCACCACACAGGGATCGTCGCCTCCCATTAGACATAGGAAGTTCAGGAATGACATTGGCACCAACTTCGCCGCATGCATGAACTCTATTCCGAGAATCACTTAGAAGTTATCCAATGGCACCGCCATCAAGTTTGTGCTCCCGCTCCATGTTCCAATCTTGATTGAGACCCCCTTTGCTCGTCCAAAGATCTGCTTGGCCTCCGAGTTCATAGGCTTCATATGACTTGGGTTCTTCTCCAAGATTAATCCAAGTCACTTAGCTTCACGATCGGCAATAAAATTATGGGTAGCGCCCATGTCCACCATTGCCTGGATTATTCGGCCATTAAGCTTAATGTCCATATACATCAACTCATTGCTTCCTGCCTTCGGTGGCTTTGCCTTTGTGTTCTCCCCCACTTGACCCTGCAACGCATTCAGCAAACGCACTGCTCCCATCCTGGGTCCTTGCGACGCCTCACTGCCGCTACTGGATTCAGAACTGCTCGAATTAAGGGTGACAGCTTTGCCCTTGTCCGACTTATGGGGATGTATTGATGTAGTTAAAGCATTAAGTGCCTGCTTTTGTGGGCACTCCCTCACCATGTGCGATCATCCACACAAGAAGCATCCACCAGTCTTTGGGACTTTACCTTTTGAGCTTGGTCCCTTGTGGAAATTCTTTCTTTGTTCGCCCCTAGACTCTTTCGCTCGAGAGTATTTTGTTGGGCGATTTCTCGAGGATTGTTTCTTCTTTCTCAAATCCTTCAAAGAAACAAAGTTAGTTAGCCTTTCTGCAGCTACAATTGCCCCGACCACAGAATCTTCGGTGTCCTCTGTCAGTCGATTGACTAGGGATTCAACTTTCTCGATCTAAGATTCAACTTCTTCTTGCGAGCTCTCTACCCCAAGGAGCCTTCCTTAGCCTTGGTAGAGTTCCTCCAAGCTTGCTTCAAGAACATCAAGGCGGGTTTCCACCGTTATAAGTCTCTCCTTGTGGCTCTTTTTCCCGATTGGCGCTCCAGATGATGCCTCCTTTGCTCGCAGAGAATACCCGACTTCACGCTCGTCTTGTTCACTGCCACGCTCCTCATGAGTGACTCCAATAGTTTACGAGCGAGTTTGCACTTGCAGCCACCTACGGCTGCTTGGAGCAAGGGTCCGGCCTACCCTATCTTGCTCTATTCACCATGGTATTTCACCATAATGAGATTGTAAATCTTCTTCGCTGTTTGTTTGAATTGCTTACCTGCTCTGATACTACACTATCACAGACTTAGCCAAATTTGCCTAAGTCATGCGGCACCCTAGCGGCACTCTCAAAGACTTAGTTGAAATTGCCTAAGTCGTGAAGTAACCGTGCCCACTATTCTAGACTTAGCTGGGATTACCTAAGTCATGAAACGCCCAAAGCGTTATATGTCCGCAAAGGGTCAAGCCACTTGCAATCTCGTGCGAGTCCTGTAGGACCTACAAAGAAGAAGTTGATTTGCCTAGAAACGAGCAACAGATAAGTCCCAACGTCTCGCAAAGAGGGAAGCTATAAAAGTAATTCATCGAACACCTTGAGAGAAAGAGAGCGAAACAAGATTTTAGAGGGTTATAAGAATAGTCACAAGTCCACAAATGACGGTTCCCAAGGTATCGGATATAAGACAAGTTCAATTGTTGATGAAAGCCTACGCCTGACATATACCCGAAGCCCCATCCAGCCTGGTGCCACCCGGGGGGTTTCAAGGTGCTGAAACGACTGACATTTTGTATCACTCAGAGTGATTGCCATAGCACACAAAAAATGCCCCAAAATGGAGCTATTTTAGGCAGTTTTAGTTCCTCACAGTGAGTGATCATTCTACAGCATTCTAGACTATTTTTGCTCCCATTTCTTATGTCAAAACACATAAAATCAAGGTAAAATAAGCTGCCAAATATCTATACAAATAAGGAAAAATAATGAACGGTTCGCTGAGTGAAGATGTTGCGGTTGAGCGACAACCATTTGTGACAGTCCACTTCCCGATTCCTCCTCCGTTGAGGCCACCGGCTTCCACTATTGATCTTCCTTCAATAGGTGAAGATCAACTACCTTCTTACAACTCTATTCTCCTTTTACAGGTTTAGGAGATAACCTTTACAAGACTCAAAGCTCTCCCTTAAACAAAAAACTACACGACGAAATAAGGAGAAGCTCTTAATTAAAATAGCATTTTCATAAGATTTTTTATCTTAATTGCTTGCATACCTCAGGTAAGAAAGAGTAGGGTATTTATAGGCCCCAAATGGCTTTAAAAGTGAAGCCAAAATTAATTTTTAAGTGATCTCGAGGTGCTAGTCTCAAAGACTGCGTTCTGGGCAGTTCAGCCACTTGACAGTCTGGGAGACTGTGTTCTGGGCGGTTCAACCACCTAATAGTCTGGGAGATTGTGTTTGGGTGGTTCAATCGCTTGACACACCTTCGAAGACTGTGTCATCTTGGAGACCGTGTCTTCGAATACCATGTCTTATCTAACCTTAGGTTACTGAAATAACTTTTATAATAAGTCTAAATCAACCCTAATTAAGGCCTAATGGTCTCTTAATTGAGTTAATAAAAACTAACTCTTATTTTGATGCTAACTACAACACTCAACATACAATGTTTGATGTCTGATCTGCTCTTCAGCAAACTCCCAACATCTTTCCGATGAACCCCCGGTGAGCTCCCGATTTCCTTTGGCGAACTCCCAACGAACTGCTAGCATTCTTTTGGCAAACACCCGACAAGCTCCCGATAACCTGTTGGCAAACTCCCGGTGAACTTCTCGGCAAACTTCTGATTAGTTCTCGACGAGCTCCCGACAACATCATCCAAACCTCGGCCGACCTCCTACGAACTCTCGGCGAGCTCCCTTTATGTCGTCCGAACCTTGGCCCGATGCTCGAACTTGGCTCCGGCCCAACATCTGATTTTACTGCCCTTTACTGTCGTAGTTAATCCTACATCATTTTCTTTAGCACATAAGTTAGATTATAAAACTCATCAATTGATTTCATCATCAAAATCTAAGATTCAACACCATGAACTCAGGGAACCGGGTCTTCATCTCCTCATATGATTCCCATGTGACATCTTTAGGAGGTACATTGTTCCAATGCACCAGTACTCAAGTAGAGGGACGTCGGTGATGCATCATAACTCTTCAATCAATGATGGCTTGTGGTTGATCTTGAATATTTACATCATCAGTGGTCTTCGGTAGTTGAGTCTGGGCTGACTCATGTTCTCCCAACTTAGGCTTCAAGCAAGACATGTGAAAGACATGGTGAATTTCGGCATCCTCGGGTAATTTAAGTCTGTATGCCACAACTCCAATACACTTCATGATTTGATAAGGTCCATAAGAATGAGGAGAGCTTCATTGAGGCTCGTGTGTTAATGGATAGTTGCTTGTATGGCTGCAAGCGAAGATAAACCCAATCTCCTACTGAAAACTCCCTTTCGCTTTGATGTGTGTCGACTTGTGGCTTGAGCAGTAGAGAGATTATTCTTCAGCAACTATAGGAGTTTGTCCTTGTCAATTGAATTTTGGTCGACCTGATCCTCTTTGGCCACACCAATTACATACTTTGAAATCATAGGAGCCGGCCGGCCATACAATGCCTCATATGGGGTACATTTTGTAGATGAATGATATGTAGTGTTGTACCACCATTCGGCTCAAGGGAGTCACTTTGTCCACTCCTTTGGCCGATCATAGGCGAAGCACCGAAGGTATGTCTCTAGACACCTGTTCACTACTTCTATTTGGCCGTCGATCTATGGGTGGTATGCTATGCTCATCTTAAGTTTGGTGCCCTGCAGTTGAAATAACTTAGTGCAAAATTTACTTATAGAAACCCTATCATTGTCACTCATAATGGACCTTGGTATCTCATGAAGTTTAACAATATTTTCAACAAAAATCTGAGCAATACTAGCAGTAGTGTAGGGATGTCGCACAACACAAAAATGAGCATATTTCATCAATCGATCAACTACCATGAAGATTGTGCTTTTAACTTGGGAAGGTGGCAACCTCTGATGAAATCCATGGAGATGTTGTAGCTTCCCTGGACTTGCCACCATTTTACTGTTGACATACATCACATTGTGCTACATATTCAGAAATAAAATTTTTCATCCCTCTTCAATAAAAATTTTGCTTCACTCTTTGTAGGTTCTTAAAAATCTGGAGTGCCCTGCTGAAGGTGTGGAGTGCATTTCATGCAGGATGACTTTGATACAAAGAGAGTCTGGTACAAGCACAATGTGACCTTTGTAGTAAAGATCCCTCAAATGCCAAGTGTTGTAGGCTATTATGCTTGGATCCTTCTCCAATTTTTCTTTGATGTTGTTGGTCTCTAGATCCTTCTTCCATTCCTCCTTAATGTCCTCGAGGAAGCCGATGGAAGGAAGGGAGATGGCTGTAATTTTGGCTTGTTCGGGTAGCCGAGAGATTGCATCTGCAACAATGTTTTCTTTCTCCTTTTTATAAATAATTTCATAATTAAATCTGAGAAGTTCGGTTACCCATTTTTGGTGCTTAGGGGATGATATCTTCTGCTTCAAAAAATACTTGAGGCTTCGGTGATTGGTTTTAATCTGGAAGCGTCGGCTGATTAGGTAGGGTCTCCACTTCATTATGGCGTGCACAATAGCAAGCATCTCCTTATCATATATTGACATTTGGTGATGGGAGGGAGACAGGGTCTTGCTAGTATATGCAAGTGGTCAACCATCTTGCACTAGAACGACTCCAATTCCGCCTTCAGATGCGTCGACCTCATTGATGAAGAGTCGATTGAAATCTGGCAATGCTAGCACCGGTGTTGTTGTCATGGCTACCTTAAGTTTGTCGAAGGTAGCAGAGGCTTCATCCTACTATAGGAAAGAGTTTTTCTTTAGTAAAGAGGTGAGTGGTGCACTAATCTTCCGATAATCCTTCATAAATTTTTGATAGTAGCTTGTTAGTCCAAGGAACCCGCATAGCAATTTCAAATTTGTAGGTTGCATTGTCTCAATTTTTATCGGTGTTAGAACCCTTGTAGATTCTAAGCTTGGGGTGATCTCTATAGGGGATCAGCCTATTTGGAACTCTATAGGGGTTCCACCCTCCATGTTGCTGCTCAAAGACTGCTGAAAGGATTCATCTATTCATGATGAAAAGTTGATGATTACAAGGCTATTTATAGCACTTATAAACCCTAACTCCTAATAGGACTCCCACTCCAAGACTCCTACTCCTAACACCTCCTAATGCAACTCTAAGTAGAAACCTCCAACCGGCCCACCTAGGGATGGCCAGTTGCTTATTTGTTTCCTTGTCCTATTCTAACTTAACCCCTCCTCAACCAAACCCTCTTTAACTAGGATAAGTGGTGGTTAATTAGGGTGACATGTATCTATTCTTCCCTCAAAATATCTTCCTCCAAACTAATCCTAACCTAGCCGGCCTCCTCACCTCTTTAATAGGGATCGACTAGATAGGATTTACATGAATGCCCTTAGGATTTATATGTTTGCCCTTTTCAATAAAACTAAATTAGGGCTTCCCTAGCTAAAGTCCTAACAAACCCGCCCTCTTCAAATCTGCCTTGTCCTCGAGACTGACGCTCCATGAATTCTAGGAATTTGATCTTCAAGTTATCATAGTTCTCCCAAGTGGCATCTTCTTCTAGTAGGTTCGCCCACTGTATTAGCACTTCAGTAGTGGGTCATTGTCGTCGAGTCACAATCCATTAATCAATAATGGCACTCGGCTGGGTCTGGAGCTCTCCTTGGGTAGTCATATTTGGTAGGTGGCTTTGGGCTATCTCGTTTCATCCCAATTTGAGTTCCAAACACGGCACATGGAAGATTGGATAGATTCGGGAGTTGGCGGGTAAGGCCAATCTGTATGCTACTGCTCTGATGTTCTCCAAAATCAGGTAGGATCCATAAAACCAAGGTAAAAACTTCATGGATTCTCTGGTCTAGATCGATGCTTGCTTGTATGGCCGGAGCCGTAGAAAGACCCAATCTCCTACTGAAAATTCTCTTTCGCCTTTGTGTTGATCATATTATTGTTTCATCATCACTTGAGCTACAATGAGATTATCTTTTAGCAACTTCAGCATTTTGTCTTTGTCCTTAGTCCATTGTCTACTTGTTCTACTTTAGAGGTGTCGAATACATATTTTGGGATTACATGGGGGGGTCGGCCATATATAGCCTCATAGGGAGTACATTTTGTGGATGAATGATAAGTTGTAATATACCACCACTCGGCGCAAGGAAGCCACTTTATCCATTCTTTTGGTCAGTCACTAGTGAAGCATCTGAGGTATGTCTCCAAGCACCTATTCACCACTTCATTTTGGTCATCGGTTTATGGATGATATGTCGTACTCATCTTCAATTTAGTGTCCTGCATCTGAAATAATTCTGTCCAGAATTTACTTGTGAAGACCCTATCATGATTACTTACAATAGATCTTGGCATCCCATGCAATATTACAATATTCTCCATAAAGAGTCGAGCAATGATAGAAGCAGTATAGAGATTGCGAACAGTGCAGAAGTGAGCATACCTTGTAAGGTGATCAAACACAACAAGAATCGTACCTTTTCCTTGTGATAAGGGTAGCCCTTCAATGGAGTCTATTGATATATCAGTCCATATTGAGTCCGGGATGGGTAGAGGTTGCAACTTTCCGGGACTTACCACTGTTTCGGCTTTATGTCATTGACATACATCACATTGTACTACAAATTCAGCAATAATATTTTTCATCTCTACCCAATAAAATTTTTGCTTAACTCTCTTATAGGTTCTAAGGAACCCAGAGTGCCTGGTCGTGGTTGTGGAATGCATCTCTTGGAGAATGATCTTTATACAAGTAGAATTCGGCACAAGCACAATGCGTCCCTTATAGCGTAAGTCTTTTGAGTCCTAACTGTAATGAGCCATAGAGCTTGGTTCTTCCTCCAATTTTTCTATGATCTTACTAGTCTCCAGATCATCTTGTCATTCCCTCCTAATATCCTCAAGGAAGTCACTGGTCAGAACTAAAATGACCAAAATTCAGCTTGCTCGGGTCGCTGCGAGAGCAAATTTGCAACAATATTATCTTTCCCCTTTTTGTAAGTATTTCATAATCATACTCAAGAAGCTTTATTATCCATTTTTGTTGTTCTAAGAAGGATATCTTTTGCTCCAAAAAATATTTTAGGCTCTTGTGGTCGATGTGCCATGTTATGTCCTTCCTTTGTACGAGGAGCACCGGTCAAGAGTAGGGTCTGCAACTTGGCCGAATGACTCGTGTTTCAAACATCTCCTTTATAATCCTTTCTATTTCATCTTTCTAGAGATGAAGATACTGATATGACCGAGTATTTACCGAAGGTTTGCCCCGAAGAATCGGGATATGATCATGTCAGTGGTTAGGAGGTAGGCTACGCGGTTCATCAAATATACCTGAAAATTCAGCAAGCAAGGGAAGTAGTTTTGGGTCTTCAAATAGTAGGCTCCTTCATAGATTGCTGCTCAAGTTATATAAAAAAGCCGCTGCATACTTTGTGCAAAAGTTTCTCCATTCGTTGAGTGCTCGTTATTACGTCGCTCCCATGTTTCCCGCGTAGTATGACATGTGTCCCTTTACTGTAAAATTTCATAATTAGTTTCAAAAAATTTTAGGAAACATCACCTAATGTCGTCAGCCATTCAACGCCAAGCACAGCCTCATATTAGTCAAGAGGGAGTAGGAAGAAATTTATAATTATCTCTTGGTCCTGCAGCAACAGTTTCACCCGCGGGCACCAGTAGTCACACTTCAGAATTCGTCCGTCGGTGGCCTTAACATCAAACCTGCTACAATCCTCAATAAGTAAGGCCATCCGGATAGCAACCTTGTTGTTCATAAAATTATTAGTGCTCCTGATGTCAATAAGAACGGTGATCGATTGTTGCTTCAGAAGTCCTCCCACTTTCATTATTTGCGGGTTCACATAGCCGGTAAGAGCATGCATCATAATATCAACCGACTGCTATTCTTCATCTGCGACCTCTTCCTCATGCTCCGGGACCTCCTCCTCCATGTCTTCAAGAGGTTCAATTAGTGCAATGATGATCATGGCTCTATGGCTCGTCGCAATGCCAACAAAGACCCTTTGCTGATCGGTCACGTAGTTCTTCTCTTGTCAATTTTTTTGGCAGCGAAGGTCAGCTGGGAACAGAAGGAGGCTTATACGTTGTGCACCTAAAAGTGGTTCTCATCCTTCGAGCATCTTGGTTGAGCCATTCTTCTTGTATTCAGGCGAAAGAAATTGCAGCAGACACGGTACGGGGCTGTCGCGCTTGAACCTCCCCTTTTATCTTCGGCTTGAGTCATTCGATGAATGTTCCTAACAACTATTGAGGTCAGTCCAATCATGAGCAAGGTAGAATAGCTTCTTAAACCTAGTTTGGTACTCTTGAATCGTAGAGGTTTGTCAGATCTTTACGAGTTGGCCATCGATAGTTTCATACTCCGTTGGTTTAAAGCAGTTCAACAGTGCATTCTTAAATTGATTCCACGTCGGAGCCCCATGATTACATTTTAGTCAATTGTACCATTGAATTGCATCTCCTTTAAGGTGGATGACAGTGATTTCCACCATAGCATCATCTGACGTTCAGTAGTAGCGAAAGTAATGTTCGATGCGTGAAATCCACCCTATCGGGTCTCCTTCCCATCGAGGGAAGTCCATCCTCATGCGTGGCTGAAGCATGTCCAATGGCTATCCCTCCTTCTCTGGAGGCCTCTCTGAACTCCCTCCTCACTAAGATTTGGTTAGACTCGGTGGCTGTCCAATCTTGAATTCCGTGAATAAAGTACGTAGTTTATCCTCCAAGCATGATTCAAGTCGTGATTCGAGCCAAGATTCCAATGCCACAAATTTGGCATCAATTGGATCCTGAGAAGCCATGGTGTATGCTTGTAGATCAGTGATATTTTTGTCTTTTTCTATTGTTGGGTCAATGTCATAGGTGGTGGAAGATTCAGATAATAGGTTAGTGATAGAAGGGTTCGGCTGCAATGGTTTACTGTTTTGGGCTATGATTTTGGGGGGGCTATTAGGGTTATGAAAATAGGTTATGATGGCTATGTTTTAAGGCTAGAGGGATGCCCTAAAGATTTCGATTGGTGCAGCAAGATGGTTAGGTTTTCGTAGGTTAAGGAGAAGAAGAAAGACAAAGATGCAACAGCAGATTTTTTGTCAAAAAAATTCCAATAGTAAAGACAATTTTTTCCAGCAATTCATAACAAATATTTGATCAAAACTCAAAGAGAATCTACTGGTATGGGAGAGGTAATGCCATCAAAAATTTTATGGAAGAAAATGACAGAAAAATGTTCAGCAAAATCAGGGCTCACAAGAAGGTACTATAGTAGATTTTTACATCAAAAGTGTAGCAATTTGGACGTAAAAGATCAGTAAGTTATATTAATAATTTTTCTACAAAACCAAAGGGAAATCCAAAATTAGGAAGTGCTAAAGCCATCATAAAAATTTTGTAGAGATTTGGTTAGTAAAAACACAGTAGCAAGATCAATTAGGCAAGGTTACGTGGTTGAAATTCTGCAGCGTAACTTTCATCATGAAGATGGAAACTTTACGATGAAAAGTTTATGCAACAAATAGAAATAATTTTTTTAGATGTTTTGAATAGGGATAACTAAATTGAAGCAGCAATAAGGTAGGAAACCAGAACCTATTGCAATTCACTGAGAGATCAAATGATGATATGTGGTAGTGGAGATGACGATAAAATTTGGTGACGATCTTCAAGCAATTATGGAAATTGTTTTGGATGGCTATGGGGGGCTGATGGATGGCTGTGGAAGGGCAACGAGATGCCAAGAATGCTGCTCTGATACCAAGTGTTAGAACCCTTGTGGATTCTATGCTTGAGGTGATCTCTATAGGGGATCGACCTCCTTAGAACTCCATAGGGGTTCCACCCTCCAAGTTGCTGCTCAAAGGCTGCTAAAAGGATTCATCTATTTATGATGAAAAGTGGATGATTACAAGGCTATTTATAGGTCATCTAAACCCTAACTCCTAATATTACTCTCATTCCAAGACTCCTACTCCTAACAACTCCTAATGCAACTCTAAGTAGCAACCTCCAACCGGCCCATCTAGGGGTGGCCAGTTGCTTATTTGTTTCCTAATCCTATTGTAACTTAACCCCTCCTCAACCAACCCCTCTAACTAAGATAAGAGGTGGTTAATTAGGGTGACATGTATCTTATTTTTTCCTCAAAATATCTTCCTCCAAACTAACTCTAACCTAGCAAGCCTCCTCACCTCTTTAATAGGGGTCAGCTAAATAAAATTTACATGAATGCCCTTAGGATTTACATGTTTTTCCTCTTCAATGAAACTAAATTAGGACTCCTCTTGCTAGAGTCCTAACCATCAGGTCTACTGCCACTCCTTCTGATATTATATGCCCAAGGTACTCTACTTTTTGCTGGGGGAAGCTGTACTTTGATGTCTAACATAAATAGTATTCTCTTGAAGGATCGTTAGAACAAATCGAAAGTGCTGAAAGTGAGTCTCAAGAGTACGACTGTAAATGAGAATATCATCAAAAAAACACCAGCATAAATTTACGTAGAAAGCTCCAGAAAATATAGTTCATCATACTTTCGAAGGTGGAAGGAGCATTAGTGAGCCAAAAGGCATTACCAAGAAATCATAATATCCATTGTGCATTTGGAATGCTATTTTTGGAATGTCTTCTGCACATACCTGAATTTGTCTAACTTTGTGAAGACTCAGGCTCCTTTTAATTCATCCAAGAGTTCATCCAACATTGGTATTGGGTATTTGTCCTAACGGTGATGACATTTAAAGCTCGGTAGTTGATGCACATCCTCTAAGTTTCATCCTTCTTATGCACTAGCAACACCGGCGAGGAATAGGGGCTGCAGCTTGGTCAAATTCACTCCTGTGTCAAGCATCTCTTTTACAATATTTTCATTCTCATCCTTCTAGAGGTGAGGATAGTAATACAGTCGAGAGTTCGCTGGTAGTTTGCTCGGGAGAATTAGAATTATGTGATCATGTTGCCGGGTAGGAGGAAGACTGCGTGGTTCAGCAAAACATTGGCAAATTCAGCAAGTAGTTGGGCAAGGTTTAGATCTTCAATTTTTATATTATTCTCCTCTGATTGCTACTGGAGATGCATAAAAAAACCACCATGTGCCTTGTGTAGGACTTTCTTCATTCATTGCGTCGAAATGATGGAGATATGGCTTCAGCGCTTACCGCGTAGGGTGACCTGTCTGCCTTTGTAATAGAATTTCATAATCAATTTAGAAAAGTCCCAGGAGATGTCACCTAGCATCGTTAGCCACTCTATGCCAAGCATGACTTCATAATCATCAAGAGGTAGGAGGAAGAAGTCGGCAATGATTTCTTGGTCTTGTAGCAACAGTTTCACTCACGAGCACCTTTGGTCGCACTTTAGGATTCGACCATCGGTGACCTTTACGTCGAACTTGTTGCAACCTTTGATGTGGAGTGCCATACTTGTAACAACCTTACTCTTTAGGAACTTATTAGTGCTGCCTGTGTCGATAAGAACAGTGATCGACTGTTGTTTGAGAAGGCCTCTAACTTTTATCGTTTGCAGATTAGAGTAGCTAGCTAGTGCGTGTACCATAAAGTCAATCGATTGGGGCTCTTCTTCCATAACTATTTCTTCATGTTCAAGGCTCTCTTCTGATGGTTTAATGACTTCTTCTACTACTGGTTCAATCATGAGAAGTCACCCCTTCTTGCAGTGATGTTCGCGGCTCCACAACTCGTCGTAGTGCCAACACAAACCCTTCACAGATCGCTCCCAAAGCTCTTATCTCATCAACTTTTTGGGTGCGGGGGCTCGGATGATAGTAGAGGGGGCTAAGGGCTTCGGTATTGCTAGTCGAGGAGCCACCCTAGTCTTCCAGGCTTCATGGTTCAATCGCTCCTCTTGAAGTCACGCGAAAGAGATGGCCGCCATAAACATGTATGGTTGTCACACTTTAACTTCTCCTCGGATCTCCGACTTCAAGCCCTTAATAAAAGTTCCCAATAGTTGTTTCTCAGGCTAATCACAAGTTTAATTAGATAATCTTTCAAACCTTGCTTGATATTCTTGGATGGTAGAGGTTTGTCGGATCTTTGCTAATTGGTTGCTGATGTTCTCGTAGTCGGTTGGTCCGAAGCGGATCAATAGCCCTTCTTTGAATTACCTCCATGAGAGGCCTCTAAAGAGTATGTTCAAACTAATCAAACTATTGTATGGCATCCCATTCAAGATGAATAGTCATAATTTCCACCATAGAAGCATCCGCGGTTTGGTGGAATAAAAAATAAAGCTCCAAGCATGCAAAAGATAGTTCGTATCTTTTTCCTCCGTTCGTGTCTCGAAGGCTTCAAATTTAGCATTGATGGCCTCCTATGATGGCATAGTGTAAGCCTCCAAATCTATAATGTTAAGATCTCTTTTTTGTTATTAGGTTAAGGGCATTGATTGGTTCAAGAAAATTATGGTCGAAAGTGTTGAATCTCAGATTTTGATGATAAGATCAATTGATGAGTGTTCGATCTAACATGTATTGTTAGAGGAAAGTGATGCAGGTTTAACCACGATGATGAAAAGGAGTTACAAACCACACATGGACCCAGGATCAAGCTTAGGCATCGGGTCAGGGTTTGTGCGATGCGATGGGAGCTCGCCGGGAGTTTACTAGGACTTCGCGGAAGGTATCAGGATGATGGCTAGGAACACATCGGGAGATCATCAGAGGAAGATCGTGAGACTCATCGTAGGGAATACTAGAGGTTGTCAGATTACGAGAGTGAGGTCATTAAGCTTGGTGGTCATGTATGATTGTAATCCTTAAGTCGTAGGTTAAAGTTGAGTCTGAAATGAGTGTGATTTAGAAGGAATCCAAATCAACTCAGTGAAACAACCGGGTCCACTAAAAGGGTTTGATTGAGCTTCGATTGAGCTTAATTGGTTGACCAGAGAATTGGTCAACATGTGGTTCAAGTAGGGATTAGAAAAGTGAAGGGAATAACTTTTTCGGGATTCCGAGCGGTTCAATTATCGGTGAGTGACAGGTGTACCGCCACGCCCAGGTCTTCGGGCAACTGATGGCAGCTGAACCGCCCAGGACTGACGGGTAAACCACCCATACCAGGTTTTCGAGCGGCTGCAACGCTGGTGCCGACGGGTGAACCGCTCATACCCGGATTTTTCGGATACGTTTAAATTTTGGCTCTGAATTCTGAAGTCATTTGGGGCCTATAAATAACCTAAGTTTTCTTGCATTCTATAGAACAATTTTGGGGATTGTTGAAGTCTCCCTTGTAATCTCAAGTTGTAAGGGTTTGATCTTCACCCAAAGAAAATCGGTAGTGGACGTCGATGTGTCTCAAGGAGGAGGACTCGGGAGTAGACGTAGGTTGGTTGGTGTCGAACCACTATAATTATGAGCATTCTTACTTGTTTTATTTACTACTTACAATTGTTAGGTTCTGAATTATTTTCAACAAAATACCAAAAAAAAATTCTGATTCTATTTACTCTTTGAAAGCAAGGTTTCAAGTCAAGCACTTCACTTATGATGTTGCATATCTTTTTATTCGAATTTACTTTTTTCTTCTTGAGTCACCTTTAAGCAAGAAACTTAGCATTTTCTTTGAATTATTCACTTGTTTTACTTGAACAAGAAGCTTCGGATTTTTCTATTTTGCTTCAAACGAAAAGTTTTTCGTTAAAATGAGAATTTACTCTTACACTAATTCATAACCCCCCCCCCCCCCCCCCCCCCCTCGCTTAGTGCCAATTGATCCTAACAATTGGTATCAAAGCAAGATACTTACTCATTGGATTAACATCCACTTGAGTAAATGACTTGTTTTGGTATGAATGAGGAATATTCCATTTCACGTCCTTCCATATTCACTATGACGGATTACACGTATTGGAAGACAAGGATGCATATTTTTCTCATTTCTTTAGACCTTTATTTATGAAACATTGTAGAGAATGAATTTAAAAAATCTCCCAATCCAATGAATAAGTGGAATGATTTGGAAAGGAAGAGTTTTTCTTTGAATGCAAAGGTTATGAATGCCTTGTTTTGTGCTCTTGACAAGAACGAGTTTAATCGTGTTTCCATTTGTGAATCGACTTTTGACATATGACATCAATTAAAAATCACATATG
The DNA here is from genome assembly GCA_029747655.1 of Ensete ventricosum. Classification (NCBI taxonomy): domain Eukaryota; kingdom Viridiplantae; phylum Streptophyta; class Magnoliopsida; order Zingiberales; family Musaceae; genus Ensete; species Ensete ventricosum. Next base: position 19,602,152 of record JAQQAF010000006.1, read on the forward strand.
AAATCACAACTATATTAAATGATTCATTAAATGAAAACACTTGCAAAACTGAACTTGAAGAACACCTTCCAAAGTACATAAAGGAATATGAACTGAGCATGACATATGACTCCTCGAGTGAAATCTCGAATAATGAGGACTTTGAAACTGTGACAAACGAACCGAATAAATTAATGAACATAAACCATAAAAATGAACGTAAGATGGACAAAACCTCTTGCTATGAATGCAAGAAGCTAAGGCGCTCCGAAGATAAAGAGCACAATCAAAAGGAAGTGAAGAGTTGCACTTATGGCCATCAACAATGAGGTAAATGGTTCCTCCAAAGTCTCATTTACTTTTGATAAATTATCAAATACTTTTCATGATCTTTATGATGAATTTAGAATGATTAGCAAATCTTATTAATTACTTAAGAAAGAGCATAATTTTTTTAGGTAATAAATTTGAACAAATGCATGATACATCACCATCACACAATTCATGCACTAAATATGAAACCTTGAATGATGCATCAACATCATATTTTCTTATTCGAAGCATGAGTTACGAGAGGTAATTAAACAAGAAAATGATATACTACAACAAACTAAAAAAGGCTTAAGATAGACAATGAGTCTCTAAACATGATCCATATTGATAAGCGTCATGTTCATAAGGTATGGTGAGTAAGACTCATTAAAAGCCAGCTATCCTCATTAGAAGACCCATATTACACTCTTTGCCCAAAAATAGATATAATTTTTGTGGCAAATGTAAACACTTTACTTATAAGTGTTTATTTAGAAATTATAGTCCACATAAATTAATTTGGGTTCCTAAAGGAACTATAAATAACTTTAAGCTATTAGAGAAAATGAGAAGAACATGAAGGACCCAAACTCGAATGGGTACCTAAATCAAAACCTCCCATAATATAAAGTTGCCTCCTAACAAGGCTAGGAGCACTAAGTAATGTTTTGGAAGTAGATTGTCAAGGCACATGACTTGAGATCTCAAACTCACTCAAAGCTCACTAGCCTAAGTAATAACAAAAAATTATTGAAATAAAATTATGGATAATGAATCTTTGGATAACTCATCATTATAATTAATCTTGATAGCTCTAACTTTGGCATGCTAGTACAAAAATGAATTAAGACTTTTTCTAAATTCAAATTTATGAAAGAAAGATTTTGATGATGATTATTGTTGAATGATAGAATTTGAGCATAAAACAATATAAAAAATAGAGAGAAAAATCATGCTTCATTGTTTCGTATTTTTGAAAAATTGATAATGTATTTAATGAAAATGAAATGAGCATGGTAACTCATTTCACTAAGTGTAAAAATTATTAGAATTAAAATAAATCAAAATTCTTATTTGAAAATATTTTATTGCGATGATCTTGATGAAACTTAGTTTTTGACATTAAATGACATTTCATTCTTGAAAGAAATTTCATAAGTTAAAAAAATAAAAAGGAGGATAATTATTCTTGAAAACATTTTTATCCTAAGAATCCTTCAACAAGATAAAATGATACCATTATTGTTGAATCTCCTAAACTGCAAAAATAATTTGATGATTCAAATATTATATTATTGTTGACTAAGTTTATGAAATAATTTAAATGTTATGATGATAGTTGTATGTTAAAATGGGTTATAATTGGATGATGGTTCTTAAATAGAAAGAAAATTTTCATATTTCTCCTTTTAGTGCTTTCAAAATATATATATTTGAAATACACGTGATAAGTGCATAACAACTCTTTTTAGGAAAGTCTAAAAGAGTTAGACACACTTAACAAAGAAACATCATTGAATTAAAAATAAACCAAAGATCATGTTTGAAAATATCCTATTGTAATATTTGTGATGATTTCTTTTGAAAAATTCTCAATCACTATCTTATTAAGATTTCAATAAGCGATTGATGAATCTATTCATGATTATTTTTTTAAATATCAATTTTGATGATTTGAACTTGATTTTGGTAAGTTTAGAAAATCACACTTGAAACCTTTACATAAATCAAGTTTATTTGAAGAAGTTTATAAATGAATAATAAGTTTATCTATTTAGAACTATAACATGAATCTAGACAATGATCTTGATGATTTCCATATTGCTTTTTGATTTTGATTGAAGATGTTTTATGTTCAATGAAACAATGCTTGATGATTTAATGATGCATAGTGATCATGCTTAATGAGTTTATATTTCAAAATTATGCATGATAATCTTTGTGATTTATGGCTTATTGATCTTTCCCATAATGAAAGTTCTTTTTCATATTTAAATGATGATGTATGTTTTTATTTGACTTAAAAGACAAAGGTATGCTTGTATGAAATAAAAAGGGAATACATTTTTTCTTAAAAATTTCTCTATCTTATAAAATTCTCAAAAAGAGATTAATGAATCGATTATGTTAATTTTTATGAATCTTTTGAACTATGAAAGTGATTTTGATTATTTGAAATTAAATGAGTTTTTACCTATATTATTATTTTGATTCCTCAGAATTATAACTTGAAATCTTTTATGAATCAAAATCTCTTATTATGTGTTCTCATATTATTTAAAAGGAGATTTTTATATAAATTATGATATTGAGAACTTATGTATAAATCAAGATATTTTATTTGACTCTCTTATGATTTATCTTTTGATATTCACAATTTGTCTTCATGAATTGTGTTTCTTATTGCCATGTTAATTTTTTTATATATTTCATGTGATAATTTAAAAATAATATAATAGAAAAAATATTACAGTATTGTAACCATCCTTTTTTTTTTGACAAAGGGGGAGCAAAACTTGCTAGCTTGCTCATCTCAAAAGAGAAGCAAGAAATGCTATCTTGCAAATCTCAAAAGAAGCAAAAATTTTGCTTAATCTCACATTTGAAAAAAAAAAACATGCTAAGAACATTGCATGATGTAAAATTGCTAGCTTAAACATTGCCAAAGAAGCAAAATTTGCTAGCTTGCACTTCTCAAAAGAGAAGAAAGAACTCACTAGATTGCATGTTCTAAAGTGATGAAAACTTTACTAAATTTCTAAGCTTTCATATCTCAAAAACTTACTAATTGCACTTCTCCTTTTTGTTGATAACAAAGGGAGAGAAGGTATGATGATGTGAAATCATGTATAATGATCATACACGTAATGATGATTTTGAAAATATACATGATGACTTAGAATAATGCATGCAATACTCATGATTTTATCATGATGTACTCTTTTTTTATTTACACCTTCTTATGGCATGAACTTACTTAGTCATAATCTCTTGCTACCTAGAAGTATCTTCTAATACTTTATGTTGCAAACTTATTGACATTGAAATTTATTAACACTAAGCATCAATTAGTAGATTTTTTATAGACCTTTAAATGAAGAATAATTTGATTTGCTTATAAGAGAACTTGGAATGCTAAATCATGAAAATATATGAATTGCTTGAGATTAATTTTTTTGTGATATTATCTTGAAAACTCTCTCCATTTTTTATTCTTCATAAAAATGGGAGAAAATTTACATAAAAATGATGTTTTGCTATTCTACATATTTATTTGTATGTCTACTTGAAATTACATGAAATGATTTTAAATACATGAGTAGCTCCAAAATTTTAAATCTTCTTGGATTTTTGAGCTTATCTTCAAAATTTCCTTTTCGAAATTTGCATCTACAAGATTGAGAGCTCTTCTTAATGATGTTTTACAACTCCTCTCTTATTTTCTTTCCTTCCTTTTCACAAGAGGAAGAAAATTCTTTATGGCTCATATCATATTTTACAAAGTAGGAGCACAGACTTATATGCCATAAAATCCTTAGTCCTACATTTCACCTTTTTATTGATGACAAAGGGGGAGAAATAGACGTTGATGACTTATATAACATAGGCATTTCTCTTTGTTTGTTGATAAACAAAAGGGAAAAATAGTTAATAACTCAACAGAAAATTTTCAATTGTTGAATTTCATGAAAATCCTTGATGAGTTGATGACTTGGTAATTTCAAAGTAAATTTTTGTTAGTGTATGAATGTCTCATTGCAATCCTTGAAATATTATTTGCTTGAAATATTAATTGCTTCATGACACTTAAATTCAAGAGTATGTGGTTCTCTTGAATTTAAGTTTTTCTTATTATGACATGGATTTATGGGGAGTTAGGATTAAATTTTGTCATCAATTGATTGTCATCATAAAAAAGGGGAGATTGTTGAATCTCAGATTTTGATGATGAGATTAATTGATGAGTGTTTAATCTAACATGTGTTGTTAGAGGAAAGTGATGCAGGTTTAACCACGACGATGAAAAGGCGTTACAGACCACACATGGACCTAGGATCAAGCTTAGGCATCGGTCCAGGGTTTGGACGAGGCAGTGGGAGCTCGCTGGGAGTTTACTAGGACTTTGCCAAAGGTATCAGAAAGATCACTAGGAACATGCTAGGAGATCGCCAGAGGAAGACCGTGAGACTCGTCACAGGGAATGCCGAAGGTTGTCGGATTACGGGAGTGAGGTCATTAAGCTTGATGGTCATGTATGATTGTAATCCTTAAGTCGTAGGTTAAGGTTGAGTCTGAAATGAGTGTGATTTGAAATAAATCCAAATCAACTCAATGAGGCAATCGGGTATGCTAAAAGGGTTTGATTGAGCTTAGGTTGAGCTCAATTGGTTGACCAGAGAATTAATCAACGTGTGGTTCAAGTCGGGATTGAAAAAGTGAAGGGAATCACTTCTCCAGGATTCTGGGTGGCTGAACCGCCTATGACCGCAAGTAAACTGCTCATACTAGGTTTTCGGGCGGCTACAATGTTGGCGTCAACGAGTGAACCGCCCGTACCTAGATTTTCCAAATATGTTTGAATTTTGGCACAAATTCTAAAGCCATTTGGGGCCTATAAATATCCTAAGTTTTCTTACATTTCATACAATAATTTTGGGAATTATATTTTATGAAAATAATTGTGTGAATTGTAAGAAAAAGAAAAGGGGGAAGGGAGTGAGCTTAGAGTTAGAAAACTTCTTAAAGTTTCCCTTGTAAGCTCAAGTTGTAAGGGTTTGGACTTCACCCAAAGAAGATCAATAGTGGATGCCGGTGTGCTTCAAGGAGGAGGACTCGGGAGTGGACGTAGGCCAGTTGGTGCTGAACCACTATAATTGTAAGTGTTCTTACTTGTTTCATTTACTACTTATAATTGTCGGGTTCTTAACTATTTTCAACAAAATACCAATAGATGTTTCTGATTCTATTTACTCTTTGAAAGCAAGGTTTCAAGTTAAGCACTTCACTTACGATGTAGCTTATCTTTTTATTCGAATTTGTTTGTTCCTTGTTGAGTCATTTTTAAGCAAGAAACTTAGCATTTTCTTTGAATCATTCAATTGCTTTACTTGAATGAAATGCTTCAGAACACCCCTCCCCCCCTCTCTTCCTTCTTAGTGCCAATTCATCGTAACAGAAAGGGTGTGGATTAGTGGATGTGTAGACTGCGGGTTGGGGCTATTTTGTGGCTGATTTTGGTATTGTTTTGGTTGTTGTTTGGCAAAGTTTTGGGGCTATGATCATAGGGGATGAAGGTTATGAAATGAGGGTTACAAATCTGAACAAGATGGCAACGAAGATCTGATAAAATTCGATGAAAGATCATTGTGGTATATGTTGTTCTACCGAATAGAATTACAATCGAAGAAGTAGTTTCTCGACATAAATTCTAGATAAAATCTGAGACAATTATAGAGAAATTTTGATAGCAAAATCTTGGTTCAAATGCTAGCAGTAATAGCAATTTGGATCAAGAAAATTTTGGCAGCATAATGGTAAGAAAATCGGTGCAAGATAAGATGGCAGAATTCTCATCGTAAAATTTTAGCAGTTTGCAACAATAATTTACAGCATTATAAGAATTATTTCAAGGATGAGTTTCAAAGTAGATCAATCTGATCTATGAAACATGTTAAAGATTTCATCCACAAAAGATGCCAAATAAATCAGTTCATAAAGCCTATATGCGGCTGAAATTTTCTGCAGCAATTCTTCATTCGCAAAGATGATCACTTTTGCGATGGAAGGAATTCGCAGCAAGGAAAAGATAGAAATTTTTTTGGTATTTTGAGATGAAAAATTGTAGTAGCAAGAGGTATCGGTGATAGGGAAATACCATATTTCTAGTGCAATTGGTGGTGGCAGTAGATGATTGATTTGATCTACAGTAGGAGGATGACGATGGAGGCGACGTCAAAAGTAATTACAGGAATTGCTTGGCTTGATAGAGGCGACGGAGATGGCAGAAAGGGCAGCAAGATCGCTGCTCTGATACCAAATGATAGAACCCTAGAGGAATTCTATAAAGATTTGATATTTGAGGGGGATCAACCCTTGGAACGCTATAAGGGTTCCTCCCTCCTATAAGTCAGCCATAAGGCTAAATTAAAAGATGATCTTGCTTATTCAATAGAGGTAGAGGCTACAAGCTTATATAGGACTCCAAACCCTAGCCTAGGGGGCAACTTCCTAAGTAAATTCTCTCTTTTACCCTTCCTCTAGCCTAACTACCTTGTTAAGGGGGGCAGTGGCCTAAAGGGCTGCACAAACTATGCGCCCCTGCTAGAAACCCTAGCCGACCAGCCAAGTAAAGGGGGCGGTGACTAAGAAGCCCTAAGGCTCCAAATATAAACTCTAGCCACTCTTCTTTATAGGATATTGGTGGCTAGGTGGAGTTTATTATAATCTCACAGGGTTTTTATTAAATGCTACTTGGTTAAGTAGGACCCAATCTTGTTGGGGTCCTATCAGAGACCAGCAACATTATAAAAAAATTGGAGGAGCCAAGCTCCATAGCCACTACAGTTGGGATTCAATAGATCTGCACTACAAAGGTCACTTCGTGCTTATACCCGACTCCCCTTGCATAAAAATGCTCCTGCAAGAAATGCACTCCACACCTTCAGTATGGCACTCCGGGTTTTTGAGAACCTACAAAAGAATTAAGCAAAATTTTTATTGGAAATGGATGAAAAAAGTTATTTATGAATTTGTAGCATAGTGCGACATGTGCTAATGACAAACAGGTGAAATAGTGATAAGTCATGGGAAGCTACAACCACTCCCCATACCAGACTCAGTGTGGACTGACATATCTATGGATTTCATCGAAGAACTGCCACCATCCCAAGATAAAATCACAATTCTCATGGTGGTTGACCGACCAACAAAGTATGCTCATTTTTGTCCTATCTAAAATCCCTACACCGCTTCTAGCATTGCCCAAATTTTATAGAAAATATTATAAAACTGCATAGGATGTCAAGGTCCATTGTAAGTGATCGTGACAGGGTCTTTACTAGTAAATTTTGGCTCGAGCTATTTCAAATGCAGGGCACTAAGTTAAAGATGAGCACGACATACCACCCATAGATTAATGGCCAAACTGAAGTGATGAATAGATACTTAAAGACATACCTCAGATGTTTCACTGATAATCGGCCAAAAGAATAGACAAAATAGCTCCCTTAGGTCGAATGGTGATATAATATGATATATCACTCCTCTACTAAATGTACCCCAAATAATGCAGTATATAGTCGATCGGCCCCTGTAATTTCAAAATATGTAATTGGCTCAGCCAAAGTAGATAAGGTTGACCGAGATTTAATTGATAGGGATAAACTCCTATATCTACTAAAGGATAACCTCTCAGTCACTCAAGCTAGAATGAAGCAACAAGCTGACATACATCGAAGCGAAAGGGAGTTCTTAGTAGGAGATTTGGTTTATCTGCATCTCCAGCCATACAAGCAATTATCCATCATCGCATAAGCCTCCATGAAGTTATCCCCGTGCTTTTATGGGCCCTATTATATCATGATGTGCATTAGAGTCGTGGTACAAATTAAACTTACCTGCTGATGCAAAAATCCATCCTGTCTTCCATGTGTCCTACCTAAAGCCTAAGCTAAGAGAGAACGAATCAGCCTAGATTCAATTGCCCAACACTGCCATTGATGGAGATATTCTAGTCCAACCCTAAGCTATACTTGACCGTAGGGTTGCGATGCATCGCTGATGTCCCTCTAAATGAAGTACTAGTGCACTAGAGTAACTTGCCAATTGAACATGCAACGTGGGAATCATATGCAGATCTGAAGACTAGGTTCCCTGAGTTCATGGGACCTCAGCCTTGAAGACAAGACTGATTTGAAGAGGGTGGGCTTGATAGGACCGAAGTAGGGTTGGGTCCTACTTAATCAAGTAGTAGTTGATAAAAACCCTGAGATATTGTAATAAACCCTACCTAGCCGCCTCCTATCTTATAAAGCAGGTTGGCTAGGGTTTAATCTTGGGGCCTTAGGGCTCCCTAGCCGTCGCCCCCCTTACTAGACAGGTCGGCTAGGGTTTGAGTAGGGGACGTATGGTTTGATGCAGCCTCCTAGCCGCCACCCCTTTATTGGGCAAGTTGGCTAGGGAGGAGAGGTAATAAGGGGATTTGGCTTGGGAGGAGCTTCCCTAGGGTTAAGGTTTTGGAGCCCTATATAAGCATGTAGCCTCCACCACTTTTGAATTAAGCAAGAGATAAATCTTTTTAACCTTGTAGCCGACTACTTAGGAGGGAGAAACCCCTATAGTGTTCCATCTGTAATTGAATTCCCTTGGGGTTCTATCAGTAGTCAGCAATAATTTCTTGTCCTTGTAGTACCAATCTCACCCACGGGTATTTTCGATCACACTTAAAGATATGACCAGCAGCCACCTTTACGTCGAACCTGCTGCAATCCTCGATCTAAAGCATCATATAGGTAGCAAGCCTTGTTGTTCATGAAGTTACTGGTGCTCTCGGTATCAACAAAGATGGTGATGGGTTGCAGCTTGAGGAAACCTCCAATCTTTATTGTTTGTGGGTTCGCGTAGCTGGCAAGAGCATGAACTATACAATCGGCCGACTGTAGGTCTTCCTCCATGTGCTCCTCCTCATGCTTGAGGTCCTCCTCTTCTTGTTCAGATTCATTAGTGGGTTTATCATGAGAAATTGTCTCTTCTTGCATTGGTGGTTGCGACTCTATGGCTCGTCGTAATGCCAACACAACCCCTTCGCAGATCTGTCGTGAAGCTCTTCTCTCATAAATTTCTTTGGCTGAGGGGGTCGGCTGGAAGTGGATAGGGCTAGAGGTTTGTATGCTGCTAGTCATGGTGTGGGTCTCGTCCTTTGAACATCTTGATTAAGCCGCTCCTCTTGAAGTCATGTGAAGGATATCACTGTCTTCAATGTATAGGGTTGTCGCACCTTAACTTCTCCTCATATCTTGGGCTTTAGTCCTTCAATAAAGGTCCCTAGAAATTTTTTTCAGACCAATCATGGGCTTGGTTAGATAATCTTTCGAACATGGTCCGGTATTCTTGGATCATAGAGGTTTGTCGGATCTCAGCGAGTTGTCCGTCGATGTTCTCATACTGATCCAAGCGAATCAACAGATCGCTTTTGAATTGCCTCTACGTTAGGACTCCTTGAGTGTGTTCAAATCAATTATACCATTGTATGACATCTCCTTCAAGGTGGATGGCAGCGATGTCCACCATGGAAGCCTCCGGGGTTCGCACTCCATGCATGAAAGCCATCTCGTCGGGTCTTCATCTTCCCATCGAGGGAAGTCCACCCTCATGTGTGTAAGATGTTGAATCTATCATGTGTTCTTCTTTCTCTGGTGGGTTCTCTTTGCGATCTGGACTCTCACCTTGTTGCGAACTCATTGAGCTCGGTGATTATCCTAATCTGAATTATGCGAAGAGAGCACGCAGTTTATTCTCCATGCGTATATCGAAAGCCTCCAACTTGGCATCGATCAAATCCTCTGATGCTGTGACATATATCTCTAGACCTGAGATATTATGATCTATCTTCTGTTGATGAGTTAAGGGCATAGGTTGATGGAGAGATTGGTGGTCGCAAAGGATAAGGATCGGTGGTGAAAGGTTGCTGAGGTGTGTAAGGAGGAGTTTATTGGGCTGAGGTGTATAAGGAGGAGTCTATTGGGATAAGATCAAATGGTCCTTGAGGAACTAGGTGAAATCTGTACTCAAGTACTCTCCTGCTCGATCTAATCAAGGAGTCTTGATACTTTTTCCAGTTTCTATACCTCATTCTTATATTCCCTGAATTTTTCGAATGCTTTAGACTTGTACTCTATCATATACACATGTCGGTACCTAGAGAAATTAATAATGAATGTAACGAAGTATAAATAACCACCTATAGCCTGAGTTGATATAGGAACACATACATTTACATGTATGAGTTCTAGCAACTCAGTGGTTCTCTCTCCAGTTCTACTAAATGAAGAGTTGGTCAATTTCCCTTAAAGGCAAAACTCTTAGGGTGCATACAATTCATAATCGAATGGATTGAATATCCATCCTTTAGCAACCTTTAGATTCTTCCCTCATGGATATGACATAGTCTACGATGCCACTAGTATGCATTGTTAACCTCGTCTCATTTCCTCTTAGACACATCAATATTCATACAATGTGGAGCAACATATAGCACAAATAGTCCATTATTTAATGTTCCTCTACCAATGATCTCATCATCTAAAATCAATAAATAACTATTATTTTAAAAAACTAATCTATATCTATAATTTGACAAACAAGAAATAAAAATAATATTTTTAATAATTGAAGGAGCAAAATAGCATGTATCTAATGCAAGTATAGCTCCACCAGGCAAATGTAGGGTGACCTCGCTAATAGCAACAATAAAAACTTTTATGTCATTCCCCATCCTAAGTGTTGGGAAACCAAATAGGAGCATCACATGCATAACGGAAGATAAAAAATAAAATTGATTTCCTATGTAAATCAAATCGTCGTGCAAAGATTGATGCGCGAAAAAATCACAAAAACTAAAAACTGCAACGTGTGAGAGATTATTTACCTAGGGAGATCGTATATCCTTGAATTTTTAGATCCAGATGGAGAGGATGAAGGAGGTCAAATGCCCTCCTTCAAATGGTATCCACATGCTGGATCACTATAGTGATACTCCTCCAATCACAGCCAAATCTCACAACTCTTGTGCAAATTCTCACAACGAACATGGAAGAAGATTCTCTATCTTCTTCACTGTCCTCTCTCAGTAGAGAGGGGCTGGTTGGCTGAAAAGATGAGGGAGAGGAGGAGAATAAAAGGGGCCGACCAAAGGTGCAGCCTATTATCTATGTGCCACCCCTACCTACCTCATATTTATAGAGAACCATCATAAACCCTAATTGATCTTACCTTAATGGGTATTGGATCTCCATCCAATTACCCACTAACCATAGATTATTGGATCTCTATCTAATAATCTCCTTTGGTCCTTAATTGAGCCTCATATAAGGAGCCCATCAATGTGCTAGTTACAAGTGCCCTACAAGCCAATCACGTGAGTGATGGCACATTGACACGCTGCATAATTTTTTTTACATTATTATTATTAACATATTCTTACATTATATTATCTATTGAATACATATATTATGATATCCTTAGTTTTGTGCATTATTGTGCTGAGACCATAATAATGAGACTAATTCTTCTTTAAACATAGATCCTAAATAATTCGATTATTAGTTACTAGAGAGGGACATCCAAACTGGTGTATTGTATACCCATTTATATGATGAGGCAACTGGTCTCAGAGCCACTTGTATGGAGACACTAAAGATACAGTACAAGTGATTATTGGAGAATGAGTTCACTAATTGATCCGTATACAGAATATTGTATAGTTAATGATACCTAATGTCAGACAGTGATTTTATAGTCCTAGTTGTGTATCTGGTCCTTAAACTTGAGACACCAAGGATGTCTTGTTTGAGTACTTCTTTCTTTGATGTTGTACTTACATGTTTGGAAAGTTTGAATTTTGGTACAATCAGTTATCGAGATTGGTAGCCAACCTTACGAAGGCTATTAAGTGTCAATAATAGATCATCCACTCTAAGATTATAAGATGAATATCACGTATGCTCTCGCTCAGATAAATCCATGATCAGATTGAGAGAGGAGTTATGTAGGAGAATCCGATTAAAGCGAGACTTAGAATGATTATATGTTGCTTGATAGTATTATGACAGATATATAGTTTTTGGGATACTAGATAGATGAGGGATTATAAATACATGGTACCTAAGGATAGACAAGTCCAATGGATAATATCCACTGTACCATCTGGAGACTGTGGTACAATGGCTTAGTATGTCCATAGTCGATGAGTCAAGTGAATTATTATAAAATAATAATTCAGAAGGAATTCTGATAGGTAAGACTCATGGCCAGCTCGGTATTGGGCCTAGAGGGTCATACACTAAGGTAGGATCCCTAGTGTTTTTAGTGGCTCTCTATAAATAGGAGGTAGGGGTGGCTCTTATGTGATAGGTTGCACCTTTGGCTGCCCCCTCCTATTCTTCTCCTCTCCCTCACCTTCTCAGCTTATTAGCCCCTCTTTGCTCTGAGAGGACAATAAACAAGATAGTGGATCTTCTTCCACGTTCGTTGCGAGAAGCTGCACAAGAGATACAAGATTTGAGGTTACGATTGGAGGAGTATCGCTATAGCGATCCATCATATGAATACCGCTAGAGAGGAGGACAATTGACCTCCTTCATCTTCTCCATTTGGATCTGAAAATTTAAGGATATACGATGTCCCTAAGTAAATAATCTCTCACTTGTTGCAGTTTTTTATTTTTAATTTTATGATTTTTTTGCACATCAATCTTTGCATGATAATTTGATCGACATGGGAAATCAATTTTTGTTTTGATCTTCTATTATGCATTTGATGCTCCCGCTTGGCTTCTAGCAGTGGTATTAGAGCCATGGTTGTTCATATAAGAGATTGAGTTTAAACTACGTGTGATGAGATTGATACGTATAAATTATTTTCTGTGTAGCTTGTTGTGATTTTTCATGGTTAATCAAATCTACATAGCACCAGTTATCATTATAAAGAGATGCTATAGAGAGGTGTTCTAAGGTTTTTTCATATTAAAATTGTTGGCACAACGAAGGGGAAAAATGGTAGTAACTATTGCTGCCCTACGACACGGCCAAAGGCTGCTCGTAGCCTTGGCCGAGAGCAAGGTTTTTGCTCTAGCCCGGGCCGAAGGCTGCAAGGCTAAGAGCAGCAACCTCTTGGCTATGGAAGTAGCCTCCATGCAATCAAGAATGGTAGCTGCATGGGGACCTTGGCGGATAGGGTTTCCTAGCCACTAGAGGTAACCCTACTGATAGGGTTTTCTAGCAGTAAGGGGCTGTTTGGGCGACCAAGGTTTGTTGGTTGCCCATAGCAGATTGCAGCCATGAGATGGTTGCAAAAGGAGTTCTTTGGGTTTAGGCCCATTTGGCATGGGGATGCGTCAATACACACATAGATCCTATTATAAATGATTAGGCTCATTAGCTTAGGCTTAATCATATTAGATAACGACTCATGATCATCTGGTGTGGCTTGTATATATGATATGTGTTATACACCTACTAAATATATATGTATATACTTGCATACGATGTAGATATATATTAAATATGTATATATGTGACATGACATATTAGGAGACTAATACAAAATAAAACCCCTCCTACGATAATATTAAGTCAGTGAGTGTGAGGTAATAAGATTGACCCACATGGCCTTCCATCGTTATAGGAAGAAATTGAATCACAACATAGGTTGAGTTGGTCATGTCACTCGAGGCTCACCTATCTATATGATTTAGATCTTGCCTACGACATACAGATATCACCGGTAACCTGAGGACATGGTATGCTTGGTCGACTCACTCAAGAGCATATCATCAAATTTGACTCTTCTTGTGATGATGGTAATAACTTAACTGAATTCATGATTGGTCAAGCAGTCGAGACCATGATGATTCGGAGGCTGAACATGATGGGAATCACAAGGAGTTATGATTGGCAAGAGTTGCCTACCTTTTTGGGCTTAGTATAAGTGGTCAGTCACTCGAGATTGTACTAAGATGTTGATTGGATCCTGATCACCCCTAGAAGTCTACAGTAGACTTTCATTGCACGCGCTGATGGTGTCATATGATTCACAAAGAAAATTAGTGGGAGTAAATTAAGATAGAAGTCCATATCTTAATTAGTTTTTACGTAACATATGTATGTTATTTATTTATGCTATATCTTATTTGATAGAAACATATTGCTCGCAAACGCCCCACATGGCATACTTGATGCCAACCGCCTCACTAGTCCAAACTACACAGATTAGTTTCGTAATTTGAGAATTGTTCTCACGGTGGAGAAAATCGTGCATGTCCTTGATACGATAGTGCTCATGCCAAAAGAAGGGGCAAGCAAGTTATAGAGACAATGTGAAGTATATAGATGATTCCACTTTGGTAAAATGCTATATGTTGGCCTCCATGACTCCCAAGTTATAGAGACAATGATAGGACCTTGATAGGGTCGGGTCCACATCTATTTTATGATTGAGTCATGCTAGTCAGTCCAGTAAAGTCAATTATGAGTTTGGTTGAGTCAGCTAGGAGTTTATTTAATTTTCTAGTAGTTAATTAGGAGTCCATGTCTAGAGGAACTCTAGGTGGAAGAGTCCAAGTCCAAAGGGACTCTTGGTAGAAGATTCTAAGTCCAGAGAGACTCTCAGTAGAACTCTATAAATAGGGTTGTATCTATTCCTTTATCAACCAATCGATGAAGAAAGTATTATTTTAGCCTATTGGTTAAAACTCTAGGAGGGTCGATCCCCTATAGAGATCAATGATGGTTGATCCCCTATAGAGATCAATGAGGGTTGATCCCTTATAGAGATCGAGGAGGTTCGATCCCCTCAAAGTGATCATTTATCACTCTTCCACTTCGATAGAAACCTAAGGGTTCCTATCATCTGGTATCAGAGTAGCATTCCTATGCACTTTCACTACTGTCATCCATCATTCCCCCGCCACCCTTGCAACCTTCAATTGCTGTCGCTATCTACAACCCTAGATTGTAGTCGTCGTCTTTCATACCTTGTTGTTGCCATGCTACCATCTAAACCCTAGATTGCTGATAGAACCCTAGAGGAATTCTAATACAGATTGATCTTTTGAAGGGAGATCAACCCTTGGAACGCTGTAGGGGTTCCTCCCTCTTAGGTAGTCGGCCACAAGGCTGAAAGGAAATTGATCTCTACTTGATCAAAAGTGGTGGAGGATACATGCTTATATAGGACTCCAAACCCTAACCCTGGGGAGAATCCTCCCAAAGCCAAATCCTCTTAAAAGTCGGCTTGCCCAATAAAGGGGGCGGCAGCTAGGAAGCCCTAAGGCCCCAAGATTAAACCCTAGCCAACCTATTTTATAAGATAGTAGATGGCTACGTGGGGTTTATTACAATCTCTTAGGGTTTTTATTAGTTGCTACTTGATTAAATAGGACCCAACCTTGCTAGGGCCCTATCAAGCCCACCCTCTTCAGATAAGCTTTATCCTCAAGGCCGAGGTTCCATGAACTCACAGAACCTGGTCTTTAGATCCTCATATGACTCCCATATGACATCTTCAATTGGTAAATTATTCTAATGGACTAGTACTTCAGTAGAGGGACGTCGTCGACGCATCACAATCCTTTGGTCAAGTATGGCTTGAGGTTGGGCTTGAATATTTTAATAATTAGTGGTGTTGGGCAACTGAATCTTGGCTGACTCATTCTCTCCCAGCTTGGGCTTTAGGTAGGGCACGTGGAAGATAGGGTGAATTTTTACATCAGCAGGCAAGTTTAATCAGTACGCCACGAATCAAATGTGCTATGTGATTTAATAGGGCCCACAAAAGCACGGGGATAGCTTTATGGAGGCTCGTGTGTTGATGGACAATTGCTTATATGTCTGGAAGCAAAGATAAATCCAATCTCCTACTGAGAACTCTCTTTCACTTTGATGTATCTTGCTGCTTCATTCTGGCTTGAGCAGCTAAGATATTTTCCTTTAGTAGCTGTAGGAGTTTGTCCCTGTCAATTAAATCTCGACCGACCTGGTCTATTTTGGCTGAGCCAATTACATATTTTAGAATTATAAGGGCCAATCAACCATACACTGCTTCATATGAAGTACATTTTGTAGAGTGATATGTAGTATTATACCACCATTCGGTCCAAGGGAGCCATTTTGTCCATTCCTTTGGCTGATCACTGGTGAAACACCGAAGGTATGTCTTTAAGCACCTGTTCACACCTCAGTTTGGTCATCAGCTGTGGGTGGTATGCCCTACAGTTGAAATAACTCGGTCCAAAATTTACTATAAAGACCTTGTCACGATCACTTACAATGGACCTTGGCATCCTATGCAGTTTAATAATATTTTCTATGAAAATTTGGGCAATACTCACAGTGGTGTAGGGATTTTGGACAATATAGAAATAAGCATATTTTGTAAGTCGATCAACCATTACGAGAATTATGCTTTTACATTGGGATGATAGCAGCCCTTCAATGAAATTCATGGATATATTAGTCCACACCGAGTTTGGTATGGGTGTGGTTGTAGCTTCCCTAGACTTGCCACTGTTCCACGATTTTGTTGCTGGCATACATCGTATTATGCTACAAACTCATAAATAACTTTTTCCATACCTCTCCAATAAATTTTTTTTTAACTCTCATGTAGGTTCTTAAAAATCCGGAGTGCCCTGCTGATGGTGTAGAGTAAATCTTTTGCAGGATAGTTTTTATGCAAAGGGAGTCGAGTATAAGCACGATGCAACTTTTGTAGTGCAGATCTATCGAATCCCAACTATAGTGGGCTATGCAACTTGGCTCCTCCTCCAATTTTTTTATGACATTGTTGGTCTCTGGAGTTTTCCTCCACTCCTCCCTAATGTCCTTAAGAAAGTCGCAAGTTGGAAGGGAGAGTGCCAAAAATTTTGCTTGCTCGGGTAGCCGTGAGAGTGCATCTGCAACAATATTTTCCTTGCCCTTTTTGTAAGTAATTTCATAATCAAACCCAAGAAGCTTCGTTACCCATTTTTGCTATTCAGGGGAGGATATCTTCTGCTCTAAGAAATATTTGAGGCTTCTATGGTTGGTTTTTATTTGGAAGCGCCAGCCAATCAGGTATGGTCTCCATTTCATTATTGCATGCATAATTACGAGCATCTCCTTATCATAGATTTACATTTTTTGATGGGAGGGAGACTACGCCTTGCTGGTGTATATGAGTGGTCGACCTTCTTACATGAGAACGACACCAATTCCAACTCCAGAAGCATTAGCCTCAATGACAAATGTGCGACTGAAATTGGGTAGTGCTAGCATAGGCATTATCATCATGGCTGCCTTGAGTTTGTCAAAAGTAGCAGAGGCTTTGTTCGACCATTGAAAAGTATCTTTCTTCAGTAGGGAGGTGAGGGGTGTACTGATCTTTTCATAATCTTTCATAAATTTTCGTAGTAGCCCGTTAGTCCAAGGAAACACTGCAGCGATTTTACATTCTTTGGTTTCAGCTAGCCTTGCATTGCTTCAATTTTTGATGGGTCTACCACCACTCCTTCTAATATTGTGTCCAAGGAACTCCACCTTTTTATAGAGAAAGTTGTAATTTGATTGCTTGACAAAAAGAGCATTCTCTTGAAGGAGCGTTAAAACAAGTCGTAAGTGCTGAAAGTGAGTCTCAGGGGAAGGGCTATAAATGAGAATATCGTCAAAAAATACCAACATAGACTTGCAAAGAAAACTCTAAAAAATATTATTCATGAAGCTTTAGAAGGTTGAAGGAGCATTAGTGAGTCCATAAGGCATTACCAAGAATTCATAATGGTCGTTGTGTATTCAGAATGCAGTTTTTGGAATATATTCTTCATATACCCGAATTTGGTGATAACCAGATTAGAGGTCCAACTTCATGAAGACTCGAGCTCCCTTTAGCTCATCAAGAAGTTTATCCATCATTGGTATTGGATACTTGTCTTTGATGGTGATGCTATTTAGGGCTTGGTAGTTGACGCACATTCACCACGTTCCATCCTTCTTTTGTATGAGAAGCACCGGCGAAGAGTCAGGGGCTGCAGCTTGGCTGAATGACCCATATTTCAAGCATCTCCTTCACAATCTTTTCTATTTCATCCTTCTGGAGATGTGGATAGTGGTACGGCTGAGTGTTCACTGGTGGTTTGCCCGGGAGAATTGGAATTCGATGGTCATGCTGCCGGGTAGGAGGAAGGCTATGCGGTTTGGCGAAAACGTTGACAAGTTTAGCAAGCAGATGGACAAGGGTTTAATCTTCAATTTTTGTTTTCTTGCCCTCTGGATGCTGCTGGAGTTGCATCAAGAAGCCATAGTGTGTCTTGTGTAGGATTTCTCCATTCGTGGAGTCGAAATAGTCATTACATTGCTTCCGTGCTTCCCGCGTAGGATGACTTGTTTGCCTTTGCAGTAAAACTTCATAATTAATTTTGAAAAAGTTCCAAGAGAAGCCACCTAGCATTGTCAGCCATTCTATGCCCAACACGGCCTCATAATCATTAATTAGGAGGAGGAAGAAATCAGTAATAATTTCTTGGTCTTGCAGTAACAGTTTCACTTGCGGGCATCTTTGGTGGCACTTTAAGATTTGGTCATCGATGACCTTAACATTGAATTTATTGCAATCCTCGATGTGGAGTGTCATCCAAGTAGCAACTTTGCTATTTAAGAAGTTATTGGTGCTACCCATGTCGATGAGGAAGGTGATCGATTGTTGTTTAAGGAGGCCTCCAACTTTCATCGTTTGTAGATTCGTGTAATCGATAAGAGCATTTACCTTGCAATCGATTGGTTGTGGCTCTTCTTCCACATCTTCTTCTTCTTCTTCTTCTTCTTCTTCTTCGTCTTCATGATCAAGGCTCTCTTCTGGATGTTTAGGACCTCTTCTTCCATAGGTTCAATCACAAGAACTATTCCCTTTTTGCAGTGATGCTCATGGCTCCATGGCTCGTCGCAATGCCAATATAACCCTTTTGCAGATGCTCCCGAAGCTCTTCTCTTGTTAACTTTTTTGATGTAGGGGCTTGGCTAACAGTTGGGGGGGCTGAAAGCTTTGGTCCTGCTAGTTGGGGAGTGACCCTAGTTATCCGGGCTTTGTGGTTCAATCGCTCTTCTTGAAGTCACACGAAGGAGATGGTTGCCATAAGTGTGTATAGTTATCACGCTTTAACTTCTCCTTGAATCTCTGACTTCAACTCCTCAATGAAGGACCCTAACAATTATTTTTCAGACTCTCTAATTTGATTAGATAACCTTTCAAATCTAGTCTGGTACTCCTAGATGATGGAGGTTTATCGGATCTTGGCTAGTTGGCTGTCGATGTTCTCATAATCGGTTAGTCCGAAGCGAATCAGTAATCCTTCCTTAAATTATCTCCATGAGAGTGCTCTATGAGTATGTTCAAACTAATCAAACCATTGTATAGCATCACCTTCGAGATGTATAACTGCAATGTCCATCGTAGATGCGTCCGGAGTCTTATGATATCGAAAATAACGCTCCACGCGTGAGATCCAACTGATCGTGTCTCCTTCTTCCCATCTTGGGATGTCCACCCTCATGCGTGGATATTGGGGGTCGGTCATATGTCCTCCCCTCTCCTGGAATTCTTCTTTTTGATCCAAACTTTTTCCTTGTTGAGATCTCCTCGGGCTCGATGGTGGGCCCAAACTGAATTTGGCAAAGAGGGAGTGAATTCTATCCTCCATTCACGTCTCGAGGGCCTCCAACTTGGCATCAATTGCCTCCTCATATGGTTAAGGGCATGTATCGGTTGAGGAAATATGTGGCCGAAGGGGTTAGTGGATTGGTGGATGTAGACTGCAGTTTTAGGCTTGTTGGGTTGTTGTTTTAGGTGCGGTTTGGGCTACTGTTTGATGGTGTTTTATGGCTATGACAGTAGTGGGTGGAGGTTCAGAAGAGGGTTTTCGATCTATGGTTGCTGGCAGGAAGGGATTGATAGGGATCGATGGGGGTATGCTGTTATTATGTGCTAGTTTGTAGAAGCAGAATTGTCGTGGAAGAAATAGTGGTTTCTCGATAAAATTTCCAGTAGAAAATCGAGAAATTTTAGGAGGAAATTTGCTGGTTACAGGTGCCCTGCAAGCCAATCACGTGAGTGATGGCACGTGTGATACGCTGTATGATCTTTTTGCTTATGATTAATATTGGCATATTCTCACATTATATTATTTGTAGCATATATACTGTGATGTCCTTGGTTCTGTGCAATGGAAATCGGATCGTGATGAGATCATGATAATGAGATCGATTCACATTTAAACACAGATCCTAAATAATCTCGGTCATAGGTTACTCAAGAGGGATATCAAGATAACCCGTCCATATGATAGAGGCGGTTGGTCTCATAGCCACTTGTGTGGAGACACTAAGGATATAGTACAGGTGCTCATTGGAGAATGAGTTCACTAATTGATCCGCTTATGGAATGCTATATGGTTAATGATATTTAATGTCAGACAGTAATTCTATTGTCCCAGTTGTGTATGTGGTCCTTAGACTTGAGACACCAAGGATGTCTTGTATGAGTACTCTTTTCTTTGACGCTTGACTTACAGGTTTGGAAAGTTTCAGATCTGGTACAGTTGGTTATCGAGATTGGTAGCCAACCTTACGAAGACAATTGAGTATCAATATAGGACTGTCCACTCTCGATATCATGAGAAGAATATACCATATATGTTTGCTCAGATAAATCCCTGGCCAGGGTCATTCGGATTGAGAGAGAAAGAGTTCTCCGAGAGAATCTGATAGAGCGAGACTATGTTGAATTCCGTATGTAACCTAACAGTACCATGTCCAATATACGGTCTCTGGGATATTAATTGGATGAGGGATTATAGATACACGGTAACTATGGACAGACAGGTCCGATGGATTCGATCCCCCTGTACCGTCTGGGGACTATGACGTAATGGCATAGTACATCCATAATCAATGAGTCGAGTGAATTATTATGGGGATAATAATTCACTATATCAAAATGAGTTCTTATGGGAGTGACTCACGGCTAGCTCGGCATCGGCCTAGAGGACCACACACATATGGTGGATGCTTTAGCGAATAGAGGATTGGATGAAGATCCAATTAGCCCTTATTCTCATTAGATGAGACCCTATGCTGATAGGCTCATTGATTAAGGCCCAATTAAAGGCCTAAGGAGATTATTGGATGGAGATCCAATAATGCAAGGTTAGTGGGTAATTGAATGGAGATATAATACCCACTAAGGAAGGAGCCCTAGGGTTTTTTGATGGCTCTCTATAAATAGGAGGGGAGACTCATGGTTGATAGGCTGCAGCTTTAGCCACCACCTCCTATTATCCTCCCTTGCTCTGTACAAGAGTTGCAAGATCAGATTGGAGGAGTTTCACTGTAGAGATCCATCATATAGATACCGCTAGAGAGGAGGACGCTTGACCTCCTTCGTCTTCTCCATCCGGATTTGGAAAACAAGGATATACGATCTCCCTAGGTAACCAATCTTTCACATATGATGCGGGTTTTTGGTTTTGCATCTTTTTCTCGTGACCCCAATCTTTTGCATGACGATTTGATCTACGTGGGAAACTGATTTTTTTTGTTGTGCATGTGATGCACTAACTGAGGTTTCCCAATAGTGGTATCAGAGCTAAGGTTTTCATGTGAAAGATTAGTTTTAAACTGTGTGTGATGACAATAAATCACGTAGAATCGTTCTACGCATTCTTGCTGCGTTTTCGCAGCAAACGTAGCAAGGAGGAGGATGGGCGGCCAGCCATGGCCAAGCCTCCTGCAGGTGCGGCCGGCCATGACCTGGCCACCTGCAATGGGGCGACTGTGGCCATGGCCCCCTAGAAAGGGGCAACTAGCTACGGTTAAGGACCCCTGCATAGGGGCTGCGCCCACCTGCAGCTAGCCCGTAGAGGGGCAACGACATAGAGAGGGAAAAGGAGGACCTATGGCATTTCTTTTGAGAAAAGAACTATTTTGCCCCTTTGAATTTATAAAATTCTAAGGACTATCCTCGTATACAGAATTCCCAAAATACCCTCAATAATTTTAGAAATTTTAAGGACTGTCCTCTCATCTAGAATTATGAAAATGTCCTTGATAATTCTGAAAATTTCAAGAATGTCCTGATTTTCAAAAAAATAATTAATTAAATAGTTTAATTAATTATTATATATATCTAGTAATCCTACATATGATGTGATGTATGATGTGGATGGATGATCATGAGCCATGTGTTGTGATGTGTGTATTTATGATTATTATTATTATTGGGGCCTGCGAGCCTCCGTTTTTCTTATTTATTACCGGGTCTGTGTGCCTGTAATTATTTATAATTACATGGAGAGGCGCGACGCGAGCGTAGAGGTGACAATGGGACCCACGATGCCATGGTGGGAGATTACGACGCATGATGATGTGACAATCCAACAAAACCGATGATGACGAGATCAACAATCACAAGGCATGGAGATGCGCCGATGCACACATAAATCCTATTGTGAGTGATTAGGCCCATTGGCTCGGGCTTAATCATATTAGGTGACAGCTTATGATCATCCAGTGTGGCTTGCATATGTGATGTATTATACACCTACTAGATATATGTATATATATATTTGCATGCAATATAGATATATATTAAATATGTATATGTGTGAGGCAATAAGATTGACCCACGTGGCCTTCCATCGTTATAGGAAGAAATTGAATCACGACATAGGTTGAGTTGGTTGAGTCCCTCGAGGCTCACTTATCTACATGATCGAGTTCTTGCCTACGACATAAAGATGTCACCGGTGACTTGAGGACATGGTATGCTTGGTCGAGTCCCTCGAGGGCATATCATCAAATTAGACTCATCTTGTAACGATGGTGATGACTTAACTGAATATCATGGTTGGTCGAGTCCCTCGAGACCATGATGATTCGGAGGCCGAACATGATGGGAATCATAAGGAGTTGTGATTGACAAGAGTTGTTTTGTTTACCTTTTGGGCTTAGTGTAATTGGTCGAGTCCCTCGAGGTTGCAATAAGACGCCAATTGGATCCCGATTCCCACTATGAGTCTGCCGAAGACTTTCATCTCACGTATCGAGGGTGTCGTGTGATTCGCTAAGAAAATAGTGGGAATACATTAAGATAGAAGTCCATATCTTAATTAGTATTTTTTAATAAATTTTGTATGTTATTTAATTTATTTTATATCTTGTTTGTCGCTTGCAAACCCCTTACGTGACATACTAGATGCCAACCGCCTCATTGGTCAAAGGCTCCACAATTTGAGAATTGTTCTCACAGAGGAGAAAATCCTATATGTCCTTAACATGATTGTGCCCACACCGGAGGAAAGGACAAGCGAGGATGAGATCGCTCGCTTTGTGAAGTATATAGATTATCCTAGAGGATAACCTGTATATTGATCTTATACTTTAGTCCCTACTATATTCCTTTTTACAGTTCATATGAGCAAGTTTGAGGTGACTCTCCCTGAGCTCCTCCATATGTTCAGGGAAGTTGAGAGTGCCATCAAGAAGAAGAAGCCAGTTCTCTATATTGGTGAGACCAAAAAGAAAAGGAAGGCCAGCAAGACCCTTAAGAAGGGTAAGGGCAAAGAAAGACCAGGTAAGGCAAATGTTGCCAAGAGAGACCTAGTAAAGGACAAAGGACAGTGCTTCCACTGCGGCCAAGACGGACATTGGAAGATGAACTGTAAGGACTACCTTGTAGAGAAGGCAAGACAGAAGCTTGGAGAAGCTTCAGGTATATTCATGATTAGTCTCCACTTGTCAGATTTTCATGATAACACATGGGTATTAGATACCAGGAGTGTTTATTATATCTGCAATTCGTTGCAGGTTCTAGCAAGACCTAGGAGATTGGTTAGAGGCAAGATGGACCTCAAGATCGATATTGGAGCATGAGTTGTTGCAGTTGCTGTTGGATAGGTCACCTTACATCTGCGTGGTGGAGCTATTATTGCATTAAATACATACTATTTTGTTCCCTCTATTATCAAAAATATTATTTCTATCTCTTGTTTGATAATTAGTGGATATAAATTAGTTTTTTAGGAATAATAGTTGTTCAATAATTATGGATGATGAGATCATCACTAGAGGGACCCTTATAAATGGCTTATATGTGTTAGACACTTCTCCACATATCATGAATAAAAATATATCTAAAAGGAAAAGAGATGAGGTGAATAATGCATACCTATGGCATTATAGGTTAGGTCATATACATGAGGGAAGGATTCAAAAGTTACTGAAAGATGGATACTTAGATCCATTTGACTATAAGTTATATATAACTTGTGAATCTTGCCTTTGTGGGAAGATGACCAACTCTCCTTTTAGTAGAATTGGAGAGAGAGCCACCGAGTTATTGGAACTCATACATAGTGATGTATGTGGTCCCATGTCGACTCAGGCTATAGGTGGTTACTCATACTTCATTACATTCACTAATGATTTCTCTAGGTATGGACACATGTACTTAATAAAGTACAAATCTAAGGCCTTTGAGAAATTTAGGGAATATAAGAATGAGGTAGAAAACCAAATTGGAAAGAGTATTAAGACTCTTCGATCAGATCGAGGAGGAGAGTACTTGAGTACGGAGTTCACCCATTTCCTCAAGGACAATGAGATTTTGTCCCAATGGACACCTCCTTATACACCTCAACTAATGGTGTATCAGAAAGAAGGAATAGCTCGCTGTTAGACATGGTGCGGTCCATGATGAGTTTCGCTGACCTACCTCTCATTCTGAGGGTACTCCCTACAGACCGTAGCTTACCTTCTGAACAGAGTTCCATCAAAATCGGTGGTGTCTACGCCATATGAGATATGGAAAGGAAAGAAGTTCGATCTTAATATTGTTAAGATTTGGGACTGTCCTGCCAACGTTAGAAGACATAACCTCGATAAGTTGGAATCAAGGATATAATGGTGCACATTCGTGGGATACTTAAAGGAAACATGTGGGTATTATTTCTATCACCCCAAGGACTGAAAGGTCTTTGTTGCCAAGAGAGTCGTGTTCCTTGAGAAGGAATATATTCTTTGTGGAAACAGTGGGAGCAAGATAGAATTGATCGAGGTCGGAGAACCTACCTCAAGCATTATTCTAGAGCCCGAGTCTGTTCAGGTACCTAACACACAAGTTCCAACTTTGCGTAGGTCTAGTAGAGTATCTCACCCTCCTGAAAGATATGTGAGACATATCAGTGGAGATGACTCTCAGGATGTTGGTCCTCAGACCTACGAGGAGGCTATTATGAGTATAGACTCCGGGAAGTGGCAAGAAGCCATGAATTCTGAGATGGATTCCATGTACTCTAATAAGGTTTGGAACCTTGTGGATGCACCTGAGGGTATTATACCTATCGATTGCAAATGGATCTTCAAGAAGAAGATCAGAGTGGATGGAAAGGTAGAGACCTATAAAGCAAGACTGGTAGCTAAAGGATATCGTTAAAGACAAGGAGCTAACTATGATAAAACATTTTCACCTATAGCTATGCTTAAGTCCATTAGAATTATTTTGGCTATTGCAACACACTATGACTATGAGATCTGGCAGATGGATGTCAAAATGATATTCCTTAATGGCAACCTCGAGGAGGAGGTGTATATGATATAGCCAAAGGGATTCGTATCCAAAGAGAGTCTAGATAAAGTGTGTAGGTTGCTTAGATCTATTTATGGATTAAAGCAAGCTTCTCGAAGTTGGAACATAAGATTTGATGAGGTGATCAGATCTTATGACTTCGTTAAGAATGAAGATGAGCCTTGTGTGTACAGGAAGGTAAGTGGGAGCGCTATCACCTTCTTGGTGCTATATGTGGATGACAACGTAATAATTGGGAATGATGTAAGAATACTCTCCACAGTAAAGGATTGACTATCCAGAAACTTCACCATGAAAGACTTGAGGGAAGCATCCTATATTTTAGGGATCCGGATCTATAGAGATAGATCCAAGAGGATGCTTGGCTTGTCCCAGTCCAGGTACATAGACTCCATTATCAAAAAGTTTGGCATAAAGAATTCTAAGAGAGGTCTCATACCGATGAAACATGGAATATCACTTTCTAGGAGTATGTCCCCAAAGACTCCTAAAGAAAGGGCAGACATGGATAAGATACTTTATGCCTCGGTGATAGGATCTATCATGTATGTGATGCTATGTACCAGGCCTGATATAGCACATACTCTAAGTGTCATGAGCAGGTATCAAGCAGATCCAGGTTTAGAACACTGGAATGCAGTAAAGTATATCCTTAAGTACTTGAGAAGGACTAAGGATCTTTTACTGGTATCTGGAGGAGGTAGCCTCCAGGTTGAGGGCTACACAGACTCAAGTTTTTTGTCTGACATTGATGATAGCAAGTCAAATTTAGGGTATGTTTTCACCCTAAATGGAGGAGCAGTAAGCTGGAAGAGTTCCAAGCAAGATACTACTGTTGACTCGACCACAGAGGCGGAATACATTGCTACAACAGTAGTAGCAAAGGAAGGGGTATAGATGAAGAAGATCATCAACGATTTGGGAGTCATACCAAGTAGTGTGGAGCTAACTCCCATATATTGTGATAGCGACATGACGATAACTCTATCAAGGGAACCCAAGTCTCATCAGAATTATTTTGAGGAGGTTCCATCTGATTAAAGAGATCATGACCCGAAAAGATATAGCAATGGAAAGAGTTTCATCCGAAGATAACAATGCAGATCCACTGATGAATCAGCTAGCTTAAATTGTATTTGAGCATCACAGGGGTCTGATGAGGATCAGACACGTAGGTGATTAGCTTTTGGTCAAGTGGGAGATTGCTGGTTATCAGTGCCCTGCAAGCCAATCACGTGAGTGATGGTATGTGTCACACGTCGTGTGGTTTTTTTGCTTATGATTAATATTGGCATATTCTCATATTATATTATCTGTAGCATATATACTGTGATGTCATTGGTTCTGTGCAATAGGAATCAGATCGTGATGAGATCACGATAATGAGATCGATTCACCTTTAAACACATATCCTAAATAATCCCGGTCATAGGTTACTCGAGAGGGACATCGAGATAAACGGATATATCGATATACTATATACCCGTCCATATGATGGAGGTGACTAGTCTCATAGCCACTTGTGTGGAGACATTAAGGATATAGTACAGTTGCTCATTGGAGAATGAGTTCACTGATTGATCCGCTTATGGAATGTTGTATGGTTAATGATACCTAATGTCAGACAGCGATTTCATAGTCCCAGTTGTGTATCTGGTCCTTAGACATGAGACACCAAAGATGCCTTGTATGAGTACTCCTTTCTTTGACGCTAGATTTATAGGTTCCGGAAGTTTCAAATATGGCACAGTTAGGTATTGGGATTGGTAGTCAACCTTACGAAAGCAATTGAGTGTCAATAAAGGATCGTCCACTCTCGGTATCATGAGAGGAATATCTCATATGTGTTTGCTCAGAGAAAGTCCTGGCCAATGTCATTCAAATTGAGAGAGAAAGAGTTCTCCGGGAGAACCGGATTAGAGCGAGACTATGACGGATTCTGTATGTGACCTGACAGTACCATGTCCAATATACGATCTCTGGGATATTAGTTAGATAAGAGATTATATTTACACGGTAACTGTGGACAGACAGGTCCGATGGATTCGATCCCCCTATACCGTCTGGGGACTATGGCGTAGTAGCCTAGTACATCCATAATCGTTGAGTCGAGTGAATTATTATGGGGATAATAGTTCACTATATCAGAAGGAGTTCTGATGGGAGTAACTCACGGCCAGCTCGACATCGGGCCTAGAGGGTCACACACATATGGTGGATACTTCAGCGAATAGAGGATTAGATGGAGATCCAATTAGCCCCTATTCTCATTAGATGAGACCCTATGCTGATAGGCTCCTTGATTAAGGCCCAATTAGAGACTTAAGGAGATTATTGGATAGAGATCCAATAATGCAAGTTTAGTGGGCAATTGGATGGAGATCCAATACCCACTAAGGAAGGAGCCATAGAGTTTTTTGTTGGCTCTCTATAAATAGGAAGGGAGACTCATGGTTAATAGGCTGCAGCTTTAGCCACCACCTCCTATTCTCCTCCCTCCCTCTGCGCAAGAGTTGCGAGATCAGATTGGAGGAGATTCGCTGTAGAGATCCATCGTGTGGATACCGCTAGAGAGGAGGATGCTTGACCTCCTTCATCTTCTCCATCCGGATCTGGAATACAGAGATATACAATGTCGCTAGGTAACCAATCTTTCACACATGATAAATTTTTTGGTTTTGCATTTTTTTCTCGTGAACCCAATCTTTTGCACAACGATTTGATTTATGTGAGAAACTAGTTTTTTGTTTTGATTTTCGCTGAGCATATGATGCACCCGCTGATGTTTCCCAACAAAATTGACAATAAGATATCAGTTTTGATAATAGCCAGGATGACAAAATAGATCAGAAAGTTTCATTAGCAAGGCAAGAATAAAAAATAACGCAAGTTACGGTAACAAAATTCTTATAAAAAAATTAGCAATTTATGATGAAAATTTATAGCAACGTAAGGACGTTTTCAAAGATGATTCTCATGATATATCAAACATAGATGAAAGCTGAGATGATCTATGAAGTATATAAAAATTTTTGTCCAAAAGATAGCAATACGATCGGCTTAAAGGCCGCAAATATGCGGCTGAAATTTTCTGCAGTGTTCCTTCATTTGTAAAGATGATGATTTTATTATGAAAATAATTCACAGTAAGGGATAGATGAAAACTTCTTTTTGGTGTTTTCTTTTATACAAAATTACAGCAGTAAAAGGTATCTATGATAGAAAAAATACTAGATCTCTGATGCAATTGATGGTAGCTGTAGTAGATTGATTTGATTTGCGCAAGGAGATGGTGATGGAGACGACATCGTCAAAAGCAATTGTGGGAATTGCTTAGCTGATGGTGGGCGGCAGGAAGGGCAGTAAAAGCAGCAAGATCACTGCTCTAATACCAGATGATAAAACCCTAGCAGAATTCTAATGCAAATTGATCTTTTGAAGGGGGATCAACCCTTGGAATGCTATAGGAGTTTCTCCCTCCTTGGTAGTTGGCCACAAGGCTGAAGGTAAATTGATCCCTTGCTTGATTCAAAAGTGGTGGAGGCTACATACTTATATAGGGCTCAAAACCCTAACCCTAAGGAGACTCCTCCCAGAGTCAAGTCCCCTTATTACCCCTCCTCCCTAGTCGGCTTGCCCAATAAAGGGGGCGACAACTAGGTGGCTGCAACAAACTATGCATCCCCTGTTCAAACCCTAGCCTACTTGGCGAGTAAGGGGGCGGCGACTAGGAAGCCCTAAGGCCCTAAGATTAAACCCTAGCCAACCTGTTTTATAAGATAGTAGGTGGCTAAGTAGGGTTTATTACAATCTCTCAAGGTTTTTATTAGTTGCTACTTGATTGAATAGGACCCAACCCTGCTGAGGTCCTACCAATTACAGCCATAACCTTCATCCTCTTACTGCTATCGCTGCTGCCATCTAGCCCAAGTTGCAACCGCCCCCCTCATCTTGTGCTACCGTTGCTGTTGCCTCACAACCTCAAATCGCAACAGCCAACAGCGCCGTCATCACCCTATCATCTCCTCATCTTGTGCTACCGTCATTGCTACCTTCCAACATTAGATTGTAACCGATAACAGCACTATCGTCGCTATCATCTCCTCATCTTATGTTGCTATCGCTGTTGTCTTCCAACCTCATATCATAACTGCCAACAGCATCCCATCGCCCTATCTTTCTCTCATCTTGGTGCTACCACTACTGCTACCTTCCGACCCCTGATCGCAGCCACCAGTAGCATCCCGCTGCCATCCTGTTCTTCTCCACCCGCACCAGCAGCATCGCTGCTTCCTACTGCTACCATATCTTGCTCCTTCACTGGAGACACCACTACTGCCCTCCTTTACTATCACTACCGCCAACGCTGCTGCCATCTTCCACCCTTGCGCAGCATTGCCAACCGTGCCTTCTTCCTCCTCTGTTCCCAATCGCAGCCCTCTATTATCAATAGCAGCCACTGTAGCCTAATGCCTCAGCCACTCATTATCTCTATTTATTAGTGTTCCTTCCTTGTTCAACCACAGCATCGTTGTTCCAGTGCTGCTCTTCCCGCTATAATGCTACCATCGCTCCCATCTGTCACCTACGCAATCGCGCCCTCCTCTATTATAGCTTTGCCACACATAGCAACATTACATTGTTGCCTCCTAGCAGCGTAACAACCGATGTCATTCCCTCAACTGCTGCTTACCTTGCTTACCACTGCCCACTTCTGTCGTTGTTGTTGATTCTGCAGTTGTAATCGCTGTTGTTGCTCCATGAGAATCGCGCCTTCCATCTTGCTAACGCAACTACTGATCGCACCAGCGCTGTCCCTTCCTTGTCGTTCCACCTCCCCTGTCGCTATTGTCATCGCCCCATCTATCGCTTACAGCCATAATCGAGACCCCACCATCCGGCTCCCTAGCCGCATCACTGTCGCTGTCACCCGCTCTAAACCCCCTTCTTCCTTTGGGCGGTGCTAGCATCTCCAACCCTCTTTCGCAGCCACACGACCCAACTACCGCTGTCCATTAGAGGACCGATGAATCAATGAAGAAAATATTGCTTTAGCCTATTGGCCAAAACCCTAGGAGGACCGATCTCCTATATAGATCAAGGAGGTCTGATCCCTTATAGAGATCAAGGAGGGCCAATCCCCTATAGAGAATAAGGAGGTTCAATCCTCTCAAAGCGATCGCTGATCCCTTTTTCTCTTCGATAGAAACCTAAGGGTTCATATTAGACAACATGAGAGCATGGACGTCAATTCCATCACTCTTCAGCTTCACCAGTTGTTTGAGGAATAGGGAAGAATTTAAAGATATGAGATATCCAAGAGTCTCTTCTGAGCCAGGATGACAGAAGGGGCATCGGTTCAGAACTATGTCTTGAAGATGATAGAATAGATTAAGAAACTCACAGGTCTCAGAATAGTCTTAGAGGATAACCAATGCATTGATCTTATATTTTAGTCCCTGAAATATTTTGTTTCTTACTTCATCATGAATTTTAACATGATCAAGCTTGAGATGACTCTCCCTGAACTTCTCAATACGTTGAGGGAAGTTAAGAGTGCCATCTAGAAAGAGAAGCTAGTTCTCTATATTGGTAAGACCAAGAAGAAAAGGAAGGCTAATAAGATCCTTAAGAATGACAAGGGCAAAGAAAGACCAGGTAAGATAAAGGTTGCTAAGAAGGACCTAGCAAAGGACAAAGGACAGTGGTTTCACTATGGTAAAGATGGGCACTAGAAGAGGAACTATAAAAATTACCTTGCAGACAAGGCGAAACAGAAGCTTGGAGAAGCTTCGGGTACATTTATGATCAGTCTCCACTTGTTAGACTTTCATGATAATACATGGGTATTGAATATTGAGAGTGCATATCATATATGTAACTCGTTGTAGGTTCTGATGAGACCTAGGAGATTGGTCATAAGCGAGATGAACCTCAAGATGGCAATGAAGCAAGAGTTGTTGCAGTTGCCATTCAGGAGGTCACCCTACATATGCTTGGTTGAGCTATCATTGCATTAGATTCATGCTATTTTGTTTCTTTTATTATCAAAAATATTTTTTCTATTTCTTGTTTGACAATTAGTAGATATAAATTAATCTTTGAGAACAATAGCTATTCAATAATTATAGATGATGAGATCATCACTAGAGGGACCTTGATAAATGGCATATATATGTTAGACACTTCTCCACATATCATGAATGTAAATATGTCCAATAGCAAACGATATGAGGTAAATAATGCATACCTATAGCATAATAGGCTAGGTTATATCCACGAGGGAAGGATTTAAACATTGCTGAAAGATTGATACTTAGATCCATTCGACTATCAGTCGTATGCAACTTGTGAACCTTACCTTCATGGAAATATGACCAATTATCTTTTTAGTAGAACTAGAGAGAGGCTCTAAGCTACTAGAACTCATACATAGTGATGTATGTGGTCCCATGTTGACGCATGCTATATGCAGTTACTCATACTTTATTACATTCACTAACGATTTCTCTAGGTATGGACACATGTACTTGATGAAGTACACGTCCGAGATCTTTAAGAAATTCAGGGAATATAAGAATGAAGTAGAGAAATAGATTGGAAAGAGTATTAAGACTCTTTGATCAGATTGAGGAGGAGAGTACTTGAGTACAAAGTTCACCCATTTTCTTAGGGACCATAGTATTCTATCCCAGTGGACACCTCCTTATACACCTTAGCTCAATGGTGTATCAGAAAGGAGGAATCATATGTTATTTGATAGGGTACGGTCTATGATGAGTTTCGGTTACTTACTCGTCTCATTCTTGGATATGCCCTAGAGATTGTAGCTTACCTTATGAATAGAATTCCATCAAAGTCAGTAGTGTCTACACTATATGAGATATAGAAAGGAAAGAAGCCTGATCTTAAAGTTGTTAAGATTTGGGGTTGTCCTGCCAATGTTAAAAGACACAATCCCGACAAGTTGGAATTAAGGACGGAACGGTGCATGTTCGTGGGATACCCTAAGAAGACTTTGGAGTATTATTTTTATCATCATGAGGACCAGAAGGTCTTTGTTGCTAAGAGAGTCATGTTTCTTGAGAAGAAATACATTCCTGGTGGAAATACTAGGAGTAAGATAGAGTTGAGTGAGGATGGAGAACCTAGTTCAAGCACCATTCTAGAGTCCGAGTCTGTTTAAGTACCTCGCATATAAGTTTCAACTTTGCATAGGTCTAGAAAAGTATCTCATTCTCTTAAAAGATAAGTGAGATATTAGAAGAGAGGACCTTAGAATGTTGATCATCAGACCTACGAAGAGACTATTATGTATAGACTCCAGGAAGTGGCAAGAAGCCATAAATTCTGAGATGGATTTCATGTACTCCAATAAGGTTTGGAACCTTATGGATACACCTGAGGGTATCGTACCCATCGACTACAAGTGGATATTCAAGAAGAAGATAAGAGTAGATAGAAAGATGGAGACCTATGAGGCAAGGCTGGTAGTTAGAGGATATCGTCAAAGTTAAGGAGTTGACTATGATGAGACCTTCTCACTTGTAGCCATGCTAAAATCAATCAGAACTCTTTCGGCCATTGCATCATATTATAACTATGTGATCTAACAGATAGATGTGAAAATCGTATTCCTCAATGGCAACTTCGAGGAGGAGGTGTATGATAGGACTCCAACAGGGTTGAGTCCTAATCACCCTAGAAGTAATAAATAAGAATATTGGGAGATTATAATAAAACCCTACCTAATCACTTCTATCCTATAAAGAAGTATGGCTAGGGTTTATTTTGGGACCTTAGGGCTTCCTAGCCGCCACCCCCCTTACTGGGCTAGTTGGCTAGGGTTTCTAGCATAGGGGCGTGGGTTATGCAGCCACTTAGGCCATCGCCACCTTTATTTAGGTATGGCAGCTATAAGAGGGGTAAAAGGGGGAATTCACTTAGGAAACACCTTCAAGGGCTAGGGTTTTGAGCCCTATATAAGCTTGTAGCCTACACCTCTTTTCATCAAGCAAGATCGATCTACAATTCAGCCATATGGCCGACTACTAGGAGGGAGGAATCCCTATAGTGTTCCAAGGGTTGATCCCCCTCAAAGATCAAAATCTATAGAGCACCATCTAGATATCTATCATCTGGTATCAGAGCCATGTTTCTGCTGCTCCCGGCCATCTCTGTCGTATCCACCCTTCCATGCAATTCCCATAACTGTTGTAACACGTGCCTCCATCTTCCACCCCAAGCCATAGATCAATCTACTGCTGCCCCCTGCGTTTGAACTAGAGATATGGTATATTTTCCTTACTCACGCCTATTTACTATTGCAAATCCTTTACCTTATACGTTGAAGAAGTTTTCCCATATTTTCCTCGCTGCAAAATCCTACCGTCACAAACATGATCATCATTGCGAAGGGGAAACACTGCAAAAAAAATTCAGCCAACTGTTGCTTCTTGAAACTGAACTATTGCTCATCTTTTTTAGCCAAAACTTTTACACAAATTCATATATCATCTTAGCTCTTATCTAAGATTGATATCTGAAGAAAATCCCTTCTGAAACTAGACTTATTGTGTTGTAATTCCTCATTGCATATTGCTGGAATTTTATAATGATGAATCTGCTTTCCATCTTTTCATCTATTTTCTACCGTTATGCTGCCAAAATTTTGTTAAACTTATTTGCTGATAATGGCCACATCTAAATTGAGGATTTGTTGACAAATCTCTGTATATTTTTCTCAGATTTTCCTCTAGAATTTACATCGAGAATTCATTACTTCTTCGATGAAAACTCTTTTTGGTAAAACATCATATACGCATCGATCTTTCGTCGAATCCTATCAGATTTTTGCTACCATTTTTCTATATTTGAAACTCACTTTTCCTTTTCTTCATCCCCTACCACCACATCCCCAAATTGCATAAATTTTCACAGGAATTTTCGGTGAGAAACTATTGTTTCTTCGACGATAATTCTGCTTCTGCAAGGTAGCATACACTAGCTTGAACTTCGTCAAATTATATCAAACCTTCACTGCCATCTCTTCTAGATCTGAAGCCATCTTTCCCTAACCTTCACCCTCTACCATCACAGCCCCAAAACCCTATCAAACCATAGCTAAAACCATACCCACATCAACCATAAAATAGCCTAAAACCGTAGCCTTCTACAACTAGCACCTATTCGCAGCATACCCCCACCGATCACTATCAAACCTTTACTACCATCTATCCCAGATCCAAAATCTCTTTTCCTAACTTTCATCCACTACTATCACAGCCCTAAAATCATACCAAATCGCATCCAAAACTTCACAAAACCACAGCCCCAAACTGCACCCAAATCAGCCATAAAATAGCCTAAAACCGTAGCCTTCTACAACCAGCACTTATTCACAGCATACCCCCACCGATCTCTATCAAACCTTTACTGCCATCTATCATAGATCTAAAATCCCTTTTCCTAACCTTCATCCACTACTATCACAACCCTAAAATCACAGCCAAAATGCCATAAAATCGTAGCCCCAAACCGTACCCAAAATAGCCCCAAAAACCGCAGCCTTCCACCTTCGGTCCACCAACCTTTCAACCACATAATCTCCCTTATCCCTTCAACCGCAACATGCATCTCTCACTGCATAATGCTACTAGCAGCAATCTCTCACAGCCATCCTCTGATCGCAGCCAGCAGTGATCCCTTGCGGCACAAACGCTACTAGCAACGATCTTTCGCGGCCATCTGTTTTCATCGCAACCCCAGCAATATGTCGCTGCCATCTACCTTGATCATAACCAGCAGTAACTTGATCATGTCCAGTAGCCATCCCTCACTGCACAATGCTACCAACAGCGACCACTCATTGCCATCCTCCTTGATCGCAGCCAGCAACGATCCTTTGCGACAAAAAGCTACCAACAATAATCTTTCACTGTAATCTGTCTACATCGCAGCCTGCAACAATCTTTCATTGCTAACTGTCTTGATTGCGGCCAGCAATGAATTGAACACGACCAGCAGTGATCTCTCGCTCCATACCACCATTGCCCTCCTCTACAACAACCGTGCACTCCGCTACCCCATCTTCCTCCTATTGCAATCGCACCCTCGCTACAACCAACACCACATATAGCCACAAAGTCGCACTGCAGCCGCAACCGATGTCATTGCTACCCTCTTCTTCCTCCACCGTCACTGCTGCCTTCTTACTCAGATCTTTTGGCTGCCATCTTCCAACAGATATCAGCCACCTAAAAAATCACAGCCTCGATTATCTTGTAGCATCACCGCAGAACCACAGTTGACGTTACTATTGCTGTCTTCTTCCTCCACCGTTGTTGCTACCCTTGGCTGCCATCGTCTATCAATGCAACAGCCACTTGGAGACTTCAAAACCGCAGCCTTGCAGTAACATCACAACATCACTTTCTCATCCTTTTGCTACCATTGCTGCCTTCAACTTAAAGATTGCAGCTACTCTCTTAAACCAGTTTATTTAATAGGTTGGAGATCCTTACATCATGACATCGGTGGGCTTATTCAAAGCCAAATTAGAGGCTTTCGAGACGCGTATGAATACAAAATTATGCGCTCTCTTCGAGGAGGTTTAGTTTGGGCTGATCACTAAGCCCAATAAGATCACAACGTGGTGCAAATTCAGATTGTAAAAAGAACCCATCGGAGATAAGAAGCGAGGATAAGACACGGCAACCCTATACCTCGACGACATTGATCTCCTTTGTATAACTTCAAGAAGGGCACCTCAATCAAAATTCTTAGAGCATGAGAGCCACAACCCAACCAAAAACATATAAACCTTCAACACCAATCAATTATAAAAACCTTGACGAAGAACTAGCGATGATTTGTCAAACCTCCACCATCTAAGAGTACTAAACTAGGTTTAAAATGTTATTTAATCAAACTTATGATTGGTTTGAAAAGCAGATATTGAGAACTTTCATTGAGGGCTTGAAGCTAGAGATTTGGGAAGAAGTTAAAGAGTGATAGCCATACACACTTAAGGCAGCCATCTCCTCATGCAACATCAAGAGAAGCGATTGAACTATGAAGCCCGGAGGACTAGGGTTACTCCCCGACCAACGGCACCAAAGCTTTCACCTCCTCCTACTATCGGTCGACCTCCTCAGCCGATGAAATTAACAAAAGAAGACTCTCATGACGAATCAACAAAGGGCCTATGTGGGCATTGTAATAAACTGTGGAGTCTAGAACACCATTGTAAAAAGGAGAGACCTCTTATGATCATACCCACTGAAGAACTCAAACTTGAAGATACGACTCTCGAGCCTAAGGAGAAGGATACACTACAACCGACCACCCGCACGATCCCTACCTTAGCCAGCTACACAAACCCATAGAAATTGAAGATCGAAGGGTTTCTTGAGCAGTAGCCCATCATCGTCCTCGTCGACACAACGAGCACACACAATTTCATGAGCAGCAAGGTTGTTGCCCATTTGAGGCTTTAAAAAGAAGATTACGATGGGTACAAAGTCAAGGTATCTAATGGTCGATTTCTAAAGTGCAACAAGAGGTGCTTGTAGCTAAAACTGATTCTATAGGGTCAAGACGTAGTTGCTGATTTTTTCCTCCTCCCTCTCGATGATTTTGATATAGTGCTTGGCATTGATTGGTTATCCACACTGGGAGACATTTCCTGGAATTTTTTGAAGCTAACCATGAAATTTTTTAACAAAGGAAAACAAGTAGTGCTACGAGGGAGCCAAGTGACTATGACCACAACATACCACTTGTAGAGGGTACCAAAAGAAGAATCCAGTAGCTCCTCAATTCAAATTCAAGAGTTTCAGGAGATGAAGCCAAAGGAGATTGAAGATAAGAACCCTCTCCCACAGCTTGCTAAAATTTTGGGTGCCCCCACTAAACCAAGCCGACTACCTCCTCTGAAGCTGCCCCACCCCCCTATGCTAAACTGGCCGAAACTTCTACCAGTTGTTGCTCGACCAGATTGCTACCCACAGAAGATCAAAGATAAGAGGGTCGCCTAAGAGATGACGAGCCATGGATTGTTTGGCCATGCTTATTTCCTACTGTGACACATCCCTATATCCTTTTCCCTAGGGACAAGTTACTTCTGAAGTGTTACATCTCGCCGAACTCACCGTGGTTGCTGATGCAGCACTTCTAGATCTCAAGTGACTTCCACGACTTTCCCCAGGATCGGACTATGATGCTCAAAGGCCTCCTTGATGGTTGTTCGGATCAATTGGCACTAAGAGGGGGGGGGGGGGAGGTGAAACCAAGATAGAAAATCGGAAGCTTTTCGTTCTTAGTGAAATGAGTGAGTGATTAAAAGAAAGTTGCCAAGTTAATAAGCAAACCAGAAAGATAAGCAACGTTTGAAGGAAAGAACTTGTCGCGAAAACTTTGCTTTCAAAGAGTTGAATTAAATCGGAAGCATCAATACAAAAATATGTAAGCAATGAAAGCAAGGAAACACTCATAATTTTTATAGCGGTTCGGCGCCAACGACCTACGTCCACTCTCGAGTCCTCCTTCTTGAGGCACACCGGCGTCCATTACCGATCTTCTTTGGGTGAAGACCAAACCCTTACACTTTGCTTACAAGGGAGATACGATTACACTCTTTGATCACTCCCTTACCTCTTTTCTTTTTTCTTACAATTCTCATACAATATTTTCTCAAAATATAATCCCTAAAAATTATTGTCTAGAATGTAAGAAAACTTGGGGTATTTATAGGCCCAAAATTGACTTCAAAATCGGAGCCAAAATCCAACTGTATCTAGAAAATCTGGGTACGGGCGATTCACCCATCGGCCTAGGTGGGTCAACCACCAAAAGTGCCTAGATTCTTGGGTACGGGTGGTTCAGCCACCCAGCTAGGGCGGCTCAGCTGCTAACAATAGTCCGGAATCCTGGGTATGGCGGTACAACCACCGCTTACCAGCGGTTTACCTGCCGGAATCTTCGCAAAAGTGGTTCCCTCCACTTTTCGAATTATGGCTTGAACCTCATGTTGACCAATTCTTTAGTCAACTAATTGAGCTCAACCTGAGCTCAATTAAACCCATTAGTAGATCTGGTTAACTCTTTGAGTTGATTTCCAAATAACACTCAAATCGGACTAACTCTTAACCTACGACTTAAAGATTATAATCAACAAGCTTAATGACCTCACTCCCACATTCCAACAACCGTCAGAATCTCCAGCGGCGAGTCTCATGGTCTTCCTCCGATAATCTCCGGGCGTATTCCTAGCGAGCTTCCCAATCCCTTCGGTGAATCTCCTAGCGAACTCCCACTGCATCGTCCAATCCTTGGCTTGATGCCTAAACTTGATCCTAGGTCCATGTCTGATCTGTAACTCCTTCTCTCGTCATGGTTAAACATGCATGATGCTAACTATAACTTAATTAATTTCAATCATAATAGTCGCAAGTCCACTTCAAGACATTCCCAACTCCCGGCAAGCCTTTCGGCTACCCCCGATAATCTTCCGGCGAGTCTCGGTCTTCTTCTGGCGAACTCCCTTGCGCCATCCAAGTAAACTCCCGATACCTTCGGCAAGCTTCCGACGCACTCCTAGTGAGTTCCCAACCACACCAAACGAACCCTGTCCTAATGCATGAACTTGACTCTGACCAAACCTGATTGTCACATTAACTCCTGATACCTTCGGCAAGCTTCCGACGCACTCCTAGTGAGTTCCCAACCGCACCAAACGAACCCTGTCCTAATGCATGAACTTGACTCTGACCAAACCTGATTGTCACATTCTCTCTATCGTAGTTAATCCTACATCAATCAACTTCTAACAATTTATGTTAGATCAATAACCCATCAATTAATTTCATCATCAAAATATAAGATTCAACAATGATGACTTCTAATCTATGGTCCAAGACCACGAGAAAATTAAGCCACTCTAGTGGCAAAATTAGAATAAGAGAATTATCATTCATAGTTCTCAAAACATCATCCCTCTCATTGTGAAGAAAGATGCACCACCTTGGCCAAGTGAAACTATAGCCTTGACGATCATGATGTTGTCCACACCAAGTCGTGGCCAGATGTTTATGATTGGAGCAGACACATCCAGAGTTGCAATCAGCATCACCCTTATGTAAGATGGTTGACTCTTAATTCACACTGAGGCTTCTGCCACACTCCACACGTGATTTTTAAAGGGGATACTCATTGCTACCAAATTTAAAATTTGGCTAGATCTAGGTCCATAGCATGAAAGAGGAGTAAGCCCAGAAGAATTATAATTCATGCTCATGCCAGATTGGGCTCTCATCATCCTTCACCATTCCAGAAGAAATATTGGCTGTTGCTAAAGATTAACCATCTGGCAACACATGCAAAGAAGAAACAAACTCTGGACAAACTTCAAAATAGACAAAAAATTGAAGATCGAGTTTTCCTACACCTCCAGCCCGATCAGTAGGAAACTCGAGCAGTAAGAAAGTGGTCTCCCTATTTCTTTGGGCCTTGTAAAATTGGGGATCACATTAGGGCCTTAACCTAGAGATCAGATCCGCACACTAGATCAAGATTATAGTTGATCCTCCAGGCATACCACCTCAAATCAAAATTTAAAAAAGACGAAGTAGCCCAAATCCTTCCAACTGATACCCAAGTTGATAAGGAGGCCAAAGTTCAATTGATGGTCATATGTGAATCATATGAGGAGCTGAAGACCCGATTCCCAGTGTTTATGGATCCTTAGCCTTAAGGACAAGGCTGATTCAAAGAGGACGGGCTTGATGGACTCTAGGAGGGTTGAGTCATAATTACCCTAGAAGTAATCAATAAGAATCCTGTGAGATTGTAATAAAACCCCACCTAATCATTTCTATCTTATAAAGAAGTGTGGCTAGAGTTTATTTTGGGACCTTAGGGCTTCCTAGCCGCCACCCCCTTACTGGGTTGGTCGGCTTTGGTTTCTAGCAGAGGGGCATGACTTGTGCAGCCACTTAGGCCGTCGCCCCCTTTATTTAGGCATGGCAGCTATAAGAGGGGTAAAAAGGGGAATTCACTTTGGAAGCACCCCCCTAGGGCTAGGGTTTTGAGCCATATATAAGCTTGTAACCTCCACCTTTTTTCATCAAGCAAGATCAATCTATAATTTAGCCATATGGCCAACTATTAGGAGGGAGAAACCCCTGCAGTATTCTAAGTGTTGATCTCCCTCAAAGATCAAAATCTATATAGCTCCTTCTGGGGTTCTATTAGTGTATATGATACAACCATAGGGGTTCTTATTTAGAGAGAATCTAGAGATAATATGCAGGTTGCTTCGGTCTATCTATGGACTAAAGCAAGCTTTCTGAAGTTGTAACATAAGATTTAATGAAGCGATCAAATCTTATGACTTTGTTAAGAACGAATATGAGTCTTGTGTGTAGAAGAAAGAAAGTGGGAGTGTTATCACCTTCTTAGTGCTTTATGTGGATGATATCCTAATCATTGGAAATGATATAGAAATGCCATAATAAAGGTTTGGCTATCCAGAAATTTCTCCATGAATGACTTAGGGGAAGCATCCTATATTTTGAGGATCTGATAGAACTCCAGTAGGGTTGAGTCCTAATCACCCTAGGATTAATCAATAAAAGCCCTATAAGATTATAATAAAAACCTCACCTAGTTACTTCTATCATATAAAGAAGAGTGGCAAGGTTTATTTGTGGCCTTAGGGTGTTGAATCTTGGATTTTGATGATGAAATCAATTGATGGATTATTGATCTAACAAGTTTGTTAGAAGTTGATTAATGCAGGATTAATTACGACAGAAGAATTATTACAATCAGGATTGGCCAAAGTAAAGTCCATACATCAAGTCGATGCGGTTGGGAACTCGGCAGGAGTGCGTCGGAAGCTCGTCGAGGGTATCGGGAGCTTGCTAGGATGGCGCAAGGGAGTTCGCCCGAAGAAGACCGAGACTCGTCGGAAGATTATCGGGGGTAGCCGAAAAGCTGGAGTTGGGATGGTCTTATAATGGATGTTTTGGCAATTTTGATTCTATTTAATTAAGTCATAATTAGCATCATGTAGGACTAACTATGATAGGATCAATGGAGTTATGACCAGATAATGGACCAAGATCAAGCTTAGGCATTAGGCCGAGTTCGGACGATGAGGTGGGATCTCGCCGGGAGTTCACTAGGAGATTTGCCGAAGGGATCGGGAAGCTCATTGGGAACACAAAGGGAGATCGCCGGGAAGAAGACCAAAGGACTTGCCACAAGAATGCTGGAGGCTATCAGATTATGCAAGAGTTAGGTCTTATTTAAGCTTAATTGGTCATTAAGTGTTGTAATCATTGAGTCGTAGTTAGAGTTTGAGTTCTAATTGAGTTGAATTTGAAAGGAAATCAAATTAACTCAATAAGGTAATCGGGTCCACTATAGGGTTTGGTTGAGCTTAGGTTGAGCTTAATTAGTTGACCAAGGGAGTGGTCAACCGATAGTTCAAGCCGGAATTTGAAAAGTAGAGAGAACCACTTTTGTGAAAATTTCGATGGGCAAACCGTCGGTGAGCCATTGTTGGACCGCTCATACCACAGAATCCGAGCGGCGGGTAGCACCTTTCGACGGGTAAACCACCCAGGTGGCAGGTAAATCACCCGTACCATAGAATCCAAGCGGCAGCCATCAACTAACAGTGGGTAAACCGCTTGGGACGGTGGGTAAATCGCTCATACCCGATTTTTTCGGGTATGTTTGATTTTTGGCTCAAAAAATCTAAAGTCACTTGGGGTCTATAAATACCCCAAGTATTCTTTCAATAAC
This sequence comes from Ensete ventricosum, assembly GCA_029747655.1. Lineage (NCBI taxonomy): Eukaryota > Viridiplantae > Streptophyta > Magnoliopsida > Zingiberales > Musaceae > Ensete > Ensete ventricosum. The sequence goes on from JAQQAF010000006.1 coordinate 19,644,641, forward strand.
TAATAACTCTTTTGAGCAATTAAATTCTATGAAAAAGAAAGTGTGTGTGATTTGTAAGAAAAAGAAAAGGGAAGGGAAAGAGCCTAGAGATAGAAATTTTTCTTAAGTATCCCTTGTAAGCAAATGTAAGGGTTTGATTTTCACCCAAAGAAGATTGGTAGCAGATGCCGGTGTGCCTCAAGAAGGAGGACTCGGAAGTGGACGTAGACCTTTAGCGCCGAACCATTATAAAAATTATGAGTGTTTCTTTGCTTTCATTGATTATATGTTTCTTGTATTAAAAGTTTCTGATTCGACTCAACTTTTAGAAAGCGAAGTTTTCATAATAAGTTATTTGCTTCGAACATTATTTATCTTTCCAGTTTGATTAACAATTACTCTTTGGATTAACACCCACTTGAGTAAATGACTTATTTTGGCATGAATGAGGGATATTCCAGTTCACGTTTACCCATGTTCAATGTGACGGATTATACATATTGGAAAACACATATGCATATTTTCCTCATCTCTTTGGACTTTGATTTATGGAATATAATTTAGAGTGGATTTGAAAAGTCTTCTTTTCCAATAATAATTAGAATGATTTGGAGAAGAATACTTTATCTTTAAATGCAAAGGTCATGAATACCTTGCTTTGTGCTCTTGATATGAATGAGTTTAATCGTGTTTCTGCTTGTGATTTGGCTTTTGATATTTGACATACTTTGAAAATCATACATTAAAGCATAATTAATATAAATGAATCAATTACTGAAATACATTAAAGAAATAAACTTGAAGAATACCTTCCAAAGAACATGAAGGATTGTGAACTAAGAATGACATATGACTCATCGAGTGAAATCTCGAGTGATGAGAACATTGGACATGAACATTTGACAAATGAACCAAAAAAATTAATTAACTTAAACCTTATAAAAATTATGAACACAACCTCTTGCTATTAACGCAAGAAGCCGAGGAGCTCCAAATATCAAATGCTCAACCTAGAAGTGGAGAACCTTGCTTTAATGGCGATTGAAGATGAGATTAGTGAGTTTTTAAATATTTTATTTTTAGAATTATTAAATATATTTAATGATTTATTCAATAAGTTTAGAAAACTTAGCAAGTCTTTTAAGTCACTTAAAGTTGATTATGATTTGTTAGTTAAAAGACTAAATGAAATGCATGATTACTTAACATCACATAAACTATATTATAAATGTGATATGCTAGATAATGTTAAAGAAGAAAATATCATGCTTAAGAGTATATTAGAAAATTTTAAAATAGAGAATAAATCCCTAAATATGATCCTTGCCAATAAGGGTCATATTAATAATAGAAATGACATAGGCTTTGTTGGTAATGTTCAACAAAAGCCAACCATCTTTGTAAAAGGACCTACATTAAATTTGCCACCCATAAACAAATATAATGTTCACTTGGGGTCTATAAATACCCCAAGTATTCTTGCAATCACTAACAACTCTTTTAGGCAATTAAATTCTATGAAAAAGAAAATGTGTGTGATTTATAAGAAACAGAAAAGGGAAGAGAGAGAGCTTAGAGATAGAAATTTTTCTTAAGTCTCCCTTGTAAGCAAGTGTAAGGGTATGATCTTCACCCAAAAAAGATTGGTAATGGACGTCGGTGTGCCTCAAGAAGGAGGACTCGGAAGTGGATGTATGCCTTTGGCGTCGAACTACTATAAAAATTATGAGTGTTTCTTTACTTTCGTTGATTACATATTTCTTGTATTAAAGCTTTTGATTCAACTCAACTTTAAAAAGCGAAGTTTTCATGATAAGTTATTTACTTCGAACATTGTTTATCTTTTCGGTTTGATTATCAATTTAGCAACTTTTCCTTGTTCACTCAATCCTTTCGCTAAGAACGAAAAGCTTAGGTTTCTCTATCTTATTTTAATAAAAAAGGATTTCATTTAAATCAAAAATTTACACTTGCACTAATTCACCCTCCGCCCCCCCCCCCCCTCCCCCCTTCTCTTAGTGCCAATTGATCCTAACATAGGGCTCATTGGTTATCGTCCTCTTTACTAGGCTGGTCGGCCAGGGTTTCTAACAGTAGTAGGAGGCCATGGCGCCAACATCATCGTTTCTCATCCCTATTAAGGCAAGGTAGTTATAGGAGGGGCAAAGGGGTCATTTTACTTAGACAACACCCTCTTTTGGGCTAGGGTTTTGAGCCCTATAAATACTTGTAGCCTCTTCCTCTTTCAATAAGCAAGAATACCTTTATTTTAGCCTTGTGGCTGACCCTAGGAGGGAGGAACCCCTATAATATTCCAATAGTTAATCCCCCTCAAATATCAAAATCCTATAGAGCTCCTTTGGGGTTCTATCATCTAGTATCAGAGCCACATTCCTACTGCCCCTGCTGTCATCTCTACTACCTCCACTCATCCAAGCAATTCCCATAATTGCTGTAAGATGTACCTCCATCTTCCACCCCAAGCCGCGGATCCATCATACTACTGTTGCCCTCCTGTGTTGAACTAGAGATCTGATAAAATTCCACCACTCACACATATTCACTACTATAAATCCTTTACCTTACACATTGAAGAAGCTTTTCCATATTTTCTTCGTTGTAAAATTCTATTGTCGCAAACGTGATCATTGTTGCGAAGGGGAAATGCTATAGAAATATTTAGTCGCACTATTACTTCTTGAAACTAATTTATTGCTCATCTATTTTGGATGAAATTTTTACACAACTTCATAGATCATTTTAGCCTTCATCTAAGATTGATCTCTAGAAAAAATCCTTTATGAAACCGATCATATTGTGCCGCAATTCCTCGTCGCATATTGTTGGAATTTTATAATGAAGAATCTGTCTTCCATCTTTTCATCAATTTTCCTACTGTTACGCTTCGTTGATCTTATTTGCTGATATTATCCACACTTGAACCGAGGTTTTGCTATCTAAATTCTACATATTTTCCTCAAATTTCTTTTGGAATTTACATTGAGAATTTCTCTGACAGAAATTATGTTCGATAGGACAGCATGTACACAGTACTTTCTTCATCGAATTCCATCAGATTTTGTTGTGTCTCTCTTAGTTTTTGAACTCTCTCCTTCTCATCTTCAAACCCTACCATCATCGCCCAAAAAACTACCAAAATTGCACCCTAAACTGATCTAAATCAGCCTCCAAAACCAACCCTAACCATAGCCTTCCACTCCACCAATCCATCTACCTTACCGGCCACCTTTTCTCTAAGAAAAAAAAAGAATTCTTCATGCCTTTAACCCAACAATAGAAGAAAGATCTCAACATCACAGATCTAGAGGCATATATCATGGCATCAGAAGAGGCTATTAATGCCAAGTTTAAAGCCTTTGAGAACCATATAGATGAGAATATTTGGTCCCTCTTTACCGAATTCAACATGGGCCGACCACCGAGCCCAAAGAAATCGTAGAAAGGAGAAACCTCAGATTGGAAAGATGATCCCCAAGAGTGAGGTTGCATCATCACTAATCCATGTAATCCACGCATGAGTGTAGACTTCCCTAGATGGAAAGAAGGAGCTCCAATCGGATGGATCTCGCGTGCGGAGTTCTATTTTCAGTTCTAACGAATCGTCGACGCTACCATGGTGGAGATTGTTGTCGTCCATCTTGATGAAGACACTATTCAGTGGTTCAATTGGTTCGAGCACACCCACGAAGGTCCCTCTTGGCGGTAATTCAAGGAGGGATTATTGAATTGCTTTGGACTGACCGACTATGAAAATATTGACAGACAATTGGCGAAGATTTGGCAAACCACTATAATACATGAGTACCAAACAAGGTTTGAGTGATTATCTAACCAAACTTGTGATTGGTCTGAAAAGTAACTCTTAGGAACTTTTATTGAGGGCTTAAAGCCAGAGATATGAGGAGAAGTAAAGGCGCGGCAACCGTACACTCTTATGACGGCTATCTCCTTCGCATAAATACAAGAGCAATGATTGAACCATGAAGCCTGAAGGATGAGGGTCACTTCCTGACCAGCAATGCAAAAGCCTTCAGTTCCCTGTACTGCCATCTAAGCCCCTGTACCAAAAAAATTGATAAGAGACAAACTTCGGGAGTGATCGGCTAAAGGATTATGTTGGCACTGCGATAAACCTTGGAGCTGCGAACATAGCTACAAAAAGGGATGACTTCTTATGATAGAATTAGTAGAGGAGGAGGACATTGAACCATCTGAAGAAAGCCTCGAACGTGAAGATGAGGTCACGAAGGAAGAGCCCCAATCGGTCGACTTTACGGTGCACGTGATGGCCGACTACTCCAACCCGCAAACGATGAAAGTTGGAGGACTTCTTAAATAGCAACCCATCACCTTCCTCATAGATATAGGCAACACAAATAACTTCCTCAATATCAAGGTTGCTGCACATATGGCCCTTTAAATTGAAGGTTGCAACAAGTTCAATGTAAAGGTCACCGACGGTCGGATCCTTAAGTGCGATCAATGGTGCCCACGGGTGAGATTGCTCCTACAAGACCAAGAGATTATAGCTGACTTCTTCCTCCTACCCATCGACAACTATGAAGCCGTGCTCGAAATCGAATGGCTCACAACATTATGTGACATATCCTAGAATTTCTCTAAGTTGATTATGAAGTTTTATTATAAAGGCAGACAGGTCATCTTACGAGGCAAGCGTGGGAGCCATATCTCCACCATTTCGACGCAGTAGATGGATAAGGTTTTGGATAAGACATATAGTGGGTTTTTGATGTATATCTAGCAGCCATCAGAGGAGAAGAACATGCAAATTTTAGATCCTAAGCTTGCCCTATTGCTGAATGAATTCGCCGACATTTTCGCGGAGCCGTATGGACTTCCCCCTACCCAGTAGCATGATCACCACATCCCTATACTTCTGGGCAAACCTCTAGTAAACTTAAGACCATACCCGCTATCCTCACTTGTAGAAGGATGAGATTGAGAACATTGTTAAAGAGATGCTCGATATTGGAGTAATTCGACCAAGTTGCAGCCCCTACTCCTTGCCGGTGTTGCTAGAGCGCAAGAAGGATGGTACGTGGCAGATGTGCATTGATTACTGGGCTTTGAACGCCATCACTGTCAAAGATAAATATCCTCTACCAGTAGTGGATGAGCTCTTAGATGAACTAAAAGGAGCCCGAGTCTTCACTAAATTGGATCTCTGTTCCGGGTACCACCAGACTCAGGTATGCACTGAAAATGTTTCGGAAACAGTGTTCCGCACACATAACGGCTACTACGAATTTTTGGTAATGTCCTTCGGACTCATGAATGCTGCTTCTACTTTTTAAAGCTTAATGAATGACATTTTTCAAAGATTTCTATGCAAGTTTGTACTGGTGTTTTATGATGACATCCTCATTTATAGCCTTACGCTTGATATGCATTTTCAACACTTACGAATTCTTCTAACGATTCTTCGGGAGAATACCCTTTATGTTAAATAATCAAGGTGCAACTTCTTACAACATAAAGTAGAGTACCTCGGGCACATTATATTGGAGGACAGAGTGGTGGTAGACCTGACAAAGATCGAAGCAATGCAAGGATGGCCGAGACCTATGAACGTAAAATCATTGTGCAGCTTCCTCGTACTCACGAGCTACTACCGAAAGTTTGTGAAAGATTATGGCAAAATCAGTGCCCCACTCACTTCCGTACTAAAGAAAGACTCCTCCCAGTGGTCGAAAAAAACTTCCATGACCTTCGAATAGCTCAAGGCAGCCATGACGAGGGCACCAGGCCTAGCGATTAAGACTAACGAATCTGAAGTTGGAATTGGAGCTGTCATAATGTAAGATGGCCTACCCCTTGCCTATATAACAAGGTCTTGTCTCCTTCCCACAATAAAATATCTATGTATGACAAGGAGATGCTTGCGATCGTGCACGTTATCACAAAGTGGAGACCCTATCTGATCGGACGACACTTTCAGATTAAGACTGACTACCGAAGTCTCAAATACTTCTTGGAGTATAAAATATCATCCCTGGAGCAATAAAGATGGGTAACAAAACTCCTTGGTTTTGATTATAAAATTATTTATTGAAAGGGGAAAGAGAATGTTGTTGAAAATGCTCTATCTCGGTTGCCGGAGCAAGCCAAAATTTCAACCATCTCCCTTCCTTCCACCGACTTCCTAGAGGGCATTAGGGAAGAATGGAAGAATGACTCAGAGACCCCATAAATCATAGAGAAATTGGAGAAGGATCCAGGTTTCATGGGCTACTACACTTGGGATTCAAAGGATCTACGCTACAAAGGCCGAATTGTGATTGTTCCTTCTTGCCCTTGCATCAAAATTATTTTGCATGAGATGTACTCTTCACCTTCAGTAGGGCACTCTGGATTTCTGAGAACATATATGAGGGTAAAGCAAAACTTCTTTTGGAGAGGCATAAAAAGATCTATTTGTGATTATGTATCTAAATGTGATATATGCCAACAGTAAAAGAGTGAAACAGTGGTAAGTCCGAGAAAGTTGCAGCCATTACCTATATTGGACTCGGCATGGACTGATATCTCCATGGACTTCATTGAAGGGCTACCATTATCACAAGGTAAAAGTATGATCTTTGTGGTGGCAGATCGTTTAACAAAATATGCTCATTTCTGTACTGTGAGACACTCTTATACTACTGTCGGTATTGCTCAATTCTTTATGAAAAATATTGTTAAACTGCATGAGATGCCAAGGTCAATTGTGAGCGATCGTGATAGGGTGTTTACAAGCAAATTTAGGACTGAATTCTTTTAATTACAGGGCATCCAACTAAAGATGAGCACAACCTATCATCCATAAATGGACGACCAAACAAAAGTGGTGAACAGATGCCTCAAGACTTATCTATGGTGCTTCACCAATGATCGACCAAAAAGAGTGGACAAAGTGGCTTCCTTGGGTCAATTGGTGGTACAACACAACTTATCACTCATCAACCAAATGTACCCCCTATGAAGCATTGTATGGCCGATCGCCCCCTGTAATACCTAAATATATAATTGGTGCGGCCAAAGTAGATTGGGTCGACCAAGACTTAATTGACAGGGACAAGCTTCTACAGCTGCTGAAGGATAACTTAACTGCTGCCCAAGCCCGCATGAAGCAACAAGCCGACACTCATCGAAGCGAGCAAGAATTTTTAATAGGAGATTGGGTCTACCTTCGCCTATAACCATACAGATTCTATGGTTGAAGCCCATAGATAAGTCTACAATAAGATCTTGGAGCATATTGGGGTCGTGGCATATAGATTGAAGCTACCAAAAGATGCTAAGATCCATCTCGTCTTTCATGTATCTTGCTTGAAGCCCAAACTAGGAGAGCATGAGTCGACCCATACCAAGTTGTCGAGCACTACAAATAATGGCGAGATTCAAGCTCAACCATAAGCCATACTTGATCAGAAGATTGTGATACGTTGGTAACACCCCTCAACTGAAGTACTAGTGCAATGGAACAACTTACCACCTGAAGATGCCTTGCGAGAGTCTTATGAGAAGCTAAAGACCCGGTTCCCAGAGTTTATGGATCCTCAGCCTTGAGGAAAAAGTTGATTAAAAAAGGGTGAGCTTGATAGGACTCCAACAGGGTTGAGTCCTAATTACCCTAAGAGTAATCAATAAGAACCCTGTGAGATTGTAATAAAAACCTCACAAGTCACTTCTATCCTATAAAAAAGAGTGGCTAGGGTTTATTTTGGGCCATAAGGCTGATTGGTCATAGCCCCCTTCACTAGGCTAGTTAGTTAGGGTTTCTAGCAGTAGTAGGAGGCCATGGCGCCTACATAGTCGTTGTTTATCCCTATTAAGGGAAGGGCGGCTATAGGAGGGGCAAGAGGGTAATTTTACTTAGGTAGCATCTGCTAGTTACAGGTGCCCTGTAAGCCAATCACGTGAGTGATGGCACATGTGACACGTTGTGTGATCTTTTTGCTTATGATTAATATTGGCATATTTTCACATTATATTATTTGTTACATATATATTGTGATGTCGTTGGTTCTATACAATGAGAATCGGATCGTGATGAGATCACGATAATGAGATCGATTCACCTTTAAACATAGATCCTAAATAATCCCAGTCATAGGTTACTCAAGAGGGACATTGAGATAACCAGATAGATTGGTGTACTATATACCCGTCCATATGATGGAGGCGGCTCGTCTCATAGCCATTTGTGTGGAGCCACTAAAGATATAGTACAGGTGCTCATTAGAGAATGAGTTCACTGATTGATCCACTTATGGAATGCTGTATGGTTAATGATACCTAATGTCAGACACGGATTCCATAGTCTCAGTTATGTATCTGGTCCTTAGACTTGAGACACCAAGGATACCTTGTATGAGTACTCCTTTCTTTGATGCCAAACTTACAGGTTTGGAAAGTTCCAGATCTGGTACAACTGGTTTATCGGGATTGGTAGCCAACCTTACGAAGGTAATTAAGTGTCAATAGAGGATCATCCACTCTCGGTATCATGAGAGGAATATCTCATATGTGCTTGCTCAAACAAATCCCTAGCCATGGTCATTCCGATTGAGAGAGAAGTTCTCTGGTAGAATACGAATAGAGCAAGACAAACTGATTCCGTATGTGACCTGACAGTACCGTATCCAATATACGATCTCTGGGATATTATTTAGATGAGGGATCATAGATTCATGGTAATTGTGGACAGACAAGTCCGATGGATTTGATCCCCCTTGTACCGTCTGGGGACTATGGCGTAGTGGCCTAGTACGTCCATAGTCGATGAGTCGAGTGAATTATTATGGGAATAATAATTCACTATATTAGAAGGAGTTCTAATGGGAGTGACTCACGGCCAGCACAGTATTGGGCCTGGAGGGTCACACACATATGGTGGATGCTTCAGCTAATAGAGGATTGGATGAAGATCAAATTAGCTCCTATTCTCATTAGATGAGACCCTATATTGATGGGCTCCTTGATTAAGGCCCAATAGGCCTAAGGAGATTATTGGATGGAGATCCAATAATGCAAGGTTAGTGGGTTATAGGATAGAGATCCAATACCCACTAAGGAAGGAGCCCTAGGGTTTTGGTGGCTCTCTATAAATAGGAGGGGAGACTCTTGGTTGATAGGCTGCAGCTTTAGCCACAAACTCCTATTCTCCTCCCTCCCCTGAGCAAGAGTTGCAAGATTATATTGGAGGAGTTTCGCTGTAGAGATCCATTATGTGGATACCGCTAGAGAGGAGGACGCTTGACCTCCTTCATCTTCTCCATCTAGATCTGGAATACAGGGATATACGATCTCCCTAGGTAAAATCAAACTCTCACACATCGTGATTTTTCGGTTTTTATGATTTTTCTCGCGACCCCAATCTTTTGCACGACGATTTGATCTGTGTGGAAAACTGAATTTTGTTTTGGTTTTCACTGCGCATGTGATGCACCCGCTGAGGTTTCCCAATGCATACCTTAGATCCATTTGACTATGAGACATATGCAACTTGCGAGCCTTGTCTTCATGGAAAGATGACCAACTCTCCTTTTAGAGGAACTGGAGAGAGAGTCACCGAGTTATTAGAACTCATACATAGTGATGCATGTGGTCCCATGTCGACTCAGGCTATAGGTGGTTACTTATACTTCATTACATTCACTGATGATTTCTCTAGGTATGGACACGTGTACTTAATGAAGTACAAATATGAGACCTTCGAGAAATTCAGGGAATATAAGAATGAGGTAGAGAACCAAATTGGAAAAAGTATTAAGACTCTTCAATCAGATCAAGGAGGAGAGTACTTGAGTACGGAGTTCACCCATTTCCTCAGGGACAATGGGATTCTATCCCAGTGGACACCTCCTTATACACCTCAGCTCAATGGTGTATCAGAAATGAGAAATCGCATGCTGTTAGACATGGTGCAATCCATGATGAGTTTCGCTCCTACCCGTCTAATTCTGGGGGTACGCCCTAGAGACCGCAGCTTACCTTCTGAACAGAGTTCCATCAAAGTCGGTAGTGTCTACTCCATATGAGATATGGAAAGGAAATAAGTCTGATCTTAAGATTGTTAAGATTTGGGGTTGTCCTGCCCATGTTAGAAGACACAATCCCGATAAGTTATAATGGTGCGCATTCGTCGGATACCCAAACGAAACTTGTGGGTATTATTTCTATCATCCCGAGGACCGAAAGGTCTTTGTTGTCAAGAGAGCTGTGTTTCTTGAGAAGGAACATATTCTTGGTGGAAACAGTGGGAGTTGGAACATAAAGGAACACATTCTTGAGAAGGAGCATTCCTCAATGGCAACCATGAGGAAGAGGTGTATATGATACAACCAGAGGGATTCGTATCCAAAGAGAGTCCAGATAAAGTGTGTAGGTTGCTTAGATCCATTTATGGATTGAAGCAAGCTTCTCGAAGTTGGAACATAAGATTTGATGAGGTGATCAGATCTTATGACTTCGTTAAGAACGAAGATGAGCCTTGTGTGTACAAACAGGAAGGTAAGTGGAAGCGCTATCACCTTCTTGGTGTTATATGTGGATGACATCCTAATCATTGGGAATGATGTAGGAATGTTCTCCACAATAACGGCTTGGCTATCTAGAAACTTCTCCATGAAAGACTTAGGGGAAGCATCCTATATTTTGGGGATCTGGATCTATAGAGATAGATCCAAAAAGATGCTTGGCTTATCCCAGTCTAGGTACATAGACTCCATTGTCAAAAGGTTTGGCATGAAAATTTTCAAGAGACGTCTCATACCGATGAGACATAGAATATCACTTTCTAGGAGTATGTCCCGAAAGACTCTTGAAGAAAGGGCATACATGAATAAGGTACCTTATGCCCCAGTGATAGGGTCTATCATGTATATGATGCTATGTACTAGGCCTGATATAGCACATGCTCTGAGTGTCACGAGCAAGTATCAGGTAAATCCAGGTTTAGAACCCTAGAAGGTAGTAAAGTGTATCCTTAAGTACTTGAGAATGACTAAGGATCTTTTACTGGTATATGGAGGAGGTAGCCTCCAGGTTGAGGGCTATACGGATTCGAGTTTTCAGTCCAACATTGATGATAGCAAGTCAAATTCAGTGTATGTTTTCACCCTGAATGGAGGAGTAGTAAACTGGAAGAGTTCCAAGCAAGATATTACTGCTAACTCGACCACAGAGGCAGAATACATTATTGTAGTAGAAGCAACAAGACGAAGGGGTGTGGATGAAGAAGTTCATCAAGGATTTGGGAGTCATACCAAGCAGCGTGGAGATGACTCCCATATATTGTGAGCGATAGGGCGATAACTCTAACAAAGGAACTCAGGTCTCAATAGAATTGTTATGAGGAGGGTTTATATGATTAGAGCGATCATGACCCAAAAAGATATAGCAATGGAAATAGTTCCATCCGAAGATAACATTGCAAATCCACTAATGAAGCCACTAGCACAGATTATATTTGAGCATCACAAGGGTCTGATGGAGATCAGACACATAGGTGATTATCTTTTGGCCAAGTGGGAGACTGCTGGTTACAGGTGCCCTGCAAGCCAATCACGTGAGTGATGGCACGTGTGATACGATGTGTGATCTTTTTGCTTATGATTAATATTGGCATATTCTCATATTATATTATTTGTTACATATATATTATGATGTCATTGGTTCTGTGCAATGAGAATCGGATCGTGATGAGATCACGATAATGAGATCGATTCACCTTTAAACACATATCCTAAATAATCTCAGTCATAGGTTACTCAAGAGCGATATTGAGAAAATCGGATAGATCGGTGTACTATATACCCGTCCATATGATGGAGGCAGCTGGTCTCATAGCCACTTGTGTTGAGACACTAAGGATATAGTACAGGTGCTTATTAGCGAATGAGTTCACTAATTGATCCGATTATGGAATGTTGTATGGTTAATGATACCTAATGTCAAACAGCGATTCCATAGTCCCAGTTGTGTATCTAGTCCTTAGACTTAAGACACCAAGGATGCCTTGTATGAGTACTCCTTTCTTTGACGCCAGACTTACAGGTTTGGCAAGTTTTAGATATGGTACAATTGGTTATTGGGATTGGTAGCCAACCTTACGAAGGCAATTGAGTGTCAATAGAGGATCATCCACTCTCGGTATCACGAGAGAAATATCCCATATATGCTTGCTCAGACAAATCCCTAGCTAGGGTCATTCAGATTGAGAGAGGAGTTCTCCGGTAGAATCCGAATAGAGCAAGACAAACTGATTCCGTATGTGACCTGACAGTACCATGTCCAATATACGGTCTCTGGGATATTATTTGGATGAGGGATCATAGATATATGGTAACTATGGACAGACAGGTCCGATGGATTTGATCCCCCCTATATCGTCTGGGGACTATGGCGTAGTGGCCTAGTACGTCCATAGTCGATGAGTCAAGTGAATTATTATGGGAATAATAATTCACTATATCGGAAGGAGTTCTGATGGGAGTGACTCACGGCCAGCTCGATATCGGGCCTAGAGGGTCACACATATATGGTGGATGCTTCAGCGAATAAAGGATTGGATGAAGATCCAATTAGCCCCTATTCTCATATCTATCCAATTATAAGCCTAAGGAGATTATTGGATAGAGATCCAATAATACAAGGTTAGTGGGTTATGAGATGGAGATCCAATACCCACTAAGGAAGGAGCCTTAGGGTTTTGGTGGCTCTCTATAAATAGGAGGGGAGACTCATGGTTGATAGGCTACAGCTTTAGCCACCACCTCCTATTCTTCTCCCTCCCCTGAGCAAGAGTTGCAAGATCAGATTGAAAGAGTTTCGCTGTAGAGATCCATCATGTGGATACCGCTAAAGAGGAGGACGCTTGACCTCCTTCATCTTCTCCATCTGGATCTGGAATACAGGGATATACGATCTCCCTAGGTAAAATCAATCTCTCACATATCACGATTTTTTTATTTTTGTAGTTATTCTCGCAACCCCAATCTTTTACATGACGATTTGATCTGCGTGAGAAACTGATTTTTGTTTTGATTTTCGCTGCGCATGTGATGCACCTGCTGAGGTTTCCCAACAGCATCTCCTCTTGGGCTAGGTTTTTAATCCCTATAAATACTTGTAGCCTCCTCCTCTTTGAATAAGTAAGCCTCTTTGAATAAGTAAGAATACATATATTTCAGCCTTGTGGCCGACCCTAAGAAGGGGGAACCCCTATAGTGTTCAAAGGGTTGATCCCCCTAAAAGATCAAATACTTATAGAGCTCCTTTAGGGTTATATCATGATCCAGATCTATAAAGATAGATCTAAGAAGATGCTTGACTTGTCCCAGTCTAGGTACATAGACTTTATTGTCAAAAGGTTTGACATGAAAAATTTCAAGAGAAGTCTCACACTGATGAGACATGAAATATCATTTTCTAGGAGTATATCCCTAAAGACTCCTAAAGAAAGGGCAAACATAGATAGGATACCCTATGCCTCAGCGATAGGGACTATCATGTATGTAATGCTATGTACTAGGCCTGATATAGTGCATGCTCCGAGTGTCACGAGCAAATATTTTGCATATATAGGTTTAGAACACTGGAAGGCAGTAAAGTGTTTCCTTAAGTACTTAAGAAGGACTAAGGATCTTTTACTCGTATATGAAGGAGGTAGCCTCCGGATTAAGGGCTACATAGACTCAAGTTTCTAGTATAACATTGATGATAACAACTCATACTCAGGGTATATCTTCACCCTGAATGGAGGAGCAGTAAGATGAAAGAGTTTCAAGAAAGATATTATTGTTGACTTAACCAAGAGGCAGAATACATTACTACAGTAGAGGCAGCAAATAAAGAGTTATTGATGAAAAAGTTCATTAGAGATTTGGTAGTCATACTAAGCAGCATGGAGTCAATTCCCATATATTATGACAACAACGAGTAACCTATAGCCTGAGTCGACATAGGACCACATACATCACTATATATGAGTTTTAATAACTCGGTGGTTGTCTCTCTAGTAGCACTAAAAGGAGAGTTAGTCAACTTTCTACGAAGGCAAGGTTCGTAAGTTGCATATGACTCATAGTCTAATTGATCTAAGTATTTATTTTTTAACAACTTTTGAATTCTTCCCTCATGGATATAACATATCCTACAATGTCACAGGTAAGCCTCATTCACCTCATCTTGTTTCCTCTTGAACGTGTTTACATTCATGATATGTGGCGAAGTATCAAATACGTATAAGCCATTAATCAAGGTCCCTCTTGTGATGATCTCATCATCCAAAATTAATGAACAACTATAGCTCTTAGAAACTAATTTATATCCACTAACTCTCAAACAAGAAATGAAAATAATATTTTTAATAATAGAGTGATAGAACCCCAGAAGGAGCCCTATAGATTTTGATCTCTGAGGGGGATCAACCCTTAGAACGCTATAGGGGTTAAAGAGAGGGGGTGACTACATCATTATATAGGGTTCTAAACCCTAGCCCATGGGATGTTTGCTTAAGTAAAATTATCCTTTTGCTCCTTCTATAGCTGACCTGCCTTAGTGGGAACAATGGGCGGCTAGGTTGGCTCTATAGTCGACCTGAGCAGGGGGAAACCCAGGCCGACTAGCCTAGTAAAGGGGGCGGCGACCACTAAGCCCTAAGGCCCCAATCTAAACCCTAGCCACACTTCTTTATAGGATAGAAGTGGCTTAAGTGGGATGTTATTATAATCTCACAGGGTTTTATTGATTACTTCTAGGGTGATTAGGACTCAATCTTGCTGGAGTCCTATCAAGCCCGCCCTCTTATATCAGTCTTGCCCTCAAGGCTAAGGGCCCATAAACTTTACGAACCAAGTCTTCAGCTCCTTGTAAGACTCCCACGTTGCATCTTCGGATGGTAGATTGTTCCACTTTACGAGTACTTCAGTTAAGGGACGTCGGCAGCATATCACAATCCTCCGATCAAGTATAGCTTTAGGTTGAGCTTCAATTTCTCCATTAATTGTAGTGTTCAGTAGCTACGTTTATGCTAACTCGCGTTCTCCCAATTTCATCTTTAGCAAGGATACGTAAAAGACGGGATGGATCTTAGTGTCATCTGGAAGCTTTAATTTGTATGCCACGGCCCTAATACGCTCCAAAATCTGATATGTCCATTGAATCATGGAGATAGCTTCATCAACGCTCTGGTATTGAATGACAGCTGTTTATATGGTTGTAGGCGAAGGTAGACCCAATTTCCTACTAAAAATTCTCGCTCGCTCCAGTGAGTGTTTGCTTGTTGCTTTATGCGGGCTTGAGAGGCAGTTAGGTTGTCTTTCAGCAACTGCAGAAGCTTGTCTCTATCAATTAAGTTTTGGTCGACTTGATCTACTTTGGTCGTACCAATTATATATTTCGGTATTACAAGGGGCGGTCGACCATACAATGCCTTAAAAGGGGTACATTTAGTTGATGAATGATAAGTTATGTTGTACCACCATTCGACTCAAGAAAGCCACCTTGTCTACTCTTTGGGCCGGTCACTAGTGAAGCACCGTAAGTAAGTCTCGAGGCATCTGTTCACCACTTCTGTTTGGTCGTCCATCTGTGGATAATAGACTGTGCTCATCTTCAATTGGGTGCCTTGTAGTTATAAGAGCTTGATCCAGAATTTACTTGAAAACACCTTGTCATGGTCGCTCACAATTGACCTTGGCATCCCATGCAGTTTTATAATATTTTTCACAAAAAGTTGGCCAATACTGGCAGTGGTATAAGGATGTCTCACAACACAGAAATGAGCATATTTAGTTAAATGATCTACCTCCATAAAAATCATGCTTTTACCTTGAGATGGTGGTAGTCCTTCGATGAAATCCATGGAGATATCCATCCATGCTGAGTCCGGTATAGGTAGTGGTTGTAGTTTTCCCAGATTTCCCACTGTTTTACCCTTCTGCTACTGGCATACATCACACTTGGATACATAATCATAAATCAATTTTTTCATGCCCTTCCAAAAAAAAGTTTTGCTTCACCCTTTTGTATATTCTCAGAAATCCAGAGTGCCCTACTGAAGGTGAAGAGTGCATCTCATGCAAAATAATCTGGATGCAAGGGGAATAAGGAACAATCACAATTTGGCTTTTGTAGCATAGGTCCTTCGAATCCCAAGTGTAGTGGCCCATGGAACTCGGATCTTTCTCCAATTTTTCTATGATGTCTCGGGCCTCTAAGTCATTCTTCCATTCCTCCCTAATGTCTTTGAGGAAGTCGATGGAGGGAATGGAGATGGCTAAAATTTTGGCTTGTCCTAGTAGTCGTGATAGAGCACCTGCAACAATATTCTCTTTCTCTTTTCGATAAATAATTTCATAATCAAAGCCAAGAAGTTTAGTTACCCATCATTGCTGCTCCAGGGAAGATATTTTCTGCTCCAAAAAATATTGAAGACTTCGGTGGTCAGTCTTATTCTGGAAGCGTTGGTCAACCAGGTAGGTTCTCTAGTTCATGATGGCGTATACGATGGCAAGCATTTCTTTATCATACACAGACATTTTAAGATTATAGAGAGATACAGCCTTACTGATGTAGGCAAGGGGTCAACCATCTTGCATTAGAATAGCCCCAATTCTAACTCCGGACGTGTCGGCTTCAATCATGAAGGTACGATTGAAATTGGGTAATGCTAGGACCAGCGTCGTCATGGCTGCCTTGAGTCGTTTAAAGGCTGTGAAGGCTTTATCCGACCACAAGAAGGAGTCTTTCTTCAGTAGGGATGTGAGTGGAGCACTGATCTTACCATAATCTTTCACGAATTTTTGGTAGTAGCCCGTGAGTCCAAGGAAGCCGCGTAGCGATTTTATGTTCGTAGGTCTCGGCCATCCTTGCATTGCCTCGATCTTTGTTGGGTCTACTACCACACCATCCTCTAATATAATATGCCCTAGAGACTCCACTTTATGCTGTAAAAATTTGCACTTTGATTGTTTAACATAAAGGGTGTTCTCCCGAAGAATCGTTAGAACAATTCGTAAGTACTGAAAATGCATATCAAGTGTAGGGCTATAAATGAGGATATCATCAAAAAATACCAATACGAACTTGTGTAGAAACCTCTGAAAAATATTGTTCATCAAGCTTCGAAAAGTAGAAGGAGCATTCATAAGTCTAAAAGGCATTACCAAAAACTCGTAGTGGTCGTTATGTGTACGAAATGCAATTTCTGGAACATCTTCAGTGCATACCCGAATCTGATGATAACCGGAACAGAGATCCAATTTAGTGAAGACTCAGGCTCCCTTTAGTTCATCCTAGAGCTCATCTACGACTAGTATAAGATATTTGTCTTTGACGGTGATAGCGTTCAAAGCCCGATAACCAATGCACATCCTCCATGTACCATCCTTCTTGCGTACTAGCAACACCGACGAGGAGTAAGGGCTGCAGCTTGGTCGAATTACTCCGGTGTTGAGCATCTCCTTGACGATATTTTTAATCTCTTCCTTCTGCAGGTGAGGATAGTAGTACAGTCTCAAATTTGCTGTAGGTTTGCCCAGTAAAATAGGTATGCGATGGTCATACAGCCGGTTGGGGGAAGCCCACGCGGCTCCATGAAAACATCCGTGAATTCGTCCAGCAAGAAGGCAAGCTTAAGATCTGAATTATACTTTTTCCTCCTTTGATGGCTATTAGATATACATAAAAAATCCACCATCTGTTTTGTGTAGCACCTTCTCCATTCGCTGTGTCGAAACGGTGGAAATATGGCTCCAGCGCTTGCCTCGCAATGTGATCTGTCTCCCTTTACAATAAAACTTCATGATTAATTTAGAGAAATTCCAAGAGATTCTCCTAATGTTGTGAGCCATTCAATCCCAAGCATGGCTTCATAATCATCGATGGGTAGGAGGAAGAAATCGGCTACCACTTCTTAGTCTTATAGGAGCAATTTTACCCGCGGGCACCATTGGTCTCAAATGAGGATTCAACCATCGGCGACATTTATGTCGAACTTGTTGCAACCTTCAATTTGAAGCGCCATATGTGCAGCGACCTTGCTGTTGAGGAAGTTATTTGTGTTGCCCATATCGATGAGAACGGTGATCGATTGCTGTTTAAGAAGTCCTCCAACTTTCATCGTCTACAGGTTGTAGTAGCCGACCAGCGCGTGCACTGCGTAGTCTACCGGTTAGGGCTCTTCCACCATGGCTTCATCTTTAGGTTCGAGGCTTCTTCAGATGGTTCACTATCCTTATCCTCTATTGGTTCAATTATGAGGAGTCGGCCCTTTTTGCAGCGATGTTCTCGGCTCTACGGTTCATCATAGTGCCAACACAACCCCTTGGTCGATCATTCATGAAGCTCGTCTCTTGTTAATTTTTTTGGTGCGGGGGCTTGAATGGCAGTAGAGGGGGCTGAAGGCTTCGGCGTAGCTGGTCGGGGAGCGACCCTTGTCCTTCGTACTTCATGGTTCAATCGTTCTTCCTGGATTCTCGCGAAGGAGATCGCCACCATAAGAGTGTACGGTTGTCGCGTCTTTACTTCTCCTTGAATCTCTGGCTTTAGGCCCTCAATTAAAGTCCATAAAAGTTGCTTTTTAGATTAATCCATAGTTTGGTTAGATAAACGTTCAAATCTTGTATGGTATTCGTGTATTGTCGAGGTTTGCCGAATCTTCGCCAATTGTCCGTCGATGTTATCAAAATCGGTTGGTCTGAAGCGATTAAGTAGTCCTTCCTTGAATCGCTGTCAAGAGAGACCTCCATGGGTGCGCTCATACCAATTAAACCATTGAATAGTATCTCCCTCGAGATGGATGACAGCAATCTCTACCCTTGTAGCATCAGTGGTTCGGTAGAGTCAAAAATAGTGTTCCGCGCACGCGATCCATCCGATCGGGTCTCCTTCTTCCCATCTAGGGAAGTCAACCTTCATGCATGAAGTGTTTGGATCAGGAATGATGTGGCCATGCTCTTGAGGATAGTCTCGCCGATCTGAAGTTTCTCCTTGCTGTGATTTCTTCAAGCTAGATGGTCGGCCCATGTCGAATTCGGCGAAAAGGGATCGCATCTTCTCCTCCGTGCAGCTTTCAAAGGCTTTGAACTTGGCATTGATGGCCTCCTCTGATATCATGGTGGAGGCCTCTAGATATATAATATTGAGATCCTTTTTTTATTATCGGGTTAGTAGCATGAGAATTTTTGGAGAAGAGGTGCCTGGTTGGATGGGTGGATCGGGTAGATGGAAGTAGGCTACGATTTAGGGCTGATTTGGGTGGCTGTTTGGGATCAGTTTAGGGTGCAGTTTGGAAGGCCTTTTGGTGAGGATGTTAGGGTTTGTAGATGATAGAAAGAGAGTCTGAAAACCCATAAAAGACAACACTCAAATTTGATAGAATTCGACAAAGAAAGGTGCTGTGATATGCTATCCTGCCGAGTAGATTTTACGTCAAAGAAACCATGAATTCTCGAAGTAAATTCTTGAGGAAAATTTGATGAAATTACATAGAAACCCTCGGTTCAGATGTAGTCAATATCAGTAAAATATTTGACAAAATTTTGATAGAGTAATAGTAGGAAAATAGGTAAAAGACCGAAGGCAGATCCTTCATCATAAAATTTCAACATTGCATGATAACAAATTAAGGCACAATAAAACTGGTTCTAGAAGGAATTTTTTCTAGAGATCAATCTTAGATGGAAGCTAAGATGATCTATGAAATTGTGTAAAAATTTTGGCCAAAAAGGAGAATCGATAAATCAGTTTCAAGAGGCAAATATGCGGTTGAAAATTTCTGCAGCGTTTCGCCTTCGCAACAACGATAACGTTTGCGATGGTCAAAATTTGCAATGGATAAAATATAGAAAATCTCTTCAACATGTAAGCTAATAGATTTTGCAATATTAAATAGGCATGGGTGACGAAAATATACTAGATCTCCAGATTAAACACAGAGAGCAGCGGCAGACTGATTTGATCTGCGGTTGGGGTGGAAGGTGGAGGTGCGTGTCACAGCGATTGTAAGAATTGCTTGGGAATGTGGGGCAACTGAGATGGCTACAGGGATAGTAGGAACGCTGATACCAAAAGATAGAACTTTAGAAGGAGCCCTATAGGTTTTGATCTCTGAGGGGATCAACCCTTGGGACGCTATAGGGGTTCATCCCTCATAGAACTCGGCACAAGGCTAAATAAAATATTAATCTTGCTTAATAAAAGAGAGAGGTTGGCTACATCATTATATAGGATTCTAAACCCAAGCCCATTGGGTGCTTACCTAAGTAAAATTATCCTTTTACCCCTTCTATAGTCGACTTGCCTTAGTAGAAACAGGGGGCAGCTAGGTTGGCTCTATCGTCGACCTAAGCAGGGGGAAACCCTGGCCGACTAGCCCAGTAAAAGGGGCGGTAGCCACTAACCCCTAAGGCCCCAATCTAAACCCTAGCCACACTTCTTTATAGGATAGAAGTGGCCTAGGAGAGGTTTTATTATAATCTCACAAGGTTTTATTGATTACTTCTAAAGTGATTAGGATCTAACCCTGCTGGAGTCCTATCATAGAGGGAACATAATATCATACATCCAATGCAATAGTAGTTCCACTAAGTAGACGTAGGGTGATCTCGCCAATGGCAACTACAACAACTCTTGCTCCATTGCCCATCTTGAGGTCAATCATGGCTCTCACTAGTCTCCTAGGTCATGCCAGAACCTGCAACGAATTACAGATTTGATAAGCACTCCTGGGATCCAATACCCATGTGTTATCATGAAAATCTGACAAATGGAGAATGATCACGAATGTGCCTAAAGCTTCTTCAAGCTTCTGCTTCACATTTTCTATAAGGTAGCCCTTGCAATTCCTCTTCTAGTACCTATTTTTACCACAGTAGAAGCACTATCCTTTGTCCTTTGTTAGGTCTTTCTTAGCAACCTCTGTCTTTCCTGATCTTTTCTTACCCTTGCCCTTCTTAAGGTTCTTATGAGCCTTCATTTTCTTCTTGGTCTCACGAATATAGAGAACTAGCTTCTCTTTCTTGATGGCACTCTCAGCCTCCCTCAACATATTGAGGAGCTCAGGAAGAGTCTCCTCAAACTTGCTCATATTGGAGTTCATGATGAAGTGCGAAAAAGAATCTGATAGGGTCTTAAGTATAACATCAACACATAGGTTATCCTCTAGGATTATTTCTAGACCTGTGAGTTTTTCGATCCACTTTATGATAAGAACCCTAAGGTTTCTATCGATGATAAATGATTGCTGTAGGGGCGATGGTGGAGTGGATAAATAGTAAGATGCCAAGAACGCCACTCTGATACTAGATGATAGAGACCCTTAGGGTTCTATCATAGACGGAGATAGAAAATGAGGGATAAATGATCACTTCAAAGGGATCGAGCCTCCTTGACCTCTATAGGGGATCGAGCCTCCTTGATCTCTATAAAGGATCGACCCTCCTAGGGTTTTGGCCTATTGGTTAAAATATATTTTTTTATTGATTATTTAAAATAAAATAGTTACACCCTTATTTATAGAGACTCTTAACTAATCCCTAACTGAATTTGGACTCCTAAAATAGACTCCTACTTGGACTCCTAATCAAATAAACTCTAACTCATACTATCACTCTTAATCAAATAGACTGTAACTCCTACTAGGACTCCTAATTGACTTGACTGGACTGACCATCATGACTCAATAAAAAATATGACTCAATAGATGAGGACCTAACCCTGTTAGGGTCCTATCACTCTATCATCTTCATGATATGGTTCTGAATCGATGTCCCTTCTGTCATCCTTGCTCAGAAGAGACTCTTGGATATCTCATATCTTTGAGTTCTTCCCTATTCCTCAAACAGTTGGCAGATGAAGAAGGATGGAATTGGCATCCATGCTCTCATGTTGCCTTTGTAACTCGGGAGTCATGGAGTTCAACATATAGTATTTTGCCAAAGTGAAATCATCTATATACTTCACATAGCGAGCGATCTCATCCTTGTCTTTTCCTCCAACGTGGGCATAATCATATCAAGGACGTACATGATTTTCTCCATCGTGAGAATAATTATCAAATTATGGAGCCAAACTGTGAAGTTTGGACTAGTGAGATGGTTGGCATCAAGTATGTCACGTAGGGATTACAAGCGACATGTTTCTAACAAATAAGATATAGCATAATTAAACATGAAGATTTTGCAGGAAAAAAACTAATTTAGATATGGACTTCTATCTTAATGTACTCTCGCTATTTTCTGAGCAAATCATGCGACACCCTCAACATGTAAAACGGAAGTCTCCGGTAGACTTCTAATGGGGATCAAATATAATTGGTGTCTTAGTGCAACCTTGAGGAACTCGACCAATTGAACTAAGCCCTAAAAGGTAGGCAACTCTTGCCAATCACGACTCCTTGTGATTCCTATCATGTTAGGCATTTTAATCATCATGATCTTGATTGCTTGACCAACCATGAAGTTCAGTTAAGTCATCACTAATGTTACAAGATGAGTCTGATTTGATGATATGCCCTCAAGTGACTCAACCAAGCATACCACGTCATTAGGTCATCGGTGATGTCTCTATGTCATAGGCAAGATCGCGATCACGTAGATAGGTGAGTCTCGAAGGACTCGACCAATTCAACCTATATCATGATTCAATTTCGATAGAACCCGAAGGTTTCTATCGGGGATAATTGACCTCTATAGGGGATTGGTCCTCCTCGATCTCTATACGGGATCGACGCTCCTAGGTTTCAGCTCTAAGAGCTAAAGAAAAGTGGCTGAAATTTTATTGATGAAGAAAGAAGAGTGATAGAACCCCAGAAGGAGCTCTATAGATTTTGATCTCTGAGGGGGATCAACCTTTGGAACGCTATAGGGGTTCCTCCCTCCTAGAACTTGGCACAAGGGTAAATAAAAACTTGATCTTACTTGATGAAAAGAGGTGGAGGCTACAAGCTTACATAGGGCTCAAAACCCTAGCCCTAGGGGGGTGCTTCCTAAGTGAATTCTTCCTTTTGCCCCTCCTATAGCTGTCATGCCTAAATAAAGGGGCGGGTAGCCTAAGTGGCTGCACAAGCCACGCTCCTCTGCTAAAAAAACTAGCCGATGCTAGGAAGCCCTAAGGCCCCAAAATAAACCCTAGCCACACCTCTTTATAGGATAAAAGTGACTAGGTAGGGTTTTATTATAATCTCACAAGGTTCTTATTAATTACATCTAGGTGATTAGGACTCAACCCTATTGGAGTCCTATCAAGCTCGCCCTCTTTGAATCAGTCTATCCTCATAGCTGAGGATCCATAAACTCAGGGAACCAAGTCTTCAGCTCCTCATATGATTCTCATGCTATCATCAATTGAACTTTGGCCTCCTCATCAGCTTGGGTATCAATTGGAAGTATTTGGCCTGAGTCATCTTTTTTTAATTTCTATTTGAGGTGGGATACCCAGAGGATCAACTGAAATCTTGATATGGTGCGCAAATCTGATCTCCAAGTTAGTGCTCCAATGTGATTCCCAATTTTACAAGGCTCAAAGAAATAGGGAGACCACTTCCTTAAGGATCGAGTTTTCTGTTAATTGGGCTGGAGGTGTAGGAAAACTTGATCTTCAATTTTTCGTCCATTCTGTAGTTTATCGGAGGCCATTTCTTCTTTGCATGTGCCATCATATGGTTAGTCTTTAGTAATAATAGCCAATCTTTCTTTTGGAATAGTGATTGCCCTCTGGTATGGTTTAAGATGATAAGAGCCCAATCTGGTGTGAGCATGAATTGTAATTCTTTTAGGCTTACTCCTCTTTCGTGCCATAGACCTATATCCAATCAAAATTTAAATTTAGTAGTAATGAATATCCCCTTTACAAATCTCGTGTAGAGGCTGGGGGAAGCCTTAGTGTGAATTAGGGTCGACCATCTTGCATAAGGGTGATGTCAATCTCAACTCTGGATGTATCTGCTCCAATCATAAACATTTAGCCATGACTTGGTGGGGACAACATCGTGGTCGTAAGGGCTATAGTTCCACTCAGCCAAGGTGGTGCATCTTTCTTCACAGTGAGATGGATGATGTTTTGTTGAGATATACGAATATTCCTTCTCTTATTCTGATTTTGCCACTGGAGGGCTCAATTTTTTTATGATCTTGAGTCGTAGATCGAAGGTTTTTTAGCATCATGGTCTGATCCTTGGGGAAGTCGTGGAAGTCACCGGAGATCTGGAAGTGCTGCATTAGCAACCATAGTAGTTCTGCGGGATGTAACACTTTAGAAGTAGCTTATCTCCGGGGAAAATGATGTAGGGATGTGCCATAGCAAAAAATAAGCACGATCGAACAATCTGTGTCTCTGTCATCTCTTGGGCGACCATTTTATCTTTGATCTTCTGAGGTTGTAGGAAGCAATCTGTGTTGGGCAGATGGCCCAGATTCAGCCTATAATGGGCTTTAGTGAAGCCCACAGCCCATAACCTCACTTATATTAACCTAAAACCTAGATTAGGTGGCTAGGGTTGAGATTAAGAGAGCAGCGGCGGCTGAAAACGTGGGTGAGAGAAATAAGACTGCAGATAGATAGTAGAGGCCAGAAAATAAGAGATCCAGGAAAGGGAAGAAGACAAGGGCAGGAAAAGACTATTCTCAATCATTCAAATCTCAAGTTAGATCAGTTTGCAGTGGATTCTTACTGTGATCTCTTGGGAAGTTTTTGGATATTGTGCTTAGGATTATAGTCCTTATATCCTTGTGATTCTCTTGTGGCTATTGCTTTATGCTTGGGCAAGAAGCCTTGAGATCTGTATATTCATTATTTTGATAGTGGATTTTCTCTCGCTTGTCCTATGGTTTTTACCCTTCGAGTTGGAGGGGTTTTCCATGTAAATCTTGGTATTCATGTGATTGTGATTTCTGTTTGATTCCGCTGTGTGTGATGGTCTGCTAGTATTTATTCGTATACAAAGTTTATTCCTGTTTTATTCCCATTAACTGGTATTAGAGCAGGATTTTGGTGGTATTTAATCTTTTATATCTGAACATGGAGGCCGATAATATTTCTCGTATGATTAGTTTAAACGAAAACAATTGGATGATATGGAAACCAAGAATAGAAGATCTCTTGTATTGCAAAGATTTGTATGGACCTTTGCAAGGGGATAGTGCAAAGCCCACAACTATGACAGTTGATGAGTGGAAGAGATTAGATCGAAAAAAAGTTGGCTTTATTCGACAATGGCTAGATGACAGTGTCTTTCACCATGTTTCTACTTAATGTTCTGCTTACTCTCTTTGGAAAAAGTTAGAAGGTCTTTATGAAAGAAAAATGGCTGGCAACAAAGCTTTTCTGATCAGAAAACTTATGAACTTGAAATATAAAGAGGGTACTTCTATTCCTGAGTATTTGAATGAAATGTAGAGTATTACTAACCAATTATCCTCTATGAAAATATCTCTTGATGATGAGTTGCAGGTATTGTTACTTCTCAGTTCTTTGCTAGAAAGTTGGGAGACACTAGTGGTTTCCCTCAGTAATTCGACACCAGATGATATTGTCACCATGAGTCAAGTAACAAGTAGTTTGTTGAATGAGGAGTTAAGGAGAAAGAATTCAGTAACTTCTCAGATTGATTCAAAAGCACTTGTCTTAGATAATAGAGGAAGGTCAAAGTCAAAGGATAGAAGTGGTTCACGCGTGGGTAGAAGCAAGTCAAGATCAAGGAAAGATATTGTTTGCTACAATTATGGTGAGAAAGGACATTACAAGAATTAGTGCAAGCAACCTAAGAAGAACAAGAAAAGGGGGAAAGAAGTGGAGCATACAGAGTCAAAAGAGAATATCACAGCTATAGTACAAGATAGTGATTATTTGATTTTGTCTACTTCCGATGATATTTTTTCTTTTGTATACCAGGATCTCGAGTGGATAATTGACACAGGTGCTTTTTATCATGCTACACCACGGAGGGAGTTCTTTGCTACTTACAGGTCTAGAAATTTTGGTGTTGTCAAGATGGGCAACTATTGCACAGCAAACATCATTGGCATGAGAGATATCCATATAAAGACCAACCTTGGTTGCAAGTTGGTGCTTAAGGATGTGAGCCATGTGATTGACTTAAGACGGAATTTAATTTCAGTTGGAAGGCTGGATGATAAAGACTTTGATGTCAAATTTCACAAAGAGCAGTGGAAGCTCAGTAAGGGTTCTCTTATTGTAGCTAATGGGAAGAAATGCCATACATTGTACAGATTGTAGGCTAAAGCTTATGGTGAGCAGTTGAATGCTACAGAGAAAGACTTCATCATAGAGTTGTGGCATAGGCGACTAGGACACATGAGCGAGAAAGGGCTGCAAGAACTTTCAAAGAGAGAGGTATTGCCATACCTCAGAGGTACACGTTTGAACCCTTGTATTGATTGTTTGGCTGGTAAACAACATAGAGTTTCCTTTGTTAGTCCTGCCTTATCTAGAAAAATGCATGTCTTGGATCGTGTCTATACAGATGTGTGTGGTCCTTTGAGGATAAAAACTCATGGTGGATCTGTTAATGTTCTTAGTATCAGTGGTGCACTTTATTTTGTTACTTTTATAGATGACTTTTTCAGGAAAGTTTGGACCTATGCTTTGAAGACTAAAGATCAGGTTATTAGTGTCTTCAAAGAGTTTCATGCTAGAGTTGAAAGGGAGACAAAAAGGTAATTAAAATGTATAAGATCAGATAATGGTGGTGAGTACATAGGATTGGTTAATGATTATTGCAGGTCACATGTCATCCAGCATGAGTTGACAGTCCCTGGTACACCTCAGCATAATGCAATTACAGAGAGTATGAACTGCACTATTATGGAAAAGATCAGATGTATGCTTTCACAAGCCAAGCTACCCAAAAGGTTTTGGGATGAGGCTTTGAGGACTGCAGTTGATGTAATCAACTTATCACCACGTATAGCTCTAGATGGTGATGTTGCAGAGCATGTATGGTCAGGGAAAGATGTCTCCTATAGGCATTTAAGAGTGTTTAGTTATTGTGCATTTGCACATATTCCAAACAATGCGAGGTCCAAGTTGGATGGTAAGACAAAAGAGTGTATTTTTCTTGGTTACTCATATGATCAGTTTGGTTACAGGCTTTGGGATCCAGAAAAGTAGAAGGTGTTCAGAACCATAGATGTTGTCTTCTTTGAGGATCAAACCATTGAGGATTTGAAGAAGGAGGCACCAGCTAAGACTTCTGCAGAGGGATTTATAGATTATGACCCAGTTATTCCTCTAGTATATCAGGGTGATGGGGGAGATGTGCAGGAAGATGGTGCAGAGCCAAATGTTGACCTACCTGCAGGACTTGTTGAGCAGGAAGAAGAAAGAGAACAAGTTCCCATAGAACCTCAGTTAAGAAGATCTTCTAGGCCACATCAACCTTCTAGAAGATACTCTACGGATGAGTATGTGATGCTTACTGATGCAGGTGAACCAGAGAGTTACCAGGAAGCAGTTGAAAGTGAGCAGAAAAAGAAGTGATTTATTGTTTTGCAGGAAGAGATGGATTCTTTGTAGAAGAACCACACATATGATTTGGTGCAACTACCAGAGGGAAGTAAGGCCTTCAAGAACAAGTGGGTTTTCAGGTTGAAGACTCAAGAATATTGTTCTCAACCAAAGTATAAAGCTGGATTGGTTGTGAAAGGCTTTGGTCAAAAGAAAGGTATTGACTTTGAAAGAAATTTTTTCTCCTGTTGTTAAAATGTCTTATATCCGTGTTGCTCTTGGTATTGCTGCTAACCTAGACTTGGAGATTGAACAGTTAGATGTGAAAACAACTTTCCTTCATGGTGATTTGGAGGAGAAAATTTATATGGAGCAACTAGATGGTTTCAAAGTCAAAGGTAAAGAAAATCTTGTCTGCAAGTTGAAGAAGAGCTTGTATGGGCTGAAGCAAGCTCCAAGACAGTGGTATAAAAAGATTGATTCATTTATGATTGAAAATGAATATAAAAGAATAGCTTCAGATCATTGTGTGTACATCAAACGGTTTGGTGAGAATTTTATTATTCTCTTACTTTATGTTGATGATATACTTATCCTTGGGAAAGATATGTCTATGATTGATAGGTTGAAGAAGGACCTGAGTGAGTCTTTTGCAATGAAGGATATGGGGCCAACAAAGCAAATACTGGGCATGCAGATTTCTCATGACAGAAGAAAGAGAAAGATTTGGTTGTCACAGGAGAAATACATTGAGAAGGTATTGGATAGGTTCAGTATGAGTAATGCAAAGCCAGTTGGTTCTCCTCTTGCAGGTCACTTCAAGTTCTGCTCAGATCAGAGTCCGTCAAGTGATGAGGAGAAGGAGAAAATACAAAAGGTTCCTTATGCTTCAGCAGTTGGAAGTTTAATGTACGCAATGGTATGTACGAAGCCGGACATCGCATAAGCAGTGGGTGTTACTAGCAGATTTCTTGCAAATCTAGGTAAAGAGCATTGGGCAACAGTGAAGTGGATTTTTAGATATCTCAGAGGAAGTTCTAAAGTTTGTTTAAGCTTTGGAGGTGGACCACCTGTGTTGACAGGTTACACAGATGCAGATATGGTAAGAGATATTGACACAAGGAAGTCCACATCAGGTTTTATACTTACTTTTGCAGGGGGAGCTATGTCATGGCAGTCCAGATTACAAAGGTGTATTGCTCTCTCCACCACAGAGGCAGAATATATTGCTGCTACCGAGGTTTACAAAGAAATATTATGGATGAAAGGATTCTTACAAGAATTGGGGCTGAAACAGGAAAACTATGTGGTGTATTGTGACAGCCAGAGTGTCATCCATTTATGCAAGAACCCAACATTTCATTCCAAGTCAAAGCATATAGATGTCAGATATCACTGGATCATAAATGTGCTTAAAGAGAAGTAGTTACAGCTTCAAAAAATTCACACAGATGATAATGGGGCAGACATGTTGACAAAGGCTTTACCGAAAGAGAGACAAGAGATGTGCCGACAGCTGGTCGGCATGGCTTCACATTGAGGAGTCATGAGACAGACTCCCTTATGGGCTGATGGGGGAGGTTGTTGGGCAGATGGCCCAGATTCAACCCATAATGGGATTTAGTGAAGCCCACAGCCAAGAACCTCACTTATATTAACCTAAAAGCTAGATTATATGGCTAGGGTTGAGATTAAGAGAGCATCAGCGGCTGAAAACATAGGGGAGAGAAAGAAGACTACAGATTGACAGTAGAGGCCAGAAAATAAGAGATCCAGGAAAGGGAAGAAGACAAGGGTAGGAAAAGACTATTCTCAATCATTCAAATCTCAGGTTAGATCAGTTTGCAGTGGATTCTTACTGTGATCTCTTGGGAAGGTTTTGGATATCGTGCTTAGAATTATAGTCCTTGTATCCCTATGATTCTCTTGTGGCTATTGCTTGGGGCTTGGGCAAGAAGCCTTGAGATATGTATATTTATTATTTTAATAGTAGATTTTCTCTGGCTTGTCCCGTGGTTTTTACCCTTCGAGTTGAAGAGGTTTTTCACGTAAATCTTGGTGTTCATCTGATTATGATTTTTGTTTGATTCCACTGTGTGTGACGGTCTGCTAGTATTTGTTCGTATACAAAGTTTATTCCTGTTTTATTCCCATCAATCTGGCCGAGCAACAGTTTGTAGAAGTTTCGGCCAGTTCAGCATAGAGGGGTCGAATAGCTTCAGAGGAAGTAGTCGGCTCGGTTAGGCGGAGACATCCAAAATTTCAACAAGATGTGGGAGAGGGTTCTTATCTTCAATCTCATGAAACTCTTGAATTTGAATTGAGAAACCACTGGATTCTCCTTTTGATATCCCCTCCAAGTGTTGTGTTGTGGTTGTAGTCGCTGGGCTCCATCGTAGAATTATCTGTTTTTCATTTCTGAAAACTTTCATGGTTATCTTCAAAAAATTTCAGAAAACATATTAATCGTGGACAACCAATCAATGTTGAGCAATATATCAAAACCATCAAGAGCAACTACGTCTTGCTCTTGTAGGATCAGTTTTACCCGCGGGCACTTATGGTTGCACCTCAGAATTTGGTCATTAGCTACCTTAACTTCAAACTCGTTGTAATCTTCTTTTTGGAGCATTAAGTGGGCAACGACCTTACTGCTCATGAAGTGTGTATGCTCCTGGCGTCGATGAGGATGATGACGGACTACTGCTCGAGAAACCCTTCGATCTTTAATTTTTATAGGTTGGTGTAGCCGACTAAGGTAGGGACCGTGTAGGTGACCAGTTGTGGTGTATCCTTTTCCTTAGGCTTGAGAGTCATATCTTCAAATTTGGGTTCTTCAGTGGGCACAATCATTAGTGGTATCTCCTTTTTACATTGGTGTTCTAGGCTCTACAGTTTATCATAATACCCACATAGGCCCTTTGTCGATCCATTATGAAGGTCTTCTCTTGTTAACTTCTTCGACTGAGGGGGTCGGTTGACAATAGGAGGAGGTGAAAGCTTTGGTGTTGCTGTTCGGGGAGCGACCCTAGTTGTTCGGGCTTCATAGTTCATTCGCTCCTCTTGATGTCGCACGAAGGAGATAGCTATCTTAAGTGTCTATGGCTGTCACGCTTTAACTTCTTCCCAAATCTTTCGCTTTAAGCTCTCAATAAAGATCCTTAATATCTGCTTTTTAGGCCAATCATAAGTTTGATTAGATAACCTTTCAAACATGTTTTGGTACTCTTGTATGGTGGAGGTTTGACGGATCATCGCTAGTTCTTTATCAAGATTTTTGCAATTGATTGGTGTTGAAGGTTTATATGCTTTTGGTTGGGATGTGGCTCTCATGCTCTGAGCATCTTGATTGAGGTGCCCTTCTTGAAGTTGTGCAAAGGATATCGATGTCATCGAGGTGTAAGGCTGTCATGTCTTAACTTCGCTTCTTATCTCCGGTGGGTTCTTTTTGCAATTAGAATTTGCTCCATGTTGTGATCTTCTTGGGCTCGGTGGTCAGCCCAATTTAAACTCCTCGAAGAGAGCATATAATTTAGCATCCATACGCGTCTTAAAAGCCTCCAATTTGGCTTCGAATAAGCCCACTGATGTCATGACATAAGGATCTCCAACCTGTCAAATAAACTGACTGAAGAGTGTAGCTACAATTTTCAAGTTGAAGGCAATGAATGGCATCAATGTTGAGACTGCGGTGGTGAAGTCTTCAAGTGAAGGATGGCAGCCAAGGGTAGTAGCAACGGTGGTGGAAGAAGATGGTAGTAGTAACATCGGCTACGATTCTGCAGTGATGCTGCAATGTCGTCAAGGCTATGATTTTTTCAAATGGCTGATATCTATCGAAAGATGGCAGTCGAGAGGTCTGAGTCAGGAGGTAGCGGTGATGGTAGAGGAAGAAGAGGGCAGCAGCAATGTCAGCTATGGCTACACTACGACTTCGTGGTTGCAGGTGGTGTTGGTTGTAGTAAGGGTGCGACTGCAATAGGAGGAAGATGGGGGCAGCAGTGTGCACGACTGTTACAGAGGAGGGTATCAGTGGTATAGAGTGAAAGACCACTGTTGGTCGTGTTCACTTTGATGCTGGCCGCGATCAAGATAGTTGGCAGTGATAGATTACTACTGGCTGCGATGTAGACCGATTGTAGTGAAAGATCACTACTGGTAGCATTTTACGCAAAGGATCGCTACTGGCTGTGATCAAGGATGATGGCTGCGAGAGATCGCTGCTAGCAGCGTTGTGTAGCGAGAGATGCGTGCTACGGTTAGGACCCTAGCCAACCATAGCCTATATGATTTTCCAACTTGGCTCCACTTGGAAACTACACCACCATAGCCTCGATGATTTTGCAGCATCACAGCTACCATTTCTTATCCTCTTGCTACCATTGTTGCCTTCAACCTGAAGATTGCAGCCATCATCTCCAATCAGTCTATATGATAGACCTAATTGGAGCCAAGTTGGAGGCTTTTGAGATGCGTATGGAGGCTAAACTATATGCTCTCTTCAAGGAGTTTAGATTGGACCAATCACCGAGCCCAAGAAGATCACAGCATGGTGTGAGTTTAGATCACAAAGATATCCCATCGGAGATAAGAAGCAAAGTTAAGGAACGACAACCCTACACCTCGACGACATCGATCTCTTTTGCACAATTTCAAGAAGGGTACCTCAATCAAGATGCTCAGAGCATGAGAACCACATCCCAACCAACAACATATAAACTTTAGCACCAACCAATTACAAGAATGTTGATGAAGAACTAGCAAAGATCCATCAAACCTCCACCATCCAAGAGTACCAAATCAGGTTTCAAAGGTTATCTAATCAAACTAGTGATTGGTCTAAATATAGCTACTGGGGACATTTATTAAGGGCTTAAAGCCGGATATTCAGAAGAAATTAAAGCGTGATAGCCATACACACTTATGGCAGCCATCTCCTTCACGCGACATCAAGAAGAGCGATTGAACCATGAAGCCTAGAGGACTAGGGACGCTCCCCGACAATAGCACCAAAGCTTTCAACCCCTCCTACTGCCAACTGACCCTCTCAGCCGAAGAAATTAACAAGAGAAGAGCTTTGTGACAGATCAGTAAAGGGCCTATGTGGGCATTGTGATAAATTACAGAGCGTAAAATACCATTGTAAAAAGGAGAGACCTCTGATGATTGTGCCCACTGAAGAACCAAAACTTGAAGATACGGCTCTCGAGCCGAGGAGAAGGATACACCACAACCGATCACTCGCATGGTCCCTACCTTAGTCGGCTACACAAACTCGCATAAATTAAATATCGAAGGGTTTCTCGAGTAGCAGCCTGTCATCATCCTCATCGACACTGGGAACACACACAACTTCATAAGTAGCAAGGTTGCTGCCCGTTTGATGCTCCAAAAAGAAGATTATAGTGGGTTCGAAGTTAAGGTACCTAACCGTGAAATTTTGAAGTGCAACCAGAAGTGCCCGCGAGTAAAACTAATTTTACATGATCAAGACACAGTTGCTAATTTTTTTCCTCCTCCCTCTCGATGAATTTGAAGTAGTGCACAACATTGATTGGTTATCCACGATTGGAGATATTTTTTTAAAATTTTTTAAAGCTACCCATGAAATTTTTCAACAAAGGGAAACAAGTAATTCTACGTGGAACACAAAGGAGCAAAGTGACTACGGTCACAACACATCGCTTGGAGAAGGAATCAAAAGAAGAATCCAGTGGCTTCTTAATTCAAATTCAAGAGTTTCAGGAGATTGAAGACAATAACCCTCTTCCGCTGCTTGTTAAAATTTTGGGTGTCTCCACCAAACCGAGCCGACTACCCCCTATCAAGCTATCCGACCTCCAATGCTGAACTGGCCAAAACTTCTACCAGTTGATGCTCGGCCATATTGCTACCCACAACCCTAGAAAATTGAAGTTAAGGGGGTCACCCAGGAGATGACAGAGACATGGATTATTCAGCCATGCTTTTTTCCGACTATGACACATCCATGCATCCTTGTCTCCAGGGATAAGTTTTATTTGAAGTGTTACATCCCATCGAAGCCACCATGGTTACTGATGTGGCATTTTTAGATCTCGGGTGACTTCTACAACTTTTCCTAGGATCAAACCATAATGCTCAAAGTCTTCCTTGATGATGACCTCCGATCCACGCCCAAGACCATGAGAAAATTGAGTCCCGCCAGTGATAGAATCAAAGTAAGGGTAGGATCATTTGCAGGACTCAACAAAGCAAGAACATCATCCCTCTCACTATGAAGAAAGATGTATCACCTTGGCCGAGTGGAACTATAGCCCTCACGACCACGATGTGTTGAATCTCGGATTTTGATAATGAATCAATTGATGAGTTTTATGATCTAACTCGTGTGTTAAAGAAAGTGATGCAAGATTAACTATGACAGTAAAGGGCGGTATAATCAAATGTTGGGCCGGAGTCCAGTTTGAGCATCGGGTCGAGGTTCAAACGATGCAATGGGAGCCCACCGAGAGTTCGCCGGAGTTTGGCCGAGGTTCAGATGATGTTACCGGAGCTCACTGAGAACTCACCAGAAGTTTGCCAGGAAGTTCATCGGGAGTTCGCCGACAGGTTGTCGGGAGCTCGTCGGGTGTTCGCCGGAAGAATGCTGGAAGTTCGTTGGGAGTTCGCCGAAGGAAATTGGGAGCTCGCCTGGGGGTTCATCGGAAAGATGCCGGGAGTTTGCCGAAGAGTCGATCAGACATTGAAGATTATACGCTGAGTATCGTAGTTAGCATCATAATGAGAGTTAGTTTTACTAACTAAATTAAGAGGTTATTAAGCTTTACTTGGGGCTAATTTGGACTCATTATAAAAGTTATTTCAGTAACCCAATGTCAGATAAGACACAGTCTTCGAAGACATGGTCTCCAAGATGACACAATCTTCTAAGGTGTGTTCGGTGGTTGAACCACCTAGACTAGGCGGTTGAACCTCCTAGACTGTCAGGCGGCTGAACCGCCCATAACACAGTCTCCCAGACTATTAGGCAACTGAACCGCCCAGAACGTAGTCTTCGACACTACCACCTCGGGATCACTTAAAAATTGATTTTTGGCTCCACTTTTGATGTCATTTGGGGCCTATAAATACCCCACCCTTTCTTACCTGAGGTATGCAAGCAATTAAGAGCAAAAATCTTGTGAAAACACTGTTGTAATTTAGAGCTTCTCCTCATTTCGTCTTGTATATTTTTTGTTTAAAGGAGACCTTTGAGTCTTATAAAGGTTATTTCCTAAACCTATAAAAGGATAATAGAGTTGTAAGAGGGTAGTTGATCTTCACCCATTGAAGGAAGATCAATATGGAAGCCGGTGGCCTCAACGGAGGAGGAATCGGGAAGTGGACGTAGGTCACGAGACCGAACCACTATAAAATCAGTTTGCTTCCTCTTCTTTACTCTTTAACTTTATTGCTCTGTTATTTAACTATCTATTATCTTTGCTTGCACTATTACAAACATCTCTACACTTCAAACGTATTTCTGATATGGTTTTCATTTAGCAAAATTTTCAAATCGACGAAGATTTCTCATCAGCACTAATTCACCCGCACCCCCCACCCCCTCCTCTTAGTACCGCTTTGATCGTAACAATTGGTATCAGAGTCACGTTTCTCTCTATTTGGCTTAAAATCCAAATAAGATGGCTTTTATTGGCAATCAAGAGGGATTTTTTATCACAAGTTCTCTTATGTTTAATGGGACGGACTACACATCTTGGAAAATTCGAATGCGTATCTTTTTTATTTCGATAGATTTTGATTTATGGTATATTGTTGAAAAAAGTTTTCAAAAGTCATCCAATCCAATAAATGATTGGAATGATTATGAAAAATAAATATTTTCTTTAAATTCCAATGCTATAAATGCCTTCTATTGTGCTCTCAATAAAAATGAATTTGATCGGATTTTCTCTTGTGTTTCGGCTTTTGAAATTTGGCATATATTAGAATTAACACATGAAAGCACACTAAATCTAAATGAATCATTAAATGAAATATCTTACTAAAATGAACAAGAAGAATACCACCCTAAGTAAGAAAATTTTGACATTGAGAACCCAAGAACACCTTCCAAAGAACACAGGAAGGAATAGAAACTAAAAAGAACATATGACTCCTCGAGTGAAATCTCAAATGATGAGAACCTTGGACATGAACTCTTAACAATAAAAAATTTAATAAATATGAACAAAAATCTTAAAATGGATAAAACCTGCTGCGATGAATGCAAGAAGCTATGATGCACCGAAGATGAAAAGCACAATCAAGAAGTGAAAGATCTCGCACTCGTGGTCAACCACGATGAGGTAAGTAACCCACCCAAAAGCTTTTTTACTTTTAATGAGTTATTACTTTCTTCCCATAAGCTTTATGATAAATTTAGAAAGATTAACAAATCCTATAAATTACTTAAGGAATATCATGCATCGTTGGTTAGTAAACTTGATGAAATGCATGAAGTAGCACCATCACACAATATATGCACTAAACATGAAACCTTGCATGATGATTTACCATTACATAATTTTTGTTCTAAACGTAAAACGTTAGATGATGTTAAAAAGGAAAATATCATGCTTAAATAAATGTTAAATTTTTTTGAAATAGGTAATAAATCCCTTAATATGATCCTTGCGAATAAGGGTCATATTAATAGAAGAAATTGTATAGGCTTTGTTGGTAACACTCAACAAAAGTCAATCATCTTCATTAAATGACCTACGTTATATGTTTCATCTAGAAATAAATATATTTTTTATGAAAGAATTGGATACTATGCTAATAAATATTCATTTAAAAGGCACAATCTACATAAATTAATTTGGGTTCCTAAAGGAATTATAAACAACTTGATGCCATTAGCAAAATTAGGTAGAGTATTTCATGAGAGACCCAATGTAAAATGGGTACCTAAACTAAAACCTCTCATATTATAAATTTGTCTCATAACAAGGCTAGGAGCACTAAGTAATGTTTTGAAAGTAGATACTCAAGGCATGTAACTTTAGATCTAATACTCCTTTAAAGCTCACTTGCCTAAGTAATAACAAAAAAAAATATTGAAATAAAAGCATTGTTAATGATTCTTTGGATAACTCATTAATCTTGATCGCTCTAACTTTGGTATGCTAAATGAATCAGATACTTTATCTAAATTCAAATTTATGAAAGAAAGATTTTAATGATGATTAATGTATTGATTTGTGTGGTTAAATTTATGTATATTATCTTGAGATTAAATGACCAAATATTGAATTTGAACTTGAAAGTTATATACAAAATTATTTTTCTTTAAAGGAAAAACTTCTTGATAACATGATAGAATCTTACAACATAAAATAAATCATTGGATTTTGGTTGAAGAATATCTCATAGTAATGACTCCACATAAAAGTGATTTACTCATTTGATTTATTTTATCATAATTATGATTGATAATGCAAAGTTAGAGCATACTAGTATGAAAATGAACTAGAACTAAGGAACCTTAGTTATTGTTAATGAAAAATATTTGTGTTAAAATTTATGAAAATGTGTTTTTATTGATGATATATTAGTTTCTATGATTTGAAAGGTATTATATATAAAAATAATAATCCTCTTGACTCCCAAAGATATTTATCCAAACAAAAACCTTTTTATATGAGTCTAAAGTTTTTTTTTTATCATGGTTATGACTAAAGATCTTTCAAAATAAACTATGATCTTTTAAAACACATTTAATGATTGATTTGAATGTTATATTAGATAGACTTGAAATAAATAAAAATTTTGAAATGAGTTTGTCAACTCCTTGCACTATGTGTAAAGAATTAGACTCATTTACATGTTGGAATGGAGATTGGTTGAATTTTTGCTTTAAAGATGTTTTATCATTTTGATTTATTATTGTAATGGCCTTGATAATGTTGAAGAAGTAACTTGAAATATGGGTTGTATGATTAAATGGATATTGTTGAATGATAGAATTTGAGTATAGAATATTATAAAAAGGGGAAGAAAAATCATGATTCATTGTCTAGTATTTTTGAAAATTAAAAATATATTTAATGAGAATGAATGAGCATGGTAACTCACTCTAAAAATCAT
Source organism: Ensete ventricosum (assembly GCA_029747655.1). NCBI lineage: Eukaryota > Viridiplantae > Streptophyta > Magnoliopsida > Zingiberales > Musaceae > Ensete > Ensete ventricosum. The sequence goes on from JAQQAF010000006.1 coordinate 19,682,228, forward strand.
TGGAATTGAAATAAATTGAAGTTTTTGTTTGAAAATATTTTTTTGCAATGATGTTGATGAGATTTCATTCTTGAAATAAATTTCATAAGTTAAAAATAACTCAAAAATAGGATAATTCTTCTTGAAAATATTTTTATCCTATTAAACCCTCAACAAGAGATAAAATGATAACATTATTATTGAATCTCTTAAACTACAATAATTTGATGATTCAAATATTATATTATTGACTGAGTTTGTAAAATGATTTAAATGTTATAATGATAGTTGTAGGTTAAAATGAGTTATGATTGAATTATGATTTTTGAATTGAAACTTTAAACAAAATTTTCATATTTCTCCTTTTAGTTCTTTCAAAAATATATAAATTTGGAATATACATCATAAGTGCAACTCTCTTCACTGAAGTCTAAAAGAATTAGACACACTTAACAAAGAAATATCATTGAATCAAAGATCATGTTTGAAAATATCTTATTGTAATATTTGTGTTGATCTCTTTTGAAAATTTCTCAATCTCTATCTTATTAAGATTTCAATAAGAGATTGATGAATCTATTCATGATATTTTTTTGAAATATCGATTTTGATGATTTGAACTTGAATAAGTTATTATCATGATTTTAGTAAGTTTAGAAAATAATACTTGAAATCCTTATATAAATCAAGTTCGTTTGAAGAAGTTTATAAATGAATCATAAGTTTATCTATTTGGAACTATAACATGAATCTAAACAATGATCTTGATGATTTGAAATCATATATAAAAATTGGGTTCCTATATTTTCATATCTCATTTTGTAAAATCATGATCTTAATTTTTCGATATTGGTAACTTGACAATTTTCATGAATTGAGATCTTGCTTACAATTAATCTCCTAAAAATTTTATCGAAGAAGAAGATTTATTAAAAAGAAATAGTGTCTATTGATACTTATGATTTAATTCTCATGACATGATTCCTTTGTACTCATGGTTATATTTAAAATATGGATGCATTAAAAAATTAAACCATTATATTTCTTGTTGACAATAAAAAGGAGGAGGAATCAAAAGTAATTTGGTTAGAAGAAAATTTGAACATTGAATGAGGAATAATTGCTTAGAAGAAAATTAGAACTTTCTAAATGCATGCAAAATACTTGATAACAATTTGAGCATGATTTACTATCATATTTTCTTTTGGAATTTTTGATGCTCATTATCAAAATTTACATGAGATAATCTTCAAAATGCATAATTTGATTGATTTGCTATATTACTTAAAATTTCTATAAGATAAACTAAATTGCATGGGTATCCCTTAATTTTGGAATTTACATCTATAAAATTTACATCTATAAAATTGAATATTTTTTTATATGATGTTTTTCCGAACCCCCTCCTTGATTCTACTTTCTTGTTTATAAAAAGGGGGAGAAATAGACTAGATATCTTTCTTTGTGTAATGAATATTTCTGATAAATGTATTGACATATGTATTTAACACTCAGTATTCAAATATACGATGAATATTTCTTCTTTTTTATAACGAAGGGGGAGAAACGGCATGATTGGTGACATATGATAAATATTGTGTTTGAAATTTTATCATATAACGAACATTTGTTTTCAACAATTGTTTCGAAAAGGTATGTTGAATATTTTTCTTTTTTGATAAATATTAAAAAATGATAAACATTCAAATGATAGATATTTATGATAAATGATCATATATGAATTGAATATTTCTCCTTTTTGTTAATGACAAAGGGGGAGAAATGATATAATTTATGACGTAAGAGAAATGTGTATTTTAAAATCTTTGAAATGTTTATATGATACTAAGAAGATAATTACTCTAAAAATTTTATCATGTATGGTATCATGATTTATGACATAAAGTGAATGTTTAAAATATTTATTATGTGAAATATATTAATTGAAATTAATTTTATCATGTATGGTATCATGAATGGTTAAATTATGAAAATACTATACTTGAATTCAAAAGTGATAGGTTCTTTTGAATTTAAGTTTGTTGTATTTATCCTATGGCATATAAATAGAGGGAGTTAAGGTTAACTCCGTCATCAATTGGTTGTCATCATCAAAAATAGGAAGATTATTGAATCTCAGATTTTGATAATGAACCAATTGATGAGTTTTATTATCTAACTCGTGTGTTAAATAAAGTGATGCAAGATTAATTATGACAGTAAAGGGTAGTACAATCAGATGTTGGGCTGGAGTCAAGTTCGAGCATTGGGTCGAGATTCGAACGACGCAACGGGAGCTCGTCGAGAGTTCGTCGGAGGTCAACCGAGGTTCGGACGATGTTGTCGGGAGCTCGCCGAGAACTCACCAGAAGTTTGCTGGCAAGTTCGTCGAGAGTTCGCTGATAGGTTGTCGGAAGCTCACCGAGCATTCGCCGGAAGAATGCTGGAAGTTCGATGGGAGTTCGCCGAAGAAAATCGGGAGCTCGCCGGGGGTTCATCGAAAAGATGCTGGGAGTTTGTCGAAGAGATGATCAGACAACAAAGATCGTACGTTGAGTGTCATAGTTAGCATCATAATGATAGGACTCTAGCAGGGTTGAGTCCTAATCTCCCTAGAAGTAGTCAATAAAACTCTGCTATATTGTAATAAAGCCACTCCTATTTTATAAAAGAGTATGACTAGGGTTTAGATTAGCCTTTAGGGCTTAGTGGTCGTCGCCCCCTTACTGGGTTGGTTGGCCAGAGTTTCCCCCTACTTAGGTCGGCTATAAAGCCAACCTAGTCGTCCCCTGTTCCTATTAAGGCAGGTTGGCTATAGGAGGCGTGTGTCGTAACAATTGTGGGAATTGCTTGGGAAGGTGGAGGCGGCTGAGATAGCAACAGGGGCAGCAAGATCATTGTTCTGATATCAGATGATAGAACCCCAGAAGGAGCCCTATAGATTTTGATCCTTGAGGAGGATCAACCCTTGGAACGCTGTAGGGGTTCCTCCCTCCTAGATTCGGCACAAGGCTGAAATAAAATCAGTCTACCACAGCCCCCTACATTTGATCTGAAATTCTGGTATATTTTTATCATCCATGCCTTTTCAATACTGTAAGATTCCTTAATTTACACGTTGAAGATTTTTCCTAAATTTTATTCACTGTAAATTTTGTTCGTCGCAAACGTTATCATCGTTGCAAAGGCGAAACGCTGCAGAAATTTTCAGTCAATTGTTGCTTCTTGAAACTAAACTTTTAATCATCTTTTTTGGCTAAAAATTTTATACAATTTCATAGATCATCTTAGCTTTCATCTAAGACTGATGTGGTGAAAAACTCCTCCTAGATCTGGACTTATAGCACTACAATTCTTTATTGCACAGTACTAAAATTTTACAATGTAGAATCTGCCTTCCGTCTATGGGCCTCTTGAAACTGAACTTTTGTTCATCCTTTTTGGCTGAAATTTTTACACAAATCTCAAGATCAAGTTGGCTTTCATCTGGATTTGATTTTACAAAAAAACTCCTTCTGAAACTGGTTTTTTTGTGCAATCTTTGACCATCATGCAGTTCTAGAATTTTACGACAAAGGAATCTGCCTTACATCTTTTGGCCTATTTCCCTACTGTTATGCTGCCAAAATTTTGTCAAACTTTTTATTGGTATTAACAACATCTGAACCAAGGGTTTCTATAAAATTTCCTTAAACTTTCCTCTAGAATTTACGTCGAGAAGTCATCATTTCTCTGACGTAAAACCGGTTCAGCAGGACAGCACATCGCAACACTTCTTTTCACCGAATTCTTTTAGATTTGAGTGCTATTTTTTGTGGGATTTTGGACTCACTTTTCCTCATCCCCAAACCCTACCATCCTCACTAAAAACCATTCCAAATATTACACTAAACTGAATCCAAACAGCCCCCAAATCAGCCACCCAAATCAGCCTACTTCCTTATCGATCCACTTATCTTTTTAGCCAACTTTCCTTACCGAGACACCTACCTTTGCTGCCATCTATCCCAGATCTAAAATCTATTTTCCTAACCTTCATCTACTACTATCACAGCCCTAAAATCACACCAATTCGTAGCCTAAACTCCACAAAACCGTAGCCCCAAATCTGCCCTAAATCGCAGCCTACTTTCATCCAAACCGATTCACCTTCCAACCGGCCAGCCCCTTCTCCAAAATTCCCATGCCACTAACCCGACAACAAAAAAAGATCTCAATATTACAGTTCTAGAGGTGTATACTATGGCATCATAGGAGGCTATCGATGCCAAGCTTGAAGCCTTTGGAAATCGTATGGAAGAGAAGTTGCGATCCCTTTTCGCCGAATTCAGCATTGGCCGACTGTCAAACCTGAGGAAATCACAACACAGAGAAACTTCAGATCGGTGAGACAATCCTCAAGAACATGGCCACATCACCTCTGATCTCAATAATCCATGCATGAAGGTTGACTTCCCTAGATGGGAAAAAGGAGACCCGATCGGGTGGATCTCACACACGGAGCGCTATTTTCGGTTCTACCGAACCGCCGACGCCACATGGGTCAAGATTGCTGCCATCCACCTTGAGGGAGATGCTATTCAGTGGTTTAATTAGTTTAAGCACACCCATAGAGGACTCTCTTAGCAGCGATTCAAGGAATGATTACTAGACCACTTCAGACCAACCGATTTCAACAACATCAACGGACAATTAGCAAAGATTCGTCAAACCTCTACAATACAAGAATACCAAACAAGGTTTGAGCGTTTATCTAACCAAACTGAGAATTGGTCTAAGAAATAACTTTTAGGTACTTTTATCGAGGGCCTAAAGCCAGAGATCTAAGGAGAAGTAAAGGCGCGACAACCGTATACTCTTATGGCGGTGATTTCCTTCGTGTGTATCTAGGAAGAACAATTGAACCACGAGGTACGAAGGACAAGGGTCACTCCTCGACTAGCCATGTCGAGGCCTATTGCAGCCTCTACTGCCATCCAAGCCCCTGCACCAAAAAAGTTGACAAGAGACGAGCTTCGCGAACGATCAGCCAAGGAGTTTTGTTAGCATTGCAACGAACCATGGAGTCACGAACATCACTGCAAAAAGGGCTGGATCCTCGTGATTGAACCAGCTGAGGATGAGGACAATAAAACATCTGAAGAAGCCCTTGAACCTAAAAAATAAGCTATAGAGAAAGAGTCCCAACCGGCCAACTACGCAGTGCGCGCATTGGCCGGCTATTCCAACCGACAAATGATGAAAGTTGGAGGACTTATAAAACAGCAACTCATCACCATTCTCGTCGACACGGGCAGCACCAATAACTTCCTCAACAGTAAGGTTGCTGCATGTTTAGTGCTTTAAATTGAAGGTTGCAACAAGTTTGACGTAAAAGTCACCGACGGTCGAATCTTTAATTGCGACCAATGGTGCCCGCAAGTGAAACTACTCCTCCAAGACCAAGAAGTGATAGCTGATTTCTTCCTCCTACCCACTAATGATTATGAAGCCATACTCAAGATCGAATGGCTCACAACACTATGTGATATCCCCTAGAATTTTTCTAAATTAATCATAAAATTTTATTACAAAGGAAGACAGGTCACGTTACGAGGCAAGCGCGGGAGCCAAATTTCTCCCGTTTCATCGTAACAAATGGAGAAAGTTTTACATAAAGCACATGGTGGATTCTTGATACATATTCAGCAGCCATGTATGGGGGAGAACGTACAAAACTCAGATCCTAAGCTTGCCCTTTGCCTGAATGAATTCGCGGATGTTTTCTTAGAGCCGCGCGAGCTGCCCCTAACCAGCCGTATAACCACTGCATTCCTATTTTGCTAGGCAAACCTCTAGCAAATTTGTGACTGTACCATTATTCTCACTTGCAGAAGGATGAGATCGAGAACATTGTTAAAGAGATGCTTGACACCGGGGTGATTCGACCGAGTTGTAGCCCTTACTCCTCATCGGTGTTGCTAGTGCACAAGAAAGATGGTACGTGGCGGATGTGCGTTAACTGTCGGGCTTTAAACACCATCACCGTCAAGGATAAATATCATATCCCATTCGTAGATGAACTCTTGGACGAATTAAAAGGAGCCCGAGTCCTCACTAAATTGGATCTTCGATCTGGATACCATCAGACTCGGGTATGCACTAAAGATATTCTGAAAACTGTATTCCGCATGCATAACGGCCACTACGAGTTTCTGGTAATGCCTTTCAGACTTACGAATGCTCCTTCTTATTTCCAAACCCTGATGAATGACATCTTCCGAAGTTTTCTACACAACTTCTTACTGCGTATATTAGAGTATCTTGGGCATATTATATTAGAGGATGGAGTGGCAGTGGACCCGACAAAGATCGAGGCAATGCAAGGATGGCTGAGACCTATAAACATACAATCATTATACGGTTTCCTTGGACTCACGGGCTACTACCAAAATTTTATGAAAGATTATGGCAAGATCAATGCCTCGCTCACGTCCTTACTGAAGAAAGACTCATTGTGGTCGGATAAAGCCTCTGCAGCCTTCGAACGACTTAAGGCAACCATGACGATAATATCGATCCTAGCGCTACCTGATTTCAGCCTCACTTTGGTCAATGAGGCCGATGTGTCTGGAGTTGGAATTTGGGCTATTCTTATGCAAGATGGTTGACTCCTAATTTACACGCTTCCCCCACACTTCATACAAGGTTTTTACAAGAGATACTAATTACTATCAAATTTAAAATATGGTTGGATACATATCCATGACACGAAAGATGAGTTAAACTAGAAGAATTACAATCCATGCTTACGCCAGATTGGGCTCTCATCATCCTGAACCATACCAGAGGGCAGTCACCATTCCAGAAGAAAAATTGGCTTTCACTAAAGACTAACTATGTTGCAGCCCATGCAAGGAAGAAATTCCCCCTGACAAACGTCGGAGCAGAAGAAAGTTTCCTGAGAAAGATCAAGTCCCCCTTCATCTCCAGCTCCACCAACATGAAATTCAAGCCTCAAGAAAGTGGTCTCCCTATTTCTTTGGGCCTTGTAAAATTGAGGATCATATTGGACCCCCAACCTGGAGATCAGATCCATGCACCAGATCAAAATTATAGTTGATCCTCCAAGTATCCCACCTCAAATGGAAATTTAAAGATGACGGCTCAGCTCAAGTTCTTCTAACTGACATCCAAGCTGATGAGGAGCTTAAGACCCGGTTCCCTAAGTTCATAGAACTTCAACCTTGAAGACAAGACTGATTTTAATAGGGCGGGTTTGATAGGACTCCAGTAGGATTGAGTCTTAATCTCCCTAGAAGTAGTCAATAAAACTCCGCTATATTATAATAAAGTCACTCTTATCTTATAAAGGAGTACGGCTAGGGTTTAGATTAGCCCTTTGGGCTTAGTGGTCGTCGCCCCCTTACTGGGTTGGTTGGCTAGAGTTTCCTCCTGCTTAGGTCGGCTATAGAGCCAACCTAGTTGCCCCTTGTTCCTATTATGGCAGGTTGGCTGTATGAGGGGTAAAGGGGTAATTTTATTTAGGAAAGCATCCCCTTAGGCTAGGGTTTTGATTCCTATATAATGATGTAGCCACCCCCTCTCTTGATGCAAGTAATTATCAATTTTATTTCAGCCTTGTGCCGAATCTAGGAGGGAGAAACCCCTACAGCGTTCCAAGGGTTGATCCCCCTCAAGGATCAAAATCTATAGGGCTCCTTCTGGGGTTCTATCATATAATGAAAGTTAGTTTTACTAACTTAATTAAGAGGCCATTTGATAGAAACCCAGATGGAGCTCTATAGATTTTGATCTTTGAGGGGGATCAACCCTTGGAACACTATAGGGGTTCCTCCCTCCTAGGGTGAGCAAACAAGGCTGAAATATAATTGATTCTTGCTTGATAAAAGAGATGGGGCAGCTAGATCATTATATAGGGTTCTAAACCCTAGCCCATGAGATGCTTACCTAAGTAAAATTACTCCTTTGCCCCTTCTATAGTTGACATGCCTAAGTAGGAATAGGTGGCGACTAGGTTGGCTCTATAGCCGACCTAAGTAGGGGGAAACCCTGGCCGACTAGCCCATTAAAGGGGGCATCGACCACTAAACTCTAAGGCCCCAATTTAAACCCTAACCAAACTTCTTTATAGGATAGAAGTGGCTAGGTGGGGTTTTATTACAATCTCACAAGGTTGTATTGACTACTTCTAGGGAGATTAGGACTCAACCCTACTAGAGTATCAGACCCGCCCTCTTAAAATTAGCCTTGTCCTCAAGGCCGAGGTTCCATGAACTCAAGGAACTAGGTCTTTAGCTCCTCATCAACATGGGTGTCAACTGGAAGAATTTGGGCTGAGTCGTCGTTTTTAAATTTTCATCTAAGGTTGGACACCTGGAGGATCAACTGTAATCTTGATCTGGTGCACGGATCTTATCTCCATGTTAGAGGACCAATGTGATCTCCAATTTTGCAAGGTCCAAAGAAATAGGGAGACCACTTTCTTGAGGCTTGAATTTCGTGTTAGTGGAGCTTGAGATGAAATGGGACTTGATCTTTCTCAAGAAACTTTCTTCTGCTTCAACGTTTGTCCGGGGGAAGTTTCTTCCTTGCATGGGCTGCCACGTGATTGCTCTATAATATTAGTCGTGCCTTCTTTTGGAATGAGGGCTATCCTCTGATAAAATCTCTAGTGGTGTGAGCCTGATCTAAGTCTGAGGTGGGTAGGAGTGGTAATTTTTCGGGGCCCATTTTCACTTCTTCTTGTTGTTGACCATCTTGTATGAGGATGGTGCTGACCCCCACTCTGGATGTGTCTGCTCCAATAATAAACATCTGGCCACGATTTAGTGTGGACGACATCATGGTCGTGAGGGCTATAGTTTCACTCGGCCAAGGTGGTGCATCTTTCTTTATAATGAGAGGGATGATGTTCATGTGAATCATACGGATGATCCTTCCTCTTTTCTAATTTTGCCATTGGAGGGGCTCAATTTTCTTGTAGTCTTGGGCCGTAGATCAAAAAGTATCATCAAGGAAGTCATTAAAAATCATACTCTGATCCTGGGGAAAGTTGTGGAAGTCACCTGAGATTAGCAACCATGGTGAGTTCGACGAGATGTAACACTTTAGAAGTAGCTTATCTCCGCGAAAAAGGATGCAAGGATGTATCGTAGCGGGAAATAAGCATGGCCGAACAATCCATGTCTCTATCATCTCTTGGATGACCCTTTTATCTTTGACCTTCTAAGGTTGTAGGAAGCAATCTGGCATAGCAACAATTGGTAGAAGTTTTGGCCTGTTCAGCATAGGGGGGTTGGACAACTTCAGAGGAGTTAATCGGCTCGGTTTGGTGGAGACGCCCAAAATTTCAGCAAGATGTGGGAGAGGGTTCTTATCTTCAATCTCATGAAACCCTTGAATTTGAATTGGGAAACCACTAGATTTTTCTTTTGGTACACCCTCCACATGTTGTGTTGTGGTTGTAGTCGCTGGGCTCTCTCATAGAATCACTTACTTTGCTTTTCTGAAAAATTTCATGGTTAGCTTCAAAAAATTCTAGAAAACATCTTCAATCATGGACAACCAATCAATGCCAAGCACTATATCAAAACCATTAAAAGGGAGAAGGAAAAAATCTTCAACTACGTCTTGCTCCTGTAGGCTCAATTTAACCCGCGGTCACTTCCGGTTGCACTTCAGAATTTGACCGTTAGCTACATTTACTTCGAACCCGTTGTAATCTTCTTTTTGGAGCATTAAGTGGGCAGCAATCTTGCTGCTCATGAAGTTGTGTGTGCTCCCGGCGTCAACGAGGCGATGACGAACTACTGCTCGAGAAACCCTTCGTTCTTCAACTTTTGCAGGTTGGTGTAGCCGGCTAAGGTAGGGACCGTGCGGGTGGCCGATTATGGTGTATCCTTCTCCTTGGGCTCTAGAATCATATCTTCAAGTTTGGGTTCCTTTGCCGATCCATCATGAAAGTCTTCTCTTATTAGTTTTGTCAACTGAGGGGATCGACTGATAGTAGGGGGAGGTGAAAGCTTTGGTGTCACTGGTTAGGGAGTGACCCTAGTCCTCTGGGCTTCATAGTTCAACCGCTCCTCTTAATGTCGTGCGAAGGAGATCGCTGCTTTAAGTGTGTATGGCTGTCGCGCTTTAACTTCTTTGCGAATCTCTAACTTCAAGCCCTCAATAAAAGTCTTCAATATATGCTTTTTATACCAATCATAAGTTTGATTAGATAACCTTTTAAACCTGGTTTGGTACTCTTGGATGGTAGAGGTTTGACAGATCATCGTTAGTTCTTCATCATGGTTCTTACAATCAATTGGTGCTGAAGGTTTTTATGTTGTTGGTTGGGATGTGGCTCTCATGCTCTGAGCATCTTGATTGAGGTGCCCTTCTTGAAGTTGTGCAATGGAGGTTGATGTCATCGAGATGTAGGGTTGTCGTGTCTTAACTTTGTTTCTTATCTCCGATGAGTTCTCTTTGTAATCTGAATTTGCATCATGTTGTGATCTTCTTGGGCTCGACGATCAGCCCAATCTAAACTCCTCGAAGAGAGTCTGTAATTTAGCATTCATACGCGTCTTGAAAGCCTCCAATTTGGCTTGGAATAAGCCTACTTATGTCATGACGTAAGGATCTCCAACCTATCAAATAAACCAACTGAAGAGTGTGGCTATAATTTTCAAGTTGAAGGTAGCAAATTATAGTAATGTCGGGGCTACGGTGGTAAAGTCTCCAAGTGGAGGATAGCAGCCAAGGGTAGCAACAATGGTGGAGGAAGAAGATGGCAGCAGCAATATCAGCTATAGTCCTTCGGTGATTCTGCAATGTTGATGCTGCAATGTCATCGAGGCTATGATTTTTCAAGTGGCTGATATCTGTCATAAGATGGCAGCCAAGAGATCTGAGTTGGAAGGCAGCAGCGACGATGGAGGAAGAAGAGGGCAGCAACAACGTCGGTCGCGGCTGCATTGCGACTTCGTGGCTGCAAGTGGTGTCAGTTGTAGCAAAGGTGCAGCTGCAATAGGAGGAAGATGGGCAGCGGTGTGCATGGCTATTACAGAGGAGGGCACCAGTGGTATGGAGCGAGAGATGGTTGTTGTCGTGTTAAATTTTTTGCTGGTCGCGATCAAGATAGTTGGCGGCGAATGATTGTTGTGAGCTACGATGTAAATAGATTGCAACGAAAGATCGATGCTGGTAGCTTTTTACCGCAAGGATCACTGCTGGCTACGATCAAGGAGGATGGCAGTGAGAGGTCACTATGGATAGCATTGTATAGCAAGATGCATGTTGCAGTTGAAGGGATAAGGGAGATTGGGTGGCTGAAAGTTTGGTGGACCGAAGGCTACAATTTTTTGGGGCTGGTTTTGTGGTAGTTTTGGGTGTGGTTAGGGGCTATGGTTTTGTGGAGTTTTGGCTGCGATTTGGTATGGTTTAGGGTTATGATAGTAGTGGATAAAGGTTAGGAAAAGAGATTTTGTATCTGGGATAGATGGCAGCAAAGATAGGTGGATCGATAAGGAAGGTTGGATGAAAAGGTAGGTGGATCAGTAAGGAAGGTTGGCTACGGTTAAGGGCTGATTTAGGTGGCTGTTTATGATCAGTTTAGGGTGCAGTTTAAAAGGGTTTTTAGTGAGAATGTTAGGGTTTGTAGATGAGAGAAAGAGAGCCCAAAATCCCATAAAAGATAGCACTCAAAATCGATGGAATTCGACGAAGAAATGTGATGCGATGTGCTATCAAACCGAACAGATTTTATGTCAGAGAAATGATGAATTCTCGATGTAAATTCTAGAGGAAAATTCAAGAAAAATATACACAAACTCGGTTCAGATGTGGTCAATACCAGTAAAAAGTTTGACAAAATTTTGGCAGCATAACAGTAGGGAAATAGGGCAAAAGACGGAAAGCAGATCCTTCATCATAAAATTTCAGCACTGCATGATGATGAAAGAAGGAACAACAAAACCAGTTTCAGAAGGAATTTTTTCTAGAGATCAATCTTAGATGAAAGCTAAGTTGATCTACGAAATTATGTAAAAATTATGGCCAAAAAGGATGAACAAAAGTTCAGTTTCAAGAGGCCAAAATGTGGAAGGTAGATTCTTTATCGTAAAATTTCAGCACTGTGTGACAAAGAATTACAGCACTATAATTCTGGTTTCATAAAGAATTTTTTCAGAGATTAATCTTAGATGAAAGATAAGATTATCTATGAAATTGTGTAAAAGTTTTGGCCAAAAAAAATAAACAAAAGTTTGGTTTCAAGAGACCAATAATCGGAAGGCAGATTCTTCATCGTAAAATTTCAGCATGACACGATGAAGAATTCCAGTGCTATAAGTCCAGATCGAGAAGGAACTTTTTTCAATGATCAATCTTAGATGAAAGCTAAGATGATCTAGGAATTTATATAAAAGTTTCAGCCAAAAAGGATGATCAAAAGTTTAAGTTCAAGAAGCAAAAATTAGCTGAATTTCTTATGCAGTGTTTCCCCTTCGCAACGATGATAACGTTTGCGGCAGTAGAATTTAGCAGCAAGGAAACTTTGAAGAAACTTCTCTCACATATAAGATAAAGAAATAGCAGTAGCAAGAGGCATGGGCTTTGGAATTTTTACCATATCTATGATGTTGATGCAGAGGACGGCAGCAGATTGATGGATCTGTGGCTTGGTGGGCAATGGTGGATGACGGCGATGTCAAAAGCAATTATGTGAATTGCCTGAAAGATGGAGGTGGCAGAGATGGCTGCAGGGTAGCAGAAACATGGCTCTGATACCATATGATAGAACCCTAGATGGAGCTCTATAGATTTTGATCTTTGAGGGGGATCAACCCATGGAACACTATAGGGGTTCCTCCCTCCTAGAGTCAGCCAAAGAGGCTGAAATAGAATTGATTCTTGCTTGATAAAAGAGAGGGGGCGGCTATATCATTATATAGGGTTCTAAACCCTAGCCCATGGGGTGCTTGCTTAATTAAAATTACTCCTTTGCCCATTCTATAGCAGACCTGCTTGAGTAGGAATAGGTGACAGCTAGGTTGGCTCTATAGCCAACTAAAGCAGGGGAAACGCTGGCCGACTAGCCCAATAAAGGGGGCGGCGACCACTAAACCCTAAGGCCCCAATCTAAATCCTAGCCACACTTCTTTATAGGATAGAAGTAGCTAGGTGGGGTTTTATTACAATCTCATACGATTTTATTGACTACTTCTAGGGAGATTAGGACTCAATTCTGTAGGAGTCCTATCACCATTAGGCCTTAATTGGGGCTGATTTAAACTCATTATAAAAATCATTTTAGTAACCCAAGGTCAGATAAGGCACGATCTTCAAGATGGTATAGTCTTCAAAGGTGTGTTAGGTGGTTGAACAGCCTAGACTGGGCGGTTGAACCACCCAGACATAGACTCCTAGACTGTCAGGTGGCTGAACCACCTAGAACACAGTCTCCCAGACTGTGTCAGGCAGCTAAACCACCCATAACGTAGTATTCGAGACTACCACCTCGAGATCACTTAAACATTGATTTTTGGCTCCACTTTTGCCTTAGGTATGCAAGTAATTAAGAGCAAAAATCTTATGAAAATGCTATTGTAATTGAGAGCTTATCCTCATTTTGTCTTGTATAGTTTTTTGTTTAAGGGAGAGCTTTGAGTCTTGTAAAGGTTATCTCCTAAACCTGTAAAAGGATAATAGAGTTGTAAGAGGGTAGTTGATGGCCTATTGAACGAAGATCAATAGTGGAAGTCGGTGGCCTCAACGGATGAGGAATCAGGAAGTGGACATAGGTCACGAGACCGAATCACTATAAAAATTGGTTTGCTTCCTCTTCTTTGCTCTTTAACTTCATTGCTATATTATTTAACTATCTATTAGCATTGCTTGCACTTTTACAAATATCTCTACACTTAAATGCATTTCCAATATGGTTTTCATTGAGCAAAAATTTTAAATCGACGAAGATTTCTCATTAGCACTAATTCACGCCCACCCCCCCCCCCCCCCCCCCCCCCCTCCTTTTAGTGCCGCTTTGATCCTAACATTATGTCATCCACACCAAATCATGGCAAGATATTCATGATTGGAGCAGACACATCGAGGATTTTCCCACATTCTACATGAGATGTCTAAAGGAGATACTAATTGCCACTAAACTAAAAAGATTTTCAATACAGGTCCATGGCATGAAAGAGAAGTAAGCTAAGAAAAATTACAATCCATGCTCACACTAGAATGGGCTCTCATCATCCTGAACCATACCAAAGGGCAGTCACTATTACAGAAGAAAGATTGGCTACTACTAAAGACTAACCACATGGCAGCACATGCAAAGAAGAAATGACCTCTTGACAAACTTAAAGATCAAGCTTCTCTACACTTCCGGCCATATCAGTAGGAAATTTAAACCTCAAGGAAGTGATCCCTCTGCTACTTTGGACCTTACAAAATTAGGGATCACATTGGGGCCCTAACCTAGAGATTAGATTTGCGCACCAAATTAAAAATACAGCTGATCCTCCAGGTATCTCACCTCAAATGGAAGTTTAAAAAAGATGACTTATCCCAGATCCTTCTAACCGATACTCAAGCTGATGACGAGGCTAAAGTTCAGTTGATGATCTCATGGAATTATAGGATCGTGACACATCACAGTCTAGTCACTATTGCTAATATTGGATCAATGGAGTAGAATACGCCTACTATAGGGACCATAAGGGAGCCTCACAAGGAGTTGCAGATCAAGACTCGGAGACATAAAATCTCAGCCTTGAGGACAAGGCTAATTTGAAGAGGGCGGGTCTGTTAGGACCCTAGCTTGGATGGGTCCTAAGTTCAATAAGTCAATAAAGTCTCGAGTCATGTAATATCTCCATAATCTTGCCATCATCCCCTTTGATTAAGGAGTCAGCTAGGGTTTTGGGGGAAGGAGTCTTGGAGCCTCAGGGCTTTCTAGCCACCACCCACCTTATTGGGCAAGAAGGCAAGGGTTTGAGGAGGGAGCATAAGAGGAGATTGTAGCCATCCAATCGCCGCCCCCTTATGGGGCAAGTCGGCTAAGGTTGAGGGGTAATAAAGGGATTTAGCTTTGAGGAGGAGCCTCCCTAGGGTTAGGGTTTGGAGCCCTATATAAGCATGTAGCCTTCATCACTTTTGAATAAGCAAATATCAATCTTTAATTCAGCCTTATGGCTGAGTACTATGAGGGAGGAACCCCTATAGCATTCCAAGTGTTGATCCCCTTCAAAGATCAATCTTTATAGAATTCTTCTGGGGTTCAATCACATAGGTATGCATTATTCACCTCATCTCTTTTCCTCTTAGATGTACTTATATTCATGATGTGTGGAGAAGTGTCTAACACATATAAGTCATTTATCAAGGTCTCTCTAGTGATGATCTTCATCATTCATAATTATTGAACAACTATTGTTCTTGAAAACTAATTTATATCTACTAATTCTCAAACAAGATATGGAAATAATATTTTTTTATAATAGAGAAAACAAAATAGCATGCATCCAATGCAATGATCGCTCCACCAGACAGATGTAGGGTGACCTCGCTAACGTCAACTACAGCAACTCTTGCTTCATTGCCCCTCTTGAGATCCATCTCACATTTGGCCAATCTCTTAGTCTTGCCAGAACCTGTAACGAATTACAGATATGATAAGTACTCCCGATATTCAATACCCATGTGTTATCATGAAAATCTAACAAGTTGAGACTGATCAAAAAAGTACTTGAAGCTTCTCCAAGCTTCTGTTTTTCCTTGTCTGCAAGGTAGTCCTTATAATTCATCTTTCAGTGCCCATCTTTGCCATAGTGGAAGCATTGTCCTTTGTCCTTTGCTAGGTCTTTCTTAGCAACCTTTGTCTTTCCTGGTCTTCCTTTGTCATTGCTCTTCTTAAGGGTCTTATTGGCCTTCCTATTCTTCTTGGTCTCACCAATATAGAGAACTGGCATCTCTTTCATGATGGCACTCTTAGCTTCCCTCAACATATTGAGGAGCTCAGGGAGAGTCACTTCAAACTTGCTTATGCTAAAATTAATGATGAAATGAGAAAACGATTCTGGTAGGACTGAAGTATAAGATCAACGTACAGGTTATCCTCTAGGACTATTCTTAAACTTGTGAGTTTCATGATCCACTCTATCATCTTTAGGATATGGTCTCAACTGATATCTCTTCTGTCATCCTGGCTTGGAAGAGTCTCTTGGATATCTCATTTCTTTAAGTTCTTCCTTGTTTCTCAAATAGTTGATGGAGATAAAGAATGATAGAATCTACATCCACGCTCTTATGTTTTGTAACTTAGGAGTCATAGAAGCCAACATGTAACATTTTGTTAATGTGGAATCATCTATATCTTCACATAGTGAGCGATCTCATCCTCGTTTGTCTCTTCTTCTAGCGTAGGCATAATTATATCAAGGACATACGTGATTTTCTCCATCGTGAGAATAATTTTCAAATTGTAAAGCCAATTCATGTAGTTAGGACTAGTGAGGCGATTGGCCCCAAGTATGCCACGCAGGGGGTTTGCGAGCGACATGTTTCTGACAAACAAGATATAGCACAAATAAATAACATGAAGATTTTACGAAAAAACTAATTAAGATATGGACTTTTATCTTAATGTACACCTACTATTTTTTTAATTAATCATGTGATACCCTCAACACATGAGACGGAAGTCTCCGATAGACTCCTAGTGAAGCTCAGGATCCAATTGGCATCTTAGTGCAATCTCGAGTGACTCGACCAATTACACTAAACCCAAAAGGTAGACAACTCTTACCAATCACAACTCTTTGTGATTCCCGTCATGTTTGGCATTCGAATCATCATGGTCTTGATTGCTCCACCAACCATGAAGTTCAGTTAAGTCATCACCATCATTACAAGATAAGTTTGATTCGGTGATATGCTCTCGAGTGACTCGATCAACCATACTATGTCCTGAGGTCACCGGTGACACTCTATGTCATAAGCAAGATCTCGATCACGTAGATGGGTGAGCCTCGAGTGACTCGACCAACTCAACTTATTTCATGATTTAATTTCTTCCTATAATAATGGAAGGTCATATGGGTCAATCTTATTACCTCATGCTCATCGACTTAATAGTATCGTAGGAGAGGTTTTTATTTTGTATCAGTCTCCTAATATGTCATGTCACACACATACATATTTAATATATATCTATATCGCATATATATATATATATATATATATATATATATATATATAATAGGTGTATAACACATATCACATATGTAAGTCACACCGGAAGATCATGAGCCGTCACCTAATATAATTAAGCCCGAGCCAATGGGCCTAATATGATTAGGCCCGACACTCACAATAGGATCTACGTGTGTATCAGTGTATCTCCATGCCTTATCGTGGATCTCATCATCATCGGTTCTGTCGGATCTTCGCCACATTACCATGCATTGTGATCCTCCGCCATGGCATCGTGGGTCCTATTGTCACCTCCACGCTCTCACTGTGTCTCCCCATGTACTTACAAAATAATCACAAGCACGCAGGTCCGATAATAAATAAGAAAATAAAGGCTCATAAGCCCCAGTAATAATAATAATAATCACATGTACACATATCACATCACATGGCTCATGATCATCCATCTACATCATACATCACATGTACACATCACATCACATGTAGGATTACTAGATAAATAATAATTAATTAAACTATTTAATTAATTATTTTTAGAATATCTAGGATACCCAACCATAGGGTTCGTAAAATAGCAGCTTGTGACTCCTTGTGCGACTAGGAAACCCTAGCCGCTAGGACTCATCTTGCAACTAGGAATCCTTAGCCATAAGGAAATCTTGGGAGGTTAGGAAACCCTAGCCCCAAAGATCTCTCTTGCAACCCTCTCCATGGCTATAATCTGCCATGGGCGGCCAACACATCTTAGCCGCTAAAACACCCCTTACGGCTAGGAGTCCCTAGCCGCAAGGTTACCTATGGCGGCCAAGAAACTCTAGCCGCCAGGGTTACCCATGCAGCCAAGACTCTTGGTTGCACGGGAGGCTGCGGCCACGATCGAGAGCATGCTACTCTTGGCTTTGCAGCCTTTGACCAAGCCGAGAGCAACATCCTTACTCTTGGCCAAGGCTGTAAGCAGCCATTAGCCATGCCGCAAGGAAACAACAGTTACTGCCCTCTTCCCCTTTCTTTGTGCTAAAAATTTTGACATCAAAGAACCTTAAAACATCACTCTATAGCACCTTTTTGCAATAAGAAAAAGCACTATCTAGACCTGATTAACCATGAAAAATTGTAATAAGGTACATAAAAACTAATTACGTGTATCAATCTCATCCTATGCAATTTAAAATCAATCTTTTGCATGAACACTATTGGCTCTGATATCACTGTTGGGAAACTAAGCGAGAGCATCACATGCATAGCAGAAGATAATAAAAAAAACATGTTTCCAACTTAGATCAAATTATCATGCAAAAGATTAGATCGGGAGAAAAAATGTAAAACCGAAAAACTGCATCATATATGAGGTTATTTACCTAGGGAGATAGTATATCCCTATTTTTCAGATCTAAATAGATAGGATGAAGGAGGTCAAGTGTCATACTCTCTAGTGGTATCCACATGATGGATCGCTGTAGCGATACTCCTCCAATTGTCGCCTCTAAGTATCGTAACTCTTACGCAACTTCTCACAACAAACTTAGAAGAAGATCCTTCATCTTCTTCACTACCCTCTCATGCCTAAGAAGGCTGGTTGACTGAGAATGTGAGAGAGAGGAGGAGAATAGGAGGGGGCAGCCAAAGGTACAACCTATCATCTATATGTCGCCCCTACCTCCTATTTATAAAGAGCCACCAAAACCCTAGTGCATCTTGCTTTAGTGGGTATTGGATCTCCATCCAATTACCCACTAACCTTGGATTATTGGATCTCTATCCAATAATCTCCTTTGGCCTCTAATTAGGCCTCATGCAAGGAGCCGATCAGTGTAGGGTCTCATCTAATGAGAATAAGGGTTAATTGGATCTCTATCTAATCCTCTATTCATTGAAACATCCACCATATGTGTGACCCTCTAGCCCGGCACTGAGCTAGCCATTAGTTACTCCCATCAGAACTCTTTCTGATATAGTGAATTATTATCCCCATAATAATTAACTCGACTCATTGACTATGGATGTACTATGTCACTGCACCATAGTCCCCACACAATACAAGGGGATCGAATCCATCGGACCTGTATGTTCATAGTTACTATGTATCTATAGTCTCTCATCCAACTAATATCCTAGAGATTGTATATTGGACATAGGTCTGACTATACTATCAAGCCATATACGAAATTCATCCGAGTCTCGCTCTAATCGGATTCTCCTAGAGAACTACTTCTCTCTCAATCCGAATGACCCTGGCCATGGATTTGTTTGAGCAAGCACACATGGGATATTTCTCTCTTGATATCGAGAGTGGACGATCCTTTATTAACACTCAATTACCTTCGTAATCTATTAATCCTGATAACTAACTGTACTAGATCTGAAACTTTTTAAACCTATAAGTTTGGCATTAAAGAAAGTACTCAAACAAGGCTTCCTTAATGTCTCAAGTCTAAGGATCAGATACACAACTGGGACTACGGAATCGCTGTCTGGTGGGGACACCAGACCAAGTGTGCTCGAGGTGTATGAGTCAGAAAAATCCGACCTGCATTAAAACATTTTCCACGGCGAAGACTCCGGGCCAAATGCGCTAGAGGCGTGTGAGTCGAGAAAATTTGACTCGCTCCAAGACATCTGCTATGGTGAAGACTCCAAGCTAAATGTGCCATAGGTGTGTGTCAAAAATATTTGGCCCGTACCAAGACATCTGCTATGGTGAAGACCCTGGGCCCAATGTGGCCAAGGCATATGAGTCGAGAAAATCAGACATGTGCTAAGACATCCACTACGGTGAAGACTCTAAGCCAAATGTGTCCGAGGCATGTGAGTTAGGAAAATTTGACCTATACCTAAACATCCTCCATGGTAGAGACCTCGGGCCAAATGTGCTTGAGGCATGTGAGTCGAGAAAATTTGACACGTGCCAAGATAAATCTACAACGATGAAGGCTCTAAGCCAAACGTGCTTGAGGGGTATGAGTTGGGAAAATCCAACCCATGCCAACGTGAATCTACCATGTCAAATACTCTGGGCCAAATATGCCAGATCTATGTGAGCCGAGAAAATCCAACCTGCACCAAAACATTTATCATGATGGAGACGATGGGCCAAATGTGCCCGAGGTGTGTGAGTCGAAATAATATAACTTGTGCTAAGATGAATCCATCATGGTGGAAGCTCCAGACCAAACATGCTCAAGGTATATTTGTCGGTAAACTTCAACCTACACTAAGGCAAATTTACCACTGTGGAGACTCCAAGCCAAATGTGCTTGAGCTGTGTGAGTCAGGAAAACTCAGCCCCTCCCAATATGAATCCACTACGATAGAAATATAGTCTCGATGTACCCAAAACACTTGAATCAGGAAAACTCGACCCGTAAGATCATATTCTAAATGCCCCTATGTTGAATGAACTAGATGACATACTTCAAAACTCTCTCACAAGAGCCCTGAAGCAAGCCTTCGAGAGGGGACAAATGATAGGGAATATTGTAGCAACCAATCTCAACCCATTAGTTGGTCACCACGTGCTGGTTACAGGTGCCCTGCAAGCCAATCACGTGAGTGATGGCATGTGTGACACGTTGTGTGATCTTTTTGCTTATGATTAATATTGGAATCGGATCGTGATGAGATCACGATAATGAGATTGATTCACTTTTAAACACAGATCCTAAATAATTCCGGTCAGAGGTTACTCAAGAGGGACATTGAGATAACCGGATAGATCGGTTTACTATATACCCGTCCATATGATGGAGGCGGTTGATCTCATAGCCACTTATGTGGAGACACTAAGGATATAGTACATGTGCTCATTAGAGAATGAGTTCACTGATTGATCCGCTTATGGAATGTTGTATGGTTAATGATACCTAATGTCAGACAACGATTCCATAGTCCCAATTGTGTATCTGGTCCTTAAACTTGAGACATCAAGGATGCCTTATATGAGTACTCCTTTCTTTGACGTCAGACTTACAGGTTTGGAAAGTTCCAGATCTGGTATAATTGTTTATCGGGATTGGTAGCTAACCTTACAAACGTAATTGAGTGTCAATAGAGGATCATCCACTCTTTGTATCACAAGAGGAATATCCCATATGTGCTTGCTCAGACAAATCTGTGGCCAGGGTCATTCGGATTGAGAGAGAATGAGTTCTCCAGTAGAATCCGAATAGAGCAAGGCAAACTAATTCCGTATATGACCTGACAGTACCATGTCCAATATACAGTCTATGGGATATTATTTGGATGAGGGATTATAGATATATGATAACTGTGGATAGACAGGTCCGATGGATTTGATCCCCCTGTACCGTCTAGGGACTAAGGGATAGTGGCCTAGTACGTCCATAGTCGATGAGTCGAGTGAATTATTATGGGGATAATAATTCACTATATCAGAAGGAGTTCTGATGGGAGTAACTCACGGCCAGCTCGACATCGGCCTAGAGGACCACACACATATGGTGTATGCTTTAGCGAATAGAGGATTGGATGAAGATCCAATTAGCCCTTATTCTCATTAGATGCATGCTATTTTGTTATAATAATCCCTCTATTATCAAGTGTAATAATGAAATAATCCTAACTCCCTTCTCAACACTCTCCTTTTAGTGGAACTAGAGAGAGAGCCACTGAGTTATTGAAACTCATACATAGTGATGTATATGGTCCTATGTCGACTCAAGCTATAGGTGGTTACTCATACTTCATTACATTCACTGATGATTTCTCTATGTATGGACATGTGTACTTAATAAAGTATAAATCGGAGGCCTGTGAGAAATTCAGGGAATATAAGAATGAGGTAGAGAACCAAATTAGAAAGAGTATTAAGGCTCTTCGATCAGATCGAGGAGAAGAGTACTTGAGTACGGAGTTCACCCATTTCCTCAGGGACAATGAGATTCTATCCCAGTGGCACCTCCTTATACACCTCAGCTCAATAGTGTATCAGAAAGGAGGAATCGCACGCTGTTAGACATGGTGCGGTCCATGATGAGTTTTGTTGACCTACCCGTTTCATTCTGGGGGTACGCCCTAGAGACTACAGCTTACCTTCTGAACAGAGTTCTATCAAAGTCGATAGTGTCTATACCATATGAGATATGGAAAGAAAAGAAGTATGATCTTAAGATTGTTAAGATTTGAGGCTGTCTTGCCCACGTTAGAAGACACAACCCCGATAAGTTGGAATCAAGGACAGAATGGTGCACATTCGTGGGATACCCAAAGAAAACGTGTGGGTATTATTTCTATCATCCCGAGGACCGAAAGGTCTTTGTTGCTAAGAGAGCTGCGTTCCTTGAGAATGAACACATTCTTGGTGGAAACAGTGGGAGTGAGATAGAATTGAGCATGGTTGGAGAACCTAGCTCAAGCACCATTCCAGAGCCCGAGTATGTTCCGATACCTAACACATAAGTTCCAACTTTACATAGGTTTAATAGAGTATCTCACCTTCCTGAAAGATATGTGGGATATATCAGTGGAGATGACTCTTAGGATGTTGATCCTCAGACCTACAAGGAGGCTATTATGAGTATAGACTCCGAGAAGTGACAAGAAGCCATGAATTCTGAGATGGATTCCATGTACTCTAATAAGGTTTGGAACCTTGTGGATGCACTTGAGGGTATTGTACCCATCGGCTGTAAATGAATCTTCAAGAAGAAGATCGGAGTGGATGAAAAGGTAGAGAGACCTATAAAGCAGGCTGGTAGCTAAAGGATATCGTCAAAGATAAGGAGTTGACTATGACAAAACCTTTTCACCTGTAGCCATACTTAAGTCCATTAGAATTATTTTGGCCACTGCAGCATACTATGACTATGAGATCTGGCAGATGGATGTCAAAATGATATTCCTCAATAGCAACCTCGACGAAGAGATGTATATGATACAACCAGAGGGATTCGTATCCAAAGAGAGTCCAAATAAAGTGTGCAGGTTGCTTAGATCCATTTATAGATTGAAGCAAGCATCCCGAAGTTGAAACATAAGATTTGATGAGGTGATCAGATCTTATGACTTCGTTAAGAACGAAGATGAGCCTTGTGTGTATAGAAAAGTAAGTGAGAGCGCTATCACCTTCTTGGTGCTATATGTGGATGACATCCTAATCATTAGGAATGATGCAGGAATGCTCTCCATAGTAAAGGTTTGGCTATCCAAAAACTTATCCATGAAAGACTTAGGGGAAGCATCCTATATTTTGGGGATCCGGATCTATATAGATGGATCCAAGAGGATGTTTGGCTTGTCCCAGTCTAGGTATATAGACTCCATTATCAAAAGATTTGTCATGGAGAATTCCAAGAGAGGTCTCATACCGATGAGACATGGAATATCACTTTCTAGGAGTATGTCCCCAAAGACTCCTGAAGAAAGGGCATACATGAATAAAATATCTTATACCTCAGCAATAGGGTCTATCATATATGTGATGCTATGTACTAGGCCTGATATAGCACAAGCTCTTAGTGTCACAAGCAGGTATCAGGCAGATCCAGGTTTAGAACACTGGAAGACAGTAAAGTGTATCCTCAAGTACTTAAGAATGACTAAGTATCTTTTACTGATATATGGAGGAGGTAGCCTCCAGATTGAGGGCAACACGGACTCGAGTTTTCAGTCTGACATTAATGATAGCAAGTAAAATTCAGGGTATGTTTTCACCCTGAATGGAGGAGTAGTAAGCTGGAAGAGTTCCAAGCAAGATATTACTGCTGACTCGACCACAAAGGTGGAATACATTATTGCAGCAGAAGCAGCAAAGGAAGAGGTTTGGATGAAGAAGTTCATCAAGGATTTGGGAGTCATACCAAGCAACGTGGAGCTGACTCCCATATATTGTGACAGCGACATGGCGATAACTCTAACAAAGGAACTCAGGTCTCAACAGAATTGTTCTGATGAGGTTCCATCTAATTAGAGCGATCATGACCCAAAAAGATATAGCAATTGAAATAGTTTCATCCAAAGATAATATTGCAGATCCACTGATGAAGCTGTTGGCTCAGATTATATTTGAGTGTCACAAGGGTCTGATGAGGATCAGACACATAGGTGATTGACTTTTGGTCAAGTGGGAGATTGTTGATTCTAGGTGCCCTACAAGCTAGTCACGTGAGTGATGACACGTGTGACACGCTATGTGATATTTTTGCTTATGATTAATATTGGCATATTCTCATTATATTATTTGTTACATATATATTGTGATGTCCTTGGTTCTATGCAATGGGAATCAGATCGTGATGAGATCACGATAATGAGATCGATTCACCTTTAAACACAGATCCTAAATAATCTCGGTCATAGGTTACTCAAGAGGGACATTGAGATAACCGGATAGA
Source organism: Ensete ventricosum (assembly GCA_029747655.1). NCBI lineage: Eukaryota > Viridiplantae > Streptophyta > Magnoliopsida > Zingiberales > Musaceae > Ensete > Ensete ventricosum. The sequence goes on from JAQQAF010000006.1 coordinate 19,706,767, forward strand.
TCAGTGTACTATATACCCGTCCATATGATGGAGGCGGTTGGTCTCATAGCCACTTGTGTGGAGACACTAAGGATATAGTACGTCAGATAGCGATTCCATAGTCTCAGTTATATATCTGGTCCTTAGACTTGAGATACCAAGGATGTCTTGTATGAGTACTCCTTTCTTTGACGCCAGACTTATAAGTTTGGAAAGTTCTAGATCTAGTACAACTGATTATCGGGATTGGTAGCCAACCTTACGAAGGTAATTAAGTGTCAATAGAGGATCATCCACTCTCATTATCACGAGAGGAATATCTTATATGTGCTTACTCAGACAAATCCCTGGCCAAGGTCATTCGGATTGAGAGAGGAGTTCTCCGGTAGAATCCGAATAGAGCAAGATAAACTGATTCTGTATGTGACCTGACAGTACCATGTCCAATATACGGTCTCTGGGATATTATTTGGATGAGGGATTATAGATACATTGTAACTGTGGACAGACAGGTCCGATGGATTTGATCCCCCCTGTACCGTCTAAGGACTATGGCGTAGTGGCATAGTACATCCATAGTCGATGAGTCGAGTGAATTATTATGGGGATAATAATTCATTATATCAGAAGGAGTTCTGATGGGAGTGACTCACAGCCAGCTCGGTATCGGACCTAGAGGGTCACACAATATGATGGATGCTTTAGCGAATAGAGGATTAGATGAAGATCTAATTAGCCCCTATTCTCATTAGATGAGACCCTATGTTGATGGGCTCCTTGATTAAGGCTCAATTATAGGCCTAAGGAGATTATTGGATAGAGATCCAATAATACAAGGTTAGTGGGTTATTGGATGGAGATCCAATACCCACTAAGGAAGGAGCCCTAGGGTTTTGGTGGCTCTCTATAAATAGGAGGGGAGACTCATGGTTGATAGGCTGCAGCTTTAGTCACCACCTCCTAGTCTCCTCCCTCCCCGGAGCAAGAGTTGCGAGATCAGATTGGAGGAGTTTCGTTGTAGAGATCTATCGTGTGGATACCGCTAGAGAGGAGGATGCTTGACCTCCTTCAGCTTCTCCATCCGGATCTGGAATACAGGGATATACAATCTCCCTAGGTAAAATCAATCTCTCTCACATCGTGATTTTATCGATTTTTGCATTTTTCTCGCGACCTCAATCTTTGCACGACAATTTGATCAGCGTGGGAAACTGATTTTTTATTTTAATTTTCGCTGCATATGTGATGCACCCGCTGAGGTTTCCCAACACCATGGAGGTGCTGACGTGGAAGGCAAGGGTCGAGCCACATCTTCCCCCCAATCAAAGTAATGACATAGAGGCAGTTATATCATGTCGACCTCCGTGGACAATAGTTCATGAGAGGTCATTCAGGTTCGCCCTACCGACCTCCATGAATAATAGTCCACCAGAGGTCGTTCAGACCTATCGCCCCTGTGGACAAAAACACTAGAGGGAGGGCATTACGACTATTTTAAGTTATTCACTTAATCGGACAAGTATAGAAACTGACCCCTAATGCTAGCCCAAAGCCAGATCTCTCGTTAATTAACCCTTTTACACTACATATAACTCCAAAACTAGCTTAAGCATCGAAGAGGTTGGGTTGGGAAACTTCCCCCAACACTGACCTTTATATAGGAACCCGTCAAGGAGCCAAATTTCACCTTAGCCCAACCTCGAGACTACCTCAGACACTCAAATTACACTCGAAGACCACCTTGGATGCCTCAGTGCCCTATCTATTAGGATTAAAGCGGCACTAAAGGGTGGGGTGAATTAGTGCTTATGAAAAATTTACGTCGATTTAAATATTTACCCAATAAAAATCATATCAAAAATATGTTTAAGCATAGATATGTTTGTAAGTGTGCAAGAAAAGATAGTAGATAGTTAATTAAGAAAGGAATGAATATAAAGAGCAAAGAAGAGGAAGCGAACCGATTTTATAGTGGTTCGGTCTCATGACCTACATCCACTCTTGATTCCTCCTTCGTTGAGGTCAATGGCTTCCACTATTGATCTTCCTTCAATGGGTAAAGATCAACTACCCTATTACGACTCTATTCTCCTTTTACAGGTATAGGAGATAACCTTTACAAGGCTCTAAGCTCTCCCTTAAATAAAAAACTACACAAGACGAAATGAGGAGAAGCTCTCTAGGAATTACAACAATATTTTCATAAGCTTTTTGCTCTTAATGCTTACGTACCTCAAGCAAGGAGGGGGGGTGTTTATATGCCCCAAATGGCTTTAATATTGGAGCCAAAATTCAAATTTTAAGAGTTCCTGAGGTGCTGGTCTCGAAGATTATGTTCTGACGGTTGTACCATCTGACACAATCTGCGAGATTGTGTTTGGGCAGTTCAACCGTCTGATACAGTCTGGGAGACTATGTTTGGGTAGTTCAACTGCCTGACACACCTTCGAAGACTATGTCATCTTGGATGTTGAATCTCGGATTTTGATGATGAAATCAATTGATGGATTATTGATCAAACTATGTTGTTAGAGTTGATTGATGTAGGATTAACTATGACATATTACAATCAAAGGATTGGCCAAAGTCAAATCCAAGAATTGGGCCGGAGTTTAGATAATGTAGTTGGGAACTTGCCCGGAGTGCGTCGGAAGCTTACCGAGGGTATCGGGAGATTGCTAGGATAGCTCAAGGGAGTTTGTCGAAAAAAGACCGAGACTCATCGAAAGATTATCGGGGTAGTCGAAAGGCTTACCGGGAGTTGGAAAGGTTTTCAAGTGGATTTGTTGGTCTTGATTGTAATTAATTAAGTTATAGTTAGCATCGTGCAAGTTTAACCATGACGATGAAAATGAGTTACAAACTAGACATGGACCCAGGATCAATCTTAGGCATCGGGCCAAGGTTTGGATGATGCGGTGGGAGCTCGCTGGGAGTTCACTAGGACTTCACGGAAGGTATTAGGAAGATCGCTAGGAACATGCCAGGAGATCGCCAGAGGAAGACTGTGAGACTCACCGCAGGGAATGCCAGAGGTTGCCAGATTACGGGAGTGATGTCATTAAGCTTGGTGGTCATGTATGATTATAATCCTTAAGTCGTAGGTTAAGGTTGAGTCTGAAATGAGTGTGATATGAAAGGAATCCAAATCAACTTAATGAGGCAACTGGGTCCACTAAAAAGGTTTGATTGAGCTCAAGTTGAGCTCAATTAGTTGACCAAAGAATTGGTCAACATGTGGTTCAAGTCAGGATTGGAAAAGTGAAGAGAATCACTTTTTTGAGATTCCTGGCAGTTGAACCGTCGGTAAGCAACGGGTGTACTATCGTCGCCCAAGTTTTTGGGCGACTGAACCGCCCATGACTAGCGGGTAAACTACTCATACTAGGTTTTCAGGCGGCTGCACTACCGGCGCCGACGAGTGAATTGCCCGTACCCAAATTTTTTGGATATGTTTGAATTTTAGCTCTAAATTCTGAAGTCATTTGGGGTATATAAATATCCCAAGTTTTCTTGCATTCCATACAACACTTTTGGGATAAAAATTCTAAGAAAAACTTATGTGAAGTGTAAGAAAAAAAAAAGAAAAGGGAGTGAGCTAAGAGTTGTAAAATTCTTGTTTCTCTTGTAAGATTATAAGGGTTTGATCTTCACCCAAAGGAGATCAATAATGGACACCGGTATGCCTTAAGAAGAAGGACACGGGAAATGAACGTAGGTCAAGGTTGAGGCCAAACCACTATAAATTGTAAGTGTTCCTTACTTGTTTCATTTACTACTTACAATTGTCGGGTTCTTAATTATGTTCAACAAAATATCAAGTGACGCTTCCTATTTTATTTACTTCTTGAAAGCAAGGTTTCAAGTCAAGCACTTCCAAGAAACTTAGCATTTTATTTTGAATCATTCACTTGCTTTACTTGAACGAAAAGCTTTCGATTTTCTTATCTTGCTTTAAGCGAAAAGTTTTTGTTAAAAAGAGAATTTACAATTGAACTAATTAACCCCCCCCCCCCTACTCTTAGTGCTAATTAATCCTAACATTGGAGACCGTGTCTTTGCTGGGTTACTGAAATGACTTTTAGAATAAGTCTAAATCAGCCTCAATTAAGGCCTAATGACCTCTTAATTGAGTTAGTAAAACTAACTCATTATGATGCTAACTACGACACCTAACACATATTTTTCATTGTCCAATCGTCAACTGATCTCTCGGTGAACTCCCAGTGAACTCCTAGCATCCTTCCGGTGAACCCTCGGTGTGCTCCTGATTTCTTCCGGCAAACTCCCGACGAACTCCCAACATTCTTCCGACGAACTCCCAACGAGCTCTTGACAAACCTCTGGTGAGTTGTCGGCAAGCTCCCAACAACATCGTCTGAACCTCGGCCAACCTCAGGCGAATTCTCGGTGAGCTCTCATTGCGTCATCCGAACCTCGGCCCGATGCTCGAATTTGACTCTGGCCCAACATCTAATTATAATGTCATTTACTGTCACAATTAATCATGCATCACTTTCTTTAACACATAAGTTAGATCATAAAACCCATCAATTGATTTCATCATCAAAATATGAGATTCAGCAATCTCTTCCTTTTTTATAATGACAACCAATTGATGATGGGAGTTAACTGTAACTCCCCTTATGTATATGTCATAGGATAAATAAAACAAACTTGAATTCAAAAGCACCATCACTTTTGAATTCAAGCATTTTGATAATTTTATAATTTAACCATACATGATACTATACATGATAAAATTTTTAAAGATTTATTTTCTTGGTATCACATAAAAATTTCAATCATTATGTTCACAAAATAACAATATCATCAATCATGATACAACAGCAATCATTATGTATACAAGATAACCATGTTATCAATTATGATACAACATTCATTTCAACCATTTGCAAGATCTCAAAACAAATATATTTCTTATGTCATCAATTATGTTATTTCTCCTCCTTTGTTATCAACAAAAAGGAGAAATGCTCAATTATATTTGAACAATTTTTTAAAATATTTATCACAATATTTAGCACATAAAGAGAGAAAGTTAGTCCATTGCTCCCCTTATTAAAATAAGAAGACTAAAGTTAGAATTGAATTTATTTTTTATAAAATAAAAAGAAATATAAAGATAGAATTTAATGCTTCACAAATGCCATATCAAAATTTTTTTTTCCCTCTTTATAAATATTAATTACAAATAGAATCATTTCAAAAGAGAGCTTAAAAAGCCGAGAAGTCCAAGAAGACTATAAGAGCTACTCATGTATTCAAAATCATCTCATATAAATTTCAAGCAAAAGCTCGAGAAATCTAAAAAATAGCAAATCATGCATTTGGATGATTTAACATTACTAACTCGCTTCTAATAAAGTCAAATTGTTCTTCATTTAATGGCTTGGTGAAGATATTAGCCAATTGATGGTTAATATCAATAAATTCCAAAGATATATTATGATTATTTACATGATCTCTAATATAGTGATGTCTAATATCAATATATTTAGTTTTTGAGTGTTGCATAGGATTTTTAGTTAAACATATTGCACTAATATTATTAGGAATAATTTTTATGTGAATTCTATAATCTTCTAAAGTATTTTTCATCCAAATAACTTGTGCAATATGCACCAGCTGCTATGTACTCAACTTCGACTGTAGATAATGTAACCAAATTTTATTTCTTGGAAAACCAAGAAACAAGAACATGTCCTAAAAATTAGCATGTTCCGGTTGTACTATTTCTATCTATTCTACAACCTCCAAAATTGGCATATGCATAGGCAAGCAAATCAAAGTTTTTAGACTTATCATACCATAATCCTAAATTAGAAGTTCCTTTTAAATATATAAATATTCATTTAACTGCCTTAAAATGAGAATATTTAGGATTAGATTGAAACCCTGCAAACAATCTAACACTAAACATTATGTTCGGTCTAGTAGTAGTTAAATACAATAAACTATCTATCATTCCTTTATATATTTTTTTATCAAAATTTTCACCTTCATCCAAGTCTAATTTTGTAGAAGTACTCATGGGTGTGTTGATGGCATTATCATTATTCATACTAAAGCATTTTAATAAATCTAAGGTATACTTAGTTTGACTTATAAAGATACTATCATTTAATTATTTTATTTGTAATCCTAAGAAAAAGTTAATTCACCCATTAGGCTCATTTCAAATTCTTGGCTCATATTTTTGGCAAAAGATTCACATAAGGGTTCATTTATTGAACCAAAAATAATATCATCAATATAAATTTGAATAACTAAAAAATTATTTTTTAAATACTTAAAAATAATGTGGTATCAACATTGCCTTTCAAAAAATTGTTTGAAATAAGGAAAGAGCTAAGTCTTTCATACCAAGCTCTAGGGGCTTATTTCAATCCATAAAAAGCCTTAGATAATTTGAAAACATGATTCGAAAAAAGATTATTTTTAAAACTGGGGAGTTGTTCAACATAAAATTCTTCGGAAATGAAATCATTAATAAAAGCACTTTTGACATCCATTTGAAATAACTTAAAATTCTTAAAAGAGGTAAAGGCAAAGAGCATCCTTATGGCTTCAAGTTTAGCCACAGGAGCAAAGGTCTCTTCATAATTGATCCCTTCTTTTTGGTTGAAACCCTTGGCCACTAATCTAGCATTATTTCTAACCACGATATCATTTTCATCTTATTTATTTCTAAAGACTCATTTAGTATTAATCACTAAACGATCACTAGGTCTAGGAACAAGCTCGCATACCTGATTTTTCTTAAATTGGTTTAACTCTTTATGCATTGAAATAACCCAAGAATCATCTTTTAGGACTTCCTCAATGTATTTTGGTTCAATTTGAGATAAAAATCTAGCATTAGCACAAAAATTCTTAAATGATGAACGAGTTTGAACATCTTTTGATGTATCTCATATTATTAACTCCTTAGGATGAGCATCTACATACTTCCATTCCTTGGGTAATGATTCCTTGGAAGTAGATGCATCCAAGTTGTTTTAGAGAGGAGGTTTATCATTTAAATTTAAAGTATCAAAATCAAAATCATCATCAATATCAATTTTTTTAATTTGGGAACCTCATTAAAAACAATATAGATAGATTCTTCAATTACTAGAGTTCTTTTACCAAAGACACAATAAGCTTTTGAAATAAAGGAATAACAAAGAAATATGCCTTCATCGTATTTTGCATCGAACTTTCCTAAGGCATCTTTTTCATTCAAAATAAAACATTTACAACTAAATACTTTGAAATATGAAATATTATGTTTTTTATTATTTGATAATTCATAAGGAGTTTTGGAGAGTACTGGTCTTACGAGAACCCTATTCATGAGATAGCATATTGTGTTAACAGCTTCGACCCAAAAATATTTGGGTAGGCTATATTTGTTTAACATAGTTCTAGCCATTTATTGTAAGGTCCTATTTTTTCTTTCCACTATTCAATTTTGTTGTAGATTTTTAGGAGTAGAGAAATTATGAGTATACCCATTTGACTCACAAAAATTTTAAAAATCATAATTTTAAAACTCACCACCATGATCACTACGTATAAATAAAATCATAAAACTCTTTTCATTTTGAACAAGTTTACAAAATTTTAAAAAATATTCAAAAGAATCACTTTTGTGTGCCAAGAAATAGGTCCAAGTATATATATTATAATCATCTACAATAACAAATGCATATTTACTACCTCCTAAGCTTGTAGTATCAATTGGTCCAAATAAATCTATATGGATCAATTGTAGTGGTCTAGAGGTACTTATTTGATTTTTTTGATTTGAAATTTATTTGTTTTCCTAGTTGGCATGCATCACAAACTTTGTCTTTTACAAACTTGATGCTAGGGATTCCTCTTACTAGATTTTTAATTAAGATTTGGTTTAGTAGTTTCATGCTAGCATGTCCTAGTCTCTTATGTCAAATCCATATATTATCATTTAAGGCTGAAAAATATATTTTATTACAAAAATTATCAATGTCAATAGTATACACTATCGCTTCTTAAGATAATCATAGAACTATTTTTGTGAAGTATTTCAATTATATAAGCATTAGATTCAAATTTGATAATATATCTTTTATCACACAATTGGTTAATGCTTAGTAGATTATATTTCAAACAATCAACTAATAACACATCTTCAATCAAGAGGTTTGATTTATTGTCTATAGTTCCTTTCCCAATGATTTTTCCCTTGTTGTTATCTCTGAAGGTGACAAATCTTTCATTTAGACTAATAAGCTTAGAGAAATGAGTTGGATCTCCGATCATGTGCCTTAAGCATCCACTATGAACTTGAGTCATCCCAAGTAGCTTTGAGCGTCTTCTTCTTCTTTGGTTGCTTCTTCTTCACTCAAAGAAATTTCTTTTTAAATTATCCCAGCTTCTTACATCTGTAACATATTATTGAGTCCTTTTTTAGTTCACTTTTGTTCTTAGCATCTTGTTTTATTTTAGTCGTTTTTAAGAATTTCATAAATTTTCTTGTAAGAAGTGCGAAGTCCTCATCATCATCATCGTCACTTGAGTTTTCTCCCAAGTGGTCTTCCTTGGTTCTAAGTGTTATGTCCTTATTTTTGGAAGGTTGTTCTCGAGTTCATTATGTGTTATACATGTCATTTCTTAAGTCATCAAAAACCCGATTAGTTCTTCAAGTGAAAAATTATTTAGGTCCTTTACTTCTTGTATGTCGTTACTTTGAGATCTCACATTTTTAGGAGGGATCTTAATATTTTGTTAACATGTTTAAAATTAGAAAAACTTTTACCAAGCGCTTTTAAACCATTGACGACATCTGTAAAATAGGTGTACATGTCTCCAATGGTCTCACTTGATTTCATGCGAAACAACTAATAGCTATGCACCAAAAGATTAATTTTTGACTCTTTGACTCAATTAGGGCCTTCGTGTGTAACTTTGAGTGTGTGCCAAATCTCGTGCACAATTTCACATATAGAAACCCGATTAAATTCATTTTTATTAAGAGCACAAAATAAAGCATTCATCACTTTAGCATTCAAAGAGAATTTCTGAATCATTTCATACGTTCATCGATTTGGAAGACTTTTCAAAACCACTTTCAACAATATGCCATAATTCAAAATCCATAGAGAGTAGGAAAATTCTCATTCGAGTTTTACAATATGTAATCCATCCCATTGAACATGGGAGGACAAGTGATAGAAAGTCCCTCTTGAATGCTAACAAAAGCCATCTCTCTTGGATTTTAAGCCAAATAGAGAGAAACATGGCTTTGATACCAATTGTTAAGATCAAAGCGGCACTAAGAGGGTGGGTGAATTAGTGCTTATAAAAAATTTATATCGATTTAAATATTCGCTCAATAAAAATCATATCAGAAATGTGTTTAAAAGTAGAGATATTTATAAGAGTGCAAGTAAAGATAGGAGACAGTTAAAGAAGAAAGCAATGAAGATAAATAGCAAAGAAGAGGAAGCAAACTGATTTTATAGTGGTTCGAGCTCGTGGCCTACATCCACTCCTGATTCCTCTTCCGTTGAGGTCATTGGCTTCCACTATTGATCTTCCTTCAATGGGTGAAGATCAACTATCCTCTTACAACTCTATTCTCCTTTTATAGGTTTAGAAGATAACATTTACTCTAAGCTCTCCCTTAAATGAAAAACTACACAAGATGAAATGAGGAGAAGCTCTCAAGGAATTACAACAGCGTTTTCACAAGGTTTTTGCTCTTAATGCTTGTATACCTCAAGTAAGAATGGGAGGGGCGGAGATATTTATTGGCTCCAAATGGCTTTAATATTGGAGCCAAAATTTAAATTTTAAGAGTTCCCGTGGTACTGGCCTCGAAGACTGTATTCTGGCAGTTGTACCAATTGACATAGTCTGGGATACTGTGTCTGGGTAGTTTAACTGTCTGACATAGTCTGGGAGACTATGTCTGGGCGGTTCAACCACCTGACACACCTTCGAAGAATGTGTCATCTTGGAGGCTATATCTTCAAAGATCATGTCTTTTCTAACGCTAGGTTACTAAAATAACTTTTATAATAAGTCCAAATCAACCCTAATTAAGGTCTAATGACCTCTTAATTGAGTTAGTAAAATGAACTCATTATAATACTAACTACGACACTTAATACACAATTTTCATTATCTGACCATCAATTGATCTCTTAGCGAACTCCCAGTGAACTCTCGATATCCTTCCGATGAACCCTCGGTAAGCTCCTGATTTCTTCCGACGAACTCCCAGCATTCTTCCGACAAGCTCTCGACGAGCTCCCGACAACCTGTCGGCGAACTCTTGATGAACTTCCCAACAAATCTCTGGTGAGTTCTTGGCGAGCTCCCGACAACATCGTCCAAACCTCGGCCGACCTCCGACGAACTCTCGGTGAGCTCCCATTGCATCATCCGAACCTTGACCGATACTCGAACTTGACTCTAGCCCAACATCTGATTATAATGTCCTTTATTGTCACAGTTAATCATGCATCACTTTCTTTAACACATAAGTTAGATCATAAAACTCATCAATTGATTTTATCATCAAAATCTGAGATTCAACACCATCAACTATCTCGTAGGACTATCACATGAGTTTATTATATGCTTTTTTTCCTTTGGGTCTACATCGAACCGGGCCAACTCACTATCGATGGTACTCTCCCCACAACACTACATAAACTAAATGGCCAATTGTTTTGAAACCTTATGCCCAATTACTATATCTATGATCATAAATTTTGACATAGTTATAATATCCAGGTTGTGGCAAAATACTCTTAAATTTCCTAGGAAAATCCTTCTTTAGATATATCTCAGTCCTTGAGGGTGTCATGAGTGTCGTCGATTGATGAGTCGGTTTGATCTGTTCTCTATTAAAAGTGCAGACTCACCTTGGTGCTCCTTTTTAGCTTACACAAGGGTTTTGCAGGAGCGTAGTGGTGCAGCGAAGGTCATTTCATAGTGGGGGGTCTGACTCAGAATAGCTTTAGTAAATGGACGGGGTCCTCCAAGCTATGGGGTTTCTTCTCAAAGGGTTGGATCATTCCAGCATTCTTAGTTGACAAGTGAGCAACCTACATACCAGGTCGGCACGGGAGGTTATCTGACACAGTCCCTCTGATGCCTAAGTCAGTAAAAGAAAAAATATAATGGTATAAACTGTAGATGGAGAGAGAAAAAATATAATGGGTGTGTTTGTTTGTCCCACCTCAACGTGATCTAGGGTTCCTTTTATACTTAATTTTTAGATTTTTCTTATCGAATAGCTTAAGATTAATATAATAATTCTGGCTTCGAATCCTAATAAGATATGATGATTATGTGAGATACCAAATTTATTACTATCACTTATCATTATGTACTACAAAGTTTAAAATCACCGAAACATATTGTTTTCGAGTTCTCATCTCCGAAACAAAGTTCTAATGCTGCTTTCATGACTATGGATCATGATGCATCCATCATATGCTGTTTTGAGATGTGAATAATGTGATACAGTATTAACAGATGGATTGATCTCTGTCAGTAGGATCCTATCTGAAGACTGTAACAGGGTCCCACAAAGGTGAGGCCATCAAGAAAAGAAGGATAAGCTGACTCTGGAAGAAACAGTTAAAAGCTGTTGTGCTTTTCCTGTCATCACAAGGAAGAGCAGACATGCTGTTCTGGATCATAGAGAGGTCCCCATGGTTGGGGTTTGATTAGAGGTATCAGATAAGGTTACTGCAACATGTGAAATTGGCTGTGAGTGATGTTAGGGCTTCAGCTTCCTATGTGGCAAACTGATGCCCACAGCTTCAGCCATAATTTAGGGAAGAAGATAAGATGGTGCTGTTCTGCACTGATGTTTCTTTGAAGGCTTTCCATGGGAAGAGATTGACATCTCTTTCCTCTCGTCATTGTTGTGTTTTGGGTGATGACATGTTAGTCGTTCTTTTATAGGGTGCTAGATATGAATTATGTAGGCCAGTTAATGCACTTTCCCCAGCCTAAAGTGCAGAAGAAGACACCAGGTTAGGGTGGCAGGAGACTCATGTAGGATAATGGATTGGAGGTGTTTCTTTGATCACTCATTCTTGTTGAAGTTCGAGTTGTTGTTTTGTAAGGTAAAGGTCCTTTCAGAAAAGAGGACTGAGATATAGGTGATTTACATAAACATGGATGAGCTGAATAAAAATATAGGACAGATTACATGTTTATGGTTTTATTATCTCATTTCTAAGATAGATTACATTGACTTCGTCCATAAATACATGTCAATGATGAATAAGTTGAGGATAACAAGGTGCTTTTGTATATATACAAAAGGTGCTTATATATATATATATATATATATATATATATATATATATATATATATATGTATATATATATATATAATCTTCTTAGTTGATGAGATTCCAAATAACTTAGGTACCTATAAAAATATTATATATCCTAAATTATTTTTATGCTTATAATTTTAAATTTATGTTTAGATAAAGTAGTCAAATTGTCAATGACAATGGACATTTTAGGTATTTTAAATTTTATTTTAAATTTATTAGTAAGCATGATTATTTTGAATTTATATATGAAGGATTGTAATATTTGAAGGGATATATAATAAGCTGAATTTAAATTGTTACTATTTCCAACACTTTTAAAATTATATATGAGGTCTTCTCTAATGAAGAAAACAATTAAATGAACAGAAATATTATGAATTGTTCTCTTTGTTGCATTAGACATTCTTAACTATGATAACACATCACGATACGCAGCACCTCAGGATTCCCTCTAACTAATCAACAACATCAACTCTATCAAAGTGACTCATTGAGGACTTTACACCTATATCTCATTTTGTCCATTTTAATCATTTTGAGATATCTATAAATCTTATAGCTCATGATCACTATTTTGTCTATCTTTGAGGCCTCTTAACTCCCTTTTTGTTTTAGCTCTGGGTTAAGGTAATATAGTTTACTTCCTTTAAAAAACACTATGATAACACATATATTAAAATCTTATCTAAACATTGTTAAATATTGCACCTAATTCCACTGTGGCACCAACCTAAAAATGCTTCATGACACAAAAGGATTTTGAGTTAATTGAAATTCTCCCTCTCTTGGTATTTACTCTAAATTTAATTGACCATAAAACTCTCCATTTCTCATACACATATATGTCATTTTAATTAATCTTCATTAGTAAACAAAAGCTTATTATTAGATGAACTTCTAATTATATTACTATCCCTTGAAAACTAACTATGATGGCAAAAATATTAGATATATTTAAAGTATTATAAATTTGCTATGTATTGGTTTGAAACTTTACAAGGATGTAATTGTAAAAACGCATAAAATTAGTAGGTAACAGGGGGTCCGCAAACTTGCATGTATATGGATCAATTTTCTATGACTTTTTAGTAAAATAATCTTATTTTAAATATTTTAATTTAATACATTTTTTATAAATACTGCCTCTAATTTGAAAGTACCTATAGATTATCCTTAAAAAAAATAATTTTCGTCTATTACAGTCTGTTTGTTTGTTATTGTCTTTTTGAACTATTAAATTATTTTGATTTTCTGAATAAAAACACTATAAAATTTACTTAAAATAAAATAAATAAGTCAAACAAAATTAAAATATAATAGAAATAATTTGATATATCATTCTACGATTCAAATATGTTTTTATAATGAATTAGGAACAATATTATCCAACTAAAAACTAAAAATTGATTTATTATAATATTTTAGTCACCACAATAAAAATAATATTTCTTAATAACATTTATGATATTTTTGGTACGTCAATAAAAATACTATTAATGAGCTAAATAAAAATACTATAATAGTTTATAATTAATAAAAAATAGATAAAAATTTAATGGAAAAAGTTGGTGAGGGGTATTTTGACTGTTTTTTAAATTACAAATATTTTTTGAAAAATATAGAGAGGTAACAATTAAGAAAAAAAATCATAATGTGAGTATTTTATAAGCAAATCGTTCTTTTTTTATTCAACCTTCTTTTTTAATCTTCTTTCCTACCTTCGTAATGATTGGAGACAAAGTGAGGACCACCGACCCATACTTGCCACTTATGAGGCGCGTAGGGAATAGTTTAGTTGCTCCATAAAACCCCGAAGCCGCAGATTCCCTGCAGAGGCGGACTCCAACCTATACGTCTTCTTGAACTCCGAGACCGAAACAGCGAGCATGGAGAGGCGCAGCGGTGAGCCCCTCGCCTCCTCCTACTTTCGCCACGAAACTCCCCGCGCCACCCACGATCACCGCATCGGCCGCCGCGTCGATGGTACCGAGCTCAACGTCTTCGACGCGGAGCGGTACTTCCGCGAGGGAGACGATGCGGCTGCCAAGCAGACCGGTAGGCACGACTTCTCGGTCTCCTCCGTCGACGGCTTCGAGCGGAACGGCCACGGCCGGAGTGCGTCGTTCCTGGACACGCCGACCGCCTCCTCCGAGGCTAGCTGGAACAGCAAATCCGGCCTACTCTACAATCCGCCGGCTTCTGCAGCGGTCACCGTGAGAGCGTCCCCCGTAAGAGATCCGAGGAGGCCGCGGGCCTCCGGCGCCAGCTGGCTTTTCTGTCGCAGCTGCCCCTGCTCTGGGGAGAAGTCCGTCGATGTCGAGGAGAGCCACTTCGAAACGAAGAGCCCGACTCGCTCGTCTATGGAGGCGGATGCCACTATAATCGCGAAGAAACAGAGCTATCGAGCAGGGGAGATGCGTCTCAGTAGCATCCCAGAGAGAGTGGCGGCCGAAGCACCCAAGAACGAATTCGATGTCGAGGAAGTGACGAAGGTGAAGATTACTCCCGGAAACTGGAGTAAAGATCGGAGCTTTTTCCACGTTGCGAATCGGTTTTCGCCGGAAAAGACCATTCCGACCGAAATTGGCAACCGTATAATGAACTCCGACAGGTCGTCGACTGACTCAGCCAACTTCTCCTTCCCGATCCTCTGTCCACCATCCTCGAACCTCGCCGAAGCGCCACCGCGGGATTCGCTGGAAGTCTTCCGACCAACCGATGAGTTGACGAAGATGACGAAGAAACCGTCAGAGTTCCAACGGCGTGCGACGGTGCTGCCGTTTTCTGCCGAGCGAGACAGCCCCAGCTTCACCTCCCCGGCGAGCCCAAAGCCTCAGCCGGAGGATGACGCGGCGAGCGACGAATCGGACCTTTTCGAGATCCAGAGCCTGTCGACCCAGATGACGTACCATCGCCGCGATTCCCTCGACGAGCTCGAAAGACGCCGCTTCGTCGGCAGCGGCGCCGTGGCCGGGATCCTTCAGCTCCGTCGGAGCCTCGAGGGGGCGGCAGCGCCATCCATCGCCCCGAGCGAGTGCTACCAGCCCAGCGAGGCGAGCGTCGAGTGGAGCGTCACGACCGCGGAGGCGTTCGACCACGCGAGCGCCGCGAACTTCTCCAGCCCCGCCTCCAACTACGACGAGTTCCGCTTCATCGAGGAGGAGCACAACCGGTTCGCGGCGGCGATGGGCGGCGCCCCGGCGGGACAACGGCGGAAAGGGCACAGGCTTCTGGGCTGCCGAAGCGAGAAAGCCGTCAGCGTCGGCCCAAGCCCGGTTTGCAACCGGCCTCCGGTCGAGCCGGACGACATGCTGCGGCTTACCAAGATGGGGAGAGCCAATTTACAACGGCCGGGCCGCGCAGTTCAGAAATATTAGACGGTTCGTGTCGGTTTAATCGTCGAATTCACGAATGTTCTTTTTTTGGGTTAATATATATGTACTTAACTTTGTGCTATTTTGAGTTGTATTATATACATATAATCTTATTATTGCTCACATAGGCTTAAGTCTTGATATAGATGTTGTGAGCAATTGGGTCTCCATCACCAACATTTTGGCTTCACGTGCAATTGTGTTGAGGGCCGGTTTTGCAAGCAATCTTGGCTTTCTTTTGATAGCAGTGTCTTCGGTACTAGACATGTAATACAATATTAGAAAGGCATGAACGGGACAGGATGCTTACTGATAGTTTCTCGGAAGAACACAACTCTACCGAGTTTTATCTTATATTTAAGCTGCAATTTTCCATAATTTTGATTTTGATTGTGAACTCAAGAAATAAGTCTAATCCGACCTGACTTATCTTTCCAGGATTTGTCTAATCCGATGCCAAAGTAAAAAGTTCGTACAAAACTAATACATGTGGCGGACCCGAAAAAAGTCTCTTTGATGATGTATAGAACTTGTTGCGTACCTAAGTAGGAGGCTCATTTATGATGATTTAAACTGCAGTTGTCATTTTTGTGCCATTTTTAATTGATGGAATATTCTCAATAAAGGCTAGATGTTGGGATGGCGGATGAGGTAGTCTCTTTTGATATGAATCAACTAACTAGGATGCATGTATCATAGCATAGCCCGGCTAAAATATTCATCGTATCGAATGCAGTGTATAATGATTATTAGGTTAAGTTTGATTTTTTTTTTCCTTGGCCAATGATAGTAACGAAGACTAGATCTGATCGCAAGATTTGTTATTAACAATCAAAATTTGTAAACCGGCTAAAATTCTCAATTTGATATAATTTTAGTCGAAAATAATAAATTACAACATAATATTCAAAAACTCACTATGTAACAATCAAAACATATGTTAATAATTTTGTATGTGTTATTCATAATTTATGAGTCAGGAATTACATACACCAAGTAAAGTTTAGATCGAAGTGAGGCGATAATTTTTGAGTGGCCAAAGGAGACATATATGAAAAAATATTATATATATAACTAATGTCACCTTTAATAATGCAAGTATTTGTACAAAATGGTCATACTTTTTTTTCTTAATAATATATTTAATAATAAGTATCTCTCTCTCTCTATTAAAGGTTCCATCAAATCGTTGATAGTAAGATTCTTGAAAATATCTACGCTAACGAAGTATTGAGAGTTTTTCATTCCATAAATTTTGGAAGGTATTAGTTAGCGTAGCTAATAAAGATCTTCATCGTTGATAGTTAGATTCTTGAATCAAATATTATCTCTATCCTTTAAGTTTGTAAAATAAAATATAATATTAGGTTCCAAACCAGAAATCAACCCATAACTTGCTCATCCATTTGCCAGTTCAAATCTAAGCCAATTGTTCTTCTGGTCCAGTCCCTACTCTTTAGCGAATGCGTATCATACCTACCTTCCTGACTGCATGCATATTTTCTGACGATTACTTATGACTCATTATGTTGGAAAAAATTATTGAAGATGGAATATTTTTTTTTTTTTGCTGTTTGTGTATAAATTAGTTTCTTACCAAAATTATCAATTTATTTTTAAAAATAAATATTAATCAAAATAAGATAAACAGTAAAATAATAAATCAATCACAAATTGAAACATCATATTTTTAACATAAAAAACTCAATGCGGAAAAAATCACGGGACCGTAGTTCACCCAAACATCTACTATCACCAAATCGGATAATAAATTTACAATGAAACTTCTCCAGAATAACTAGAGGACCACAATGACATCAAGAACATATATCTTGGCTCACCACCGGCATATCGTCATCAACATAGATGGATCTCACAATAAGAAAGATTAAAACTCACTAAGTAAATATATCAAAAAATCATCATAGAGAGGATAAATCACATATTGGTATCGTTAGGATTATAAAGCTTGTTGCAAGAATTCTCCACATAAAATTTGAGTCAAAACTAACGAAGTTTTACCATTCGATCATCTTACCAAAGCTTTCTCTTTCTCTCTCTCTTTTTCGATCGATACTGCACCGCCTCCTCTTATATTACGTTTTACTCTTTTTATTTTATTTTTCTTTTTTTAATAAATCAAAATTGGGCTAATGCCCAAATATCCAGTCCATGCCCACATATGGGCTGGACCCAACAATTCTCTCCCTCTAGCTCATATGGTGGGCTGTACTAATCTCGCTCTCCGTCTACATGCTTTAAGCTTCTCTTTAGATAAAGACTTCGTCAACATATCTGATTCATTCTCATTAGTATGCACATTTTCTAAATATCGTTAAGCACATCACGAATTCAGTGATACCTTACATCAATATGTTTGGATTTAGAATGGTATGTTGAATTATTAGAAAGGTGAATGACATTCTGACTATCATAATAAACAGTGTATCCTTCCTATTTCAAACATAATTCATGTAGAAATCTTTTAATCCATAAAGCTTCCTTACATGCTATAGTAATTACTATATATTATGCTTCTGTGGTCGATAGAGGAACACAATTCTATAACTTAGACTACCAAGAGACTGCTCCCCCTGCAAAAAGTCATCGAGAACCATGAAATGGATTTCCTGGAATCAGTATCATCTGCCATATCTGCATTTGTGTAACCCTCGAGCACAGGTTTACCAATGTCAAAATATAAACACAACTTGGTAGTACCTCTTAGATATATTAATATCTATTTTACTGTTGCATAATATTCCTTACCAAGATTAGAGAGAAATCAACTAACAACTCCAACTGCATGAGCTATATCCGGCCTAGTGTAAACCATAGCACACATCAAACTGCCTACTGCATATGAGTAAGGCACTCTAGACATTTCTTCTTTTTCTTTCTCACTTGTGGGATATTATTTCGAACTCAGCTTAAAATGACCTACAAGTGGAGAATAAACTGCATTGGCTTTATTTATATTGAATCCTTCAAGAACCTTTTCGATATAAGTCTCTTGAGATAACCAAATCTTTTCATTCCTTCTATTACGAAGAATCTTCATGCCAAGTATTTATCTCGCGGATCCTAAGTCTTTCATAGCAAAAGACTTACTTAATTCCCTCTTAAGCTTCTCAATTTTACTAGTATCATGGCCAACAGCTAGCATATCATCAACATATAACAGGAGAATAATAAAATCATAATATGAAAACTTCTTTATAAATACACAATGGTCAGATGTGATTTTATTATACCTTTATATCATCATAAACGAATCAAACTTTTTGTACCACTATCTAGGTGTCTATTTAAGTCCATATAAGTTTTTCTTAAGCTTACACACTATATTTTCTTTTTCTTTGACTTTGAAACCTTCTGCTTGCTCCATATAAATTTCTTCTTCTAAGTCACCATGTAAAAATATAGTTTTCACATCAAGTTGTTCAACTTTTAAATTCAAACGTGCAGCCTAACCAAGAACAACTCGGATATGGAACATTTTTACTACAGGAGAAAATATTTCTTCAAAGTCAATCCCTTTCTATGACTAAATCCTTTCACAACTAATCATTCATTATATCTTTGTTGTGAGCTATTATTTTCAGTCTTCAATTTATAAATTCATTTATTCTTGAGAGTTTTCTTCCTTGTATGTAACTTTATTAAGTCATAGGTGTGGTTCTCAAGCAAGGATCTCATCTCTTTTTGCATGGCTTTAATCCACTCATTCTTATGCTCATGTAGAATAGCTTCTTAGTAAGTTTCTGGCTCTCCCCCATTAGTAAGCATAACATACTCATGTGGAGGATATTTTGTATATGGTCTTCGATGTCTTGTATATCTTCTTAGTGGAATCTCATCTGGTGGTGGAGGTACTTGCTTAGTTTGTTCAATTGGTTCAACTTCATCAACTTAGGAGCATCATCATTAACATTCTTACCACCATCTTTTTATCCATCTCTCCCTTGATCATCATGAACTATAGGTGGAGAAACTGGGCCCAAACTCCAAAGAATATAAATAGAGGTATTTTATTTCTCAATATTATCATCATCTTTAAATAATTGGTCTTTAAGAAACACGACATCTCTGCTTCTAATAATCTTCTTGTCCACTGGATCCCATAATCTATATCTAAACTCTTTATGATCATATCCCATGAAAATGCATGCTTTTGTCTTATTATCAAGCTTAGACCTCTCATCTTTAGGAATATAAACAAATATTTTACATCCAAAGACTCTCAAGTGATCATAAGATACATCTTTCCCTTTTCATACTCTCTTTGAAACATCACCATTCAGAGGAACTGATGGAGAAAGGTTTATCAGATCAACTATAGTTCTCATAGCCTCCCCCTAAAAAGACTTAAGTAACTTGGCATGAGAAAGCATACACCTAATCCTTTATTCAATGGTTCTATTTATCCTTTCTGCTATACCGTTCTATTGAGGAGTTTTAGGAACTGTCTTCTCAAGCTTGATATCATGAAACCTGTAATAATTCTCAAAAGGACCCCTGTACTCACCACCATTATATACTCTAACACACTTTAGTTTTCTTCTTGTTTCTCTTTCAACACTAGCATAAAGCTCTTTGAAAGCATCAAATATTTAGTCTTTAGATTTTAAAGGAAAAACCCAAACTTTTTTAGAATGGTCATCAATAAAAGTAACAAAATAAAGAGCACCTCTAAGAGTTCTACTTTGTATAGTATAAATATCAAGATGAATCAAGTTAATAACATTTAATCTTTCAGATGATGGATAAGTATGAAATGCAACTCTATGTATTTTTTCAACTAAGCAATGATCATAAGATTTAAGAGACATACCTTGCAACTTTGGTAATAACTACTTTCTAGCAAGAGTTTGAAGTCCTTTCTTGCTGATATAACTAAGTCTTTTATGTCGAAGATTTATACTTTCATCCTTTCTAATTACATTAATCTCTCCTTTGTGTAGCCTAACCTCCATGATATAAAAAGAGTTCTACCTTTTTCCTCTCGCCACAACCAGAGAACCTTTAGTGAGTTTCAATTTGCTTTTACCAAAATAGTGCATAAACCCCTTATCATCAAGTTTTTTTGTAGATATCAAGTTTAGACGAATATTTGAAACATGTCTTACATCTCTGAGTATCAATTTACTCCAAATACTGGTCTCCAAGCAAATATTTCTAATACCCATAATCTTAGATGTACCACTGTTTCCCATTTTGACATTACCAAAATCACTAGTAGTGTAAAACATGAAAAAATCACCATGATAAGTAACATGAAAAGAAGCATCATAGTCAATCACCCAGTCACTGTCCTGAGCTGCAAGACTGACACATCTATCATCACAAATAATATCAATATCACCTTCATCAGTAACTGTGTTGGTCTCTTTCTTATTTTTCTTTCTTTCATTTTGTTTTCTCTTTCAAAACCTATACTCTTTCTTCATATGACCTGGCCAATTGTAGTGAAAATACTTGATATCTCTTCTGAACTTGGATCTTCCTCTATAACCATGTGGATTCCTACTATGACTTCTTTCACATCGTTCTTATTTTTTAATAGCAAGTGCACTAAAAGAATATTCTCTTTGTTCCTTCCTTCTAGTATCTTCATTCAACAAACTGTCTTTAACCATATTTATAGTTAGAGTCCCCTTTGGTGTGGAGTTAGAAATTGTCACAACATATATTTCTCAACTTTCTGGTAAAGAACTGAGAAGTAACAATCCTTGCATTTCATCATCTATATTCATTTTCATAGTAACCAGCTTCTAGTATCTATGAAATAGGCTTATATGCTAAATAATATTACCACAATCTTTATACTTTAAATTGATAAGCCTTCTTATGAGAGAAATTATGTTTCCCACTATCTTCTTTGTAAAGAGATTTTCTAGCCTCTGCCAAATAACATCAGCTCTGGTTTCATCACAAATATACTCATGCAAATTTATATACATCCATCTTCTAATATAGGCAATAGCTTTTCTATATTGTACCTCTCATTCTTCATCATCCATAATAGAAGGTTTTACTTTAACTTTGATGGACTTATACAGATCTTTGCAATAGAGTAAATCTTTCATCATTCGCCTCCAATTAATGAGTTCAATTTAATCATACCATTTGATTCTTTCATTTCAATCACACAAGAAAAACTGCACCAAATAACATGTACCCTGATACTACTTGTTAGGAAAAATTATTGGATGCGGAATAATATTTTTCCCTCTTTGTGTATCAAAATGAATTTCTCACCAAAATTGCCAACTTGTTCCCAAAAGCAAATATTAACTAGAACAAGATAAACAACAGAATAATAAACCACAAAGTGAAATACCAGTTTTTTAACATGGAAAACCCAATACGAAAAAAACTATGGGATCGTAGTACACCCAAACTTCCACTATCACCAAATAGGATAATATGTTTACAATGAAACTTCTCTAGAATAATTAAATGATCATAATAACATCAAGAACATATATCTTAGTTCACCACTAGCACATCATCATCAACATATATGGATCTTACAATAAGAAATATCAAAAAATCATCATAGAGAGGATAAATCATATATCAATATCGTTAGGATTGTAAAGTTTGTTCTAAAGATTCTTTTAAGTCAAAACTGATGAAGTTTTACTATTAGATTCTATTGTAAAAAAAATTTATCTCTCTTTCTTTCTATTTTCGTTACTGTACAGTTTCTTTGCAAATTTTCCCAGCAGCCTCTATACTTCGCCGTCTCCTCTTAGATTAGGTTTACTATTTTCATTTTATTTTCCTTTTTTTTAATAAATTCCAAAAATTTCTCAAAAAGCTAGAGGCTTCACTGTTACATTAAAAAGGAATTATAGAGGAGAATAAAAAGATATGGATAACAAAAATTAATTTAATATTCCAACAATTATCTCATGATGGAGAAAAGGTTTTTGCATCAATTAAGCACACTCCCACATTTGAATCATCAGCTCGTACTGAGCTTCTGATGTAGCAGCTCCGCTGTCACTGCAGTTCACCTGCAGTGCCTCCACATTTTGGTTTGAGTTTTTTACATGAAATGACCTGTGAGATTCCACATCACTCGAGGAAGACGAACCCGATGAGCCCTGTGACAGGACTTCAGATGTGGAGGGCTCTGGTTTCTTGGGAATGGACAAAAGGGATGGTTCTTGGGAGAGCACAGAACCTCCTGAGTTGAGGAAATCAGACATCTTCTTGTCATCCCCTTTCATTTGTTCAGCATAACTACTGAAATCAAATCCAACTTGATTATGACCCCCAAATGCAGATTCCAGCTTATTGATGTCGAAGAGGTCTGTCATAATCTTCTGGCTTTCTGCGTCATCCGAGTAAACAAATTTAACCTGCAACAAATGATAGTTGACAAGGTGAAACTTTTCAGTGACTTGTATAGACAGCAAGTTGTTCATCTACATGATTCAAGATGAACATGACATGTTATTCACATGTTCCTGATTCTTTCATTGGCACACACATATTAGTGTCGGCAATTGGCACACAAAAGTATCATAGGCATGATTAGGTATGACTATGTTTGAATTTTGACTCTAAAATTCTGAAGTCATTTTGAGCTATAAATACTCTAAATTTTCTTACATTTCATACAATAATTTGGGGGATAAAATTATATGAAAAACTAATGTGGATTGTAAGAAAAAAAAAATGGATAAGAGAGTGATCAAATAGTTGTCATCTTGTCTCCTTTGTAAGCTCAAGTGTAAGGGTTGGTCTTACCCAAAGAAGATCAACAGTAGATGCTGGTGTGCCTCAAGTAGGAGGACTCGGAAGTGGACGTAGGTCGGTTAGTACCGAACCACTATAATTGTAAGTGTTCTTACTTCTTTAATTTACTGCTTACAATTGTCGGGTTCTTAATTGATTTCAAAACACTAATAGACGCTTCTGATTTTTATTTATGTTTTGAAATTAAGGCTTCGAAATCAAGCACTTCACTTACGACATTGTCTATCTCCTTATTCGAATTTGTTTATTCTTTTAAGTCGTCTTTAAGCAAGAAGCTTAGCACTTCTCTATAAGATTCACTTGCTTAACATAAACGAAAAGCTTCAAATTTTCTATCTTGCTTCAAGCGAAAAGTTTTTGTTTAAAATGTTAATTTACTCTTAAACTAATTCACCCCCCCCCCCCCCCCCCCTCTTAGTGCCAATTAATCCTAACAATTGGTATCAGAGTCATATTTTTCTCATTTAGTTTAACACTCAAGAGAAATAGCTCTTTTCGACATTAACGAGGGTAAATGCATCACAAGTCCTCCTATGTTTAATGGGACATACTACACATCTTGGAAAATATGAATGTGTATCTTTTTTATTTTGATATATCTTGATTTGTGGTGTATTATTGAAAATAATTTTTAGAAGTCATCTAATCCAATAAATTATTGGAATGATTATGAATAACAAATATTTTCGTTGAATGCAAAGGCTATGAATGTCTTATATTGTGCACTTGATAAAAATATATTTGATCAGGTTTATTGTTTTGATTCGGCTTTTGATATATGGCATACATTAGAAATGACATATAAAAGCACAACTAATTTAAATGAATCATTAAATGAAAATACTTTTAAAAATAAATTTGAAGAACACCTTCCAAAGAATAGGAAGGAATTTGAACTGAGAACATATAACTCCTCGAGTGATGAGGACTTTAAATCCTTGACAAATGAATCAGATAAATTAATAAATATGAACCTTAAAAATGATCTAAAGATTGATAAAACCTCTTGTTATGAATGCAAGAAGCCGAGGAGCTTCAAAAATGAAATGCACAATCAAGAAGTGGAAAACCTCGCTCTTATAGCCATCGACAATGAGGTTAGTGATTCATTAAGTATTTCTTTTTCAGAATTATTAAATATGTTCCATGATTTGTTTGATAAGTTTAGAAAACTTAACAAATCCTTTAAGTTGTTTAAAAGTGAACATGATTGGTTAGTTGATAAAGTTGATGAAATGCATGAGTTATTAGCATCACATAATACTAGTTATAAATGTGAAATGCTAGACAACATTAAAAAATAAAATATCTTGCTAAAACAAATCTTAGAGAAATTTGAAATAGGGAATAAATTTCTTAATATGATTCTTGCTAATAAGGGTCATATTAATAGAAGAAATGGAATAGGTTTTATGGGCAATACCCAACAAAAGCCAACTACTTTTGTTAAAGGACCAACCTTAAATCTACCACCAAGAATCAAATGTAATTTTTGTGAAAAATTAGGACATAAGGCAAACAAATGTCTATATAAAAATTATAGTTCACATAAATTAATTTGGGTTCCTAAAGGAACCATAAACAACCTTAAGCTATTAGAGAAAATGAGAAGAACATATCATGAAGGACCTAAACTCAAATAGGTACCTAAATCAAGACCTCCCAAAATATAAAGTTACCTCATAACAAGGCTAGAAGCACTAAGTTATATTATGAAAGTAGACTCTCAAAGCACATGACTTGAGATCTAATATTCTTTCAAAGCTCACTAGCCTAAATAATAAAAAAATTATTAAAATAAAATTATTATTAATGAATCTTTGGATAACTCATTAATCTTGATCGCTCTAACTTTGGTATGCTAGTACAAAAATAAATTAGAAACATTATCTAAATTTAAAATTATGAAAGAAAGATTTTGATGATGATTATGATTAAATGATAAGTTCAAAATCATTAGCTTGGATGTTGGTTTAAATATAAAGACTATTATTAAATGATTCAAATATTGATAAAGTCTATGGAATAATTAATTTGAATGTTACATTGATTGAAATACTATGATGATTGAATGATTATGTTGAATCTCTTTAAGTATAAAAATAAATTAGACAACTTTAGCTATTTTCTTTTCGAAAACAATCTATGTTGACTTCATTTAAATTTTTTGAAAAGCAATTTTTGATGATAATTTTGGATATGTTTTCAAATGATTTTGTTTTAAAGAATGGATATGTTTGAATCTATCCAACTTCATTGATATTTTGCTTTTGATTATTTGATAACTTAAATCATAACTTTGAAATCTTGAAAATTATAATTTGAGATCTTTTTTGTTCACTAAGATTCCTACCCTTTCTTAAAGAAAAGTTTTCATCCTAATCATGATCTTGACTTCTCAATATTTACAACTTGATATTTCTATAAGAATCAAGATCCTTCTTACATGATCTCCTAAGATTTCTAAAGCTTTGAAATTTCATCTAGGAAGAAATGTGTCAAAATAAATCATGTTCTTGGAATTTATGATTTGATAATAATATTTTTCATGACATTATTACTTATGACTTTCTTATTAGTATAATGTATCACCAAAATTATTATTTCTTAAATTTGTGATAAGTTAAGAATTTAATAAGATTTGTTTTATCCTGAACATTCCCTTGATTTCTAAACTTGTCATATCCTCAATTAAAATCAAATTTTTGAACATCTATGATTTATTTGTTTTGATAAAAATGAGATATATAATTTTAATGATTATAATCTAAGATCAAGATTGTTTAGATCTCATAAAATTTTAAATTTAGATTGTTCGAAGAATTATTCAATCATGTCTTTTGAATTTGATTTATAATGACATATTTCCCTTATATTTTGGGTGTCATTAGAACATGAATGCAAAAGAAAAATTAAACCATCATATTTCCTTTTGACATTAACAAAGAGGGAAATAAAATTATCAATATGATTGGAAGCAAATTGGATATGATAACATTGAATAAAAAATAATATATTAGAAGAAAATTTTAAATTTTAAATTTTCTAAATACATGCAAAATACATGATTTGCTTGATTTGCTACCTTGCTTGAAATTTGTATAAGATAAATTAAATTAGATGGGTAGCTCTTGATTTTTTCTTGGATTTTGAAATTCACATCTATAAAGTTTATATCTATAAAATTGAGTATTTTTATGATATGATGTTTTTCACTTCTCTACCTTGATTATACCATCTTGTTCACACAAAGGGGAGAAAGAAAATAACTAGTATTTTAAGAGACCAATAAGTCTATTAATTTTATTTAAAATCTCTTGAAAGTGTTATTGATTATTTTAAAATTAAATGAGTTCTGTACCTATATCATAATTTTGATTCCTCGGAATTATAACTTGAAATCTTTTATGAATCAAAATCTTAACAACTTGAGATTTCTTATGCATTAATCAAAATATTTTATTTGTTTCTTATATGATTTGTCTCTTGATATTCACAATTTGTCTTCATGAATTGTATATCTCATCACCATATTAATTTTTCTTGATATATTTCATATGATGATTTAAAAAATGATGCAAAATTGCTAGCTTGAATATTACAAAGGAAGCAAAAATTTGCTAGCTTGCACTTCTCAAAAGAAAAGAAAAAACTCACTAGCTTGCATGTTCTAAAATGATGAAAATTTTGCTAAATTGCTAAACTTTCATATATCAAAAACTTGCTAATTGTACTTCTTTTTTATGACAAAGGGAGAGAAGATATGATGATGTGAAATCATGTATGACGATAATGCATGTTGATTTTGAAAATATATATGATGATTTGGAATAATAATCATGATTTTATTATGATGATAGGATGTACTGCATATAATGTGATTAAAATAGTTTCAACTTGGACTTTTGAGCTCATGTTAATATTCCTTTTAAAAATTATTGAGAGCTATTCTTAATGATATAATATTTTATAACTCCTCCCTTATTTTCTTTCCTTCTTTTTCACAAGAGGAAGAAACTTCTTTGTGACTCGTATCTTATTTTACAAAGGGGGAGCAAAAACTCATGTGCCTTAAAATTCTTAGCCATATATTTCACCTTTTTATTGATGATAAAGGGAAAAATATATACATTGATGATACGTGATATGGTGAAATATACATTGATAACACATTATATTGATTGATGACACATGATATTAATGATATACATTGATGACATATGATATAAATGATATACATTGATGATACATGATATTGATGATATACTTGGATATCTTAGATATGGATGCATAATCTTTTTGAAACCAATGATTCGATTACTTGATACAAATTTTGGTTGAAATTTACTTAGAATATTAATTGCTTAAAAATACTTGAAATTTAAGAGTATGTGATTCTCTTAAATTTAAGTGGCATGGATTTATGGGGAGTTAATAATAACTCCTGTCGTCAATTGATTATCATCATAAAAAAGGGGGAAATTATTGAATCTCATATTTTGATGATGAAATCGATTGATGGGTTATTGATCTAACATGGGTTGTTAAAAGTTGATTGATGCAGGATTAACTATGACAGAGAGAATATGACAATCAAGATTGGCCAAAGTCAAGTTCGTGCATCGGGCCGGGGTTCGAACGATGTGATTGGGAACTCGCCAGGAGTGCGTCGCGAGCTTGCCGAGGGTATCGGGAGCTTGCTAGGATGGCACAAGGGAGTTCGCTAGAAGAAGACCGAGACTCGCTAGGAGATTATGAGGGTAGCCGAAAAGCTTACCGGGAGTTAGGAAGGTCTTAAAGTGGATGTGTTTGGTAATTATGATTATAATTAATTAAGTCATAGTTAGCATCATGTAGGTTTAACCACGATAGGAGAAGGAGTTACAGATTAGTCATGGACCCAGGATCAAGCTTAGGCACCGGGCTAAGGATTGGACGATAAGGTGGGAGCTCACTAGGAGTTCGCTAGGAGATTCGTCGAAGGGATCGGGAAGATCGCTAGGAACACGCCGGGAGATCTCCAAAGGAAAATAATAAGACTTGGCGTTGGAAATTTTGGAGGTTGCCGGATTGTGGGAGTAAAGTCATAAGCTTGGTGGTCATGTCTTGATTGTAATCTTTAAGTTGTAGGTTAAGATTGAGTCCTAAATGAGTGTGATTTAAAAGGAATCAAAATCAACTCAAAGAGACAATCGGGTCCACTATGGGGTATGATTGAGCTTAGGTCGAGCTCAATTAGTTGACCAGGGGATTGATCAACTGATGGTTCAAATCAGGATTGAAAAAGTAAAGGGAATCACTTTCCCGGGATTCTCGATGGTTGAACTGCCGGTGGGCATCGGTTCAATCAACCGTACCTAGGATTTCGGGTGGCTGTCAGCGGCTGAATCGCCCAAGCTGGGCGATTGAACCACCTATACCTAGGAATTTGGGCACTCTCGATGGGTAAACCGCCCAAGTCGGTGGGTAAACCGCTCGTACCCGAATTTTTTGGGTATGTTTGAGTTTTGGCTCCAAAATTCTGAAGTCATTTGGGGCTATAAATACTCTAAGTTTTCTTGCATTACATACAATAATTTGGGGGATAAAATTATGTGAAATACTTGTGTGGATTGTAAGAAAAAGAAAAGGGGTAAGGGAGTGATCAAAGAGTTGTCATCTTGTCTCCATTGTAAGCTCAAGTGTAAGGGTTTGGTCTTCGCCCAAAGAAGATCAATAGTGGATGTCGGTGTGCCTCAAGGAGGAGGACTCGGAAGTGGACATATGCTAGTTAGTACGGAACCACTATAATTGTAAGTGTTCTTACTTCTTTAATTTACTGCTTACAATTGTTGGGTTTTTAATTGATTTCAAAACACCAATAGGCGCTTTCGATTTGTATTTGTATTTTAACATTAAGACATCGAAATCAAGCACTTCACTTACGATATTGTCTATCTCCTTATTCGGATTTGTTTGTTCTTTTAAGTCATCTTTAAGCAAGAAGCTTAGCACTTCTCTATAAGATTCACTTGCTTAACTTAAATGAAAAGCTTCAGATTTTCTATCTTGCTTCAAGCAAAATATTCTTGTTTAAAACGTTAGTTTACTCTTGCTGCAAGTTGATCCTAATATATTGTATTTGAGCATCACAGGGGCCTGATGAGGATCAAACACATTGGTGATTAGCTTTAGGTCAAGTGAAAGATTGCTAGTTACATGTGCCCTGCAAGTCAATCATGTGAGTGATGACACGTGTGACACATTGCACGATCTTTTTGCTTATGATTATTATTAGCATATTCTTAATATTATATATATATATATATATATATATATATATATATATATATATATATATATATATATATATATCTTGTGATGTCCTTGGATCTGTACAATGGGAATCGGATAGTGATGATATTACGATAATGAGATCGACTCACTTCTAAACATAGATCCTAAACAATTCCAGTCATAGGTTACTCAAGAGGGACATCGAGATAACTAAACAGACCGGTGTACTATATATCCGTCCATATAATTGAGGCAGCTGGTCTCAAGCCACTTGTGTGGAGACACTAAGGATATAGTACATGTGCTCATTGGAGAATGAGTTCACTGATTGATCTGTTTATGAAATATTATATGGTTAATGATACCTAATGTCAAACAACGATCCATAGTCATATTTGTGCATCTGGTCCTTATACTTGAGACACCAAGGATGCCTTGTTTGAGTACTCCTTTCTTTGATGTCAGACTTACAGGTTTGGAAAATTTCAGATTTGGTACAGCCGGTTATCGAGATTGGTAGTCAACCTTATAAAAGTAATTGAGTATTAATAGAGGATCATCCACTCTCGGTATCACAAGAGGATTATCATATATATGCTTGCTTAGACAAATCTCTGGTCATGGTCATTCAGATTGAAAGAGGAGTTCGATAGGAGAATTCGATTAGAGCGAGACTGTGATGGATTTCGTATGTGACCTGATAGTATCATGTCCAATATACGGTCTCTGGGATATTAGTTGGATGAGGGATTATAGATACATAGTAATTGAGGACAGATGGGTCCGATAGATTTGATCCGCCTGTACCGTTTGGGGACTATGGCGTAGTGGCCTAGTATATCCATAGTCGATGAGCCGAGTGAATTATTATAGAGATAATAATTCACTATATCAGAAGGAGTTCTGATGGGAGTGACTCACGGCCAGCTTAGTATCGGGCCTAGACGGTCACATACATATAGTGGATGCTTCAATGAATAGAGGATTGGATGAAGATTCAATTAGCCTTTATTATCAGTAGATGAGACCCTACATTGATGGGCTCCTTGCATGAGGCCCAATTAGAGGCCAAAGGAGATTATTTGATAGAGATCCAATAATGCAAGGTTAGTGAGCAATTGGATAGAGATCCAATACCTACTAGGCAGGAACCCTAGGATTTTTTGTGGCTCTCTATAAATAGGATGGAGGTTCATGGATGATAGGCTGCAGCTCTGCCCACCCCCTCCTATTCTCCTCCCTCACTCTACGTAGGAGTTGTGAGATCTGATTGGAGGAGTTTCGCTGTAGAAATCCATCGTGTGGATACCGCTAGAGAGAAAGATATTTGACTTCCTTCATCCTCTCCATATGGATCTGAAACATAGGGATATACAATCTCCCTATATAAAACAATCTCTCACATGATATAATTTTTTAATTTTTGTGGCTTTCTCACAACCTAATCTTTTGCATGATGATTTGATATGCATGGAAAACCTATTTTATTTTGATCTTCCATGCATATGTGATGCTCCCGCTGAGGTTTCCTAATAGCACACCCACGGAGTCCCAACATGAAGGCAATTCAAGAACGGGCTGCTACTCCACTTTGGACCATCGAAGTACAAAAACACTAATGGCCAACTCATGAAGATTCGCAAAATATTAACCGTGCAAGAATATCAAACTAGGTTTGAGCATCTTTTAAATCAAACTCAAGATTGGTCTC
The DNA here is from genome assembly GCA_029747655.1 of Ensete ventricosum. Lineage (NCBI taxonomy): Eukaryota > Viridiplantae > Streptophyta > Magnoliopsida > Zingiberales > Musaceae > Ensete > Ensete ventricosum. The sequence continues at coordinate 19,738,236 of JAQQAF010000006.1, forward strand.
AAAAATAGTTTCTAGGGATGTTGCTCGAAGGATTAAAGTCGGAGATCATATGTGAAGTTAAAGCGTGAGAACCATATACATTGAGGGCTGCCATTTCCTTTGCCCGCATCCAAGAGGAGTGACTCAACCAAGACACCCGAAGGACGAGGACCACTCCTAAACCAGCTATAAACCTTCAGCATCCTCTGCTCTCATCCGCCCCTAGCTACCAAATAAATTAACAAGAGAAGAACTTCGCGATAGAACGAGGAAGGGCCTTTATTAGCATTGCGACGAACTATGGAGCCGTAACTATCGCTACAAAAAAGGACGTATTCTTTTGATTGAACCCATTGAAGATTCAGAGGAGGAGGTCCATGAGCATAAGGAGGAGGTCACGGAGGAAGAACAGCAACCGACCGATTGGACTATACTAGAGGGCAGCCACCATCTCAGAGGAAAGTCTAGCTACCATTAAAGAACAACCACACCTCAGCCCATACAAGAAAGAAACAGCTACTTAACAAACGCTGGAGTAGAAGGAGGTTTGCTATCAAAGTTCAAGTCTTCCTTTGTCTTCAGCCCTACTAGCAGGAATCTATTAAGACTCGAGCATCACAGAAGTGGTCTCCTAGTTTCTTTAGACCCTACAAAATTGGATATCACATTGGAGTCATAACTTGTGGATCGGATCTACGCACTAATTCATAATTATAATTGATCCTCCAGGAATCTCACTATAAATGAAAGTTTAGAGAGGATGGTTCAGCCCAGGTCCACCCACCTGATATTTCAACTGATGAGGAGGCCCAGGTTCAGTTGATGGTTGAATAAGATGGCAGGATCATGACACATCACCGTCCAGATACTAATGCTAATGTTGGACTGCAGGAGCATGGTGCGTCTTCTACAAGGGCCACCAGGAAGCCTCATGAAGAGTTGTATATCATGACCCGGAGTCATAGAGTCTCAGCCTTGAGGATAATGCTGATTTGAAGAGGGCGTCTATTAGGATCCCAACTGAGTTAGGTCCTAGTCGATTGAGCCAAGTCCTTAGATTGGACCTTGTTGGCCAACCTAGACCTAACATTAGATCGGCTATGAGAAGATTTGAGTCCATTATAACAAATCAGCCCAAATCCTAGTAGGGTTAGGATTTGAGTGAACTGGAGTTGAAGTTAGATTCAGGTTGGAGTCAACCAAGTCAAGCATGTAATCAACCCAATTGGTCGCCCACATTGATGAGGGGAAGTCAGCTAGGGTTGAGTTCCTTATAGGGTTGGGACTCTTCTAGAGTTAGGACTCTTCTATTAAAGTCTCACTTAGCTTAGGACTCTCTCTATAGTTAGAGAGGAGTCCTCATGGAGTGGGGGTCTCCTAGCCACCGCCCCCACCTATTATGGAGGTCGGCTAGGGTTAGAGAAGGAGAGTTTCATTTAGTTATGACTCTCTAGGGTTGATTAGGAGTTAGAGTCTTAGTTTACTTAGAGTAGGAGAGTTGCTGGTTACAGGTGCCCTGCAAGCCAATCACGCGAGTGGTGGCACGTGTGACACACTACGTAATCCTTTTGCTTATGATTAAGATTGACATATTCTCACATTATATTATATGTAGCATATATATATTGTGATGTCCTTGGTTCTGTGCAATGGGAATCAGATCGTGATGAGATCACGATAATACGATCGATTCACTTTTAAACACAGATCCTAAATAATCCCGGTCATAGGTTACTCGAGAGAGACATCGAGTTAACCGGACAGACCAGTGTACTATATACCCGTCCATATGATGGAGGCGACTGGCCTCATAGCCACTTGTATGGAGACACTAAGGATATAGTACAGGTGCTCATTGGAGAATGAGTTCACTGATTGATCCGCTTATGGAATGTTGTATGGTTAATGATACATAATATCAGACAGCGATTTCATAGTCCCAGTTGTGTATATGGTCCTTAGACTTGAGACACCAAGGATGCCTTGTATGAGTACTCCTTTCTTTAACGCTAGACTTACAGGTTTGGAATGCTTCAGATATGGTACAACTGGTTATCAGGATTGGTAGTTAACCTTACGAAGGTAATTGAGTGACAATAGAGGATCATCTACTCTCGGTATCATGAGAGGAATATCTCATATGTGCTTGCTTAGATAAATCTCTGGCCAGGGTCATTCGGATTGAGAGAGAACGAGTTCTCCGGTAGAATCCAATTAGAGCAAGACAAACTGATTTCATATGTGACCTGACAGTACCATGTCCAATATACGATCTCTGGGATATTATTTGGATAAGGGATTATAGATACATGGACAGACAGGTCTGATGGATTTGATCCCCCCGTACCATTTGGGGACTAAGGCGTAGTAGCCTAGTACATCCATAGTCGATGAGTCGAGTGAATTATTATGGGGATAATAATTCACTATATCAGAAGGAGTTCTGATGTGAGTAACTCACGGCCAGCTCAGTATCGGGCCTAGAGGATCACACACATATAGTGGATGCTTCAGCGAATAGAGGATTAGATGAAGATCCAATTAGCCCATATTCTCATTAGATGAGACCCTATGCTGATGGGCTCCTTGCTTTAGGCCCAATTAGAGGCCTAAGGAGATTATTGGGTAGAGATCCAATAATGCAAGGTTAGTGGATTATTGGATGGAGATCCAATACCCACTAAGGAAGGAGCCCTAGGGTTTTGGTGGCTCTCTATAAATAGGAGGGGAGACTCAGGGTTGAGAGACTACAGCTTTAGCCACCACCTCCTATTCTCCTCCCTCCCTCTGAGCAAGAGTTGCAAGATCAAAGATGAGGAGTTTCGCTACCGATATTCATCATGTGGATACCGCTAGAGAGGACGCTTGACCTCCTTCATCTTCTCCATCCGGATCTGGAATACAGGGATATACGATCTCCCTATGTAAAATCAATCTCTGACTCATCGCAGTTTTTCAGCTTTTATGATTTTTCTCGCGACCCCAATCTTTTGCATGACAATTTGATCTGCGTGGGAAACTGATTTTTATTTTGATTTTCGTTGCGCATGTGATGCACCTGCTGTAGGTTATCCAACAGTGGTATCAGAGCCAAGGTTTTCATGTGAAAGATTGGTTTTAAACTGCGTGTGATGAGATTGAATCGCGTAGAATCATTCAACGCGTTCGTAGCAAGAACAATGAGGAGGAGGGGCTGGTCGTGGCAGGCTGCAAGGGGCAGCCGGCTGCGGCCAAGGCCCCCTGCAAGGGGGCGACTGGCCACGGCCAACCCCCCCCCCCCTGCAGGGGCGACCGGTTGTAGCCAAGGCCCCCCTACAAGGGGGTTGCCGGCCACCTACAAGGGGCGGCCAGCCCACAAGGGCCTACAGCCAGCCCGTAAGAGGCTGCACATGGCGCACCCGCAAGGGGTTGTCGCAAGTAGGGGCGGCGGTGCCAACCGCAGGGGTTGCCGCCCCTTGGCAGGGCGGCTGCGGGCCGCAACGCGCAGCGCTGCCATCTGCGCAGGGGCAACGGCGGCGGCGTCGACGCAGGAGGGTGAAGGAGAGGGTTAGGGCTTCTTTTTAGAAAATGACTAAAATGCCCCTCAGAATGTAAAAAATTCTAAGGATTGTCCTTGTTTACAGAATTTTGAAAATACCCTCAATAATTTTAGAAATTTCGAGGATTGTCCTCTCATCCATAATTATGAAAATGCCCTTGATAATTCTGGAAATTACGAGCATGTCCTGATTTCTAGAAAAATAATTAATTAAATAGTTTAATAAATTATTATATATATCTAATAATCCTACATATTATGTAATGTATATGTGATGTATGACGTGGATGGATGTTCATGAGCCATGTGTTGTGATGTGTGTAATTATGATTATTATTATTATTGGAGCCTGCGAGCCTACGTTTTTCTCGTTTATTGTTGGGCCTGCGTGCCTGTGATTATTTGTAATTACATGGAGAGGCGCAGTGGGAGCGTGGAGATGACAGCGGGACCCACGATGATGTGACGGGAGATCACGACGCATGGTGATGCGATGATCCGACGGAACTGATAATGACGAGATCAACAATCACAGGGCATGGAGATGCGCCAATGCACATATAGATCCTATTGTAAGTGATTAGGCCCATTAGCTCGGGCTTAATCATATTAGGTCACGGCTCATGATCATCCGGTGTGGCTAGCATATGTGATATGTTATACGCCTACTAGATATATGTATATATATATTTGCATGCGATGTAAATATATACTAAATATGTATGTGTGTGACACGACATATTAGGAGACTGATACGAAACAAAAATCTCTCCTACGATAATATTAAGTCGGTAAGCGTGAGGCAATAAGATTGACCCACGTGGACTTCCATCGTTATAGGAAGAAATTGAATCACGACATAGGTTAAGTTGGTCGAGTCCCTCGAGGCTCACCTATCTATGTGATCGAGTTCTTGCCTACGACATAGAGATGTCACCGGTGACCTGAGGACATGGTATGCTTGGTTGAGTCCCTCGAGGGCATATCATCGAATCAAACTCATCTTGTAACGATGGTGATGACTTAACTGAACGTCATGGTTGGTCGAGTCCCTCGAGACCATGATGATTCGGAGGCCGAACGTGACGGGAATCATAAGGAGTTATGATTGGCAAGAGTTGCCTACCTTTTGGGCTTAGTGCAATTGGTCGAGTCCCTCGAGGTTGCACTAAGATGCTAATTGGATCCCGATCCCCACTAGGAGTCTGCCGGAGACTTTCGTCTCACGTGTCGAGGGTGTCGCGTGATTCGCTAGGAAAATAGTGGGAGTACATTAAGATAGAAGTCCATATCTTAATTAGTATTTTCTGTAAAATTTGTATGTTATTTATTTTTTCTATATCTTGTTTTGTCATAAACATGTCGCTAACAAACCCCCTACGTGACATACTTGATGCCAACGCCTCACTGGTCCAAACTATACAGATTGGCTCCATAATTTGAGAATTGTTCTCACGGCAGAGAAAATTGCATATGTCCTTGATACAATCGTGCCCACGCCGGAAGAAGGGGCAAGCGAGGATGAGATCGCTCGCTATGTGAAGTACATAGATGATTCCACGTTAGCAAAATGTTACATGTTGGCCTCCATGACTCCTGAGTTACAAAGGTAATATGAGAGCATGGATGCAGATTCTATTCTTCTTCATCTCCGCCAGCTGTTTGAGAAACAGGGAAGAACTCAAAGATATGAGATATCTAAGAAACTCTTCCAAGCTAGGATGACAGAAAGGACATCGGTTGAGAACCATGTCCTAAAGATGATAGAGTAGATCGAGAAACTCACAGGTCTGGGAATAGTCCTAGAGGATAACCTGTGCGTTGATCTTATATTTCAGTCTCTACTGGATTCCTTTTCTCACTTTATCATAAATTTTAGCATGAGCAAGTTTGAGGTAACTCTCCCTGAGCTCCTCAATATATTGAGGGAAGCTGAGAGTGCCATCAAAAAGGAGAAGTCAGTTCTCTATATTTGTAAGACCAAAAAGAAAAGGAAGGCCAACAAGACCCTTAAGAAAGGCAAGGGCAAAGAAAGATCAGGGAAGGCAAAGGTTGCCAAGAAAAACCCGATAAAGGACAAAGGATAATACTTCCACTATGGCCAAGACGAACACTGGAAGAGGAATTGTAAGGACTACCTTGCAGAGAAGGCGAAATAGAAGCTTGGAGAAGTTTCAGGTATATTCATGATCAGTCTCCACTTGTCAGATTTTCATGATAACACATGGGTATTGGATACCAGGAGTGTTTATCATATCTGTAATTCATTGCAGGTTCTGGCAAGACCTAGGAGATTGGCTAGAGGCGAGATGGACCTCAAGATGGGCAATAGAGCAAGAGTTGTTGTAGTTGCTGTTGGAGAGGTCACCCTATATTTGCCTGGCAGAGCTATTATTGCATTAGAAGTATGCTATTTTATTCCCTCTATTATCAAAAACATTATTTCTATCTCTTGTTTGACAATTAATGGAGATAAATTAATTTTTGAGAACAATAGTTGTTCAATAATAATGGATGATAAGATCATCACTAGAGGGACCCTAATAAATGGCTTATATGTGTTAGACACTTCTCCACATATTATGAATATAAATATGTCTAAGAGGAAAAGAGATAAGGTGAATAATGCATACCTATGACATTGTAGGATAGGTCATATACATGAGAGAATGATTCAAAAGTTGTTGAAAGATAGATACCTATATCCATTTGACTATGAGACATATGCAACTTGCAAACCTTGCCTTCGTGGGAAGATGACCAACTCTCCTTTTAGTGAAACTGGAGAGAGAGCCACCGAGTTATTGGAACTCATACATAGTGATGTATGTTGTCCCATATCGACTCAAGCTATAGGTGGTTACTCATACTTCATTACATTTACTAATAATTTCTTTAGGTATGAACACGTGTACTTAATGAAGTACAAATCTAAGGCCTTCGAGAAATTCAGGGAATATAAGAATGAGGTAGATAACCAAATTGGAAAGAGTATTAAGACTCTTCGATCATATCGAGGAGGAGAGTACTTGAGTACAGAGTTCAGCCATTTCATCAAGGACAATGGGATTCTATCCCAGTGGACACCTTCTTATACACCTTAGCTCAATGGTGTATCAGAAAGGAGGAATCGTACGCTGTTAGACATGGTGCGATCCATGATGAGTTTCGCTGACCTACCCGTCTCATTCTGGGGGTACGCCCTAGAGACTGCAGCTTACCTTCTGAACAGAGTTCCATCAAAGTCGGTAGTGTCTACACCATATGAGATATGAAAAGGAAAGAAGCCCGATCTTAAAATTGTTAAGATTTGGGGCTGTCCTGCCCACGTTAGAAGATACAACCCCGATAAGTTGGAATCAAGGACATAATGGTGCACATTCGTGGGATACCCAAAGTAAACTTGTGGGTATTATTTCTATCATCCCGAGGATCGAAAGGTCTTTGTTGCCAAGAGACATGTGTTCCTTGAGAAGGAACATATTCTTTGTGGAAACAGTGGGAGTAAGATAGAATTGAGCAAGGTTGGAGAACCTAGCTCAAACACCATTCCAGAGCCTGAGTATGTTCAGGTACCTAACACACAAATTCCAAATTTACGTAGGTCTAGTAGAGTATCTCACCCTCCTGAAAGATATGTGGGATATATCAGTGGAGATGACTCTCAGGATGTTGATCCTCAAACCTACGAGGAGGCTATTATAAGTATAGACTCCGGGAAGTGCAAGAAGCTATGAATTCTGAGATGGATTCCATGTACTCTAATAATGTTTGGAACCTTGTGGATGCACCTGAGGGTATTGTACCCATCGGCTGTAAATGGATCTTCAAGAAGAAGATCGAAGTGGATGGAAAGGTAGAGACCTATAAAGCAAGGCTGGCAACTAAAGGATATCGTCAAAGACAAGGAGTTGACTATGACGAAACCTTTTCACCTGTAGCCATGCTTAAGTCTATTAGAATTATTTTGGCTATTGCAGCACACTATGACTATGAGATCTGGCAGATGGATGTCAAAACAACATTCCTCAATGGCAACCTCGAGTAAGAGGTATATATGATACAACCAGAAGAATTCGGATCCAAAGAGAGTCCAGATAAAGTTTGCAAGTTATTTAGATCCATTTATGGATTGAAGTAAGCTTCACAAAGTTGGAACATAAGATTTGAGGAGGCGATCAGATCTTATGACTTCGTTAAGAACGAAGATGAACCTTGTGTGTACAGGAAAGTAAGTAGAAGTGCTATCACCTTCTTGGTGCTATATGTAGATGACATCCTAATCATTGGGAATGATGTAGGAATGCTCTCCATAGTAAAGACTTGGCTATCTAGAAACTTCTCTATGAAAGACTTAGGGGAAGCATCCTATATTTTGGGGATCCGGATCTATAGAGATAGATCCAAAAGGATGCTTGGCTTGTCCCAGTCTAGGTACATAGATTCCATTGTCAAAAGGTTTCGCATGAAAAATTATAAGAGATGTCTCATACCGATGAGACATGGAATATCACTTTCTCGGAGTATGTCCTCAAAGACTCCTGAAGAAAGGACAGACATGGATAAAATACCTTATGCCTCAGCGATAGGATCTATCATGTATGCAATGCTATGTACTAGACCTGATATAGCACATGCTCTGAGTGTCACGGGCAGGTATCAGGTAGATCCAGGTTTAGAACACTGGAAGGCAGTAAAGTGTATCCTTAAGCACTTGAGAAGGACTAAGGATCTTTTACTGGTATTTGGAGGAGGTAGCCTGCAGGTTGAGGGCTACACAGACTCAAGTTTTCAATTTGACATTGATGATAGCAAGTCAAATTCAGAGTATGTTTTCACCATGAATGGAGGAGCAGTAAGCTGGAAGAGTTCCAAGCAAGATACTACTGCTGACTCGACCACAGAGGTGGAATACATTGCTGCAGCAGAAGCAGCAAAGGAAGGGGTATGCATGAAGAAGTTCATCGAAGATTTGGGAGTCGTACCAAGCAGTGTAGAACTAATTCCCATATACTGCAACAATAATGGGGCGATAGCTCAAGCGAAGGAACCCAGGTCTAATCAGAAGTCTAAGTATGTTCTGAGGAGGTTCCATCTGATTAGAGAGATCATAGCCCGTAAAGATATAGCAATGGAAAGAGTTTCATCCGAAGATAACATTGCAGATCCCTTGACGAAGTCGTTGGCTCATATTGTATTTGAATGTCACATGTGTCTGATGGGGATTAGACATATAGATGATTAGCTTTTGGTCAAGTGGGAGATTGTTGGTTATAGGTGCCCTGTAAGCCAATCACGCGAGTGATGGCACGTGTGACACACTACGTAATCCTTTTGCTTATGATTAATATTGGCATATTCTCACATTATATTATATGTAGCATATGTATATTGTGATGTCCTTGGTTCTGTGCAATGGGAATCGGATCATTATGAGATTACGATAATGAGATCAATTCACTTTTAAACACAGATCCTAAATAATCTCTGTCATAGGTTACTCGAGAGGGACATCGAGATAACCGGACAGACCGGTGTACTATATACCCGTCCTTATGATGGAGGCAACTAGTCTCATAGCCACTTGTGTGGAGACACTAAGGATATAGTATAGGTGCTCATTGGAGAATGAGTTCACTGATTGATTCGCTTATGGAATGCTATATGATTAATGATACCTAATGTCAAACAGTGATTCCATAGTCCCGGTTGTATATCTGGTTCTTAGACTTGAGACACAAATGATTCCTTGTATGGGTACTCCTTTCTTTGACGCCAGACTTACAGGTTTGGAAAGCTCCAAATCTGGTACAATTGGTTATCAGGATTGGTAGCCAACCTTACTAAGGCAATTGAGTGTCAATAGAGGATCATCTACTCTCGGTATCATGAGAGAAATATCTCATATGTGCTTGCTTAGATAAATCCCTAGCCAGGGTCATTCAGATTGAGAGAGAAGGAGTTCTCCGGTAGAATCTGATTAGAGCAATACAAACTGATTTCATATGTGACCTAAAAGTACCTTGTCCAATATACGGTCTCTGGAATATTATTTGGATGAAGGATTATAGATATATGGTAACTGTGGACAAACAGGTCCGATGGATTTGATCCCCCAAGTACCATCTGGGGACTATGGCGTAGTGTCCTAGTACGTCCATAGTCGATGAGTCGAGTGAATTATTATGGGGATAATAATTCACTATATCAGAAGGAGTTCTGATTGGAGTAACTCACGGCCAGCTCGGTATTGGGCCTAGAGAGTTACAAACATATGGTGGATGCTTCAGCGAATAGAGGATTGTATGAAGATCCAATTAGCATCTATTCTCATTAGATGAGACCATATACTGATGGGCTCCTTGCTTTAGGCCCAATTAGAGGCCTAAGGAGATTATTGGATAGAGATCCAATAATGCAAGGTTAGTGGGTTATTGGATGGAGATCCAATACCCACTAAGGAAGGAGCCCTAGGGTTTTGGTGGCTCTCTATAAATAGGAGGGGAGACTCAGGGTTGAGAGGCTACAGCTTTAGCCACCACCTCTTATTCTCCTCCCTCCCTCTGAGCAAAAGTTACAAGATCATAGAGGAGGAGTTTCGTTGTAGAGATCCATCGTGTGGATACCGCTAGAGAGGAGGATGCTTGACCTCCTTCATCTTCTCCATCCGGATCTGGAATACAGGGATATATGATCTCCTTAGGTAAAATCAATCTCTCAGACATCGTGGTTTTTCCATTTTTTTGGTTTTTCTCGCAACCCCAATCTTTTGCACGACGATTTGATATGCGTGGAAAACCAATTTTTGTTTTGATTTCCACTACGCATGTGATGCACCCGCTGTAGGTTTCCCAACAAGCGTTATTAGGAGTTAGAGGCTTTTATTAAGGAGGAGCCTTCATAGAGTATGAGTCTTATTAGGAGCTAGGGTTTTAAGACCCTATATAAACACTTGTAACCTCAACCTTTTTTATCATCAACAGATCAATTTGCTTTCAGTCATTATGCAGCAACTGCTAGTTACAGGTTCCCTGCAAGCCAATCACGTAAGTGATGGCACGTGTGACACACTACATAATCTTTTTGCTTATGATTAATATTAGCATATTCTCATATCATATTATATGTAGCATATACACTGTAATGTCCTAGGTTCAGTACAATGGGAATCAGATCGTGATGAGATCACGATAATGAGATCGATTCATCTTTAAACACAGATCCTAAATAATCCTGCTCATAGGTTACTCGAGAAGGATATCGAGATAATCGGATAGACTGATGTACTATATACCCGTCCATATGATGGAGGTGGCTGGTCTCATAGCCACTTGTATAGAGACACTAAGGATATAGTACAGGTGCTCATTGGAGAATGAGTTCACTGATTGATCCGCTTATGGAATGTTATATGGTTAATGATATCTAATATCAGACAGTGATTCCATAGTCCCAGTTGTGTATCTGGTTATTAGACTTGAGACATCAAAGATGTCTTGTATGAGTACTCCTTTCTTTAACGCCAGACTTACAGGTTTGGAAAGTTCCAGATCTGGTATAGCTGGTTATCGGGATTGGTTGGCTACCAATAGAGGATCATCCACTCTCGGATCATGAGAGGAATATCTCATATGTGCTTGCTCAGATAAATATCTGGTCAGGGTCATTCGGATTGAGAGACAAAGAGTTCTCCGAGAGAATCCGATTAGAGCAAGACTATGACAGATTCCATATGTAACCTGACAGTACCATGTCTAATATATGATCTCTGGAATATTAGTTGGATGAGAGATTATAGATACACGGTAACTGTAGACAGATAGGTCTGATGGATTTGATCCCCCTGTACTGTCTAGGGACTATGGCGTTGTAGCCTAGTACGTCCATAGTCGATGAGTCGAGTGAATTATTATAGGGATAATAATTCACTATATCAGAAGAAGTTCTAATGGGAGTGACTCATAGCCAGCTCGGTATCGGGCCTAGAGCATCACACACATATAGTGGATACTTCAGCGAATAAAGGATTGGATGGAGATCCAATTAGGCTCTATTCTCATTAGATTAGATCCTATGCTAATAGACTCCTTGATTAAGGCCCAATTAGAGGCCTAAGGAGATTATTGGATAGAGATCCAATAATACAAGGTTAGTGGGTAATTGGATGGAGATCCAATACCCATTAAGGAAGGAGCCCTATAGTTTTTTGGTGACTCTCTATAAATAAAAGGGGAGACTCATGGCTAATAGGTTGTAGCTAGCCACCACCTCCTATTCTCCTCACTCCCTCTGCGCAAGAGTTACGAGATCAGAGCGTGGAATTTTGCTGCAGAGATCTATCGTGTGGATACCGCTAGAGATGAGGACGCTTGACCTCCTTCATCTTCTCCATCCAGATCTGGAATACAGAGATATACGATCTCTCTAGGTAAAATCAATCTCTCACACATATTGGTTTTCTGGTTTTTACGGTTTTTCTCGCGATCTCAATCTTTTGCACGTCGATTTGATGTGTGTGGGAAATCAGTTTTTGTTTTGATTTTCGTTGCAACATGTGATGCACCCGCTGATGTTTCCCAACAGCAACCCTAAGAGGGAGGAAACCTTATATAGTTTCAAGAATGTCAATCCCCTATAGAGATCACTCCAAGCTTAGAATCCGCAAGGGTTCTAACACATTCCCCTACCCTACTGTTACGACTCTAACTAGGGGAGACCTAATTTAGTTTCATTAAAAAGGGCAAACATATAAATCCTAAGAGCATTCATGTAAATCCTATGTAGCCGACCCCTGTTAAAGAGGTGAGGAGGTCGGCTAGGTTAGGATTAGTTTAGAGGAAGATATTTTGAGGGAAGAATAGGAGACATGTCACCCTAATTAACCACCCCTTATCCTAGTTAAAGAATGGTTGGTTGAGGAGGGGTTAAGTTAAAATAGGATTATGATTAGTTTGGAGGTTGCTTCTTAGAGTTGGATTAGGAGAAGGAGTCTTAAGTAGGAATCCTATTATGAGTTACGGTTTAGAAGTCATAATTAAAGGAGAGGTTAAAGCGTGGGAGCCCCCCACCGTGAAGGCCGCAATCTCTTTCGCCCGAATCCAAGAGGAATGGCTAAACCAAGATGCTCGGAGGATGAGAACCACTCTTAGACCAATAGCATATAAACCTCCCTCTGCTCTCAGCCATTCTTTACTGTCAAAAAAATTGATGAGAGAAGAGCTACGCGACTGATCTGCGAAGGGCCTTTATTGGCATTGCAATAAACTTTGGAGCCACAACCATCACTGCTAAAAAGGGGAGCTTTCCATGATAAAATCTATTAAAGAATCTGAAGAAGAGTTCTAGGAACTTAAGGAGGAGAACACGAAGGAGGACCAACAGCCGGCCGATTGCACGACTCACGCTTTAGTCGGCCATGCGAACCCGCAAGCAGCAAAAGTTGAAGAATCCTTTAGGCAGTAACCCATCACCGTTCTCACCAACAATCTTATGAATGGCAATGGAGAACAAGTGACCTTATGCGAGAAACATGGGAATGAAGTAATGATGATCTTGACACAATGCTTGCAGAAGCTTACTGAAATTTTAGGTGCCTATGTGGAACCGAGCCAACTACTTCCTACCAGGCTATACAATCTTCATATGCTGATTTTGCCAAACGAACTACTAGCACATATTCGATCATATTGTTGTCCACATCCTCATAGGGCCGAAGCTAAAAGGATCGTCTAAGAGACGTAGGAGACACAGATCATTCGGCCACGACCTTCCCTTGCAATGATACTTTATCTCCAAAAGCTTTGCCTCTTTATTTGCCGGTATAAACTCTTCTTGAAGTGCCACATCCTGCCAAACCAGCTATAGCTTCTGAAGCAACACTCCCAGATCTCGGGCTACTTCCATGACTTCTCTAAGGAGCAGACCATAATGCTCAAAGTCTTTCCTGATGATGACCACCGATCCACGGCCCATGATCGTAAGAAGATTGAGTCCCTCTACCGATAGTACCAGCATAGAATCTGTGACACCAAACCTTATTGGATGAAGATCAAAATTCTGAAGGAATAGGAGGAAGGCATCCACACGCCCACCATCTATAGGATCCTTACAATCACGATGTCATCTACATCAGTGCTAGCTTTACCCGACTTCGATAAAGTGTTTATTATTGATGCATCGGGAGCTACAAATTATGTTATCCATATGCAAGATGACCAACCCCTAGCCTATATCGGTAAAGCCCTCACTCCAAATCACCTAAAGCTACCAATCAATGACGAGGAAATGCTAACCTTTGTTGAATTTGTGGCTTGGTATGATACAGGACAACAATACGAAGAGGAGATAAAAGTAAGTCATGAAAAATTACAGCTTCTACTTTTTCTAAACTCAGATCGAGCTCACCCTATCATGGACTTTACTAGAAGGCAGCTACCATCACAAAGGAAGGCCTAGCTATTATTAAAAGACAACTACACGCCAGCTTGCACAAGAAAGAAACAATCGCCCGACAAACGCGGAGTAGAAGGAAGTTTATTATTAAAGATCAAGTCTTTCTCCATAACCATCTCTACCAATAGGAATTTATGAAGACTTGAGCCTCATGGAAGTAGTCTCCTAGTTTCTTTGATCCCTACAAAATTAGAGATCATACTAAAGCCATAACTTATGGATTAGATCAGTACACTAATCTAAAAGTACAATTGATCCTCTAAGAATCTCACTATAAATGGAAGTTTAGATAGAATGACTCAGCCCAGATCTATCCACCCAACATCTAAGTTGATGAGGAGGCCCAAATTCAGCTGATGATTGCATGGGATCGTAGGATCGTGACATATCACCTTCTAGTCACTACTACTTATGCTTGACCATGGGAGTAGGATGCGCCTATCATAGGGGCCATGAGAGAGCCTCATGAGGAGTTGCAGATCAAGACCCAAAGATGTGGAGCTCAGCCTTGAGGACAAGGCTGATTTGAAGAGGACAGGTCTGTTAGGACTCTAGCTATGAGAGTCCTAATTTAGTTTAATTGAAGAGGACAAACATATAAATCCTAAGGGCATTCATGTAAATCCTAAGGTCATTCATGTAAATCTTATCTAACCGACCCATATTAAAGAGGTAAGGAGGCCGACTATGTTAGGATTAGTATGGAGGAAGATATTTTGAGGGAAGAATAAGATTCATATCACCTTAATTAACCATCCATTACCCTAGTTAAAGAAGGGTTAGTTTAGAGGGGTTAAGTTAGAATACGATTATTATTAGTTTGGAGATTGCTTCTTAGAGTTGGAGTAGGAGTCTTCATTAGGAATCCTATTACGAGTTAGGATTTAGAAGCCCTATAAATAGTCTTGTATTGTCTCATATTTCATCATCAATAGATCAATTATATTTCAGCTCATATAACAGAAAACTAAGGAGTGAGGAACCCCTATAAAATTCTAATAAGACTGATCCCCTATAGAGATCACCCCAAGCTTAGAATCGCTAATGATTCTAACAACTACCCCAATCACTTTTTATTAAGGACTCTCTTCACTTCTCCTTGTCATCAATTACCATCTATAGGCTTGCCCCTCGTTACTTTCTATCACCAATCGTCACCCCAATCTGTCTCCCACCACTCCCTTTTACCATTGATCGTCACCCCCTAATTTACCTGCCTGTGCATCATACAAAATCTCTTCATTATTTATTTTTACCAGCCCACAATCCATGTCGTCAACATTTTTCCCTCTGTTGTCCTTAGTTCTAGTGGCTGCAGACGTCGTTGTCGCCAACCTCATCCAACATGCAGGAGGAGAAGGAGATAAAGAAGACCGATGAAAAGATTTTATTAAAATTAAGTTATAAATTAAGATAATTTAGAAATATTTAAAATCAGGTGTGACTGGGGCCACGTCTCATTGTTGAGTTATACGCTTCCAATAACTCTAGCAACTAAAAGAAAATAAAAAAAATAACTCTGGCAAATCTGCATGATGTCTTGCACTTTGATCACTTTCTATAATAAACTTGGCTCATGGATAATTCGTCAAATTTTGTTAATTAATTCTATCATATGGTATTCGAACTCCTTCCAAAATTATTATTCTATATATATTCATCTATGTCAAAAATATAAATAGTTTAAGCTCTTATATACAATAGAATTTATCAAAATCTTAAGATGGTGAATCTCCTTGGAAACTTCTTATATTTTTCGTGAGGGAAATTAACGACCAATTTTGCTTAGTCATTCAGATTTGATAACCATGCATATTAAATTAATATTCGAAACAAAAATCCAACCCACTACAGATTTAATATTTATGCAAGAATATGAAACAACAAGAAGAGGGAGCCGCATTTATTCTTAAGATAAAATTCTTTCCATTCAATAATATAGTGATGTACACAGGTTATACAATTTAAATTATTTGACTCAAATTACATGATATATATATACATAATAATTCATAATGTTGTCTATATTTCGAGTCATTGGGGCGCCGCAAGTGCTATCGTCGTAGCTAAACACGTCGTATTTTGGTGGGGAATAAAGACGAATACATGCAAGCAATATGGCTCATAATTTTCTGGAGGATTTATAGGAAAGCTTGGTTTTGATCTCCCTAACCATGAAATCTTTGCGTTTTATCATGAAATTCGAGTAGAGAGTGAAGATATGAAGCTTTGCGTTTTATCATGAAATCTCTAACCATGGACACAGCTTTGCAACAACAAGAAGTCATCAATGAAGTGGATTAGAGAAGATAGAAAGAATCCATAACAAAATAATACAAGTTATTTTGGTTTCCAAGACAACTTAATGGAAGATGCTTCAGAAGCAACAGTGCAGTCATGGGAATATGCTTGTTATTGCTGATCTATCCATGCAATATGTCAGGCTATCATCTACGCATGTAAACTTGGAAGGATCACATCAACAAAAGACAGAAGAATGAGAAACGCCAAACCAGTGGGCCTATAGCTCGAACTGCTGTTGTGGCTGCTTGGTAGTGCGGTGGCTGGCGTCTCTGTTTCCGGCGATGAACTGGATCCTGCTGGAGATTCTAACATAAACCCAAGTATGTCTACGTACAAGAAGAAGAAGGCTTCAGCCTTACCTGGTTCTTCTGGGCTTCCACTTGATGGAGACGGACTTGCAATTGGAGCCACAAGAACTGCAGATGGCACGAGCAAGGAGGAGTGAAGCTAACAGGCTCTAGGAGATGTATCGAACGTCGAGAGTATTGAGCATGCCGACCTGCGCACAAGGTCGCCGGCGGCGCGTCGACCCGGCAGGCAGTGGGGAGTGTGAGGGCCTTGGTGGTGTCGATCGCCACTCCGAACACATCGTTGTCACCGATCAGCTGGCAGAGGCAGACCGGCTCCATGTCCACGACGCCGGCGAGGCCACGGCAGCACCCCTTACCAGGGCGGGTCAGGTTGCTGCCGGCTTCCGCGTACGTCAAGCACGACGACAAGTTCAGCATCGCGCCGGTGCAGTCGAGAGCGGGCGGCGGGGCTGGTGCCGGTCCCTGGGATAGCAGGCCATGGAGCAGAGAGAGGAACACCGAGAGCGAGACCAGAACCCATCGTGTGTTTGACACATGTCTAGCCTTCCTCCGCAATCCCATCGCTCTGCTCAACGTGATCGTGGTGTAGTGGTCGGCGTGTGAATCATCACAAAGCCATTTGAACGATTGCTCGCTCAATCTCGCACGAGCAAGTCGCTAGAGTCACTTATTCAAACAGGGATTGATTCTAAAAGCTGTCATCACCTCTCTGATAAAACCGTGACAGCTACAAATTGTAAGATTACATTGTGTTTGCCGGATAATTGTTGCAGACTTGGAGACGAAAGCATTAATGCCGTCACGCAGAGCTGCTGTTCCTGGGAGGAGATCACATGAGTTACGTGGGCGCGGGTTCTGCTGCAATCGCCGAGAGACCTGCCTCCGCCGACAGTGTTTACACATCCAAGAGATGCGTGTCAAGAACCTCATGAACGCCGCATCATGCTTGCAGTTATTACACGATCACAACCCATGAAAGCAACATGATCAAGCAGAAGTGGATGATCAATTCAGGGTAGGATTAGACAAGTAAAGCATGAACAATACCGAGTCACAAACGACAGCATGATCTTTGGCTTTCTAGCAGTATGGTTCCGGCATAATTGAGGTGACAGGGAATGCATTGTCTTGCAACCTGTTGAAGATCTTGCTCAATGAGTGTGACAACAGAATGACTCATCACCAAATGGCTACGGATGATGGGAATTGCTAAAAAATCAAACTCATCATAACATAAATAATGGAAGTTTCTCTCTATTGACTTCAACATATATGCGCTCAGCAGCCACAAACTGAGGAGCTGTTGATCACCAGAGGCCGAGGGAACCAAGAAAACCAGTGGCCGGATAACCAGTTATTCCATCTTCTGAAGAAACTACATAAGAAAACTTCACTCTCCTACGGTCATGCCAAATCCAAATTTGTAATCCTTCTTTCGGTGATCAACCTGCAGCGTGGCAAACACAATAAATAAGAGATTGATTAGGAACAATTATGGTACAGCAAATTCTTCTATCAGTTATTTCCTCTCCCACAATCATTGTCAGAGACTAATTAAGGCAGAGAGAAAGCTTGAAAATTTTGAGAAACTATCAAGTACAGAAGTTCTAATCACCTCTGCAGAAAGAATAAAATTAACACCCATATTCAGTCGCTCCTCCAAAAAAGCAGCAAAGGCACCGTTGGAATCAATCCTTCCCCTCAAGCGACACTGCAAGAACATTTTATTTATACTAAAGGAAGAAAAGAGGCTCAACATATCTTGAGTTAGGTCTTTAAATATTAATGAATAATAGCTAGCAACCTACCCACAATATTATGTAAAATAAACTCTAAAGTACATATTGGAAGAAATCATGTCTTCATTCTACAACAAAAGAATGGTTGTTGCTCAAGTTCTACTGGAGATGAAGCAACATCGTCAATATACAACTGCTTTATCCAAAAAAATATAAAAGACAGCATCATGAACCGTTGTTCTTGTAACTCAGCGCCAACAAAGTGATCAAGCAATGGGCTTTGGATGAACTCGAGATATTCTATGTGCCAATGCAATAGAACAGACAATGCATTTATAATAAAATTTACTTCATTTTTTTATAATCCAAAAATGCTTCGAAGTTTTTGTTTGTATAGTTAGTATGGTTTAGTCTGCATACAAGAAACTTAACCATTTTGGTTACTATAGTGTCTAGTTTATAAAATCAATTTCATGTCACATATGCAACAAAAGAAAATTATGATAGATGTACTGTTAGCTAAAGTAACATAAACCTATATTGCATACACACACGTGCACAGATGCTTATGCGCACATGCCCATGCCCACGCATGCATGCTGGCATGCACGCACACGTACACAACATTTGCATTCACCAGTATTTTCCATGAAGTCAAACACACTAGTCTGTATGTACATATAATAGTCCAAAAGGGCAGCTCAGGAACCTGAGACTAGCTTGGAAACTGCTCATATAATGTCATAGAATTGTCAAAACTCTTAGAATGCCTTAGTTGATTATTAAGTCAATAATTATGAAGTTATGATATGCAAGTAAAAGTGTCATACACTCAATGGTCCTCTGCCAAAGTTTCCAGTAGAAGTTAGATATAGAAATTCATAATAAGAGATCTACCAAGACAATTTCATAGCCTTTGAGGTTTTTCCTACCTTTTTTGTTGTGTTCCCTTTATTTCGTGTGCTCTTTTAGTTTATCAATTAATTTCTTTCATGCAATCAAAAACAAAGATAGCAGGAATCATGTTGCACATAATCCTATTTCACGAAATCGAATGCCCCAATAAGTAGAAGTGTTTTTCTAGGATTCAAGATAGCTGCAATTAGAACTATAAAGGGCACAAATTAGAGCAAGCTAATAGCTATTGAAGCCAACAGTCACATTGATAATTGAAAGAAGCAGGTAGGAAGTTACCTGTCGAAGGATGTAATCATACCCAAAACTTGAAGTAACATCTTGTGTTAAATGATTGTACATGAAATCAGATGCAAGAGAGACCTGCAAGAAGTGGAAAGATTTATTACAGCTAATATAGAGATAAAGAATGAATAAAAATTTCCTGCAAATTTCAGATTCCTAACCTTCTCAGATACTTTCTGCACATAGCTAAGTGCAACTATACCAGTGCTTGCAACTTGCCCTGTTGCAACCTGCATAAATTATTCATCACACTGTCAACAACTAACACAGTGTAAGCACATTGACAATTTTAAAATGAATGACTTCCAGGCATGTACTCTGAAGTGGATTTTGACAAAGCCAATAGAACAAAAAATAGAAGAAATTTGAGAAAGAACACATGGTGAGCAGTACTGGGGCCCCAAGGTGCCATGGCCCTCCCTTGCTTCTATAGCGAAAACAGTAGGGGCACAATTTTCCACACACGAAGAAAATCAGAAAAGTAAAAGTAAGAAAGGTGAAACCTACAGTATTAAGATTTAGAAGCCTAATCCTATGCCCTTTGCTGCCAAGAAAAAAGAAACCAAAGCTATTACTATTTGCAGATATCCTGATTATCAAAATCTCATGCCACTTCCCTAAGAGAAAAAAAGAAAAGATAATAACCAGCCTAATGCCTTCTACATGACATTATCTCCAGGCACTAGTGCCTCACTTATCATTTTTCCAAAGAAGGTACACAGGGCAGTTAAAGGCTTTAAAACTTACAATATACCTTCACAGCATAACTGGACTAGCAGATTGATTTTACAAATAAAAGCAATTGCCTTAGGTCACTGTCACTGTTCAGCATTATGGCCAATCTCATACAATGTCTAGCAAAACAATTGTGATTTAGTCAATAGGGGCATCCTAAAAAGGGAGATTCTAAAGAAGTGAGCATATACAAACAATGACAAGTTAATGAAGGACCCAACAGCGAGATCCAAGAACAGGTGAACTTTAATGCAGGCACAGAATTCTTCCAGATTCTAGCCATCGAGGACAACTATGGTTGACACCAAAAGTTTGGCACCAGAACATTCAGAAAGCCAGTATCCAAAAAGTTGGCAAAAGAAAACATAGGACTAATTGACCTAAACAGAAATAAATCCTTCATATGGTAGGAAACTAAGACACTTTTAACAAAAATGAAGCCAAACCTTTATTGCAATTATTTACCGTTTGGGAGGGTGTGTGTTTTTGTCTGTGAGCGAGAGAGAGAGAGAGAGAGAGAGAGAGAGAGAGAGAGAGAGAGAAAGATTTACCATATTATCAGTATTGTAACGAGCAGCAAAACCAATACCAGACTTCCTCTGATGACCAAGCCAAAAAATTTCAGTGCCCAAGGATAAATGTGGTGAAACACTCTGCAGAATAAACAGAAAAGGGTTGGTAAGAATACTAATAAGAGTAAATGGAAGTTACATGATAAGAAGAGTATAACTCTATTTTCATGGACCAATGTGGTATTAATCAAACTTATGCCTTAAGATCCTCTCAGCTTGAACAGTTGCATTAACGAAAAGGAATACAGATAAACATCTTCTGTGAGTAGTAGGCAAATCATGATATTTAATTTGTACAAGTTAGTGCACCTGCTATCAACAATTCCATGGATTTAGAAATTCATAAAACAAGTGTTCCAATCTCCACATTTGTTTATATGGAAAGACTAGAAACTTGATTTGTCGGTGATAAGAATGGATTATATCTTTAGAATGAAAAATGTAATTACAAATTATATAAAATCATGAAAACAACAAAGATCATCTTATTTCTAATTCCACCCAAGAACTGAACAAGGATGAGACAACGTGCAAGTAACAGAGATTTATGAGGTAAGAAACATCAAATATTTATGGTTTATTACATATATAATGCAAAGTTACATGCATATGCAACATTTTCTGATAGAGAAACTTAAAAGAACCTTCAGGTTCCTTAAACCTATATAAAATTGATAGCTACTGATGCAAAGGTTATTGCTTACTGAGGTTGCTAATAATTCACAGGCCTTTCAACAGCGCTTCAAATGGAAAAAAAAAAAGTGCATTAACAAAGAGGGCTTACAAAGATATCAACCAGAATTCTAACTGTTACTTTATCAATCCTCGTACTTGAGAAAGGACTACCTCACATCAACAATTTAAGGTGCTAAGCAAAAACATGAAGCACTAAAATGAATATTCTTAATGTGAGATAAATAATGCCCAAGTCTTCCACACACCATTTCTCCTTACCTTGGTTGACAGGCAACTCCATTTCGAATGGAGTCACTTGCACAATCTTATAATACGTTAGGTGAGAGGTCTACGTAACAACAACTTATGAAACTCAGCTCATTAAGCAATCAACTAAACCAAATCCAAAACTTACAAAAATAACCTACCTGGATATAATTGCCACCATAGAATGCATTGTTCCCTATTTGAAGCTGACTCCTGAAGTCTGTTCCCTGTACATGCAGGAAGAAAAATGTACCACAACATCAGGTAGCAGTCTCCATCTGCTTTATGTACTGTAAGGGTGCAGTTAAGTTAAAAACAGAAATAATTAACATAATATCAGGTCTCCAAGGAACTAAGTGTAGCCTTGGCCTACTAGTACAAGATTGTGGAACAAGTTGTATTCTCAAGATACACCATTGTCCAGTGGGCCTACTAGTTTTCCACTAGATGATCAGCATGTGTGGCATCAAAAATTCTAATTCTTGTTATACATATGAAAGGCTCTATGTAGTGCCCAAGTTTCTCACACACACAGAACACTTAGCATGTCAATGAAAGTACAAATAATATGCACATGTTACCATCACATAAAGATATATTTTGTGATATCTATGCTTCAGAAATGTGATATATGACATGCTCATGTTACTGATTTTTAAAGTTGAAATACACGCTTTAAAAATGCTATGCACAAAGTCCTTCCAAATGCTATTTGAAGTATATACAAGCATTGATGCATATTTAAGTATGTTTTACAGTGAACAAGTATGATCCTACAGTGCCCAAGTTTCTCACACACACAGAACACTTAGCATGTCAATGAAAGTACAAATAATATGCACATGTTACCATCACATAAAGATATATTTTGTGATATCTATGCTTCAGAAATGTGATATATGACATGCTCATGTTACTGATTTTTAAAGTTGAAATACACGCTTTAAAAATGCTATGCACAAAGTCCTTCCAAATGCTATTTGAAGTATATACAAGCATTGATGCATATTTAAGTATGTTTTACAGTGAACAAGTATGATCCTACAGTGCAGTAAGTCTAAGTGTAGTAGTGGACTTGAGTATGAGTTAAGTCATGGCAATAAACATGTGCATGCTGATTAGAAGAGACTTTTGCATTGTAATAAGCCTTAAGTGATTTTCAAGGCTAAAAATGAATTTGATTGTGTTTAAAGCAAGTAAGTTTGAGGTTTAAGCATTATATGTGTGGAGGATAGTAATTGATATACTTATGCATGGATGAAGTAGTAGATAATTAAGTGGAGATGGAAATTAAAGAGGAATGTTAAACTAAAAATATTAAGATGTACAAGTGAGATTGCATAATGCATTTAAACCAAAACTTGTCATTTTTGTCAATCCAAATTAGGCTCAAATTAAGTTCCAACAACCCTAAAATTATGTAAGAAAAGGGAAAACTTGAGATGATGCCTAATGGGATTGAACCCAAAACCTCTTGGCTGCCTCTTACGCAGCTCACACAACACCTTTACTCTATTTTGGCCTCATCCTTCTCACCAACCTAATAAGTCACGAAACATTTTTCTCCTTCTGTAGCAATTCTTCTAGTTCATCACCTTGTCTTCATTGAGGCCAAAAACCCTAGTTCTAAGGAAGAACAAGGTAAGAAATCATAACCTTTTCCTAGATATAACCCAGGGTTTTCAATTCTTCTGTTGCTTTTATGATTCCCTATTATATGTACTATGAATTATCCTTGCATATATGTGTTTTAATTCACTTTAAATCAGAATTTCATCTCTCTATTAAACATATGTCATGCTATGATGCATTTGTTATGAACTATTTTATGTGTTTGTATATATTATGACGTGCGATGCGAGCGTACACGTATATGTTACGAAATGTAGTATGAGGTTCATAAATGTATTATGATTTTCTATTGCATGCACTATGAATTATACTTGCACAGGTGTGTTATGAATTCTACTTGCATAGGTGTGTTATGATTTGTTTGAGATCAGAATTTTACCTCCTTGTTATGCATCTGTCATGTTACGATGCATCTATTATGAAATGTTTTATGCATTCGTATATACGATGTGCGGTGTGGGAGTATGCGTACATGTTATGAAATGTATTGTAGAAGGTCATGAATGCTTTTGCACATATGTGTTTTGATTTACTCTAAATTAGAATTTTGCCTCGTTATTATGCAGTTGTCCTGTTACAAGATTATATGTTGCTAAAGAGGCCATGATAAGATGAGTTTATCATGACATGTTTTATCCACTTGTATATACGAGATGCAATGTGGGAGTGAAAATATATGTGATGTGGAAGATCATGGATGTATTATTATTTCATATTGTATGTACTATGATCTACTCTTGCATAGACATATTATGACTTAATTTGAATCAGAGGTTTACCTCTTTATTTCGCATCTTTCATGCTACGAGGTTATACGTTGCTAAAGAGGATATAAGAAAGTGAGTTTACCATGAAATGTTTTATGCATTTAATTTCGAAAGGCATATGACACAATACATGCTCACCTAATTAAGATTATCGAAGTTTATACTTATTGAGTTATTACTCATTGTAGACCCTATTTTACAGGTAAGGGCACTAGTACCCCACCTACATGATGGACAAGGAGGTGAGCAGGTGTGGGCCCATGCCAGTGCAGATATAGACAATGACTTATGGTCATTTTTGTATATATAAATTTTAGACATGGTATGCATGTGTGATGCTTCTGTTTTATATGTTTATAACATATGTACAGCTGTCAAACACGAATGTATATAGGGGAAACCATGCCATTTTGTTTGGCAAGTGGAATGTTTCAAACTTGCCCACTTGTCTGCTATAATGTTGACAGCTTAAATAAATGGAAAGGTGACATCCTATTTCAGTCCTGCATGTATGTATGAGTGGAATTAGGACCAGGGTATTACAGTCTAAGAATTTATTGCTGTAAATATTACTGTCCAATGAATAAATGAAGAAGTTTTGAACATTACATTTGTGCAATAGGGAGAATGTGCAACAAGGAGAAATTTTATATTAAATGGAATAGCTGAACTGCTAGAAAAACAGAACCAACGAGACTTTTCTCGAAAGACGAACCTTATAATCAAAGTTAAACATTCCTTGGGAGAAATGTGGTTCATTTGTGAGCTGAAAAACATATCAGATATATAGTGAACAATCAGTAAGGATGACAATAGAAGAAAAAAAAATTGGCTCTTCTCTGAATAATAGAGAACAATCAAGCACCTGAGCATTCATCTTCATAGTGAGGTTATCAGTCAGATCAGATTTTACTCGTGCATTTAGTCTTCCATCAGTCAGCACCCTTCCAACAAGCATCAACTATATAATGCAACATAGATGTTCATTAAGAAACACATCTGGATGAAAAAAAAACACTATAAAAGAAAATGAATAATTACACTATGCAAACCTTTGGATCAAGAAAGTTGGCACCAAATTCATAATGTGCAGTAGGGACCTTCAACGTGTCAGAAGCCTGTGATGGAACCTCCATGGATCCCATGAAAACACTGTAGGAGTTTTGAAGTTAAGAATCACAAAGATAACATCAACAAGATAATCAAATATTAATCAAACGACCTGTGGCTGAGTGAAAATCTCTGATTTAGCCCTTTTGTGAAGTCAAACCTCAATCCCTCAAAAAGCTCAGGCTTCAAGGACACTATATGCAGCATAGAAAGGATATTTAGAACTTGAATTAGCAAAAAGAATCCTCACCTAGAATAATTTTTGTTTTCACATTTCCTTTTTTGTATTAGAATCAGTCTCTTCTATTGGAAGTAGAAGAAATACAAGTAGGTATATGGTTCTTTATACTATGAGTACTAAATTGTAGTCATAGGTACCTAGCTTTATGAATTTTTTGTTGAACCCCTCCCATGCTCCTTTAATGTGAGCTTCTTCATATTAAGGCTTCAACCTTAACATGAACTCAACCAATCTTGACATTATATAAGTTACTAAGAGACTATGTTTTCACTTGTCTAATTAAAAACAAATTATTCCTTTTTTTCTGAGAAAAAGTTAGTTTTATTTTTCAACAAGAATTCTGTTAGAACTCTAGCTAGGGTAGTCCTAATTTAGTTTTATTAAAGAGGGCAATCATGTAAAATCTAAGAGCATTCATGTAAATCCTATCTAGCCAACCCCTATTAAGGAAAGTAAGGAGGTTGGCTAGATTACGATTAGTTGAGGAAAATATTTGAAGGGAGAGTAAGATGCATGTTATCCTAATTAACCACCCCTTATCCTCGTTAAAGAGGGGGTTGGTTGAGGAGGGGATTAAGTTAGAATAGGATTAGGAAATAAAGCAACCGGCCACCCCTAGATGGGCCGGTTGGAGGTTGGACTTAGAGTTGCGTTAGGAGTTACTTTAGGAGTTGGTTAGGAGTAGAAGTCTTGAAGTAGGAGTCTTCTTAGGAGTTCGGGTTAGAAGGTCTATAAATAGTCATGTAATCCTCCACTTTTTATCATGAATAGAAGAATATTTTCTGTAGCCTTTGAGCAGCAATTAGAGGAGGGAACCCCTATAGAGTTCCAAGGAGGCCGATCCCCTATAGTGATCACCCCCAAGCTTAGAATCCTTTAGGGTTCTAACACTTGGTATCAGAGCAACGTTCTTGGCGTCTCGCTGCCCTTCCACAGCCATCCATCAGCCCCCCAAAGTCGTCCAAAGCAATTCCCACAATTGCTTAAAGATCGTCACCAAATTTCGCCATCATCTCCACTACCGCAGATCATCCTTTGATCTCCCCGTGAATTGCAACAGATTCTAGTTTCCTACCTTACCATTGCTGCAATTTAGTTATCCCTATTCAAAAAAAATATATACAAAAAAAATTGTTCTTATTTGCTGCACAAACTTTTTGTCACAAAGTTTTCATCTTTACGACGAAAGTTACATCGCAGAATTCCAGCCGCACACCCTTTATTGTTTGATTTGCTGTTGCGTTTTTACTGATCAAATTTCTACGAAATTTCTACCATGGCTTTATAACTTCCTATCCTCAAATCTCCCTTTGGTTTCGTCGAAAAATCATCAAGATAACTTGCTCATCTTTTACATCCAAACTGCTGCAATTTAGACGTAAAAATTTGTTGTCGTTCTTCTTCGTGATCTTTGATTTTGCTGAAGCTATTGCTGTTATTTCTTTCCACGAAATTTTTGTTGGCACTACCTCTTCCTTACCAGAAGATCCCCCTTAAGTTTCACTCGAATTTTTGTTGAAAATTTCTGGAAAAAATTACGTCTTCACTGCTGGAATTTTTTCGACGAAAAATCTGTTGTTGCACCTTTGTCTTTCTTCTTCGTCTTAACCCACCCAAACCCAACCATCTTGCTGCCACCACCCAAGACGTCTTTAGGGCATCCCTCTAGCCTTAAGATGCAGCCATCATAACCTATTTTCATAACCCTAACACCCCCAAAAACTGCAGCCCAAAACAGAAACCCATTGCAACCGAACCCTTCTATCACCAACCGATTGTCCGAATCTTCCACCACCCATGCCATTGACCCATCAATAGAAAAAAGGCAAGGAAATATCTAATCTACATGTATACGCCATGGCTTCCCAAGATCCAATTGATGCCAAGTTTGAAGCATTGGAATCTCGGCTTGAATCGCGGCTCGAATCGCGCTTGGAGAACAAACTGCGCACTTTGTTCGCAAAGTTCAAAATTAGACAACCACCGAGTCCAACCAAATCTCAGCGAGGAGAAAGTTCAGAGAGGCCTCTAGAGAAGGAGGGACAACCTTCGAAAATACATCAGCCACGCATGAGGGTGGACTTCCCTTGAATCACGGCTCGAATCGCACTTGGAGAACAAACTGCGCACTTTGTTCGCGAAGTTCAAAATTAGACAACCACCGAGTCCAACCAAATCTCAGCGAGGAGAAAGTTCAGAGAGGCCTCTAGAGGAGGGACAACCTTCGGACACATCAGCCACGCATGAGGATGGACTTCCTACATTCAGAAGAAGGAGACCCGGTGGGGTGGATTTCGCGAGCCGAACATTTCTTCCGCTACTATCGAACGTCGGACGATGCTATGTGGAAATCGCAATCAACCACCTTAAAGGAGATTCTATTCAATAGTACAATTTGCTAGAATATAATCATGGGGTTCCAACGTGGAATCAATTTAAGAATGCATTATTGAACCGCTTCGAACCTACGGAGTACGAAAATATCAACGGCTAACTCACAAAAATCCGACAAACCTCTACAATTCAAGAGTACCAAACCAGGTTTGAGAAGCTATCCTACCTTGCTCGTGATTGGACTGACCGACAATTGCTAGGTACCTTAATCGAGGGACTCAAGCCGAAGATAAAAGGGGAGGTTAAGGCGCGGCAACCCCGTACCGTAGCTGCTGCAATTTCTTATGCCCGAATACAAGAGGAACGGCTCAACCAAGATGCTTGGAGGATGAGGACCACTCCTTGGCCCATGGCTTATAAACCTCCTTCTGTTCCCAGCCATCCTTCGCTGCCAAAAAAATTGACAAAAGAAGAACTACGCAATAGATCGACAAAGGGTCTTTGTTGGCATTGCGACGAACCGTGTAGCCGCGACTATCGTTGCAAAAAGGGGCGCCTCTTACCGATTGAACCCATTGAATATATGGAGGAGGAGGTACGGGAGCATGAGGAAGAGGTCGCGGATGAAGAACGGCAGCCGATTGATATTACGATGCATGCTCTTACCGACTACACAAACCCGCAGATGATGAAAGTGGGAGGACTTCTAAAGCAACAAACGATCACCTTTCCTATTGACACCGGGAGCACTAATAATTTTATGAACAGCAAGGTTGCTGTCCGGATGGCCTTACCTATTGAGGATTGCAGCAAGTTTTATGTTAAGTTCGCCGACGGACGAATTTTGAAGTGTGATCGCAGGTGCCCACGGGTGAAACTGCTACTACAGGATCTAGAGATAATTGTATATTTTTTCCTCCTCCCTCTTGATGATTGTGAGGTCGTGCTTGGCATCGAATGGCTGACGACATTAGGTGATGTTTCCTGGAATTTTTTGAAATTAATCATGAAGTTTTGCAGCCAGGGAAAACAGGTGGTACTGCACGGCAAACGGGGGAGCGACATATCAACGATTTGCACACGGCGAATGGAGAAAGTATCGCACAAAACATGCAGCGACTTCTTGGTACAACTAGAGCAACAATCCAAGGGGGAGGCAACCAAAGTTGAAGACTCAAATCTACTTCCCTTGCTTGTTAAATTTTCAGATGTATTTGACGAACCGTGCAACCTACCTCCTAGCCGCCAGCATGATCATCGTCTCTCGGTTCTTCCGGGCAAACCTTCATCAAACACTTGGCCATATCAGTATCCTCATCTTCAGAAAGATAAAATAGAAAGGATTGTAAAGAAGATGCTTGAAACAGGAGTCATTCGGCCAAGTTGCAAACCCTACTCCTCACCGGTGCTCCTCGTATGAACGAAGGACGGAACATGGCGAATGTGCATCAACCATAAGAGCCTAAAATATTTTATGGAGCAAAAGATATCCTTCCCCGAACAGCAAAAATGGGTAACAAAGCTTCTTGAGTATGATTGTGAAAAAGGGAAAAAGAATGTTGTTGTAGATGCGCTTCCACGACTACCCGAGCAAGCTGAATTTTCGATCATTTCACTTCCGACCAGCAACTTCCTTGAGGACATTAGGAGAGAATGGCAAGATGATCCAGGAACCAGCAAGATCATAAAGAAATTGGAGGAATAACCAAGTTCCGTGGCTTATTACAGTTGGGACTCAAAAGACCTACGCTATAAGGGACGCACTGTGCTTACGCCAAATTCTAGTTGCATAAAGACCATCTTTCAATAGATGCATTCCACACCAGCAACCGGACATTCCGGGTTTCTTAGAACCTATAAGAGAATTAAGCAAAATTTTTATTGGGAAAGGATGAAAAAGATTATTGCTAAATTTATAGTACAATATGATGTATGCCAACGACATAAAGGTGAAACAGTGGCAAGCCCCGAAAAGCTACAACCTCTACCTATCCCGGACTCAATATGGATTGATATATCAATGGAATTAATCGAAGGGCTGCCCTCATCACAAGGAAAAGGTACGATTCTTGTTGTTGTTGATCGCCTTACAAAATATGCTCACTTCTGTGCAGTTCGCAATCCCTACACTGCTTCCAGCATTGCCCGAATCTTTATGGAAAATATTGTAAGATTGCATGGGATGCCGAGATCTATTATAAGTGATCGTAATAGGGTCTTCACGAGCAAATTTTGGACAGAATTATTCCAGATGCAGGGCACTAAATTGAAGATGAGCATAGTATATTACCCACAAACCGATGGCCAGACTGAAGTGGTGAACAGGTGTTTAGAGGCATACCTCAGATGCTTGGCTAGTGACCGGTCAAAAGAGTAGACAAAGTGGCTCCCTTGGGCCGAGTGGTGGTATAATACAACTTATCATTCATCCACGAAAATTACACCCTACGAGGCTATGTATGGCCGACCTCCTCGTGTAATCTCAAAATATGTATTGGGCACCTCTAAAGTAGAACAAGTAGACACGGAACTACAAGACAGAGACAAAATGCTGAAGCTATTAAAAGACAATCTCACTGCAGCTCAAGCAAGAATGAAACAGCAATATAATCAACAAAGAGGCGAAAGAGAATTTTCCATGGGAGATTGGGTATTTCTACGGTTCCAGCCATACAAGCAAACATCGATCCAGACCAGAACATCCATGAAGCTTTCGCCTCGGTTCTATGGACCCTACCAGATTGTGGAGCGCATCAGGGCAATAGCATACAAGTTGGACTTATCCGCCGACTCTCAAATCCATCCAGTCTTCCATATGTCGTGCTTGAAGCTCAAATTAGGACAAAACGAGACAGTTCAAAGACATCTACCTAATATGATTGTCCAATGAGAGCTCCAGACTCAACCGAGTGCCATTATTGACCGCAGGATCGTGACACGACGACGGCGACCTACTACTGAAGTGCTAATAAGCGAACCTTCCAGAAGAAGAGGGCACTTGGGAAAACTATGACGATTTAAAAATCAAATTTCCAGAATTCATGGAGCATCAGCCTCGAGAACAAGGCTAAATTGAAGAGGGCGGGTCTGTTAGGACTCTAGCTAGGGGAGTCCTAATTTAGTTTCATTAAAGAGGGCAATCATGTAAAATCTAAGGGCATTCATATAAATCCTATCTAGCTGACCCATATTAAGGAAAGTAAGGAGGCGGCTAGGTTAGGATTAGTTAAGGAAGATATTTGAAGGGAGAGTAAGATGCATGTTATCATAATTAACCACCCCTTATCCTAGTTAAAGAGAGGATTGGTTGAAGAGGGGATTAAGTTAGAATAAGATTAGAAAATAATAAAGCAACCGACCACCCATAGTAGATGGGCCAATTGGAGGTTGGAGGTTGGACTTAGAGTTGCATTAGGAGTTGCTTTAGGAGTTGGTTAGGAGTAGAAGTCTTGAAGTATGAGTCCTATTAGGAGTTGGGGTTAGAATGTCTATAAATAGCCATATAATCTTTCACTTTTTATCATGAATAGAAGAGTATTTTCTACAGTCTTTGAGCAGTAATTTGGAGGAGGGAATCCCTATAGAGTTCCAAGGAGGCCGATCCCCTATAGTGATCACCCCCAAGCTTAGAATCCGCTAGGGTTCTAACAAATTCTTTATCAAAAAATGCAATAGTTTCATTAGCCAACAATTTTAATAGGTTAGGTATGGAAGATAATTATTGTGTATTCATCCATAGTGGCCCTTACAGTGTGCTTCTGTCATTCATAAGTTTATGACATAATTACATTTTTTAACTTCTTATTGGCCATATGATCTCATTTTACAACAATCATTATTCTTTTTCAACAAACAACCTCAAGGTTAATATTTTCAAGCTATGTTAAGATTTGACAGCAAAGATGAGCCTTTGGCATTTCCCGTTCGATATTTGGGATCAAGATCAACGTCTTGCAGGTGCATGTTAGACACAGAGTTACTGTTTCCAAAACAATCATGAGTGTCTACGCAAGACATGATAAGGACTAACGCATCCATCTACAAGAGGGCAAAAGGAAGCTCCAAGATTTACTCTTCGGCTTAAGATCCCGAAATCACTCCATGAACTAATATGCCGAAACTCAGACATCCATATACATCGCAGCAACGACAACCAAAACACAATGCTTTATCCGTTAGCATTACACTTTCAATTAACCAGGTAACTGAGAATTTTTCAGCTACCAAGAACAAGAGCAACAAGAAAGCCAAATGAGAAGGCGAAGCGACAAAGATTCGTCAGGAGACTCACTCAATGCCTCTCGCTGGATCTCCTCGAAGGGAATGGGGCAAGGGAGGTTCAGCCAGTCGACTTTTTCCGGCTCGGCCTTCTCATCCTGCTTCCGTGGTAGCGCCGCCGCTAGGCCGACAGAGGAAGGGGACGGCGAAGGCGAAGGCGGAGGCGGTGGCGGCGCGGCGGCGTGGCTTACAGAGGATCCCATCGGGGAGAAAGCAACGGAGCAGACCCCCTTCTGCTACCCCTCTGCCTGCGTGCGCGCGTTAGAGAGAGGGAAGGGTTTGGGGCTGGGGCTGGGGCTGGGGCTGCGGCTGCGGCTTAGAGAGAGGTTTTGGGAGGGTTTTCTTTCGGCTCCCGTGTGTGCCACTGCCTCGATCACTCAAAGTTGGCGCCTCGTGCTCTGATGCCGACACGAATCCGATACTCCGCCTCGATCACCCAGTCGCTCTTCTAATTCGTTCAAATCGGATGTTTTCGTTACTAATTCTATTATATCAATAGAAAAATTCAATGAGATCAAATATAGTATAAAAGAGTCTATAGCTCAGTGGTAGATTATTTGGCTGTAAATCAAATAATTATCATTTCGAGCTCACTTAGATTTTTAATAAATTAATTTTTATATATTTAGTAATTAAGGACTTAATATATATTATATTCGTTAATTTGATTATGAATCACGTCCTATTATTGACTTTAATGTATGAGAATTGCATACATTATCATAATACATTACATTATGTATGTATGAGAATAAAAATATTATCATAAACTCTATATATAGACGCATACATTTCCTCTTCATTTTAAGTGTCCATTTTGGATAATCTGAAAATGAAGGATCTTATTATACACCTCATAATCTTTTTTTTTTTTTTTGGCTAATTTGATCATGAATTAGGCCCTATTATCAACTTTGATGAATTGAAATTTCGTCCGATTTTTAGTATTGTGGTTCTTTATGTCATGGATCAAGGATGGGCATGGCTCGGTTCGATACCGATAGGGCAAGGGCATCCACGTGGTTACTCAGAGGGAAGGCTTAGCGGAGAAGAAACGAAAAATTGTGGCTATCGTCTCCTAGGACGATTTGCGACGGATCAGGGAGTTGCTTTTGGCACCGAGTCCCTACACAACAGATCGACACCGGAAAGGAGGATTCTGACTTGACCCCTCTATAGCTTAAGTCAATGTTGTGAGTAGTGAACCATGTCCTCTAGTATCTGCTTAGGGTGGTTTCTATACATCTAGTAGGGAGTCGACCGTCTGTACGTTGTTGGCGTCTATCGATATTTCAGGTGGGCGATTCGTCCATTCTAAAATGACTCTTTCTGAGCCCATGCTATGTGAGGTTGTATCCTCGTTGGCGAGTGTCTCTTCATGTAATTTTGAATGGTGTGGATTTTGTTATGCGTCGCTTCTTAGTCGAGTGACGTTTCTTCGAGATGTAAACGTTTCTTAACCGAGCTGTGTCATTTCGTACTATTCTGAGATATATGCATTACTTTGGCTAGGGGGTGCCACGTGTGGTCTAAGGTAGCTGCCAGCTATCACTGTGGACGATACCAAAATATCCTCTATTATTTTTTCCCTCCCACAGAGATGTACCTTATGTCTCTCGTAGAGGGATTCAAGGTGCGTCTTTTGTATGTCTCCCTTGATAGGCTTTCTCGGTTAGGTGCATGTTATCTAAAATATGTTAGCTCGGTTTCTCATGCCGAGGTGCACTACTCGAGACCGCGTTGGATCGGTCGAGGTGTAGGCCTCGGGTCTTCATGCTGAAGTGAACATCTCCGAAGCACGTAGGCTCAACTAAGGTGCAGGCCTCGGATCTTCATGCCAAGGTATGCTACTGGGGAGCTCATAGGCCTGGTCAAGGTGCAGGCCTTGGGTCTATGTTTGCTCTAGCAAGCAAGACTTTAATCTTTTTCTAGAGTTTCTTCCTTATTTGGTCAACCAAGTTTACATCATTTATGTTGTTTATATGTGTCATGCAAGCTAATCACATGAGTGATGGCACGTGTGATATGCTCACAGTCTTTTTGTATTATTATTATAGTATATTCTTATATTATATTATACATTACATATATATTGTAATTTTCTTGGTTATGTGCAATAGGAATCGGATCGTGATGAGATCATAATAATGAGACTGATTCACCTTTAAACACAGACCCTAAATAATCTCGGTCATAGGTTACTCGAGAGGGATATCAAGATAGCTAAACAAACTGGTATACAGTATATTGTCCATATGATGGAGGTGGCTGGTCTTATAGCCACTTGTATGGAGATACTAAGGGTACAGTATAGGTGCTCATTGAAGAATGAGTTTACTGATTGATCTACTTATTGAATGTTATATGGTTAATGATACCTAACGTCAAAAAATGATTCTGTAGTCATAGTTGTGTATCTAGTCCTTAGACTTGAGACACCAAGGATGTTTTGTTCGAGTACTTCTTTCTTTGATGTCGGACTTACAGGTCTGGAAAGTTCTAGATCTAGTACAATCGGTTATTGGGATTGGTAGCCAACCTTACAAAGGTAATTGAGTGTCAATAGAGGATTCCACTCATAATATCATGAGAGGAATATCTCATGTGTTATCACTCGGACAAATCTTCGATTGAGGTCATTCGGATTAAGAGAGAATGAGTTCTCCGGGAGAATCTGATTAAAGCGAGACTCAGACGGATTCATGAGACCTGATAGTACCATACCCAATATATGATCTATAAGATATCAGATGAATGGGGGACTATAGATACATGATAACTAAGGATAAATAGGTACAATGGATTAGATCCTTGTACTATTTGGGGACTATAGTGCAGTGGCATAGTACGTCCATAGTTGATGAGTCGAGTGAGTTGTTATAAGATAATAATTCACTAAGTCAGAAGGAGTTTTGATAGGTAAGACTCACAGCCAACTCGGTATTGAGCCTAGAGAGTCACACATATATGTTGGATGTTTCAGCGAGTATAGGATTTGATTATATACGAGTTATCCAATTAGTCATTATTCTCATTCGATGAGACCCAACATTAATGGATCCTTTATATGAGGCTCAATTAGAGGCCAATTAAGATTATTAGATAGAAATATAATAATCCTATGAGTGAGAGTAATTGGATGGAGATCCAATACCCACTAAGGTAGGATCCACTAGGGTTTTCGGTGGCTCTCTATAAATATGAGGCAAGAGCAGCACGATAGTGATAAGTTGCACCTTTGGTCGCCCCCTCCTATTCTCCTCCCTCCTCATATTCTTAGTCGATCAACCCTTCCCTACTACGAGAGGGTAACGAAGAAGATAGGTGATATTCTTACATGAGTGCTATGAGAAGGTGCGTAAAAGTTACGAGATTTTAGGCTACGATTGGAGGAGCATCGCTGCAATGATCTATCATATGGATATTGCTAGAGAGGAGGATGTTTGAACTTCTTTATTCTCTCTATCTGGATCTAGAATTTTAGGATATATTATCTCCCTAGGTAATTAATCTCTCAGGTCTCACAATTTTTGATTTTATAGGTTTTTGGCGCACAAATCTTTGCATGATGATGATTTGTGCGACCTGAGATTTGTGCGCACAAATCTTTCGATTTTACTTGATATACATAGGAAACCTATTTTATTTTTTTCTTCCACTATGCATGTGATGCTCCCGTTGGGTTTTCCAATAATTTGTATATAAATTCAATAAGTATAGCCTCGATCAGGTGTTCTTTTGCGAATGTCCATTTGTTAAGGTAGTATTGGGAACTAGGGCTTACGTGTAGAACTTTTTCAGGTTCAATATGTTCCACATCCTTGGTAATTGTCCTCCTTCCAAGGTTGCGAGATGGTAATTTCTATCTTAGACGATATAGATTATTCAATGAGGACCTTCCTAAGTGGGCACTAACTTTCCTCGAGCCCTTGGTAGGTCGCTACCTTCGGCCTTATGCAGGACAAGGTCACATATCTTGACCTGTCGGGGGCAAACTATTCAGTTATGGAGTTTTGCTATAGTTATTTTGTATGTCAAGGAGCAGAGGTGCGCCACGACTTTTCGTTAGTCGATAAGATCTAGATAAGATTTGAGTCCTTCTAATGCTTTTTTTTCTTTGAAGTTTTTGACTCAAAGGGTTGGGAAGACTATTTTTGGGGGGAGTACTACCTCGATCCCGAATGTTAGACTGTATGAAAATTCAACTGAGGTTACCTTTGGAGTAATTTGAGATGCCTATGTTGAATCTCAGATTTTGATGATGAAATCAATTGATGTGTTATTGATCTAACATGATTGTTAGAATTGATTGATGCAGGATTAATTATGATAGAATGATTATTATAATCAGGATTGGCCAATGTCAAGTCCATGCATCGAGTCAATGCGGTTGGAAACTTGCCAAGAGTGCGTCAGGAGCTCTCCGAGGGTGTCGGGAGTTTGTCAGGATGATGTATGGTAGCTCGCCAGAAGAAGATCGAGACTCATCGAAAGATTATCGAGAGTAGCCGAAAAGCTTACCGAGAGTTAGGATGATCTTGTAATGGATGTTTGTCAATTATGACTGTATTTAATTAAGTCATAATTAGCATCATGTAGGACTAACTATGATAAGAGCAATAGAGTTACAACCAGATGATGGGCCAAGATCAAGCTTGGGCATCGGCCCGAGGTTCGGACGATGTAGTGGGATCTCATCGAAGTTCGCTAGGAGATTTGTCGAAGGGATTGGGAAGGTTGCTAGGAATATGTCGGGAGATCGTCGAAAAAAGACCGAATGACTTACCGCAAGAATGCCAGAGGTTACCGGATTGGCAGAAGTTGGGTCTTGGTTTAAGCTTGTGGTCTTTAAGTGTTGTAATCGTTGAGTCACAATTAGAAGTGAGTTCTAATTGAGTTAGATTTGGATGAAATCTAAATCAACTCAATAAGACAATCGGGTCCACTATTGGGGTTTGATTGAGCTCAGGTTGAGCTCAATTGGTTGACCAGATGGTTGGTCAACATCAGGTTCAAGCAGGAATTCGAAAAGTGGAGGGAACCACTTTTGCAAAAATTACGGCGGTAAATCACCGGTGAGCGACGGGTGAACCGTCGGCCTGGGAGGGTACCACCGTCGCCTAGGCTTTCGGGTGGCTGACGACGACTGACCCACCCAGGCTGGGTGGTTGAACTGCTCATACCCAGGAATCTAGGTACTTTCGACGGTTGACCCGCCCAGGCCGACGGGTGAACCGCTCGTACCCGAATTTTTTTGGATACGATTGGATTTTGGCTCCGGTTTTGAAGCAAATTTGGGGCCTATAAAAATCCCAAAGTTTTTTACATTCCAAACAACAATTTTGGGGATTATATTCTGAGAAAATATTGTATGACAATTGTCAGAAAAAGAAAAGGGGTAAGGGAGTGATCAAAGAGTGTAATTTTATCTCCCTTGTAAGCAAAGTGTAAGGGTTTGGTCTTCACCCAAAGAAGATCGGTAGTGGACACCAGTATGCCTCAAGGAAGAGGACTCGTGGACATTGGTCGTTGGTGCCAAACCACTATAAAAATTGTGAGTTTATCTTTTGCTTTCCTCATTAACGCTTCTAATCTTGTTTACCCCTTGAAAGCAAACATTTCACTTATGACGTTTCTTATCTTTCGGATTTCCTTCCTCTTTCTTAAGTAATTAGTAAGCAAGTAACTTAGCAATCTTCTTATCATTCACTTGTTTAACTAAGAATGAAAAGTTTAGGATTTTCTATCTTGGCTTAATCGAAAAGTTTTCATCTAAACTAAAAAATTTACACTTACACTAATTCAACCCCCCCCCACTCTCTTAGTGCCAATTGATCCTAGCAATTGGTATTAGAGCCTTGATTTTTCTCATTTGGTTTAACACTCAAGAGAAATGACTCTTATTGGTTTTCAAGATGGCTTTTCTATCTTCGTCCTCCTATATTCAATGGGATGGACTACACTTATTGAAAAACTCATATGAGAGTTTTCTTGCTTTCTTTAGACCTTGATTTATGAACCATCATTGAAAATATATTTGAAAGGTCTTCTCTTCCAATGAACGATTGGAATGATTTGGAGAATAAGATTTTCTCTTTAAATGCAAAGGCTATGAATGTCTTGCTTTATGCTCTTGATAAAAATGAATTTGATCGGGTTTCTTGTTTTGATTCAGCTTTTGATATCTGACATGCATTAAAAATAACATATAAAAGCACACTTAATATAAATGAATCATTAAATAAAAATACTTCTAAAAATGAACAAGAAGAACACATTCCTAAGAACCGGAAGGAATGTGAATCGAGAAGAACACATGACTCCTCGAGTGAAATCTCGAGTGATGAGGATCTTGAATATTTGACAAATAAATCAAAAAAATTAGTCAACATAAACCATAAAAATTATTTAAAGATGGATAAAACCTCTTGCTATGAACGCAAGAAGTCGATGAGCTCCAAAGATCAAATGCTCAACTAAGAAGTGGAGAACCTTGCTCTTATAGCCATCGACAATGAGGTTAGTGATCCATTAAGTAATTCTTTTTTAGAATTATTAAATATGCTTCATGATTTGTTTGATTAATTTAAAAAAATTACTAAATCTTTTAAGTTGCTTAAAAATGAACATGATTTGTTAGTTTGTAAAGTTGATGAAATGCATGAGTTATTAGCATCACACAATCCTAGTTCTAAATGTGAAATGCTAGACAACATTAAAGAAGAAAATATCATGCTTAAGACAACGTTAAAAAAATTTAAAATTATTAATAAATCTTTGAATATGATCCTTGCCAATAAGGGTCATATTAATATAAGAAATGAAATAGGCTTTGTGGGCAATACCTAACAAAAACCAACTATTTTTGTTAAATACCAACAAAAGTCAACTATTTTTGTTAAAGGAGCAACCTTAAATGTGCTACTAAGAATTATGTATAATTTTTGTGATAGATTACGACATATGGCTTACAAATATTCATTCAAAAGCTATATTTCTCACAAGTTAGTTTGTGTTCCTAAATGAACCATAAACGATCTTATGCCATTAGAGAAAATGGGAAGAACATGTCATGAAGGACTCAATGTTAAATGAGTACCTAAATCAAAACCTCCTATAATATAAAGTTATTTTCTAACAAGGCTAGGAGTAATAAAAATATTTTGAAAGTAAATGATCAAGTCATATTACTTGAGATCTAACACTTCTTCAAGCTTACTAGCCTAAGTAGTAATAAGAAAATTATTAGAATTAAAATTATTAACAATGAATCTTTTAATGGTTCATCATTATATAATTAATTTTAATGATGCATAGCTAGAGTATACAAGTATGAAAATGAATTAGAACCAAAGAACCTTAGTTATTGAAGAACATATTTTGAGTGAATGCTAAAATCATTGGCTTGTTTAAATGTAAAGACTATTGTTAAATGATTTAAATATTGATAAGTTCTATGGAATGATTGATTTAAATGATTGAAATATTATGATTGAATGATTGTGTTGAATGATATAATTTTAGCATAGAACAATATAGAAAAGGGAGAGAAAAATTATGCTTCATTGTCTAGTATTTTTATAAATTAAAAATATATTTAATGAGAATGAAATGAGTATAGTAACTCACTAAACTAATTCTAAAAATTATTAAAATTAAAATAAATCAAAGTTTTCATTTGGAAATATTTTATTGCAATGATGTTGATGAAATTATGTTTTTGACTTTAAATGATATTGCATTCTTGAAATAAATTTCAAAAGAAGGACAATTATTCTTGAAATAATTTTTATTCTCTTAATCCTTCAATAAGAGACAAAATAATACTATTATTGTTAAATGTCTTAAACTACAAAAATGAATTAGAGAATTTTAGCTATTGAAAAATAATCTATGATGCTTTCTTTGAATTTTTTGAAAATCAAATTTTGATGATGATTTTGGATAAATTTTCAAATGATTTTATTTTAAAAAGAGATTAATTAATCAATTATGTTATTTTTATGACTCTCTTGAACTATGAAAGTGATTTTAACGATTTGATGATTTGAACTTGAATAAATTATTATCATGCTTTTGGCAAGTTTAAAAAATAAAACTTAAAAATCTTCTATTATCTAACAATAGATTTATTAAATTAAATCATGCCTTTAATATTCATGAATGTCTTTTGATATCAAAATTTATCTTGACATAATTTATTTTAAAACTCATCAATGACATAACTTATCACCAAAATTAATATTTTTAATTTATGATAAATTAAAAATTGAAAGAGATTTGTATTATCATGAATATTTTCTTAATTTCTTGACTTGACTTATATGTTATGGGAATCACGTTATTGATCTCTATAATTTTTTTAAATACAAAATATAATTTATGATCTTAACAATATTAATTGAAATTATTATCAGGATCATTCTTATTTATTAAAAAGATTTATCTTGGATGAATTGAAATTATTCCCCAAGACTCATTTTATTATTCACAAAAAAAGAGAAAGAAACTTATTAAATGAAATCATGTCTTTTGATATTCAAAAATTTGATTTTATCTTTAATGACATGATCTCCTTGTACTTTTTAGCGTAATTTGAATATGAATGCTAAGAAAAAATTATGCCATCATATTTTTTTCTTGACAATAACAAAAAGGGGGAGATAAAATTATTAATATGATTAGAAGTAAATTGGATATGATAATCTTGAATGAGAAATAATTTGCTTGGAAGAAAATTTAAAATTTTTCAAATGCATGCAAAATACTTGATTTACAATTTGAGCTTGATCTGCTATCATGCCTTCTTATGAAATTCTTGATGCTTTTTATTAAAATTTATAATAGATATTTTTTGCTATACTTGAAATTACATGAGATGATTTTAAATGCATGAGTAGCTCTTAAACTCTTGAATCTCCTTGAATATCTTGAAGTTTTGAGCTTAATTTCAAAATTCATATCTATAAAATTTACATCTTTAAAATTGAGTATTTTTGTGATATGATATTTTTCATTTCTCTACCTTCTTGCTCACACATGTGGAGAAAGAAAATCACTAGCATCTCAAGAGACTAATAAGTCTATTAATTACATTTTGAATCTCTTGAAAGTGATTTTGAAATTGAATGAGTGATTTATCTATATCATGGTTTTGATTTCTTGGAATTATAACATGAAATATTTTATGAATCAAAATCTTTTGTTATGTGTCTTTGTATTATTTAAAAGGAGATTTTTATACAAATCATGAACTTGACAACTTAAGATTTCTTATGGATAAGTCAAGAGATTTTATTTGTTTCTCCTATGACTTGTATCTTGATATTCATAATTTATTTTCATAAATTGAATATCTCATCACTATGTTAATTTTTCTTAATATATTTCATGTGATGATTGGTATATTTCTTAATTTATTTATTAAAAAATAATGTAATGGGAAAAATTTTGCACTATTCTAACCATCCATTCTTTTTGACAATGACAAAGGGGGAGCAAAACTTGTTAGCTTATAAAATTGTTAGCTTGAAAATGCAAAGGAATCAAATATTTGCTAGCTTTCACTTCTCAGAAGAGAAGAATGAATTCATTATCTTGCATGTTCTAAAGTAATGAAAATTTTATTAAATTGCTAAGCTTTCATATATCAAAAACTTGCTAATTGCACTTCTCCTTTCGTTGATGACAAAGAGGGAGAAGGTATAATGATGTGAAATCATGTATGATGATCATGCATGTAATGATGATTTTGAAAATCTACATAAAGATAATGATTTATTATTATTCAAATTATTAGCTATATTTTCTTGAAATTTACATGAGAAAATTTTGTTGAGCTCATATACGAAATTTTATATATACAAGATTGAGGTTGAGACCTAGAAATGTTAAATCATGAAAATATATAAATTGCTAATATAAATTTCATGAAATGAAGCCTTTTTGTGATAACATTTTTTGAAAATTTTCTCCATGATTTTATCTTATTATTTAAAAAAAAATTACATGAAGATGTGCCACATTTGAAATTTACAAGAGATAATTTTTTATATAAAGAGATAACTTTTGCTACAGCTCATCTTAGTATTGCTTTTAGAATTTATTAAGAGCTCTTCTCTATGATGAAATGATTGAACAACACCTCTCTTATTCCTTCCTTATTAGAGGGGAAGAAAATTTTATGATGCATATACTAAGGGGGAGTAATGTCATCCTGTGCTTTGAAATTATTAACTATATTTTATTTTTTTGTTGATGACAAAGGGAGAGAAATATATATTCATGACACGTGATCTTGTTGAAATACATGGATATCTTGGATAAGGATATGAATTAGACATCTTGAATATAGATGCTTAATTCCTTTTTACTCATGAGTTAATGACTTGATGCAAATTTATGTTGAAATTTATATATAATGCTGATTGCTTGAATTTAAGAGTTTGTGTTTCTCTTAAATTTAAGTGGCATGGATTTAGGGGGAATTAGGATTAACTCTTGTCATCAATTGATTGTCATCATCAAAAAGGGAGAGATTATTGAATCTTGAATTTTGATGATGAAATCAATTGATGGGTTATTGATCTAACAAGATTGTTAGAATTAATAGATGTAAGATTAATTACAACAAAATGATTATTACAATCAAGATTGGCCAATGTCAAGTACATGCATCGGGTCGATGCGGTTAAGAACTCGCTAGGAGTGCGTCGGGAGCTCACCGAGGGTATCGAGAGTTTGTCAAGATAGCGCAAGGGAGTTCGCTAGAAGAAGATCGAGACTCACCAGAAGATTATCGGCGGTAGTCAAAAAGCTTGCTAGGAGTTAGGATGGTCTTGTAATGGATGTTTGGCAATTATGATTATATTTAATTAAATTATAATTAGCATCGTGCAGGACTAACTATGACAAGAGCAATGGAGTTACAACCAGATGATGGACCAAGATCAAGCTTGGGCATCAGACCGGGGTTCGGACGATGTAGTGGGATCTCACCGAAGTTCGCTAGGAGTGAAGGGATCGGGAAGCTTTCTAGGAACACGCTCAGAGATTGTCAGAAGAAGATCGGATGACTTGACACAAGAATGTCGGAGGTTATCGGATTGATGAAAGTTGGGTCTTAGTTTAAGCTTGTGGTCTTTAAGCATTATAATCGTTGAGTTATAGTTAGAAGTAAGTCATAATTAAGTTAAATTTGGATAAAATCTAAATCAACCCAATGAAGCAATCGAGTCCATTATTGGGGTTTGATTGAGCTCAGGTTGAGCTCAATTGGTTGACTAGAGGGTTGGTCAACATTAGGTTCAAGTCGAAATTTGAAAAGTGGAGGGAACCATTTTTGCAAAAATTTCAACGAGTAAACCATCAGTGAGCGGCGGGTGTACCACTGATGGCAGCTGACCCGCCCAGGCTGAGCGGTTGAACTGCCCGTACCCAGAAATTTAGGTACTTTCAGCGGTTGACCCGCCTAGGCCGGCGGGTGAATCGCCCGTACCCAGATTTTCTGGATACGGTTGGATTTTAGCTCCAGTTTTGAAGCAAATTTGGGGCCTATAAATACTCTAAGTTTTCTTATATTTCAAATAATAATTTTAGAGATTATATTCTGATAAAATTATAAGAAAAAGAAAAGGGATAAGGGAGTGATCAAAGAGTGTGTAATCTTATCTCCCTTGTACGAAAAGTGTAAGGGTTTGATCTTCACCCAACAAAGATCAGTAGTAGATGCTGGTGTGCCTCAAGAAGGAGGACTTGAGAGTGGGCGTAGGAAATTAGTGTCGAACCACTATAAAAATTGTGAGTTCATCTTTTGTTTTTCTTATTAATGATTCTAGTCTTGTTTACTCTTTGAAAGCAAATATTTCACTTACGATGTTTCTTATCTTAAGTATGGCTCGATTGGTCACCTCGACTAGATCATTGGATTGAGGATGCACTAATCTCCACTGTCTAGAGGCAGGGGAAAAGGGCCAAGAAGGTCCATTCCCTTTGTTCAAGGTGGCTCTACGCCGTAACGAGTTATCTAACTCTATCCACTGGTAGCCCTTTCCTACTCGAGCC
The DNA here is from genome assembly GCA_029747655.1 of Ensete ventricosum. NCBI lineage: Eukaryota > Viridiplantae > Streptophyta > Magnoliopsida > Zingiberales > Musaceae > Ensete > Ensete ventricosum. The sequence continues at coordinate 19,782,433 of JAQQAF010000006.1, forward strand.
CCCTCACCATGCTCAAATACTAGGTCGGCTCCTGATACCAAATGTCACAACTCGGATTCGATGAGCTAACTAGCCTATCAACTTCATTTGGCACAAATCACTAGCCAAAATGCTTAAGCTGAAGTTAATAATAATACACTTATAAGACCTTTATAAACCAATCTTAATCTCGCCCACTTCCGATATGAGACTAATCGGGGTGTTACAGGTTGGGATCTTTTGTAATGAATGATATCTTCTACCTAGTTTGATGCATCTTCTATCGTGGCGATACCCTTAGTTGTAATGGTCGAGGAAGTGAGTGTTTTGATCCTTGGGAGGTGCATGCCTATTGTCTGTGCATATGCTAGTTTTTTAGTGCATCAGCTGTTGAATCTCAGATTTTGATGAAGAAACCAATTGATAAAGTTATGATATAATGTGCGTATGAGTGATGAAGGACTAGCTTCGATCAAGGAGAGATAAATTGATTAAAGTAGGAAGAATCAATTGTTAGGCCAGAGTGGAACATGTCAGAAGATTAGTCGACATGTCGACAAAAGGCTTCATGTCATTAGTTTAAGCATCGAGCCAGAAGGACTAGACATTGCGCCAAGGAGATCAGATATTACGGAGGTCAATATGTCGTAAGAGAGGACGATGCATTGAAGGGTCGAACGAAGCGCCGGATGAACCAATGACATGCTAGACAACATGTGATTCATGTTTTACAATAATTTATCTAGATTGAAGTAGTTTATAATTCTAATTAAGTTAGTTTTGAATATAATTAGGCCAACTCGATTAGGGGCTTATTGGGCAATTTTGTTGACCTGGGAAGAGGTATAGTCAGGTCAAGAGATGATACAGCCTAGGGTACGAAAAGTGATAAAACATACTTTTCTGGGATTCATGGGCGGTGGTGTTGTTGGCTACCGATGGTAATACAACCTATTCTGGGTAGTGGTACCGGTAGAGCCTAGATTTTAGGCTCTGTTCGGTGATGGTACCGCTCGGTGCCGGCGGTGGTACCGCTCGGTAGCCGAAATCTCAGGGATTTGAATTTTTAGCTCCAACTTTTGAAGTCATTTGGGGTATATAAATACCCCACTCATTCTTGCTTGGAATAGCAACAATAGGGAACAAAGATAGTGTGAAAACTCTGATGTAATTACTTGAGAATTCCTCTCTAGCTCTAAGTTTCGGTTTTACTTTAAGAGGGGGTGAGTGGCTTGTAAAGATTATCTCCTAAACTTGTGAAAAGGAAAAAAGGATTGTAAGAGAGTAGTTGATTTTCACCCATTGAAGGAAGATCGGTAGTGGAAGCCGATGACCTCAATGGAGGAGGAATCAGGAGTGGGTAGGTAGGTCACGTGGACCGAACCACTATAAAATTGGTATGTCGACTCTTCTTTGTTGCTTAATTATTTTATAAATTTACTTACTTGTTCATTAGAGCCTTACGAACATTTTCAAGTTTAAATACATTTCCAATACAAACTTTATCGAATGAATCCTCACATTGACAAAAGTTTTTGATCGGTCCTCACGTGAGCACTAATTCACCCCTCCCCCACCTCCCCCCTCCCCCCCAAGTGTTGATTCGGTTATAATAGTTGATATCAGAGCCAAGTTTTTCTCATTTAGTTTAACATATAAAAAAGATTAAATAGCTTTTGCAAACAATCAAGAGGGTTTTTCTATCACTTGTCCTCTTATATTTAATGGGACAGACTAAATAAGAATTTTCTTAATTTCTATGTATTTTAGTTTATGGGATATCGTTGAAAATAGTTTTCAAAAGTCTTCTAAACCAATAAATGAATGAAATAATTTGAAAAAAAAGATTTTCTTATTAAATGCTAAAACGATGAATGCTTTATTTTGTGCTCTTGATAAAAATGAATTTAATTGTATTCGACTTGTGAAACTACACATGACATTTGACATACTCTTGAAATTATACATGAAGGCACAAGTAAAGTTCAAGAATCAAAAATTAATCTTTTGATGTATAGTTTTGAATTGTTTTGAATGGAACCAAGTGAAACCATTGGGACATGTACACTCGTTTTAAGAATATAATCAATGGTTTAAAATCACTTAGTAAAAGTTTTTCTAATCTTGAACTCATAAACAAGATTCTTAGATCCCTTCCAAAGAGCTGGGATTCGGAAATAACTATCATGCAAGAAGCAAAAGACTTAAACCATTTTTCACTTGAAAAACTTATTAGGTCATTAATGACCTATGAAATGACATGTATGGCACATGATGGATATAAAACAATCTTCTAAAGAACATGAAGGACTTGACACTTAGAATAAAGGAAGACCACTCGAGTGAAAACTCAAGTGATGAGTATGACTTTGAACTTCTTACAAGAAATTTTAAAAAGTTCATAAAAAAAGTAAGAATAAAAATGAACAAAAAAGGAACACAATAACTTGCTACGAATGTAATTGGTTTGAGCACTTTAAAAGTGAATGTCCCAAATAGTAAGAAGAAGTTACAAAAAAAGAAGAACGCGCTCAAGGAAACCTTGGATGAATCAAGTGCATCGAAAGATGAGGCGCAAACAAGTGAAGATGAAGCTCACAACAACGAGGTAAGTAAGTCAAACAATTATTTTTTACGTTACAATGAATTACTTGATGCTTTTCATAAATTATTTGATAAAAAGGTTAGTATCAAATGTATTTTTCTTTTAAATTATATATATATATATATATATATATATATATATATATATATATATATCATTCAAACTTGATAATTTTTTTTGTAAATCTTTTGATTAAAGATGGTTTATGCCTAAATATTTAAGATTTTCGTGATAAAACTTGTTTTTGGTTTTAAATAATGATGCATGTATTTAGAAGACTTGGGCATGCTTATGTAAAATCAATCACAACTAAAAAGCATAGTTTTTTGCTAAAAAAATTTCTATCTCTAAAAGCTTTTCGATTTTTCAACAAGAGATCTTTAGTCATTGTTAAATCTATTTATGTCATTTTGAATCTATTGAAAGTGATTTTAATGATTTGATTATTTGAATTTGAATGAGTTTTATCCAAATATTACACTTGATACTTGAAATTTTATATGAATCAAGATTTTTTTCATTAATTGATCTCCTAATATTTCTTTTTATTATTTAAGAGGAGATTTACTAAAATAAATTATATCTTTTGGTATTCACGAATTGATCTTTCTTGATCTTTCATATTAATATCTTTCATGTCATGATTTTTATATCACTCCTTTGTATTTATGTTTGTATATCTTATGTTATGATTAGAACATTGATGCAAAAAAAATCAAAAGTGCCACTTAAATATTAAACTTAGGCATGTTAAAACTTCAAAATGCATAAATTCTTCTTATACATTTTTTGGATCATTATCTTGATTACTCGATTTTTATGACTTGAGTTCTCTTTTTAAATTAAGATCATTTCCTATCATTTCTTCTATTTACAAAAGAAGAGATTTGTCAAAAATGACTTATGGTCATTTGGTTCTCATGACTTGATCTTTTATTTTTTATGATTAAAATATTATTATAAATTTATCTGTGTTATTAATATTTGTCATGATTAAAAATTGGTGTAAAAGGAAAAAGAATTACAATATTATATTTTTTCCTTCTTTTTTACAATGACAAAGGGGGAGAAAGTATAGCTAGCTTGCACATTTCAAGGAGAGAAAACTTGCTAACGTGCACATTGTAATGAGAAGCAATATTGCCATCTCAAGAGAAGCAAAAAATTTTGCTTAACTTCACATTCTCAAGAACATGCTAGCTTGCATATGGCAAAGGGAAGCAAAGAATTTGCTAGCTTGCACATTTCAAGAAGAAGCAAAATCGCTAGCTTGCACTTCTCAAAAGAGAAAAAAGAATTTGCTAGTTACACATCTTAAGAATAGCAAAAATTGCTAACAAAAATTGTTAGCGTGCATGTTTGAAAATCTTGCTAGTTGTATTTTTCTCCTTTTTGTCGATGGCAAAGGGGGATAAGTTATAATAATGATTTAATCATATATGATATGATATACTTTAAGGGAAAGAAGTTATTATTTGAATCATGCATGGTACGATGTACTTAGATACTTAGAAATTATGATTATGTATGAAATACTCATGATTTTATGATGCATGCAACAATGAAATACTCATAATTTTCTAAATTTAAAGTTTCTATCAATATGGCATATTGATAAGGGGAGTTTAGTTGAACTCTGTCATCAATAAGTTATCATCATCAAATAAGGGGAGATTGTTGAATCTCGAATTGATGAAGAAACCAATTGATAAAGTTATAATCTAATGTGCGTATGAGTGACGCAAGGCTAGCTTCGATCAAAGAGAGACAAATTGATTAAAGCAAGAAAAATCAATTGTTGAGCCAGAGTGGAACATGTCAGAATATTAGTCGATGTGTCGGTAGAAGGCTTCGTGCCATGAGTTCGGGCCAAAAGGATCAGAACATTACGCCAAAGAGATCGGATGTTGCAGATATCAACATGTTGACTAAGCTGTTGAATCTCGATTTTGATGATGAAATCAATTGATGAGTTTTATTATCTAACATGTGTATTAGAGATGAGTGATATAGGATTAACTACGATAAAACAATACAATCATATGTTGAGCCGGAGTCAAATTTGGGCATCGAGCCGGGTTCGGATAATGTAGTGGGAACTTGCTGGGAGATCGCCAGAAGCTCGCTAAATGTATCGGGGGCTTGCCGGGAGTTTGCTGGGAGCTTGCTAAGGGTGATCGAGGGCTTGCGGGGAGCTCACCAAGGGTGATCGGGGGCTTGCTTAGAGTCACCGGGAGCTCACTGAAGGTGATCAGGAGTTTGTTGGGAGTTCACTTGGAGCTCGCTAAAGGTGATTGGGAGCTTGTCGGAAATGTGCTGGGGATTCACCAGAAGATAACCAAGAGACTTGTCGAGAGTTTACTAGAGGCTACCGGGAAGATCGTTGGGAGTTAGGAAGGTCATTTGACATGTCGGACAATAAGGGTGATTGTATTTATATGTCTTAGTTAGCGTCGGTAGATTTTGAGTCCTAATTGAGTTAGATTTGGAAGGAATCTAAATTAACGCAATGTGAGGCAACTGGGTCCTCTTTGGGTTGGATTTGAGCTTAGGTTGAGCTCATTTCGTTGACCTAGGAAGGGGTCAATATGAGGTGCAAGTCGGGTATACAAAAGTATAGAAAAAGTAGCTTTTACGAGGTTCTCGATGGTAGTATTATCGATGGGTGATGGTAGTACCGTAGGAGGGCGACAGTAGTACCACCCAAGTGATAGTAGTATCGCTCAGGCGGCAGTAGTACCACCGCCACCACTATTTTATGGGTGCTTTCGATGGTAATACCGTTAGTACTCGGATTTTTCAGGATTTGTTGGATTTTGGTTTGATTTCTAAAGCCAATTGGGGTCTATAAATATCCCAAGTTTTCTTGCTTGGAAAAAAGGGGTGGTGAACTAAAAAAGAAGAAAATTCTTGAGAGCTTCCCTTGTGAGCTACAAGTGAAAAGAGAGACTAAGGGAAGAAAGATTCTTATACGAAGATTCCTCTCCTTAACCTGTGAAAAAGAGAGAAAGAGAAGTGTAAGGGTTTGATCTTCACCCGAAGAAGGTCATTAGTGGACATCGACGAGCCTCAAGGAGGAGGACTATGAAAAGTGGACAAGGCTAAGTTTTGACAGAACCACTATAAACTATGAGCCTTTATTAACTTTCCTTTTTGAATTTACTTGTTCTTGCTCGAGCTTTCATTAAGCAAGATAGTAACTTAGCATTGTTCATAGTTTAATTACTCACGTTTTCAACTTAAACGAAACACTTCCATTTTTTGGTTTTATTTTGAGCAAGTATTTTGAAAACTAAGACTTTCAACACTAGCGTTAATTCATCCCCCCTTGGCCCCCTCTTAGTGCTAATTGATCCTAACATAGGTAATAAATACACTATAAGAGAGAACGATGCATCGAAAGGTTGGACGAAGTACATAATGAACCAATGACTTGCTGGACAACATGTGATTCATACTTTGTAATAATTTGTCAAAATCAAAGTAGTTTAGAGTTCTAATTGGGTTAGTTTTGAATATAATTAGGCTAACTCAATTAGGAGCCTATTGGGCCATAAATAAGCCTTAATTAAGGCTGATTTAAGCCCATTATGAGGCTCATTTTATTAACTTGGGAGGAGGTACAACCAAGTCAAGAGATGGTACAATTTAGGATATGAAAAGTATTGAATAATACCTTTTCCAAGATTCTTGGGTGTTGGTACCATTGGTTGTTTACAGTAATACTGCCTAATCTGGGTGGTACTGCTAGAGCCCAGATTCTCGGGCTCTATTCGGCGGCGGTACCGCCTAATCCCGGTGGTGATACTGCCCGTACACCGAGATCTCAGGTGCTTGAATTTTTGACTCCAACGTTTGAAGCCATTTGGGGTCTATAAATACCCCATTCATTTTTTGCTTGGAAGAGCAAGAATAGGGAACAAAAATAGTGTGAAAACTATGGTATAATTACTTAAGAATTCCCCTCTAGCTCTAAGTTTCTATTTTAGTTTAAGAGAGGGGTGAGTGGCTTGTAAATGTTATCTCCTAAACCTATGAAAAGGAAAAACAAGGGTTGTAAGAGGGTAGTTGATCTTCACCTATTACAACAAGATCGATAGTGGAAGTCGGTGACATCAATGGAGGAGGAATCGGGAGTGGAGTAGGTCACATGGACTGAACTACTATAAAATTGGTGTGCTTTCTCTTCTTTGCTGCTTAATTATTTTATAAATTAATTTACTTTTTTAATATAGTCTTACGAATATTTTTAAGTTTAAACACATTTTCGATACGAGCTTTATCGAACGAATCCTCAAATCGATGAAAGTTTTCAATCGATATAATTTTCACACGAGCACTAATTCCCCTCCCCCCTTCCCCCCCACTCTCAGTGTCGATTTGGTCCTAACATCAGCTAAGTTATTCTTCCTCTGAGAGTATTTACTGAGAGACAAAGGAAACGACTAGCAAGGTGACATACCTTGACTAAGTATTTCGCCATGGTTTCATCTCTCATAGCTTTTGTTGATGTGGCTGGCCACCAGCTGTGAGTCACTGAAGATATCTAGTTCCTTAACATGTACTTCTAGGGTGAGTCAAAGCCTGACAGTAGCTCTTTATACTCAGTTTCATTGTTGGTGGTTTTGAACTCAAATCGGAGGCGAGCTCATAATGTTGTTCATTCGGCCCTTTTAAGACAAGTCCTACTCCTCTTCTTTCGGTGGTGGGCGATCCATCTACATATAGCATCCACTTTTCTTCAACACATTCTTGGTTATTTGCCCCTTCTACATAAGTAAGCTCGGAGATGAAATTAGCCAATATTTGGGCTTTAATGACTATCCTTGGTATACACATGAATGTCGAATTTGTTGAATCTCCGATTTTGATGATGAAATCAATTGATTAGTGTTTGATCTAACAAGGTTTTTAGAGTTGATTGATGCAGGATTAACTACAACAAAGAGAAGATCATAATCAGAAGATTGGCCAGAGTCAAGTACAAGCATCAGGCTGGGGTTCGGATGATGTGGTTGGGAACTCACCTGGAGTGCGTCGGGGGCTCGTCGAGGGTATCGGGAGCTTACCAAGATAGCATAACGGAGTTCGTCGAAAGAAGACCGAGACTCGCCGAAAGATTATCTGGGGTAGCCGAAAGGCTTGCTAGGAGTTGGGAATGTCTTGAAGTGCACTTGTTGCTATGATTGATTATAATTAATTAAATTATAGTTAGTATCATGCAGGTTAACCACAACGGTGAAAAGGTATTACAGATCATACATGGACCAAGGATCAAGCTTAGGCATCGGGCCAAGGACTAGATGATGCAAAGGGAGCTCACTGGGAATTTGCTAGGAGATTTACCGAAGAGATCAGGAAGCTCGCTAGGAACACATCGAGAGATCACCGGAGGAAGACAGTGAGACACGCCACTGAAGATTTCGGAGGTTGCCGGAATACGAGAGTGAGATCATTAAGCTTGGTAGTTATGTTTGATTGTAATCTTTAAGTCGTAAGTTAAAGGTGAGTCCGATTTGAGTGTGATTTGAAAATCAACTCAAAGAGGCAATCGGGTCCACTATTGGGGTTTGATTGAACTTAGGTTGAGTTCAATTGGTTGACCAGAGGATTGATCAACATCAGGTTCAAGCCAGAATTCAAAAAATAGAGGGAACCACTTTTTCGGAGATTCCGACGGGTAAACCACTACCACCCAGGTTTTCGGGTGGCTAACGATGACTGAACTGCCTAAGGCCAGCAGGTAAACTACCCGTACCAGGATTTCGGGTGGCTAAGCCGCCCAAGTCAGTGGGTGAACCGTGCGTACACGAATTTTTCATGTATATTTGAATTTTGACTCCAAAATTATGAAGTCATTTGGGTCTATAAATATCCCAAGTTTTCTTGCATTATATACAATAATTTTAGGGGATTATATTTTGAAAAAAATTTATGAGAATTATAAAAAAAAAGGGTAAAGGAGTGATCCAAGAGTTATAATCTTGTCTCCCTTATAAGTGTTGTAAGGGTTTGATATTCACTCAAAGGATATCAATAGTGGACGCCGGTGTGCCTCAAGTAAGAAGACTTGGAAGTGGACGTAGGCCGGTTAGTGTCGAACCACTATAATTATAAGTATTCTTACTTTTTTGATTTATCGCTTACAATTGTCGGGTTTATAATTTATTTCAACAAAACACTAATAGACGCTTCTAATTTTTATTTACGTTTTGAAAGCAATGCTTCAAAATCTATTGGACCTATTTGTCCACAGTTATCATATATCTATAATCCCTCATCCAACTAATATCCCAAAGATTGTATATTGGATATGGTATTGTTAGGTCATATACGAAATCCATCATAGTCTCGCTCTAATCGGATTCTCCCAGAGAACTCTCTCAATCCGAATGACCCTGGCTAGGGATTTATTTGAGCAAGCACATATAAGATATTCCTCTTGTGATACCGAGAGTGGATAATCCTCTATTGATACTCAATTATCTTCATAAGGTTGGCTACCAATCACAATAACCAATTGTACCAGATCTAGAACTTTCTAAACATGTAAGTCTGGTGTCAAAAAAATGAGTACTCGTACAAGACATCCTTGGTGTCTCAAGTCTAAGGACTATATACACAACTAGGACTATAGAATCACTATCTGACATTAGGTATCAGTAACCATATAACATTCTATAAGCGGATCAATCAATGAACTCATTCTCCAATGAGCGTCTATACTATATCCTTAGTGTCTCCACACAAGTGGCTATTAGACCAGCCGCCTCCATCATATGGACGAGTATATAGTACATCGGTCTGTCCGGTTATCTCGATGTCCCTCTCGAGTAACCTATGATCGGAATTATTTAGGATATGTGTTTAAAGGTGAATCGATCTTATTATCGTGATCTCATCACAATCCGATTCCCATTACACAAAACCAAGGACATCACAATATATATGCAACAGATAATATAATGTGAGAATATACCTAATCATAAGTAAAAAGATCATACAACATGTTACACATGCCATCACTCACGTGAATGGCTTGCAGGGCACCTGTAACCAGCAGCAACGACAGCTATGAAATAGGATGGCAACGACGGGTGGGAATAGAGATGGCAACGGTGCAGTGAAGCAAGATCCTAAGTGAGCTGAAGGTGCGTTGACAGCACCGGACAAAGCGGGAATTGAGGACGACAACGCTGGATCCGCAGGCAGGGGAAGGATGGCAACACGGACAAGGGAAGGACGATGAGAGGTGGCTGCGACTGTTATCGCTGTCGGTGGAGAAGAGGAAACGAGGGCAACGTTGATGGCACAGCTGTAGTGGAGCAGGGGAGTAGTGCTGGAAGCAGCGAAGGAGGCAGGGGAAGAAGGGATGATGATGAGGGTAGCGACTATAGAAGCAATGGTCGAAGGACAACAATGGTCAGTGTCAATCAATGTTGGAATGGCATTGGAAGGAGACGCTGGCAGCATCGTCTCCTATGGAGGCATAGTGGCAGTGGCAGCAGGTAGCTGTGGTAGAGGAGGTCATGACCGAGGGTTGGGGCTGCGCAGAGGAGGGCATAGCTGGGAGCGACAAGGGAGGTATAGGGCAACGACGACAAACAGGTGGAGCAACAGGATGGGGCACGGTTGGGCAGCAAAAAGTAGTGATGATAGGTATGGCCGGTGGAGGAAGATGAAGAAGTTGAGGGAGGTGGCAACAGCAGGATTAGCAGCGGCGGGGAAAGGCAGTAGGAGAGGGGGGAAGGAAGAGGGCAGCATGGCACTAGTGTGGCCACGATAGCGACAATCGCTACTGGGAAAAAGGAGGAAGAAGGCAACAGAGGCAATAGTTACGGCATAAGACGACGCAGCTGCATGGGCTACAAGCGGCAGATGGGGCGATGATGGAGGTGCTAGGATCCACAAGCAAAGGGTGGCAGCAACGACTGAGGAGAGTTGAAGGAGAGGCTGGGCAGCAACAACGAAGGTTGCGGCTACGTGGACTAGGGGCGATGGATGAGGGCGGCAATAGCAGGGACAGGAGCGACGATAATAACAGCGCTGCAGTGATGTGAAACAACTGATTTGAAGAAGGCAACGAGATGACAGCGTCGGGCAATGGTGTTCAGGCAGGGAGCATATCGCTATTATGGTCTGCTAAAAGTTAGCATTATAGTAGATCAACGGTGGATGGCATCAATTGACGAGGGTGAGGGTGAGGCTGATGATTGCTATAGCAAAGATGGTGAGAAACTACAACAAGGTGGCTGAGATGATGGTGTTGTTGGCGACTGCGATCTGAGGTTGGGAGGCAACAGTGATAGCAGCACAAGATGAGGAGATGATAGGATGATGACAGTGTTATTGGCGACTGCATATGAGGTTGGAAGGCAACAGTGGCAGTAGCACCAAGATGAGAGAAAGATAGGGCGATGAGATGCTGTTGGTGGCAACAATTGAAGGTGGCTACAAGGCTACAATATCTTAGAGGAGAAGTTGCAACAGAGATTGATAGTGGAATCACAGCGAGAACATCGAGGATCGTCGCTCTAATACCAAATGATAGGAACCCAAAGATTTATATCGAATATAAACAATCATTGTAGGGGCGATAGTGGATTGGATGAACAACGAGATGCCAAGAGCACTGCTCTGATGCCAATTGATAGGAACCCCTTGGGTTATACCATAGATGAAGACAAAAAAGGTGGGATATATGATCAGTGTAGGGGATCGAGTCTCCTTGATCTCTATAGGGAATCGGCCCTCCTAGGGTTTTGGCCTATTGGCAAAAATATAGTTGCTTCATTAATTGCTCAAAACAAAATAGTTACAGCCATATTTATAGAGACTTTTAACCAACTCATAATTAAACTTGGACTCCTAAAATAGACTCATACTTGGACTCCTGATCAAATATACTCAAACTCCTACTATGACTCCTAATCATATAGACTCCAACTCCTACTATGACTCCTAATTGACTTGATTAGATCGACCACCATGACTCAATAGATAATGACCTAACCCTATTAGGGTCCTATCATGTCGACACTACCACATAGCCAAAGCTGATCCAAATCTCATGCCCCTGACTCGACAACATAAGAAGGAATTAAATATTATCGATATGCAATCTTATGCAATGGCCACTGATGATGCAAGGGACGTAAAGTTTGAAGCCTTCAAGAATCGCATGGAGGAGAAGTGGAAAGAGTTCCTTAACGAGTTTCGAAGGAGTCCAATAGAAAGCCCCCTCAAATCTCAGCCGGTTGAAAGTTCCCACACCAAAGGAAGTCGATCTAATGAGGATGATCAAGAGTTGGACACTGGACACCCACGCATAAAGGTGAAGTTTCCCAAATAGGAGGATAGAGACCCAACCGGTTAGATTTTATGCGCTGAATTTTTTTTTCATTTTTACAGGACTTTAGAAAAATCCAAGGTGGACACAACTTCCATCCAACTCGAAGGGGTTGGTACGAACATACACACGGATATCCACGTAGGAGCAATTCAAGAGCGGGTTGCTGATCTGCTTCAGGCCGTCGGAGTACAAGAATATGGACGGACAACTTGCAAAGATTCGATAAACCTCCACCGTACAAGAATACCAAAGCTGGTTTGAGTGCCTCCCAAATTATGACCGAGATTGGTCTAAAAAATAATTATTAGATATATTCATTGAAGGACTCAACCCAGAGATTCAGTGCGAATTTAAAGCTCGCCAACCGCGCACCTTGATAGTTGTCATATCCTTTGCTCGCATACATGAGGAAAGGCTCAACACTAACAATCACAGGGTCAGGACCATGAACAAACCAACAACAATCAAGCCTTCAGCTCCACCTGTTGCCAACCGAAACCCTATGCCAAAGAGGTTTACCCAAGAAGAACTCCGAGAGAGGTTGACCAAGGGACTATGCTGGCATTGTGACAAATATTGGAGCAGAGATCACCACTGCAAATAAGGAAAGCTTTTAATGATTGAGCCGATCAAAGAACATAAAGTTGAGGACATGGATGCAAAGTTTGAGGAGGAAGATACGGAAGAAGAAGTCGAAGCGGTTACTAGCATCGTGCATGCCCTAGCCGACTATGCCAACCCACAGACAATGAAGATCGGAGGATTTCTCAAGCACCAACTGGTAACGATTCTGATCGACACAGGTAGCACTAACAATTTTATGGATAACAAGGTTGCTACCTAGTTGGCCTACCAAATTGAAGAGTGTGATAAATTTGAAGTAAAGGTAGAGATGACCGAATACTAACTTGCAGCAACAAGTGCCCAAGGGTGAAACTAATCACGCAAGGCCAAGAAATAATTGTGGACTTCTTCTTGCTGTCCTTGGAAGATTATGAAGTGGTGCTCAACATTGAATAGTTGACCACCTTAGGTGAGATTTCTTGGAACTTCTCTAAACTCATCATGAAGTTTTCTATTAATGGAAAAAGGTGACCCTAAGAGGCAAACGCGGAGACAAGATTTCTATTGTTACAAGTCAACGAATAGAAAAAGTACTTCAAAAGACACACCGGTTTCTTAATCCAACTATAGGGCCTACAACATGAAGAACCGATGGTGCAAGATCAAAACCCTGCTCTCCAAATTTGCAGATATATTTGCAGAACCGCAAGGGCTCCCACCTATTTGGCTGCATGACCATCAAATCCCTATCTTGCCAGGAAAGGCTCCAACAAATATTTGGTCATACCGATATCCTCACTTCCAAAAGGCTAAAATAGAGAGAATTGTCCATGAGATGCTGGAAATAGGCATTATATAGTCGAGTATCAGCCCATATTCTTCACCGCTCCTTTTAGTATGAAAGAAGGACGGATTGTGGTGGATGTGCATTGATTATTAGGCACTCAATAACATCACCGTCAAGGATAAATACCCGATTCCATTGGTGGATAAGTTGCTAGATGAACTGAAGGGTGTTCGAATCTTCACTAAACTGAACTCACAATCAAGCTATCATCATATTCGGGTACATGAAGCTGACATACCAAAAATAACCTTCAGAACACACAACAGGCACTATGAATTCCTAGTAATGCCTTTCGGCCTAACCAATGCCCTCTCTACTATTTAGAGTCTGATGAATGATATCTTTCGGACTTATCTTCGTAAGCTTGTTATGGTCCTCTTTGATGATATTCTGATTTCTAGCTCTTCTTTCGAAAGCCACCTATCACATTTGCGGATTATTCTAACCACACTACGAGAGAGTTATCTTTTTGTCAGAAAGTCGAAGTGTACTTTATGCATAATGAGATTGAGTACCTTGGTCATATAATCTCAAAGGAGTAGTGGTTGATCCCTCAAAAATCCAAGTAATGAAAGATTGGTCACTGCCGATAATAATCAAGGCCTTACGGGGATTTCTAGGGCCAACCGGCTACTACCGCAAATTCGTAAAAGACTATGGCAAGATTAACACTCCCCTCAAGACACTCCTAAAGAAAGATGCCTTCAAGTGGTCGGTGAATCAACTGAAGCCTTTTAACTCTTTAAAGGCTGCGATGATCACTACACTTGTGCTAGTCCTGCCCAATTTCAATAAACTGTTCGTGATTGAGTTTGGTGATTCTAGAGCTAGTATTGGTGTCATATTGATGCAGAAAGGCTAACCACTAGCATACACCAACAAGGCCCTCTCCCCAACACATACGAAATTTTTGATCTATGACAAATAAATGTTGGTCATAGTATATGCGGTTACAAAGTGGAGACATTACCTAATCGACCAACAATTTTAAATAAAGACGGACCACAAGAGTTTGAAGTACTTCATGGAGCAAACAATTTCATCCCCAAAGCAACAAAAATGGGTAACTAAATTACTGGGATTTGACTATGAAATTGTTTATAAAAAGGGCAAAGATAACTAGGTTGCATATGCACTTTCCCGCCTTTCTAAGCATGAAGAATTAGCAGCCATCTCCCTCCCCTTCTGTGACCCTTTGGAAGGCATTAGGAAGGAATGGTAAGGAGACATGGAGATCTAGGAAATCATCAGAAAATTAGATAAGAGCCCTGGTTCAATTGCGCACTACAGTTGGGACTCGAAGGATCTATGGTATAAGGGTTGAATCATAGTGGTGCCCCATTCTCCTTACCAAGCTGCCATCCTAAAGAAGGTACACTCATCATCTATGGCTGGACATTCGAGATTCCTTTGCACTTATAAAAGAGTTCGCCAATTTTTCTATTAGAAGGGCATGAAAAAAATTATTGGAGAATTTGTGGCCATTGTAACATATGCTAACAACACAAGGGAGAAACGATAGCAAGTCCTGAAAAACTACAGCCTCTACCTATTCCGGATATAGTTTGAACTGACATCTCAATGGATTTCATCGAAGAGCTACCATCATCTCAAGGAAATGGTATTATCTTTGTAGTTGTAGACCGTCTTACAAAATACGCTCACTTTTGTACCGTTAAAAATTCCTACATCAGCGCTAGCATTGCCCGGATTTTTGTGAAAAATATAGCTAAACTGCATGGGATTTCCCAATCTATTGTAAGTGACTGTGACAGGATTTTTACTAGCAAATTTTGGATGAAGCTCTTTCAGTTATAAGACACACTATTGAAGATAAGCATAGCCTACCACCCACAAACTGATGGGAAAACAGAAGTGGTGAACAGGTGTCTGGAGAACTATCTTAGATGATTCACCAATGATAGGCTAGTGGACTAAATGGCTTCCCTGGGCTGAATGATGGTATAATATAACTTATCACTCATCTATAAAAAATACTTCATTCGAAGTTGTCTATGGTCGACCTCCTCCAACAATCACAAAATATATGGCTGACACATCAAAAGTGGATCAGGTAGACAATGAGCTCATTGATAGGCACAAAATTTTATAGCTATTGAAAGACAACCTTACAACTGCCCAAGTAAGGATAAAACAATAAGCTGACAAACATAAGAGCGAAAGAGAATTTATCGTAGAAGATTGGGTCTTCCTTCACCTTCAACTATACAAGCAAACCTCCCTAAAAGCCCGAGCCTAATGACGTTGTCTCCTAGCTTTTTTGGACCCTACAAAATATTAGAGCGTATTGGAGTCATTGTATATCGATTAGATCTACCAGCTGACTCAAAGATACATATAGTTTTCTATGTTTCCTACCTCAAATTGAAGCTATGAGAAGATGAATTGGCACAAATCACCTACCTGACATCTCTAATAATGGAGAAGTTCGGATCCGGCGATAGGTTATATTGGATCGCAGGATCGTGATGCATTGCAGATGCCTTCTAACTGAAGTATTAATATAGTGGACTAATCTACCTTATGAGGATGCTACTTGGGAGTTCTTTGATGAGTTGAAGACAAAATTTTCCGAGTTCATAGAGGCTCAACCTTGAGGACAAGGCTGATTTGAAGAAGACGGGTATGATAGGACCCCAATAGGGTCGAGTCCTAATCCATTGAGTTATGTCATATGAGTCAGTCCAGTCCGACCAGTGAGAAGATAGTTGAGTCATCTAGAAGTCCAATAATAAGGAGTCCCAGTCTAGTAGGACTCTTAGTAAGAGTCCAGGGTTGGAGGGTCTCTTAGTAGAACCCTATAAATAAGCGTGTAATCATCATACTTTTCAACAAAAAGTATTATTTTGATTTCAGCCTTTGGCCGAAACCCTAGGAGGGTTGATCCCCTATATGATCAAGGAGGGCCGATCCCCTATAGTGATCATTATCCCCACTTTCTCTATGATAGAACCCTAGGGTTCATATCATAAGCACATGTCACCCAACCTAGATAGAAACCAACTGAATGTGGGTAACCTTCCAGTGAGTTATTGAATTTCTTAATTGAATTATATTTCAGTTATCACTTGTATATTCTCAAGATTCGGATCCACCCCTCTCTAGTGAATGATAAAGTTGAAGAATTTGCTGGAGCTAACTCCAAAGACACACTTGGAAGGATTGAACCGCATGTTAAACCTCTTAAGTATTTAGAATGTCTTAGCTAGGTTTGCCAGGTGCATGCTTGTTGTTTTACTTTTTACACTCATGTCATCAATGTACACTTTTATATTCCTTCTGATCTACGGCTTAAATGTTTTGTTGACCATTATCTTATATATGACTGTTCTTTAGACCAAAGGACATGACTTTATAGTAGTATACTCTCTGGTTGGTGATGAAGTATGCTCCCGATCTTGGGGAGTCATCTGGATTTAGTTGTACCCTAAGAAGGAGTATATGAATGTGAGGAGCTTATGCCCTAGCAATTTTTTGGGAATGCCCAATGGAGATCGGTATAATCAATACACATTCTCCAACTTCCATTAGATTTCTTGATCAATACTACATTAGACAGTCATTGAGGATATTTTAACTTTGCTATGAATCTTACTTCTAGTAGTTGATCTATCTCATTGCTTATGGCTTGTTGTCGATCAGGAGTGAACTTTTATGGGAAGGATATTCAATTTATATTGTGTGACCCTTGAGTTGATTCCTGGCACGTCCTTGGGGGACCAAGCAAATACATTAGCATTTTTTGTAAGGAAACTAATAAGTTGAATCTGGTCCCTTTCCGAAAGAGCATACCATATTTTTATGATTTTATCTAGTCAGCTTTTGTCAAGGGAAACTTTTAGCATTTGCTCCATCAGTTTAGGGTGAGGCAGTGCCTTCATAGTATCTCGAGGGTCCACTATGGTGAGCTCGAACTTCAATTTCTTTAGTAGAGAGGTCACTGTCATATAACATTACCTTAACTCTTTTGGATCGCTTCTGACTTACCTGATCCTGGATCGGGTCAGAAATTTCATCGCCTGATGGTAAGTGAATACAACCGTCCTTAACTTGTTGAGAGTTGGGCAACTAAGGATTACATTGTATGCCGATGGGAGGCTGACTATCATGAATGTGATCATTAGAGTCTTGGATCTCGGTTCCTCGTTGATGGTGACAGGCAGAGTTGTGGTTCCAAGTGGAGAGATAAAATCCCCTATGAACCCAATAAATGCTGAGGTCATCGGGGTGAGGTCCTTCTCTACCAAACTTAGCTTCTGAAAAGCACTGAAGTATAAGATATCAGTAGAACTTCCTGTATCCATCATAATCCTCTTCACTTGGGCATTGACGATTCTAATCAAGATCATTAGGGCGTCGTCATGGTCAGGATACTCGATTTCTTTTGCTTTGTAGTGATTTTTGGGCCGTCCCTTTGCCTCGAGCATTTTTCCATTGTGGCCTAGTCATAGACTTTTCTTTCGGATGTGCTATCTCCATCAGATGTTAGTCCGACAATGATTACATTGATATGTTTCTCGATTAGACCATGAGGGTGAGGAGAGAGCTCTCAAGTCCTTCGAAGGTATCGTTCAAGGTGTCCTCTACGGATGAGATCCTCGATTTGATATTTCAAATCTCGATATTCCTCAGTGTTATGGCCATAGTCTCAATGGTACTTGCAATATCTTATTTTATCTCTAAGCTCGAGTGAGATTTTTAGCTGTTTGGGCTCCCTTAAGAGCTCGTTCTCCTTGATTTGGAGGAAAATTTATGTTCTAGATGAATTGAAGGGTGGCGGTGATGGCCTAAGGAATAAAAGCTCCGGTTTGTTGAATATCTTCTTAGGCATTCCTAGGGGTGAGCCTTAACGGTGTTCTGTATAAGGCCTTTGTTCATCTCCTCATGCCTCCCTGCCACCAATGTTTCGACGATAATAAACTAATGAGCCCTCTAGAGCATCTCAAGGACTATCATTGGTGACCTCTCAACTAACGACTAAAAGAAACTTATCGGTAATAGCCCTATTATGAATATCTATATGATTAATGAGGGGTGAGTATCGGTTACCCCTTGAATTTTATTGGTTTATGGTGAAGCGAGTGACGAAGAGAGATAGAGAGGCTCATCCTCCTTCTGCCTTAGCCCATGGAGTGTTGTTGTGATCGAAGATAGTCTCAACCGACTATACCACACACGAGCCGATCTTCAAAGGGTGGTGGGAATACTCGACACATCAGAGTTGGATGTGCTATACAAGACCATCTAGGCTTGGGAGGCGGAAGTTGAGCAGGATGGTTTGTCTTGAATTTCTTGGATAAAGGGGGACCCTCTTGTGGTGTTGTCCCCGTGATCGTCCTTGGTTTTATGTACTTCTTTGTGGGCCTCGTTAATGCACTGATTCATCTTCTGCAACTGAGCTCGCAATGGATCATCCTCTAAATCAGACGATAAAGTATATGCTTTAGGAAAGACGGGAGTGGTACGTCAGGCGTTGCACCCTATTGTTGGTCTTAGGTCTCCTGGTCATTCCTCGGTTAGAGGGTCAACATCAGGAACCATAGGCAACATATCATCTAGAGAAGTGCGTGCACCAGAAGTGCGATGGTTAGTTGAGATGTTGGAGATGACGACAAGGGAGGGGTCATTTCCTAGACGAGTTAGGGTATATGGGTTGCAATGGTTTTCATTATTCCTGTCGATGCATCACCCATTAGAATGATTCTACGGGAACCACCATTTATCCTATGCCGATCTAAGGAGGTACGAGCCCAGGATCTCGTTGAATAAATGCCAATAGTGCGTAAAGGTCTAGGTGGAGGTGTTCCCGTATATTTACGGAAGAGTATATGGTTGGCCTCCAAGACAGAAGGTAGAATGGGCAACGAGCACCTCCTTGGAAGGGTGCTTATTGAGGTTGTTCGTCGGTGGATATTCTTGTTGCTAGTTACAGGTGTCATGCAAGACAATCATGTGAGTAATGGCACGTATGATATGCTATGCGATATTTTTGCTTATTATTATTATTTACATATTTTCACTTTATGTCACATATTACATATACTATGATGTCCTTGGATCTATGCAATAGGAATTGGATCATGATAAGATCACGATAATGAGACTGATTCACCTTTAAACACAGATCATAAATAATATCAGTCATAAGTTACTCGAGAGAGACATCAAGATACTAGACAGACGATGTACTATATACATGTTCATATGATGGAGGTGACTGGTCTCATAGCCGCTCATGTGGGGACACTAAGGATATAGTATAGGTACTCATTGGAGAATGAGTTCACTAATTGATTCGCTTACGGAATGTTGGATGGTTAATGATACCTAACATCAGACAACGATTTCATAGTCTCAATTATATGTTTGGTTCTTAGACTTGAGACACCAAGAATGTCTTGTTTGAGTACTCTTTCCTTTGACATTGATCATATAAGTCTGGAAAGTTCTAAATTTGGTATAACCAGTTATCGAGATTGGTAGCAACTTTACAAAGGTAATTGAGTATTAATAGAGGATCATCTACCCTCGGTATCATAAGAGGAATATCTCATGTACTCTTGCTCAAGCAAATCCCTAGCTAGTCATTTGGATTAAGAGAGGAGTTCTCCAAGAGAATCCGATTAGAGCGAGGCACTGATGGCTTCCGTATGTGGCCTGCCATTACCATGCCCCAATATACGATCTTTGGGATATTAGATAGACATGGGACTATAAATGCATAGTAATTGAGGATAGACAAGTCTAATGGATTAGATCTCATGTCCTGTTTGGGGACTATAGTGTAGTGGCCTAGTACGTTCATAGTCGATGAGTTGAGTGAATTGTTATGAGATAATAATTCACTGAGTCAGAATGAGTTCTGGGAGGTGAAACTCACGGCCAGCTCATTATTGGACCTAGAGGGTCATACACATTTGGTGGATTATTACAGCGAAAGAGGATTGGATACAAGTTATCCAATAAGCCTATGTTCTTATTGGATGAGACTCAACATTAATAGACTCCTTACATGAGGCCTAATTAAAGACCAATTGAGATAATTAGATAAAAATCCAATACCCACTACGACAAGATCCATTAGGGTTTTGGTGTCTCTCTATAAATAGGAGGCAGGTATGATCAACACAGGTGATAGGCTGCATCTTTTGTCGCTCCCTCCTATTCTCCTCCCTCCCATCTCTTCTCAGTCAACCACCATCTCCCTACTACCAGAGGACAGTGAAGAAGATTGGATCACCCTCTCCCTACTACGAGAGGACAGTGAAGAAGATATGATATCTTCTTTCACATTCACTGCAAGAAGGTGCACAAGAGTTGCGGGTGCTATAACGATCCACCATATGGATATCGCTAGAGATGAGGGCATCTAACCTCCTTAATCCTCTTCCATAGGATTTGGAAGTTTCAGGGACAATCTCCATAGGTAATAAATACCACATGACTCACAGTTTTCGGTTCTTACGGTTTTTCGCACACCAATCGTTACACGACGACGTGATAAACATGAGAAACTAGTTTTGCTTTATTTTTCTACTACGCATGAGATGCTCTCATGGTTTCTCAATACATGCGACATCAGGCCCTCTTCTAGTGTCATTCTAGTAAGGAACCATTTGGTCGACCGACCATTAGTGCGACCCATAGGCTCACGAGGAATTGTCTGCTTTGAGCAATGGGTGTAGTTGTATGATTTTACCCTTTCGGATCTCGTGATCTTCAAAAGGCACCTCTGAGGTAAGGGAGAGTCGACAAACTGATGAGCCCTTGGTTTTCCTACTCAGCCAATATGAGACTAAGTTGCCTTATCAGTGCTCCCTCCTATAGGAGAGCCAAGGGCTCATAGCGAAGGCCTTTGAAGCTTAAGTTAGTTTTTTGTAAGTAATGAATTATGTCCCCCGGCATCTGCCTGGGGTGGTTTTTTATACCTCTCATAGGGAATCGACCGTTTATACGCTATTAACGTTTGTCGATATTTCAGGCGGATGGTTCGTCTGTACTAGGGCGACTATTTCGGCCCCATGTTGTGCGGGGTTGTATCCTCACTGGTGAGTGTCACTTCATATGATTTTGAATGACATGAATTTTACTATGCATCGCTTTTAAGCCATGTGGCATTGCTTTGGGGCGTAGTCGTTTCTGAACCATGTTATGTCATTTCATATTGTTTTGAGATGTGTATGTTATTTTGGCTAGGGGACACGTGTGGTCTATGGTGATTTCCAGCTGTCCCTGTGGATAGTACCAAAATATCTTTTTATCAAGTAGAGTATAATGTATTTAGAAAGAAATAGTATTAGAAACTTAGAGAACCATCCTATGTAAATCATTTTGTTTATATATTAGTATAATTTCTCTTAGTTTTTTTAAGTGTCAATTGGGTGTATGCTTATATTTTGAATATAATTAGTCAGCTAATTAGAATTTTTTGGGGGGACAACAAAGGATTATTTCTTATATCTGGGTTTATTATCACGCTAGTGATTTGAGTACTCAAAATTTAAAGTAAATTGCAGAGGACTCGAATAATGCCGACGTTGAAAGCTGCTAATACTAACACTTTAGATCTTTGAAAAATTAAATTAAAAATTCTTTTAAATTAGTTGAAGTTGGCATTTGTTTCTTTGCGTTGTTGAGAAATTAAGTTGTTTGTCTCTAAATTTATTGTCAATGAGAATTTAATATTTGGTATGATCATTGGGCTATGCACATCCCAATAGAAAGATATTATCTTGACACTCGTCTATTTTTTAATAGAGAGTGAGATAAAGATAGAGCAGATACTTATTAGATCTACAAAAGTTGCTAAATGAATATATCTCTAGAGCCTTGGATAGAAAATCTAAAAGTAATGAGATTCTATTAATCTAGTAAGCTTATAATCCAGACAACATACGACGCTATTAGATAAATTCAGGCAAGATCGTATTGTCTGAATTTATCTAATACGATCTTATCCACTATGTAACATGTGACATTAAGGGTCAGCTACAAGCTCTTTTGGAGAAAGGAGATACGAGTTACGAGCTGAGTCGTATTCTGAAACCGTGATTCAAATTCTTTTGCAGAGGATACCGAGCCCGTATATTAAAAAATATATATATATATAATATATATATTATGTCTACTTCATTATGCATATGTTTAGAGCGTGACCAATCTGTGGAACAATTTTGAAAAGTTCATCGATATGTAATTAATTTTAAAGAGGGAGTGGTCCTCTCAATATTTGATGTTAGTCTCTTTTATACGAGAGGATTTTTTTTAATTTTTTTACAAAGAATAAGTGATAAATAGAAGAAAACTTTTTTTTATAGTGATGAAGATAGGATTAAATCCAAAAAATATATCAAGATGCGGGATTTAAACCTTGAACCTTAGTAAATGTTATCTCACCACCAGATCAATATTCGAAATATATATGAGAGGATGTTTGTAATCATGTTACTAAGTAATTAATTTTATTTTAAAAATGAGTAAATATATAATTTCCTTTTATATGAAAAACTTGAGTAGAGGCAACACACATGCTCTATCTTATTCTGTCTTAGATAACACTTAATTTAACACGGATGATTTAATACTTATTTAATTAATTTTATGCCTTTTGTAATAATTATGTATACGGAGAAGAAAATGAAGTGGTTGACTTAATTTTGATGGATCTCGTTGTTTTGTTGGTAAATGACACTTATAAAATAATACACATTGAAAGATGGTGATGGTTCAAAGGGAAAATTTTACAAACACTAGTTTTCATATTTAACCTCTTAAATTTGAGTTTAATATATATGCTTTGAATAAGCTCCAATGGCCTAAGTTTGAGAGAGAGGTAGATATGGTGATTTTTTAGATATGTAACGGTATATATGCTATATTAAAATATAATGAGGGTACACGTATTATTTTTAAAACATATTTAAAAAATATTGTTATCATTTTTGGATAAATTCTCTAAAAAACCTTATTATTTTCACTTTCCCCAATTAGAACCTTTTTTTCATTTATTCATTTAGAGCTTCTATTTTTATTTTAAAAGATGAAATTGTCCATGCTCTCGGCCCTCACTATGACTTGTCATCTTTATTCTGTTTCCCTTATCTCCCCTTCCCTTTTCCTATACCCTCATTATCATCCTTAGTAGTCCCCTCAATCTCATATAGAGTAAGTATCATGTTGTATCTAGGTTAACAAGACGAGTGGGCTTGTTGCTTATTTTGTATTTATTTTTGATTTATGCGATGCAGCTAAAGAAAGTGCAAACAAGATAAGAGACTATGAAGTTAGGATAACAATGATGAATATATTGTAGTCCTAGTTAACAACAATGACAATGATGAGGACAAGGATATGCAAGTAAGAACACCGAAAAGGCAAGGGCATAGGCAAGTATAACAATAATGTAGTTGACACCTCTCATATCCCCTCGTAACTACTAACTTAGATGGGGAGGATATATAAATGGGGAGGAGAGATAGAGGGAACAAGGGTGGGGATAGTAGCGTAGAGATAGTAATCACCCAAGAAAGGATATGAGTAGTTTCATTTTTAAGAAAAAATATGCATTATACAAAATAAATAAAAAAATAAGATGCTAACTAGAATTTTTTTTTTTTTTTTGGAGGATTTGCTCATTATTTTTTTGACCCATGTGTAAGTATGGCATCGTCCTTACTCGTGCCCTCTTCAATCTCGTTGACATATATTTGATCCTTGCCATACATATGTAGTCGAAGAATATGTGAACTAGATGAGCATAATAATAATCAAAGAGATCTAAAGGGATAACCATAAGATCTATGTTGAAGAGGTTGTAATCTCGATTGATGGCATTTACAGCAACAAGAGTAAAGATGCATGAGCAACGATAAAAACAAATACAATAATGAATGTGTAAGTACGATGATGATGTAATCATCATCTTCGTCTCCCCTTCCATCTTTGTCCGGAGTTACTAGTTCTATGGAAAGAAAGTACAAAGAAAAGAAAAGACAAAAAGAGCGGGGGTGAGGGCATGAGGCGGAGAAAGAGAATGATCAACTAATGTAGCATAGAAGTAATTTCATCTTTTAAGAAAAAAAAATTCTATAAGAATAAATAGAAAATGGGCTGCTAATAAAAAAAAATTCTTAGCGGATTTGCTCATTATTTGTTTGGACCCTTATACAAATACTTGTATTCAGGGTCTTATGTACGCATATATATCATATATATGTGAAAACGAAGTCCCCTTTTCTGTTCCATCCCGAAACCCTAATTTTAGGATAATCCGGACCTCATCGTCGCCATGGCGAAGAAGCGAAAGCCACCTGTCCAAATCCTCGAACCCTCCTCGTCCGAGGAAGAGGAGGCAGCAGAAGAAGAACTCGAAGAGGTGGAAGAAGTAGAAGAAGAAGGATCTGAAGACGAGGAGGAGGAGGAAGAGGTAGAGGAAGAGGAAGAAGAAGTTGAAGTAGAGGTGGAAGAAGAAGACGCAACCAAACACCAAGAAGAAGAGAAGAAGGTGAAATCTGAGGAAAAGGAGGAAGAGGTAGAAGAAGAAGAAGCCGATCTCTTGGACCGTGAGTCAATACGCAAGCTCCTGGAGCCCTTCGGTAAGGACCAGCTGATCGAACTCCTCAAGGAGGCCGCGCTCCGTAACCCCTCCCTCCTCTCCCAGATCGCCTCGGCGGCCGACTCCGACCCTGTCCACCGGAAGATCTTCGTCCACGGCCTCGGTTGGGACGCCACCACCGAGGTCCTCACCGCCGCCTTCACCCCCTACGGCGTCATCGACGAGTGCAAGGTGGTCACGGACCGCGCCACTGGCCGCTGCAAGGGCTACGGCTTCGTCCTCTTCCGCACGCGCGCCGCGGCCCAGAGAGCCCTCCGGGAGCCTCAGAAGAAGATTGGCAACCGCATAACCTCCTGCCAGCTGGCCTCCTTTGGTCCCCCCGGCGCCCAGGGTCCGGCCCCTGAGGCTACCGGCCGCAAGATCTTCGTCAGCAACATTGGGGAGCACGTGAACCCCGAGCGGCTGCGTGCCTTCTTTGCGAAGTTTGGGGAAATCGAGGAAGGTCCGCTGGGGTACGACAAGACCACGGGGAAGCTGCGGGGTTTTGCCATCTTCGTCTACAGGACAGTTGAAGGGTGCAGGAAGGCCCTGGAGGAGCCGAAGAAGTTCTTTGAGGGCTGTGAGCTGAGCTGCCAGAGGGCGGTTGAAGGGCTTAAGCCGAAAAACCAGGCAATTGGGGGTGCCAATGTACCAGCAATGTTGCAGCCAAACGATCTGGCGCTGACCTATGCTTCACAATCGTTAATGGGTCTCAATCCGATGGCTGGTTTAGTTGGGCAGAGTTTAAACCCCGCAGTGGGGTTGTTGGGGCAAAATGTTGGGGTTGGAGTGCTGAATCAGGGTCCGGTGGCGGCAGGGATGTCACCATCTCTAAGTAGGAGCGGGATGACTCCACCACCTTATGGAGTTGGATTAGGAGGGCTTGGTGGAGGTGGGACAGGGGTGAATAGTATAAGTCCCAGTGTAATTGGGAGCTATCAATCACAGGTAGCTTTGCAAGGATTGGGGGCTTATCAGAACAGTTACTTGTCTTCATCAATGGGGGTAAGGTCAAAGTCTGATATTGGATCACTTGGTAATGGCTTGCCGCCATACTTTGGGCGCTAGGTGAGTTATTCTGAAGTCCTTGCAATGTTAACATAGCAAAGCTTGCTTGCTTTGATTGAACTTTTACATCTCTGGTTTAATTGCAAAAAGTACATAGTTCCACATGGCATGCTGATAAATTTCATTGCATCTAGTCATAGCATTCATGTGCTAGAATCTCCACCAAACAAATTGGAGGCAACTAATTCAAGGAAAATGCAACAGAAAGAAGGACAAGTTTCAGTTAAAATAAAAGATGCATAGGCCAGGGAAGGATTGAATCATGTCTATCTAAAAGAGGATTGAATCTTGTTTCTCTAAAAGGAAGTAAAAAAACAAGCTAAACAAAAATAAGCTGATATAATTTATAATGGATTTCTGCAAGTCTTAGATTAGTGACTACGAAAGGTGAAAGTCATTAAGTATTTAGGCTGTGGCCATTTGCTTCTTCTGTAGTTAATGTCTTTGTGCTTGGTTATTATGCATGTGGAATTGGTAAGCTTTTATGATGACTTGCTTGACATATTCTTTTGCCATCTTTGAGTGTAGATCTGAAATTGTTTCAAATCAAGTCTTCTTTGTTTAGCGAGCCTATTATTTTCTATGAGAATCCAAGCATCTAGACTAACATAAGATATAAATGTCTTTTACAACTGGTAATGTTTCATTGTACATGTATGTTAATTGTTAATGATACTATTGGGGTTCTACTCCTTGTAAGAATATATGTAGCTCAATATCACACAACATTATGTGAATTACACTACATGTATGCTCCAGAACTTACATGTAGTGCAATAATGATATTAAACATGAGGTGTTGAATTCGTTGGAGAATTTGCACTAAAGGTCATTTTAAAATTTTATAATATGGGCTTGTTATGTGAAGAATTTGATTTATGAACATGTGATGATATCACTGGCAGTGATTTTAAGTGGCACTCGGGCGAGGCGAGGCCCAAGCGTTCGCTTGATCTCCAGGAGGCGCGCTTCAAAGAGGCGTCGCCTAGGCGCTTGCTTGAGCCCAAGCGCCGGGTTTTTTTAGGCTAGCGCCCGGGTGAAACAAAGCGACCACCGAACCAGGCTTTTAGCTTGGTTCGGTCGTTCGCGTTAGTTGGTTCAATCGAACCAACTAACGCAACAATAAATACTTCAACCCTAATCTTCTCATTTGGGATTACGCCACCGACATCTTGTCGCTGCCGCTGCCTCATTCGCCGCTGCTGTCTCTTCGCCACCTCGCTGCTGTTGCTTCTCTTCGTCGTCGTCACTGCAGTCGCTGGTCTTTACCGCTGTCTCTGCTCTTTGTCGTTGCCGCTGTCGACGCTCGCCGCCATTGCTGCCGCTGTCGTCGCTCGCCGCCGTCGTTGTTGTTGCCACTCCTCTCGCCCTCGGTCAGGTCAGCTTAGGTCGTCCTTGTTTCTAATGTTAACAGTATACTGTTAACAGTAGTCCATTAACAGTATATTGTTAATGGTAATTAACATTTAACATTATATTAACACTTACCACTATGGTATACTATTAAGTTAATTAATTATTAACAGTATACTATACTGTTAACAACAGTCCATTAACAGTATATTGTTAATAGTAATTAACACTTAATAGTATATTAACACTTCCCACTGTAGTATACTATTAAGTTAACTAATTATTAACAGTATACTATACTGTTAATAGTATAACATTATACTATTAATATACTGTTAACACTTAACAATATATTAACAGTATACTGCATATTAAGTATTAACAGTATATTGTTAATGAACTATTAACAGTATGCTGTTAACAATATACTGTTAACAACAAGGAATGCAATTTTGATTTGTACTGCCCGGTACGGGTGGTACGTATCGGTCTGCCAGGTTATCGGTACGCGGACCGCCTGCTACCAGGCGGTATCGCCAAAATCGATCGTCGATTTCTGCCATCAGTGGCCGATTGAGGAAGAAATCGATCGTCGGCGGTTGATTGAGGGAGAAATCGATCGTCGGCGATCGATTGAGGGAAAAGAAGAAAGAAGAAGAAGAGGGAAAGAAGAAAGAAGAAGAAGAGGCGAAGAAAGAAGTACCTCCTTTCCTCACGCCGTCTTCGTCCACACACCGTCACCACCCGCGGGTCGTCCACGCGTTGTCGCCGCCCTCGCCCGCGAGCGATTTTTCTCCCGTGCGAGGATACGAAATGTCTCCTCGCGCGCGAAGAAAGATCGAGGCGACGTCGCCCCCATTTTTTTTCTTTTTTTAACATATTAATATTTAATATTATATAATATAATATAATATTATAAAAATATTATAATATATTTTAATGTACTTGGTGGTACACACTATGTGTACCGCTTGGTACCGGTATCTAGATAATCTCGGTACACCGGCACGAATCGGTATGTCAAACCTTGGTTAACAATATACTGTTATTGGATTGTTAACAATATACTGTTAACAATATATTAACATTATACCTTTAACATTATATTATTTTGATTTTAAATTTTTATAATATTATTCCTTATTTATTTGAAATTATTGTTAGGGTTCCAAGATAATGACAAGTGTATAGAGCAACTCAATAGATTCTCCAATGACAACTAAATATCATATTTTTATTTAAATAATCATATTTATTAATTATATCATATATATTTTTAATATTTTGGTGTCTCGCTTCGCTCGGGCTAGCGCCTGGCGCTTCGAGCATTTTGAGTCCCTGACGCCTTTTGGCGCTTTGTGCTTTTTTAATCACTGGAGCTTATATTTGTAGCTGAGGCTTGTTTGCTAGAGCTCATTCTATTTATTGCCAAAGGATTAAGACTCCAACTGAAACTTGATCTGACCTCAAAATTAAAACTTTAACCTAAGCATGGCACTAGCTTATTTTCAAAGCTTGGTTAAAGTCATTTTATTCAGCATTTGTCTTCCAGCAGGAAAGATCAAGGGAGGTTTTGACTTAGGGCCACATAGGCAGTGATGGACTAAATGGAAGG
The DNA here is from genome assembly GCA_029747655.1 of Ensete ventricosum. Classification (NCBI taxonomy): domain Eukaryota; kingdom Viridiplantae; phylum Streptophyta; class Magnoliopsida; order Zingiberales; family Musaceae; genus Ensete; species Ensete ventricosum. The sequence continues at coordinate 19,811,430 of JAQQAF010000006.1, forward strand.
GTTTAGATGATCTCCACCGGAACAGAAAGCATATAGAAGGTTAAGAGATCTCAATTACTTTTGTTAGTGAAAAATACAGTTATAATACTCTATACGAGAGGTTTTACAAAGGCGAGAGAAAGATCATGTGAGCTTTCTTATGGAATGACCAAACACTAGCTGAAACCTGATTAGACCTCAAAAACCACCCTTCTTAACCTGAGTCTGGCACTAGCTTATTTGCGAAGCTTGGTCAAAGTCAGTTTATACAACATCCATCCGCTAGCAGAAAGGCTTTGGCTTAGGATTACCAGACAATGAGGAACCAAATGATCGATTGAGGTGAGGACCATTGAAATAAAGAGTAAAGAAGCCCTAGTTATTCTTTGTCAGAGAGAATATCAGTTATAATACTTTAGATGAGAGGTTTTGCAAAGGATTTATTGTAGAGAGAAATGGAGGTAAGAGGAGGATTACGTGAGCTTGTGTTATCGAGTGACAAAATCCCCACCACTGTGAGGGTCACACCTTAGCTAGCCCTAGATAGTGGTCTTTTAGATAGACTACTGTGTTCTTTTGATTTTTATTATTGTTTTTTGATTATTTTATGATGAAAATCTTATTATGAATTCTAGTTGTGCTAAAAAGTTCCATTTTGGATATAGAGAGGTTGAAGTAGTCGGCTTATAAGCCATTAGGAGAGATGTCTTTGTATAGAATTTTGTGTGTGATGAGATCTCCTAAGAGGGAAATGTTTTTTCCCCACAAGAACTCTTATTAATCCTTTAGATATTTGAGATTGTAAATCATAGGAATTATGCTTGAAATTGATCATCTTTCCTATGCACCAAAATAGTGGTGAACTGGTTGTGGTTTTCCTTCCCTTGTTCATCTTTAGGAGGTCAATTCTTCTTGAATAGAGAATATCCCAATAGGAGGATCATATCGTATTAGCTTGGGAGTCTAGGTGGAACCTGAAATGCAGAGTTTTCGACCCAACTGCAAGCTTAGTATGCATGGAGCATCAACAAAAAGCCACCATTAGAATTAGTGAAGAAAATATGGACTACACAAGCAACAGTGATAATGGCTTGGGATAGGGAAAAAGAAACACAGAGAGTGGTTAATTTGAAGGAGGCAAGAGTTTGTTTAGGGTTTAGATTTCATCATCTCACATGCAGATTACTTTTGAGTATCATACATTGGGCACTGAAAATGGTCAGATGAGGGTTGAGGAACACTTGAATTTATACCACAAGTGAGCTCAGCTAGGGCTTTGTTTTCCAACCCAAGTAGGGGTTCAGCAGTGCCAGTGCCTGTCAATATTAATGTAAACATGGTTTGCTTAGGTTGGAATTTTATATTTGTTAAGGGTACCTATTAGAGTCCATATATTACTTTGATATCAGATGACTTTGCATCTTGGTGCTTCATGGAATTAGAAAGTTCAGATCTAAGGGCAGTAATCGATGAATAACAGTTTAGTGAGGATGTTCTTGTAGATTGACTGCCAAAAGAAAAGAACTTAGTGAAACTGAGCTGTGTTAAGCTTGGGGGTTTATTATTAATGCTGGTTGTCAGGATGCAATGATGACAAAAAGTAGAGAAGCAAGCTGTTAGTAGATGAAGATGGTAAGTTCTCTTTGATATTTGATGTTGGGGTTTTAGATAAACTTGGAAGCAAGAATAAGAAAATATGTTGTTGGCCATTATGCTTTGTTGATTCTCTTTTTATTATTGATTGTTAATGTGTTTTGTTATATTTTCTATAGGTGGGTGCCATATTGTCACGGATTTAGTTGGTTTTGCTTAAGTTGTGCGGCACCCTTGTATGTTTGTTTGTAAAGGGTTGGCCTTCCTAATGCCTCTTATTGTCCTGTAAGGACCTGCAAAAGAAAAGTCGGGTTAGAGAAAACGTTTAACTCGGGATCCTATAAGTAGACATTTTAGCGAACACTTGATAGACAATCAAATTATAACCATAAACTTTGCAAACTTTGCAAACTTTGAACAATCGCGCGACAAAAGGTCTAAGGTGGTCCATCGCACCCAAAAGTCTACAAGTGCCCACACGACACTATTGCGGAATAAGATAGTGAACTAGCCCTTGATAATACACCAAGGGCTTATCCAACCATGTGCCACCCTAGTAGCTGTTGTGTGCTGTATTGGCTGACACTTTGCAAAGCTAGAAAACCCCCAAAATGGCTGCATGGGTGACTTATTTTTGGGCAATTTTGTCTTTGCACGATGATTGTACACAACTTATGTTTATAGAACTAAAATGGTTACAAAAGCCAACCAAAATGGGGTTGCCAACCCTATTGCAAGTCCTCTACATGTACAAAATATGAACAAAATCGAAAATCAAACATACACAAGCATTACATTGAACACCCTTTATACAGATTTGTCTGTAACATTCTCCCCCACTTATTCTTTCGACATCCTTGTTGATGCCTTTGAGGATGCTGTATCTCCATCTCTTTGTTGAACCTGCAATCTTCTGCTTTAGCCGCAACACACCTCCCTCGGCTTTCAGTTGCTCTATGTCGTTATTGACTAGTCAAACTTTGATATGCCAACATTGCTTCAACTCGTAAGTGAATTTGGCCCTGGTGTGCGGTCGGTTGTGTTGTGCTGATCTTTGCTGGTTCCTGTGGATCCCTCAGATGAAGGAAAAGACCTTTATTGTGCGCCAATTTGTCATGGACTTAGTTGGAATTGCCTAAGTCGTGAAGCACCCTTGCGTTAATATCTCAGACTTAGCTGAGATTGCTTATGTCAATAAACGCCCTTGCTTTATTCGTCTGCAACGGGTTAGCCTAGTTACAACCGCGTGCAAGTCTTGAAGGACCTGTAAAAGAGAAGGTTGATTAGTTTGAAAGCGAGCGGCAGACGAGTCCTGACATCCCGCAAAGAGGGAAGATTTGCAAGCAATTCAACAAACACTTGGTGTGCAAGAGAGAAAAGAAGAACGGATCGCACAAGGATTTTAGAAGGTAGAACGAATAGTCTCAAGTCCACAAATGATGATCCATTGAGTGTTGGGTATAAAGACAAGCTCAACTTATGAAGAATATTCAATGCCTGACAATATACCGAAGCCTCATCCAACCCTGTGCCACCCGGGTGGTTCCAGGGGTTTAAGATGGCTGACACTCCGCATCGCACCGAGGTATGTAAAAATCAGGTCATGATACACGAAAACAGAGCTGTTTTGGGTAGTTTTGGCCTGATGCGGTGAGCAATTGTATTGCAGCATTACAAACTCTTTTTGGTTATATTTCTTAGGCAATACCACAAAACTAAGGCAAAACAGGTTTCCAAACATCTGTACAAGCATGCAAAAGCATCGAACAGTTCGTTGAGCGAAGATGTTGCGGGTGCGCTACGACTGCTCGTGACATTCTCCCCCACTTAAACTGTCGACGCCCTTGTCGATGCTTGTTGGTAGGCTTTGACAATGACTTCATGTCGTAGGGTGTCTTCAGGCTCCCAACTGGCTTCTGTTCAGGGAAGCTTTTGCCACTTCACCAGGTATTTGGTTTTCTTCGCTCTGTTGGGTAGCTTTGTCTTACGATCCACCAGAATGGTTTTAACTCGCTTTTCGTAGGAGGCTTTGGTGGGGGGTAATCGAGTTGGAACACTTCGAGAATTATCTTGTCGATCTGAGTGGTAGGCTTGCATGGAAGACATTGTGAATTTTGAGCCATGTCAGTAGTTGCGACTTGTAGGAGACATTACCTACCCAGCTAATAATTAGGAAGGGCTATTCGTACTAGCGCACCAATCCTTTGTGCACTTTATGCCTAAAGAAACTGGAGTGGTGTTAGTTAGAGGTTCCAACACCAAGTCGCTAACTTGAACTCCAATGGTCGCCTTCCTAAGTTGGCCCACTTTTTCATCATTTTGGCCACCTTCTTCAAGTAAGCTCGTGCAATATCAGCATTTCTATGTCATTCCTTTGCAAAGTGATATGCTGACGGACTACTCCCAATATAACCAATAGCCAAGGTGCCAAGAATCAACCATTATCCCGTAATAATCTTGAAGGGGCTCTTGTTGGATGCAGAGCTCAGTTGCAAGTTGTAGCAGAATTGGGCTATGTCCAACAACTTCACTTAATCTTGTTGGTTGGCACTCATGTAGTGTCGAAGATATTGCTCAAGGAGCGAATTTATTCTTTCAGTCTGGCAATCTGTCTGGGGGTGGAGGCTTATGGAGAAGTATAACTTGGACCCAACAGTTTGAATAACTGAGTCTAGAATCGTCCTAAGAATCATGCGTCTCGATCACTGATGATATTGTGTGGGATACCCCAATACTTCACCATATTCTTTATCATTAACTTGGCTGCCTCATTTACTGAACAATATAAGGGTGCAACAATGAATGTTGCATATTTCGAAAATCGATCGACTAACACGAGTATCGATCCGAGTCCCCGTACTATCGGTAAGCTTGATATGAAGCCAAGGAAATGTTCTCCGATGGCCTTTTTGGTACGACCAATGACTCCAAAAGTCCCACTAGCTTCCGCTGCTCTACCTTATCTTGTTGGCAAGTATGGCATGTTCGAACATATTCCTCCGCGTCGGTCCCCATCTTCGGCCAATAGAAGGCCCTCTCCACGAGAGCCAATGTTCAATGAATACCCGGATGTCTAGCCCAAAGGGAGTCGTGACACTTTTTCAAGAGTTCACGCCTCAAATTGTTCGCCTGCGGAATATAAATTATGTTCCTTTTAAGTGTAAATGAGTCCCTCTTAGACCCAAAATCGTCGTGCCTTGCCCTTTTTGATGAGTTTTATCAGGGTTATTGCCTGGGGATCACTATACAATCCATCCCTGATCCTGGAAAGGAAGTTGGAGTGCAACTAACTTGCTTTCCCTCCGCCTTCTAACTGTATGGCGTTCACTAGCTCCACTTTCCAGCTTAGCGCATCAGCCACGACATTGTTTTTCGGGCTTGTACTCCGTTATCAAATCGAACTTAGCCAGGAAGTCCTGCCATCGGGCTTGCTTTGGGGAGAGTTTCTTTTGAGTTTGAAAGTAACTCAATGCGATTTTGTCAATCCTTAGCACAAATCGTGCTCTGAGAAGGTAGTGTTGCCAAAATCGTAGTCAGTGGATCAACGCTGTCATCTCCTCATGCACCGGATATTGCCACTTGGTCTTATCAAGTCTGCGTACTCTCGTAAGCCATCGGGTGACCCTCTTGCATAAGCGCTCCCCCGATAGCGAAGTATGAAGCATTTGTATGGATTTCAGACTTATAGTTCAATAATTTGAGTATTGGTTCTTCCAACATAGTAGTATTTAGGTCTTGGAATGCTGCTTCGCATTTGTTCGACCATCTCCAAGATTGCTCCTTTAGCAACTTCGTCACTAGGGCTGCATGCTTGGAATTTCTAGTTAAGAAGCACGATAATAGTTGATGAAACCAAGGAATGATCTCAACTCTGGTACCTTATTTGGTGTTTGCTATTCTGCCACAGCTTGCACCTTAGATTTGTCCATTTGAATAGAACAGTCATGGATACGGTGCCCAAGAATAAAATCTCTGTCCAATGATTTAAAGAGGCGCTCGGGCGAGGCAAGGCGAGGCTCGAGCGCCTCGTTGAAGGGCTAGGCGACGCGCTTCAATGAGGCGTCGCTTAGGTGCTCACCCTAGCCCAGGCGTCGGGCGCTTTGGGCGAGCACCTGGTTAATATAAGACGTCATGTTAATTGGTTCAATTGAACCAACAAACATACATAATTATATCAGCACGCGGCCTCGACTCCCAACCCTACGCACGCTTCTCTCTTTGTTGTCATCGCCAACGATTTCTCCCTTTACGTTCGTCGCTGACGATTTCTCTCTCTGCTTCTGCCGCTGACGGTTTCTCCTGTTGCCTTCGAGTCTTCCACTATCTCCGATAGAGTCTCCTTAACTTCCGTTGTTGTCTGCTACGTTGTCGCTGTCCAATGCTTGTTGTTGTCCGTGACACGACTTTGCTACCGCTGCTGTTGTCCATGACTTCGTTGCCGTCCGTCGCCTCCTCCTGTTCGCGGCTTCGTAGCTTCCGCTACTGTCTGTTGCCTACGACTTAGCTTCTCACCACGATTTCTCACCGTTGACTTCTCATCGTGACTTGTTCGATCTGTATTTATTAATATACTATTAGTAATAAATATATTATTAATAGTAGATTATTAATTATTATTTAAAATAATCTTTATTTATTAGATTAATAATATACTATTTAGATTTTGACATTATTAATCTTTATTTTTTATTTAATATCATATTTATTTAAATAATTATATTTATTAATTATATTATATATTTTTATATTTTAGGGCATTTTGGGACCTTGGCGCCGTTTAGCGCCTAGCGCTTTTTAAATCACTGTCTCTGTCTGAGCAAAGTAACATTTCTCCCTCTTCAAGAACAAAGTGTTCTCCCCGAGAACTTTGAAGATTGTTCGAAGGTGCTCGACATGCTCCTCGAGTGTTTAGCTGTAGACGATGGTATCGTCCAAGTAGACGACCACAAACTTGTGCAGATACTCCTTGAATAGTTGGTTCATGAGAGTGTAGAATGTGGTCGGAGCGTTGGTTAAGCCGTAAGGCATCACTAGGAACTCGAATGCTCCATACCTGGTCACACAGGTAGTCTGTGCTTCATCGACTTCCGCAATGTGTACTTGCCAGTACCCCGATCGAAGTGTCACGGACTTAACTGGTTTTGCCTAAGTCATGCGGCACCTTTGCGTGTCCGTTCCCAAAGGTCAGCATCCCTGAAACCTCCTAGGGTCCCTTAGGACCTATAAAAGAGAAAACGAGTTAGAGAAAGCGTTTACACGGGATCCATAAGCAACCATTTCAACAAACACTTCATATAGCCAATGTAAATCACAACCATCGACTTCACAAATTCTAAACGGTCGCACACAAAGGATCATGGTCCATTACAGACCAAAGTCCTCACAAGTGTTCACATGACATAACTCTTATTTACAAGCCAAAATTGATCACGAGAGCTAACTAAACTAGGGCTACCAAGCTTACTGCTAGTTCGCTACTTGCTGTACAAACTATAGCCAATGTAAATCACAACCATCGACTTCACAAATTCTAAACGGTCGCACACAAAGGATCATAGTCCATTACAGCCCAAAGTCCTCACAAGTGTTCACATGACACAACTCTTATTTACAAGCCAAAATCGACCACGAGAGCTAACCAAACTAGGGCTACCAAGCTTACTGCTAGCTCGCTACTTGTTGTACAAAGTATGAACAAAACCCAAAAGGCACGGACATACTTTAGCATTACATTGAGCACCCTTTTTATATTTTTGTCTGTGACATTCTCCCCTACTTATTCCTTCGACGTTCTCGTCGAAGCCGCTGCAGACGCTGCCTCTCCTTGTCTTTTGCTGAATCTTTAATCTTCTGCTCTGGCTGCAATATGCCTTTTGCTCCTAGTTGCTCTCCGCTGTTGTTGTTGAGTAGTTGAACTTTGATCCGCCATGTTGCTTCAACTCACCAATGACTGACTCAGGTGTGGGGTCGGCTGAGTTGTGCTGATCCTTGTTGATTCTTACGGATCCTTTTGATGACGGAAAAAGACATTTCTTGTTTTATGCCAATATCTCAAACGTCTCATGTTGCTTAAACTGGGTGGATGATTGTTGGAGCTTTAATGAGCATCGTCTCGCAAACTTTGAAGTTTTTGAGGTCCTTTATAAAATTTGTCCATCGATTGTTCTTCAACTTAGTTGTCGCTTCCAAGTAGGTTTGCATCACTTTCACTTTCGATTGACATTCTGTTGGGAAATGAAGCAGACAATCTACTCTCAGTAGCATCGATCACCATTGGTGAGGATTTGACAACTTGTCTTCTATTAGATTTCTTCAAAGGGTCTTTGAACTTGTGCATAGCTTTTCTGCTGGATAAATAAGAGAACTGGGGTACTTGTTTCGCCCATTCTCTTAAGAGTTGAGAAGACAAAGGTTACTTGACTTCATTCGCCTCCTTGAGGTTTTATTTTATGCATTAAGCAGGTTACTAGTCTTCGCTCGTTCTTTGCTCACACTTCTGAAGCACCCGAAGTGTTTGCACTTCTTGCGTTGAGTTAGCTATTGTGATTCGCCTTCTCACTGCCATTGAACTTCCAGAATGCAAGAAGTTTTGCCTGAAAAGAGCAAAATTTCACCCCAACTTGGAGCAAGTCTTTGATAGTTTTGGTCGCCTTTGGGATTGTACCGTCTTCGCCATCATCTTTGCCGCCTACTCCTCTGAGTAGAAAAGATACAGCACTACGTACTGCGTACTTCGGTCCTTGATCGAGCACTCCTACATCGACCCGAAGTCCCCCACTTTCAGCTATCTTGATGAGAAATCTGCTGACACTGATCTTATAAAGTTCCTTGGCCTCTGCCCTTCAGACTTGTCCTGGTACTTGGAGTTTGCCTCTGCATTCTCCACCTCCTCGACCCCTTTCACGATCAATGCTCTCCCTCCATGAGAGCAAGGTATCAATGACTCCACGAAAGTCTCGCCTTTTATGGCACTACTATTCGTTGCCTTGCATCTACGTCCCTTCGTGATTGGTAGATCTGCCTCTGCGGCACTATGGCACTCCTCTGAGTCCACCTCCATTCTGATCGACGCTTTGCTTTCGGGTAGCTGAGCCCCTTTGGACTCCTTGTCGCTTCCTCGCCCCTTTTGACCACCTGCTTCAACATCTCTGTATTCTCTAATTAGTTCCCTTTGGTCGATGGAAAGATAGACTGCAACTCCCATGGATGGCCTCCGCCATCCTGTCGCAGGGCTCGCGTCGATCCTGTTCTCCTTAGCTTTCTTGGTAACAACTCTAATTAGTTCCCTTTGGTCGATGGAAAGATAGACTGCAACTCCCATGGATGGCCTCCGCCATCCTGTCGCAGGGCTCGCGTCGATCCTGTTCTCCTTAGCTTTCTTGGTAACAACGTTCGTTTACTCGGCCTTGTCTTCTGACTTGTCGGGCTCCCTTAAACGAATATAAGCACTGGAGTAGTCTAACTCTCCAACCGTACCAATCATACCTCTGTATGATCAAGTCCCCCCATAAGACTCATTGGTACTTGCACTTTGAATTCTCCCTCGATGGTACATAACCCCCATATGCTGATGACCAAGGCTTTCATCCGATGTAAAATTCGATGCATGCATGGAAAACCTGCCTTTGCGGTACTATGAAATTCACTCCTTGAATCCATAGCCCTTGTCGTTGTGTTGTTCACCGAAGTTGAGCTCCCAGAAGCTCCTGATCATACCTCCGTATGATCAAGTCCCTCACGGGACTTCTTTCACGTGTGTTGTATTGTCTCAAACTATTTCACCATGATTCGCTACACCATGTCACCTCCTGGTGACATCTCCATTACATTCAGATTCTTGTGGGATGAACTTGGACTAAGATCTCTTTATGTGTGGCCTCTACCAGCATATCGTAGGGCCTCCATCACCTCCGATTGTGTTCGCTCCTTTGACAATTAAACCTTTGTCCACCCATTCTCTGGTCACACCCAGACGAAGCATCGCTCTAGGATAGTCAGTCGCCTAGTAGCTCTCGAAGTCCCCGGACTTCACTGAAATTGGTGCACCATTATCTGGATCCTGGGCCTCTACCCCCACCAGCATTATCTCCCACCCATTCTCCGATCACACCCGGAGGAAGCATCGCTCTAGGACAGTCCGTCGCCTAGTAGGTCTTGAAGTCCCCGGACTTCGCTGAAATTGGTGCACCATTATTTGGATCCTGGACTTCTATCCCCCACCAGCATAATCTCCGCTGCGCATCGCTTTCTTCATGACAACTCGAATGGCAGCACTGTGACATATTCTTCAAGAGTACTTGTCTCTACATCCTCTTGCCCCATGTTAAGGTCTTCTAATCCTAACTTCGTCTCCGCAAGTTGAATCACCTTAGTGCCTCCGTCAAATGCATCTCTAAGACAAGGTGCATGTGCCTCGAAGCTCCCTTCGTCTTTGGCATCATGCAGGATGAGTCTGTCCCATCAGAATGAAGAACCCATGGAACGACATGAGCCCACCCTTGCCTCTACAAGAGTTCATGTCCTTGACCTCTGTCCAAGGAAAGCTCCGTGCCTTCGCTTCATGTTCTATCTTCTACATCGACTCCCTTCATGCGACTTGGATACTTTACCAAGTTCCACCCAAGTTGCTCCGCCCCTTGATTTGCATTGAGTTGATGGTGGCCCTCGCGCCCACTATTCCACGAGTCGGCCCTCTGTTGAATACGATTTTCACATCGGCTCTAAAAGTGTGCCTTCATTTGACGTTGCCATGGTCGCTCCCTTGATCTCGTAATGCATTACTTCATGCGAGATCATACAACGACTCGTCGCTCGCTCGGTCCATTGAGCTTTGTGGAGTTGTCTTGAGATACTCCTCAACATGTGTGGTCCACTATACATTATTCTCCTTTTGGAGAACTAGGACTTATCCTTCCTGGATATTTGTCATGTTGGAGCAATTTTCCTCTTCGCATTCTTCCCTTTGGATCGGAGACCACCATCCCCTTAGACTATTCCACCTTGTTGAACAAGCTGTGCATTGTTTTGCCTCGCAAATGCACTTGCTAGATTATGACTCTTCACTAATACAACCCCCGCTGCACCCTCCAAGGCCTAGCAATATGTTGAACTTGTTGTACACTTCAGCCTCCTACGGACATATCATTCCCTCGCTACACCCTCTCGCGTAAAGGGTTGGCCATTCCTCTGAGCCAATCTTGGATGCCCGCTCCTTTGAGCGACTCCTTTTCCTATATCTTAATGTCCATTTCCCCCAAACGGTCGTGCGTGCTGGCTGCCCTCCACGAGCCCAGCTGGGTCCCCCACGTTTGTATGACAAATGTTTCTACGTGTGCTTGTCCCGCTCTGCTATAATCTGTCACGGACTTAGCTGGTTTTGCCTAAGTCGTGCGACACCCTTGCGTGTCCGTTCGCTTAGGTTAGCCTCCTCAAAACCTCCTAGGGTCCCTTAGGACCTACAAAAGAGAAAACGGGTTAGAGAAAGTGTTTCACACGGGATCCACAAGCAACCATTTCAGTAAACACTTCATATAGCCAATATAAATCACAACGATGTACTTCACAAATTCTAAACGGTCGCACACTAAGGATCATGGTCCATTACAGACTAAAGCCCCCACAAGTGTCCACATGACACAACTCTCATTTACAAGTCGAAACCGACCACGAAAGTTGACCAAACTAGGGTTGCTAATCATACTGCTAGCCTGTTATTTGTTGTACAAAGTATGAACAAAACCTAAAAGGTACAGACATACATGAGCATTACATTGAGCACCCTCTTTATATTTTTGTCCGTGATAAAAGGTCGAGTTTGGAGAAATACTTTGCCTTGCCTAGTTGATCGAACAAGTTTGCGATGAGCGGGATAAGATACTTGTTCTTCACCGCCACTTTGTTAAGGGCCCGATAGTCAACGCATAATTGGAAGCTCCCATCTTTTTTCTTTTGGAATAGGACTAAAGCTCTGAATGGTGCTTTTGAGCTGCGGATGAGACCACTGCTTAGCAGTTCATATAACTGCTTCGTGAGTTCTACCAACTTTGGAGGTGCCATGCGATATAGTGGCCTCGCTGGAGGCGTAACTCTCAGCTCCAATTCAATATGATGATCCATGCCTCTGCGTGGTGGTAGAGTTTTTGGCAACTCGGGTGGCATAACGTTTGTGAACTCCTTAAGAACGTTCGCCATTCGTGAATGGCCTCCCCGTCAAGTGGCTTTAGCTTTACAGGGGCCATGAAAGTTAATTCTCCTTTGCGTACCTTTTCTTTAATTGCAATGTCAATATTTATTGTGGGTCCTTGGTTCCTCCCCAAGAAACTAGAAGCATGTAGGGGTTATCACCTCCCATTAGGCATAGGGAGTTTAGGAACGACATTGGCATCAACTTCGCCTCGTGCATGAACTCTATTTCGAGAATCACTTGGAAGTCATATAATGACACTGCCATCATGTTTGTGCTTCCTCTCCATGTCCGTATCTTGATAGGGATCCCCTTTGCGAGCCCGGAGATCCGCTGTGCCTCTGAGTTCGTGGCCTTTATACAACTTGGGTTCTTCTCTAAGTTCAGCTCAAGTCACCTTGCTTCTCGATCGATAATGAAATTGTGGATGGCACTCGTGTCCACCATTGCACGAGTTGTTCGATTATTGAGCTTGATGTTCATGTACTTCAACTCGTTATTCCCTGCTTTCTAAGGCTTCAACTTCATATTGTCCCCCACTTGACCCCGTAATGCATTTAACAAACGCATTGCTTCCATTCGGGGCCCTTGCGACTCCTCATTGTTGTTGTTGGATTTTGAACTGCTCGAATTAAGAGCGATGGCCTTGCCCTTGTTCGATTTGGGGGGATGAATTGGTGCAGTTAAGGCATTGAGTGCTTGTTTTTGTGGGCACTCCCTCGCCATGTGCGGTCCTTCGCACAAGAAGCATCCGTGAGGTTTTGGGGCTTTGCCTTTTGAGCTTGGTCCTTTGTGGAAGTTCTTCCTTTGTTCGCCCTCTGACTCCTTCGTTCGGAAATATTTGGGTGGACGATTTCTCAAAGATTATTTCGTTTTCCCCGAGTCCTTTGAGGAAACAAAGTCAGTTAGTCTTTTTGCGGTCGCGATTGCCCTGATTACATCGATGACATTTCTTCGATTCAACTCCTGTTGTGCTAACGACTTCAGGCCATCGAGGAAGCTGAATAGCTTATCCTTCTCGGACATATCCTGTATGTCTAGCATCAATGCAGAAAATTACTTCACGTAGTCTCGAATGGAAGTACTTTAGTGGAGTTGTCTCAGCTTCCTTGTGACGAACTTCATGTTCATGGCTAGGAACTAAGTTCTTAACTCTTGCTTCAAGTCCTCCCATGTGTCCACTCGACATCGACTTTGCTGGATCTCTTCCCAACAGGTTTGCCACCAAAGTTTTGCATCTCTATTCAGATACATGATTGCTATCAAAACTTTGGTTTATTCAGAGTCGGGCCTTGTAGCTCGAAAGTATTGTTTTATGTTAAACATAAAATTTTCGAGCTCTTTGGCATCCCTAGCACCCCCGTAGCAATGCGGCTCGGGTGCCCTCATGTTTTGTGGTGGCGCAACGTGGGTGTTGCTCCCTCTGGCATTAAGAGTCCTTGTGAGCAATGTCACCCTGGACGTGAGTTCCTCCATAATTTCGTGCATATGTTGCATGGAGTCTTTGGTGCCTTCTGTCAGTCGATCGACTAGGGACTCGACCTTGTCGATTCGAGATTCAGCTTCTTGCGAGTTCTCTACCTCGAGGAGCCTTTGTTGGCCTTAGTAGAGTTCCTCCAAACTCGCTTTAAGAACATCGTAGCAGGTTTCCGTCGTTGTAAATCTCGTCTCATGGCTTCTATTTTCGGTTGGCGCTCCAGATTGCACCTCCTCCACTCGCGCAGAATACCCAACTTCTCGCTTGTCTTGTTCATTGTCGTGCTCTTCATGAGTGTCTCCAACAGCTTAAGAGCGAGTTTGCACTTCAGCTCACCTACGATTGTTTGGGGCAAAGGTTCGGCTTGCCCCATCTTGCTCGATTTGGCCCGATGCTTCGCCATGGCGAGATTGCGAAACTTCTTCGCTATTTTGCTCGAATTGCTTGTCCGCTCTAATACCACAATGCCATGGACTTAGCTGAAATTGCCTAAGTCGTGCGACACCCTTGCGGCAAAGAGATGGACTTAGTTGGAATTGCCTAAGTCGTGAAGCACTCTTGTGCCGATGTCTTAGACTTAGCTGATATTACCTAAGTCAAGAAACGCCCTTGCGTTATCCATCCACAACGGGTCAGCCTAGTTGCAACCTCGTGCAGGTCCTGAAGGACCTGTAAAAGAGAAGGTTGATTAGTTTGTAAGTGAATGGCGGACAAGTCTCGACGTCTTGCGAAGAGGGAAGCTTTACAAGCAATTCAACAAACACTTGGTGTGCAAGAGAGAAAAGAGAGAAAGGTGTGAACAAGACTTTATAAGGTAGAATGAACAGTCTCAAGTCCACAGAGGATGGTTCACTGGGTGTTGGGTGCGAAGACAAGCTTAACTTGTGAAGAATGTTCAACGTCCGACTATATACCGAAGCTCCATCCAGCCCTGTGCCACCCGGGTGGTTCGAGGGGTCTGAGATGGCTGACACTCTGCACTGCACCGTTGTCTGCAGAAATCAAGCCTCGACATGCGAAAATAGAGCTGTTTTGGGTAGTTTTGGCTCGGGCGGTGAGCGGTCGCGTTGCAGCATTACAAATTATTTTCGCTTACATTTCTCAACCAAAACCATATAAAACTAAGGCAAAACAGACTGCCAAACATCTATATAAGCATGTAGAAGCGATGAACGGTTCGTTGAGCGAAGATGTTGCGGGTGCGTGACGATCGTTTGTGACAAGTCTCTCAAATGTCTTGCACCACTTAATTGTGTGGATGCTTATTGGAGCTTTAATGAGTATGACCTCACAAATTTTGAAGTTTTTAAGGTATTTTCTTCGTAAAATTTGTCAATCAATTGTTCTTCTACTTAATTGTCGCCTCTAAGTAGATTCACTTCACTTCCACTTTTGATTAACATTCTCTTGGAAAATGAAGTGGATAATCTACTCTTGGTAGAACCAATCACCATTCGTAAGAATTTGATAATTGTTGTCTTCTGCTAAGTCTCTTCGAAGATTCTTTGAACATGTGCAGAGATCCTCTGCTGGATAAATAAGAAAACTAGGATACTCGGTTTCACCCATTCTCCTAAGAATTGAGAAGGTAAATATTACTTGACATTGTTCGCCTCCTTGAGGGTTGTACTTCATGCATTAAGTTGGCTACTATACTAGCCTTTGTTTACTCTTTCTCACACTTTTAAAGCATCTGAAATGTTTGCACTCCTTGCGTTGAGTTAGCTATTAGAATTCGCCTCGTTGCCATCGAACTTTTTGGAATATTAGAAGTTTTGTCCGAAAAGAACAAAATTTCACCTCAACTTGAAGCAAGTCTTTGGGAGCCTTGGTCGCCTTTGGGATTGTACCATCTTTTCTATCATTTTCGTCGCCTATTCCTTTAAGTAGAAAGATACAACACCGTGTATTGCTTATTTTGTTTCTTGGTTGAGAGCTCTTGCATCGATCCGAAGTCCCCCACTTTCGATTATCTTGATGAGAAGCTCGTCGACACTAGTCTTATGAAGTTTCCTGGCCTCTACCTTTGGCCTTATCTCGGTACTTGGAGTTTGCCTTTGCATTCTCCACTTCCTCGGTCCCTTATACGATCATATGCTCTCCATGAGCAAGGGATTGCTAACTCCGCGGAAGTCCCACCTTTGTGGTATTATGGCACTGTCGTGCCCATGGCCCTATTATTCGTCGCCTCGTATCTGTGTCCCTTCTTCGCGATCGGTAGATCCACCTTTGCTCCATTATGACACTCCTTCGAGTCTACCTCCATCCTAATTCATGCTTGGCTTTGGGTAGCTAAGGTCTCTTTGGACTCTTCATCGCTTTCTTGCCTCTTTTGACCACCTGCTTCAACACCTCTATGTTCTCCGAGTAGTTCCCCTTGGTTAATGAAAAGACAGACAGCAACTCTCATGCATAGCCTTCGCTATCATGTTGCATGACACGTGTTGATTTTGTTCTCCTTTGCGTCCTTGGTAGCAATATTTGCTCGCTTAACCTTGTCCTTCGACTTGTCGGGTTCCCTCAAGTGAATATGAGCTCTCATGCATAGCCTAATTGACTGCAACTCTCATGCATAGCCTCTGGCATCATGTTGCAGGGCTCGCGTTGATTTTGTGTCTTTGGTAGCAATGTTTTCTCGCTTGACCTTGTCCTTTGACTTGGGCTCCCTCAAGCAAATATGAGCTTTGGAGCAGTCCAACTCTCTAATCTTTCGGATCATACATTTGTATGATCAAGCCCTCCCCATAGGACTCACTGGTATTTGTACTCAAAATCTCTCGGTGGTACACACCCCCCATATGCTGATGACTAAGGTTTTCATCCGATGTAAAATACGATGCATGCACGTAAGATCGACTTCATTGAAACTGGTACGCCATTGTCTGGATTCTGGGCCCTTGCGCCCAGCACAATCACCACTGTGCACAGCTTTGCGACAACCCAAATGACAACACTACAACATACTCTTTAAGAGTACTTGTCATCACGTTCTCTTGCCCCATTCCAAAGCCTTCTGACCCCAGCTTCACTTCCATAAGTTGAGTCGCCTTAGTCCTTGCATCAGTTGTTTCATCGAGATAAGGTGCATGTGCCTCGAAGCTCCTTTTGACTTTGGTACCATGCAATATGAGTCCGCTCTATTAGAATGAGGGACCCTTGGAACGATATGATCTCACTCGTTTCTACATTGAGTTGACGGTGGCCTTCGCACCCACTATTCCGTAAGTCAGCCCTCTGTTGAGTTTGATTTCCACATCGACTCTAAGTGTGCCTTTGTTTGGTGTTGCCTAGAGTCACTCCTTCACTTGATCTCGTAATGCGTTTGCCAACACATTACCTCGTGCGAGTACATGCAATAACAACTTATTGCTCACTTGGTCCATTGAGCTTTATAGAATTGTCGTCTTGAGGTTCTCCCTCAACATGTATGTTCCGTTGCATATGATTCTCCCTCTAGAGAATTGAGACTTATCCCTCCTGAATATTTGTCCCATTGAGCGTTTGAGCAACTTTTCTCTTCGCGTCCTTCCCTCTGGAAGTTTTGGAGACCACCATCCTCTCGAACTACTTCGTTTTGTTGAACAAATTGTGTATTGTTTTGCCATCGTGAACACACTTACTAGATTGTGACTCTTCACCCATACAACCTTCGTTGTGCCCCTTAAGGCCTAGCAACATGCTAAACCTACTGTATACTTCAACCTCTTACGGACGCATCCTTCCCATGCCGAAGAGAAGTTTTCATGCTCCATGATGTCAAGTTTCAATCAGCTTGGGATGGCCACGGACAATTCATCATCCATATACAATCTCTTGCATGAATACCGAATCATTCGAGTTAGCAATTTCCCTTACCCCTATGAGCTTTGCACAACTGTTTTAATCGCCGAGCAACCCATTCCTCCTTGCACGGTCTCACCTTTTGTGAAGTGCCTTAGCTTGCCTTTAGCATTGTCAAGTTTAATTGTCAACATCGAGCTGTAGCTCCAACTCGGCCATCCTAACCTTTATATGCTACACGTTCTTCCTAACTCGTCTGTCCTCGTGGTGCCTCTTGCATAAAGGGTTGACCATTCCTCTTAATGCCAATCTCGGATGTTCGCTCCTTTGAGCGACTCCTTTCCCTACGAGTCTATACTCGTTTCCCTCCAACGGTTGCGTGTGCTAGCTACCCTTAATGCAACCCCGTTAGGTCTCTCACGTTTGCATGTCAAGTGTTTTTAAGTGTGCTTGTCCCGTTCTGATACCATATGTCACAGATTTATTTGGTTTTGCCTAAGTCGTGCGATACCCTTCAGTGTTCATTGGCAAATTACAAAAACCTCATGATTCCATGAGGACCTGCAAAAGAGAAGACGATTTAGAGGAAGCGTTTAACTCAGGATCCCACAAGTGGATATTTCAGCACACACTTGATAAGCAATGGAAATTACAAATATAGACTTCGTAAGCTTTGAACGGTTATGCGACCAAGGGTCCAAGGTGGTATGCCGTGATCAAAAGTTCCCATAAGTGGCCACATGACACTATTACGGGACAAGACAGAAACCAGTCCAGGTAATACCTGAAAGGCCCATCGAGCCATGTGCCACTCGGGTAGCTCTAGGGTGTTGTACTGACTAGCACTCCGTACTATGCGAAACTAGAAAACCCCCAAAATCGCTACTTGGATGACCTGTTATTTGACAATTTTGCTTCTGCATGACGATCGCACATAACCTGCATTTACAAGAGTAAAACGACTACAAAAGCCAACCAAGATGTCTGCCAAGCATATTGCAAGTGCTCTACATGTTGTGCAAAGAATGAACAAAACCGAAAGACACCGACTAGCACTCCGTACTATGCGAAACTAGAAAACCCCCAAAATCGCTACTTGGATGACCTGTTATTTGACAATTTTGCTTCTGCATGACGATCGCACACAACCTGCATTTACAGGAGTAAAACGACTACAAAAGCCAACCAAGATGTCTGCCAAGCATATTGCAAGTGCTCTACATGTTGTGCAAAGAATGAACAAAACCGAAAGACACCGACATATACAAACATTACATCGAACACCCTTGTACAGATTTATCTGTGACAATATTGTACCCGATTTGTGGTTATTTTGCTGGCATGCAAACTTCAGTTGAGTATATTTGTTTCTTTGTGCCATTTGCAGAATACAATTTTTAATTTGAACTTTAACATAATGGATGCAACATCTACATGTCTTCATTTTTTTTCTGATTATTATTGTTGTTAGAAAGAATGACAAATAGTGCCCTTTTCCTAGAATGCAGGTATTATCAGGCTACAATGAAATATATCCATACTAGAGGAGCTGGAAGGTGTGATGAACCATCAGACAAAGGCTATGCTTTCAGGAGACATGCAGAGTATACTTTTAGAAGATTCAGGTTCTCCTTGTTAAGTAGGCACTCGGACACTGTATTACTATGTAGACAGGGAGCTTTTGTGTGGTTATTTATTGAATTGTTCTGGTTATTTGAACATATTAGTTGTTGCCATAACTGAAGTTTTTTTTTTTTTCATACTAAGCAATTTCTTGTCGCTTTCTTATGTTGACATCTTTGTGATGAATCAGTTTGTTGCAATCAGCCCTTTTTTGGTAGGTCAATGATGAATGGATAATTTTCCATGAGAACTTTCTTGGTCTATCTATCGTGATCAATGAACTAGTCCATTCCTTAGTATAAGCAAGTCCTAATTTTAGATATTGGTAATTTTTCTTGGACGTAACTTCTTTTATCTGTCACTGTGTTTCTGACCTCTGCAACTCTTCGTACTTGTGCTATATTTCTTTTCTTGGTTTTGTCCGGCCAGCTTATTATGAACGGACAGGATCTCCATGGGGTTCCGTTTTGTGGCTGTGGTTTCGCTATCTTCTGTATGGTGAGACTGCTGAAATTTTGGCTTAATGAAGGCTAAAAGAAAGTTTTTAAGATTTTTACATATCTTGCTTAAGATACTTTCAGTTAATCTGGCTTTCAGAGCAGACAGCTAGAATTGTTGTTGTAAGAACTTGGATTAAAGGGTGGCTAGAAAGAGAATCATTTTGTCCATGCTAAATGCTCGCTATATTAGATTATTATGTTGATTATGGTCCGTGATTCTTGTCTGGCTTAATGCAAACTCCGTGTTCTATGCTTGTACTATAAACAGTCTTGAACCTAGAAAAGATGTTAAACTGTTGCGTTTTGAAAATAGTTACTGTGAAGTGTAATATCTGATTTCTTCTTCCCTTGTTTACGTGCATCAGATCCTAGACCTCGCCAACGTGAAGTCTCTAAACGGGACGGAAACTATTTAGTTGAAGTGTTATACACTACTCTTGGTTATTTATCCTACCTTCTCCATTGTGTGATCAAGCAATTAAATTGTCTTCGGTACATGTTTGTGTCTTCGATATACGTTTGGTAGGGACTTCATTTGATTACTTCCAGAATTAAAAAAAAACTTTTTTATTTATTTTGCTAAATAGTTTGCAGAAATCCCCAGTTTGTTTTGATAGGAACTACATACGACTAGAATCTCCCTAAACAAGTCCTTTCAAGCACGTGCAAGCGAATAAAGCTCTTGATCGATCAGCTTAACCTCATTTTCGCCTGCATAAAGTCATTTATGAATCACAAAAAGGTATACATATTTCTTTATTCTAAGAATAAGTGATGAAGTTGGATCTTGATCTCAGAATTTTACGATTCTTACATCTTCTTTTTAATGGGAACATGAATCCAACAACTTACCCAAGTACATGAATCAGTCTTGAATCTGATTTATGTATATGTTTTTCTACTTGCACTCATTATCTTAATCTGGCTTAAGCAGGTCAAACAAGTCACGACTTTTACCTTACGGGAGTTTAGATTCAACTAAATATTTTCATTACATTTCTATCCATACTCGTTTTGAACTCAATATCATAACCCATCTTAGGCGGCTCAGTCTCGTACAAATATCCAATTCCTTTGCCATGTTAAAAGATTCAGAGCCATCACTCTCAAGTTCTTTCGATGGTTACTCTGCTCTCCTAATCTCTTTATAGGATTTTGGAGGACAATTTAATTAAATGTCCGCAGACTTCACCGCAATTGGGTAACAGAAGCCAACTTGCAACTTCATGTTTAGTTATCGATCACCGAGTTCGCTCACCTCAAGCTTTTCTGGTGGCCAACTTCTGCAGTCGGTACATCCATCGACACTTGCGTTGATCCCTCGTTCCCAATAACAAAGCCAATTGCCTCGAAAAAAATGATGCTCAAGAGATTGTTCTGATATCAAGTGTTTCTCCACAGCAAGCCTCCGTTATAATCCTCCCTTACGCAACTTGAACTTAAAGGAAGAAGAAAGGACACAAGGAATGGGGACTCGGTATATGCATACAGAGAGCCCAATGTCCTTTCTCGTGCTTTAATTCAAACTGATTCTTGCTGGGGAATTTTGGTCTAGTGCAGAAGCTAGATCTCATGCATCAGGGACACGAAGAAGTGGGATTAGGAAATGGGCAGCTTCAACAGTTTGTCTTACAAGCTAAACAATCACCAATGCAGTGATTTTGTAAAGGTTTTAGGTACTTAATCTTTTGCAAGGGAATCAACCAGTGACACATGGCAAATGACATTTCCATACTTTGCCTGTCTCTGTATCTGCTTTTCAGAGATGTGACCACTTGGCACAACCCGAAGCGATGAACACACTGATGTCCTCTTTTTTTTTGTCGGGTTGTACAGCAGAAAAGGTTCTGCAAGTTCTATCGTCATGGCCAATTGAATTTGAACGTGGAGACAGTGGATTCATGTCTGCCAAATGCCGGATCGTCTGGATGATGATGATGATGATGAATGTTAACAATAAGCCAATGCCAATCCCAGAGCATGATGTAGGAGGTTTGTCTCACTTATGTCACCATGCACAGGGACAGGAGGCAAGAACCTGGTTTTCTGTTGAATGATTTCCCTCCCTTGCTCTTGGAGCTGTCTGCATCACTTCCAAGTAGAGAGTTGGGAGCCTCTGCAACTTCTTCCGACTAAGTTCTCTGTCATTTTCTCTGCTGCTTACTTGAAGTTGGTTTCTGTGGTGCAGCAGATGAAATATTTCGGCCACTTGTTATTTAGGTTTCTTTCCATCTTTTGTATGGGAAAGACACAGCTCTTTATGTTGTGTTTGTTGGCTCTCTTATTTTAACCTGCAAATAGCTCTCCCGGGATGTTGCATTCAGTTGTTGGTTGGCTGGATCAAGAGTTAAATAAGAAAAGGAGCTGCCTTTTGTAGGATTCCAAGGACCATGCAAGTGGGCACTGGCCCCTGGGGCTTTGCTCTGATCCTATATCTCCAAGCAAGCAAGTTGGCGAATAGCGTGCTTAGAGACGATGGCTGATCATGGCGGCGGCCGGGTTCAGCATTTGCAGCCTCGGAGCTCCGCGGAACACGGTTCCCTCCACGGCCTCACTCTCAACGAGGTCCAAAGCCATCTGGGCAAGCCCCTGCATGGCCTGAGATTCAGCGACCTCCTCAAGCGTGCTCAAGCCGCCGATGGACTCCGTTGCAGTGGGACCAGTGGCGTCGGCGTGCCGCGTGCCTTGGGCAAGAAGACCATCGTCGAGCGTGTAGGGACATCCAGCTGCGGCACGAGGAGGGGATCTGTGAAATCACTGTGCTCGACGAAATGACCGTCGAAGACTTCTTGCCGAAAGCGGGCGCGGCTGCACAAGGCACGGATTCTGGTGCTGCAGACGCTCATGCAGTGCGCTCTCCCGACCGAGGGAGCAATTCGTCGGCTGCTGCACCGACCGCGCCGCAGCGTTCACGACGACAGAGGAGGGTAGCGACGGAGGACGTGGCCGAGAAGATGGTATAGAGCGAAGGCAGAAGACAATGCTCAAGAACCGGAGTCGGCTGCTCGATCTCGAGAAGGAGGCAAGTAAGGCTACACCAATCCCTCTCTCGTCCTCCTCCTCTATCTCTTAGACTTGATTCCTGATAGAACCAATCAACAATTTGATCATAATTCTAACAAAGACTATTTAACATGGAGGACAATAGTTAAAACTAAAAGGATGGAAAAAAAAATTTAATTTATTTATTTGAAGATATTTGAAAGTTAGTCAAGAACAAAGTTATATAGTAAGAAGAGTATAGAATTATCAACATGATTAAATAAGTCCAAATCATGAATAGAAAGAGAATGACAAATTATAACTTATTTTGAAGAATAAAGATCATTTCGTCATATTAGTGAATATTAAAAATATGAAAGATCATGTGTCTTCTAATTAGCCAAAGGGAGTTTCAAAACAGATTCATGAATGATTTACATTCATAAATTGAGAATATAAATATCATTTAATACATTTAATGAGTTCATTCCCTTTGTTCTATATAAACAATGTTGAATTTCTTTGTAACTAGATAATTTCAGAGATTTATTCATCTTTTACACTGGTAAATGTCTTATTTTTAAGTTCTTACATGATTTTTGAAACTTATCAAGCTTTTCTACTTGTGACGTTTAAAACCCAAAAAAAAATATTTTCTTTTCAACTTATCAAACTTCTTAATTTGTATCATTTTAAGAGAATCAAAGTTTTATTCTAATCATTTTATTAAATTTTCATTCATAAAGTAATTAGAATAGTTTTTCTTACTTCAATTTTGAACGATCAATCTTATTTCAATTCGTTGGAGGGTGTCAATTTGTATTCCATATGTATCATAACTCTTTAGTTATTATGGTGGGGTGTATGATTACTAAGTTGATGATTTACATCATTTGATATCAGAGCACGACTCAAATTTGAGGTTTGTATATCCATTTATTTGCTGTCTTTTATTTTTTTCTTTTCTCTTCAGCACCAAATCTATAATTGCTATTGTTCCTTCATCTTCATTATTGTGCTTCTTGTGTTATTACTATTTTTCTTTGTTTTTCTACACTTTTATAGTATAAAAAAATCAACAAGTCAAAAAAAAAAAAAAAAGAGAAGATCAAAGATAAAAAAAAAAAGGAAAGATCAAAGGTTAAGAAAAAGAGAAGATCAAAAGTAAAAAAAAAAATAAAAGAGATCAAAATTAAAAAAAATATAGATTCAAGGAATTCTTGCAAATTATAGAATTCTATCTTCGTACATTTGAATTAGTGTTTTGGTTTGGAATTCTTTCTTCATTCAAGAAAATTTTCTTTATTCATTTGATATTTGAATTTTAATCCTTGCTTATGATTGAAGTGCATTACACACATCTATAACTTAGCCTACCTTTTGTTTGCTTTTGGACCTAGCCAATTTCACTACCATTGAATTATCATAATCTTAATTATTTATTAAGTACCTTATTTAATCTAAGAACCCGAAGAACAAAACAAGAGAGGTAAATGACAAGAGTAGTGAGATCAGTGTTGAATCTCGGATTTTGATAATGAAATCAATTGATGAGTGTTTATCTAACATGTGTGTGTTAGAGGAAGTATTACAGGTATAACTATGATGGAGGAATTTAGTTACAGCCATATGTTGGGCCAGGATCAAACTTGGGCATTGGGCCAAGGTGCGGACGATGTAGTGGGACCTCACCGGGAGTTCGCTAGGAGTTCATCGAAGGGATTGAGATGCTCGCTAGAAACACGTCGGGAGATCGCTGGAAGAAGACTGTAAGACTCACCATAAGAATGCCAGAGGCTGTCGGATTGGTGGGAGTTTGGTCATTGTTTAGCTTGATGGTCATTATGGTTGTAATCATTGAATCGTAGTTAGGGATTGAGTTCGAATTGAGTGTGACTTGGAAGGGATCCAAATCAACTCAAAGAGGCAATCAGGTCCATAAAAGGGGATTGATTGAGCTCACGTTGAGCTCAATTGGTTGACTAGAGAATTGGTTAACATAAGGTTCAAGTCGGGATTGGAAAAGTGAAGGGAATCACTTTTTCGGAATTCTCAATGTCGCCCAAGTTTTCGGGCGGCTGATGGCAGCTGAACCGCCGAGGCCGACGGTTGAACCACCCGTACCCTATTTTCAGGGTGCTTTCGATGGCTATACTGTCGGTGCCGACGGGTGAACCGCCCGTACCCAAATTTTTTGGATACATTTGAATTTTGGCTCCATATTCTGATGCCATTTGGGGCCTATAAATACTCTAAGTTTTCTTGCATTCCATAGAATAATTTTAGGGATTAAATCTCTGTGAAAAACTTGTGTGAATTGTAAAACAAAAAAAAGGAGAAGGGAGTGAGCTCAGAGTTGAAAAAAATTCTTATAAAGAGTCTCCCTTGTAAGCTCATGCTGTATGGGTTTGATCTTCACCCAAAAGAGATCAATAGTGGATGCTGGTATGCCTCAAGGAGGAGGATTCGGGAAGTGGACGTAGGCCAAGGTTAAGGCCGAACTACTATAAATTGTAAGTGTTCCTTACTTGCTTCATTTACTACTTACAATTGTTCGTAATTAGAAAAGCAAGTGCATCATCTTTCGATTGTGTTTTTAAAACATCTACTTACTCGCTTTCAAGTTCAAGATACGCTTCCGATTTATGGTTTTACTCCAAACAAAAAGTTTTTATTAAAATATCAATTTACACTTGCACTAATTCAACTCCCCCCCTCTTAGTGCCAATTGATCATAACAATTGGTATCAGAGCAATGTTACTTACTCATTGGATTGACACCTACTTGAGTAAATGACTTGTTTTAGCATGAATGAGGGACATTCAATTTCACGTCCTCCCATGTTCAATGGGACGAATTACACATATTAAAAAATAAGGATGCATATTTTTCTCATTTCTTTGGACCTTGATTTATGGAACATTATAGAGAATGAATTTTAAAAATCTTTCAAACCAATGAATGAGTGAAATAATTTGAATTTTTTTTTTTCTTTGAATGTAAAGGCTATTAATGTCTTGTTTTGTGCTATTGACAAAAATGAGTTTAAACATGTTTCCGTTTATGAATCAGCTTTTGATATTTGACATACACTAGAAATCACACACAAGGGAACTAGTAGAGTAAAATAATCTAAGATTAATATTTTAGTTCATAATTATAAGTTATTTCAAATGAAACCAAGTGAGTCCATTGGAAACATGTACACCCATTTCACGGAGGTCATTAATGGTCCTAAAGCACTTGGAAAATATTTTTCAAATTTTAAACTTGTGAGTAAAATTTTAAGATCTCTAGCCAAAAATTGGGATCCTAAAGTAATTGTTATACAAGAGGCCAAAGATTTAAATAACTTACCTCTTGAAGAACTTATTGGCTCACTCATGACATATGAACTGAATTGTAAAGCTCATGATGAGCTTGATGAACCCCTTCCAAAGAACAGGAAGGATGTAGCACTTCGAACGATAAATGACTCATTGAGTGAAACCTCGAGTGATGAGGACCATGATATTGCACTATTATAAAAAAAGTTTAATTTTTTTATGAAAAAGAACAAAAACTATAAAAACAAAAAAGAACCAAAGAAGGACAATGTCATATGCTATAAATGTAAAAAATCGAGATATTTCAAAAATAAATGTCCTTAATTGAAGAAGAAGCTGACACACAAGAAGAAAGCACTTTCGGTCACTTAGGATGATTCAAGCTCTTCGGATGAAGAAGACCACTCCAAAGAAGTTGTTAACTATACTCTAATGGCGATGTAAGATAAGGTTAGTTATTCATTAAGCATTTCATTTTTGGAGTTATTAAATATGTTCCATGATTTGTTTGATGAGTTTAGAAAATTAGCAAATCTTGTAAATTGCTTAAGATGATCATGATTTGTTGGTTAGTAAACTTGATGAAATGCATGATTCATTAGTATCACATAACCCATGTTCTAAATGTGAGATGCTAGATAGTGTTAAAGAAGAAAATATTATGCTTAAGACAACATTAGAAAAATTTAAAATTGGGAACAAATCCCTAAATATGATCCTTGCCAATAGGAGTCATGTTAACAGAAGAAATGGTATAGACTTTATTGGTAACATTCAACAAAAGCTAACCATATTTGTTAAATGACCTACCTTAAATGTGCCACAAAAAAATAAATATAATTTTTAAGAAAAATTAGGGCATAAGGCAAACAAATGTCTATTTAGAAAATGTAGTCCACACCAATTAGTTTGGGTTCCCAAGGGAACTTCATACAACAAAAAATAATTAGAAAAGAAAGATACAGTTCTTTATGAAGGACCCAATGTAAAATGGGTACCTAAATCAAAAATATCTTTCTTGTAGGTTTGTCTCCAAACTAAAGCTAAGAGTACCAAGTGGTATCTTGATAGTTGATACTGAAGGCACATGAACGAAGATCCAACTTATTTTTCTAAGTTCACTAGCTTAAAAGAAGGGGTTGTCACTTTAAGATACAACAACAATGGTAAAATTATTGGAAAAGAAACTATAGGTAACACATAAAACTTGTTAGTTGATAACATGAAACATAATTTGCTTGGTATTAGCCAATTATGTGATAAAAGATATGTGGTTAAATTTCAACCTAATCCTTGCATAATTCAATTGCTACACAAAAGTAAATCTTTGATTGCCTTGAGAAATAACAATGTGTAGACCATAGACATTGAAAAATTTTATGATGATACTTATTTTTTGGCGTCGAATGATGATATTTGGATTTGACATAAGAGACTAGGTTATGCTAGCATGAAACTTTTAAACCAAATTTCTACCAAGGATCTAGCAAGAGGCTTACCTAATCTTAAATTTATCAAATACAAAGTATGTGATAATTATCAATTAGGAAAACAAATAAAGAGTAGCTTTAAGTTTAAAAATCAAATAAGCACATCTAGACTACTTCAATTAATTCATATGGATCTATTTGGACCAATTGATATTACAAGTTTAGGTGGTAGCAAATATACATTTGTTATAGTGGATAATTTTAGTAGATACACTTGGACCTATTTCTTAGCACATAAAAGTGATACATTTAAATGTTTTATAAAATTGTTCAAATGAAAAATGATGTATGATTTCTTCAATACATAGTGATCATAGTGAAGAATTCTAAAATAATAATTTTCAAAATTTTTATGAATCAAATGTGTATATTCATAATTTTACTACTCAATGAAATTCACAACAAAATGAAGTAGTAGAAAGAAAAAATAGGAGCTTACAAGAAATGGCTAGAACAATATTAAATAAACATAGTCTACCCAAATATTTTTGAGTCGAAGCCATTAATATGACATGCTATGTTTTAAATAAGGTTCTTGTAAGACCATTACTCACTAAAACTTCTTATGAATTGTGAAATGATAAAAAAATCTAATATTTCTTATTTTAAAATATTTGGTTGTAAATATTTTATTTTAAATAAGAAGCATGCTTTAGGAAAATTTGATGTAAAAATTCGATGAAGGCATTTTTCTAGGTTATTCTTCTATCTCAAAAGCTTATAGTGTTTTTAATAAAAGAACATTTGTAGTAGAAAAATCCATTCATGTTATTTTTAATGAGTTTTCTGAATTTAAGAAGATTAATTTTGATGATGAAATTGATCTTGGTACTTTGAATTTAAATGATAATACTCCTAAAAGTAACTTGGATGAATTTACTTTCAAATCCTTATCCAAGGAATGGAAGTATGTGAATGATCATCTTAAGGAGCTTATAATAGGAGAAATATCAAAAGGAGTTCAAACTCGATCTTCTTTTAGGAATTTTTGTGCAAATGCTATATTTCTTTCTTAAATCGAGCTAAAGTGCATTGATGAGGCCCTAAGAGATGATTATTGGGTTAATGCAATACATGAAGAGCTTAATCAATTTGAGAGAAATGAGATATGAGAGCTTATTCCTAGACCTAATAACCTTTTAATGATTTGGTAGTAAATGGGTCTTTAGAAATAAGCAAGTTGAAAATGATATCGTGGTTAGAAACAAGGCTAGATTAGTGGCCAAATGTTTCAACCAAGAAGAAGGAATTGATTATGATGAAACCTTCGCTTCTGTGGCTAGACTTGAAGCCATAAGGATGCTCCTTACCTTTGCATCTTTTAAAAATTTTAAGTTATTTCAAATGGATGTTAAAAGTACTTTTCTTAATGATTTTATTTCCGAAGAAGTGTATATTGAACAACCCCCTGGTTTTAAAAATAATCTTTTTTCTAATAATATTTTCAAACTTAAAAAAGCTCTTTATGGATTAAAACAAGCCCCTCGGGCTTGGTGTGAACGACTTAGTTCTTTTATTATTTCAAATAAATTTTCTAAAGGTAAGGTTGATACCACATTTTTTTAAAAAAATTTAAAAATAATTTTTTGATTATTCAAATTTATGTTGATGATATTATTTTTGGATCTACAAATGAAACTTTATGTAAGTCTTTTGCTAAAGAAATGAGCCAAGAATTTGAAATGAGCCTAATGAGTGAGTTAACATTCTTCTTAGGATTACAAATAAAATAACTAGATGATGATATCTTTATTAGTCAAACTAAATACATCTTGAACTTGATAAAATGTTTTGGGATGTAAAATGCTAAAGCATTAAACACTCCCATGAGCACATCTACAAAGTTGGACTTAGACAATGAAGGAGAAAACTTTGATAAAAAAACTTATAGAGGAATGATAGGAAGTTGATTATATTTAACTACTATTAGACCGAATATCATATTTAGTGTTGGATTATGTGCAAGATTTCAATCTAATCCTAAGCGCTTTCATTTGAAAGCAGTTAAACAAATATTTAGATACTTAAAAGGAACCTCAAAACTAGGATTATGGTATTCAAAATCAAAGAACTTTGACTTGATTGCTTATTCAGATGCCGATTTTGGTGGATGTAGAATAGATAGAAAGAGTACTATCGGGACATGTCATTTTTAGGACATGCACTTATTTTTTGGACTTCCAGTAGCTTTATCTACTATGGAAGCAGAATACATTGTAGCTAGTGCATGTTGTGCCCAAGTCATTTGGATGAAAAACACACTAGAAGATTACAGAATGAAATTGAAAAATATTCCTATAAAATATGATAATATAAGTGCTATATGTTTAACCAAAAATCCTATTCAATATTCAAGAACCAAACATATTGACATTAGACATAATTTAATAAGGGATCATGTAAATTATCAAGATATTTTCTTAAAATTTATTGACACTAAGCATCAATTAGTAGATATTTTTATAAAACCTTTAAATAAAGAATAATTTGATTTTCTCAGAAGAGAACTTGGAATACTAAATCATGAAAATATATGAATTACTTGAGATTAAGTTTATTTTTTATGATAATGTCTTGAAAACTCTCTCCATGTTTTTTATCTTATTGTTCATAAAAAGGGGAGAAAATTTACATAAAAATGATGTTTTACTATTTTACTTGAAATTACATGAGATGATTTTAAATACATGAGTAGCTTCTAAATATTTGAATCTTGGATTTTTGAGATTATCTTTGAAAATTTCTTTTCGAAATTCGCATCTACAAAATTGAGAGCTCTTCTTAATGATGTTTTACAACTCCTCCCTTGTTTTCTTTCCTTCTTTTTCACAAGAGGAAGAAAATTCTTTATGGCTAATATCATATTTTACAAAGGGGGATCAAAGACTCATGTGCCTTAAAATCCTTAGCCATACATTTTACCTTTTTGTTGATGACAAAGGGGGAGAAATAAATGTTGCTGATTTATGTAATGACTTATGTAACAAGGGCATTTATCTCTGTTTGTTGATAAACAAAAGCAAAAATTAGTTAATAACTTAAGTGGAGATTTTTAAAATTTTGAAATTCATAAAAATCCTTGATGAGTTGATGACAAGTAAATTTTTGTTGACGTATGAGTGTCTCATTGCAATCCTTGAAATATTATTTGCTTGAAATATTAATTGCTTCATGATACTTGAACTCAAGAGTATGTGGTTCTCTTGAATTTAAGTTTTCCTTATTATGACATGAATTTAGGGGCAGTAAGATTTAACTCCCATCATCAATTGATTATCATTATCAAAAAGGGAGAGATTATTGAATCTCAGATTTTGATGATGAAATCAATTGATGAGTGTTTAATCTAATATGTGTGTATTAGAGGAAGTATTGCACTACGACAGAGGAATTAAGTTACATCTAGATGTTGGGCCAGGAACAAGCTTGGGCCTCGGGCCAAGGTTCGAACGATGCAGTGGGACCTCGTCGGGAGTTCGCTAGAAGTTCGCCAAAAGGATCGGTAAGCTCACTGGGAACAAGCTGGGAGATTGCCGGAAGAAGATCGTAAGACTCACCACAAGAATGCTGGAAGCTACAAGATTAGTGAAAGTTAGGTCATTGTTTAGCCTGATGATCATTATGGTTATAATCATTGAGTGGTAACTAGGGATTGAGTCCGAATTGAGTGTAATTTAGAAGGGATCCAAATCAACTCAAAGAGGCAATCGGGTCCACAAAAGGGGATTGATTGAGCTCAGGTTGAGCTCAATTGGTTGACAAGAGAATTGGTCAACATAAGGTTCAAGTCAGGATTGAAAAAGTGAAGGGAATTACTTTTTCGGGATTGCTGGCGGCTGAACCGTCGATGAATGATGGTACAGGTTTTTGGGTGACTGACGGCAGCTGAACCGCCCGTACCCTATTTTCAGGGTGCTTTTGGCGGTTGCGCCATTGGTGCCGGCAGGTGAATCGCTCGTATCCAAATTTTTTGGATACGTTTGAATTTTGACTCTAAATTCTGAAGTCATTTGGGGCCTATAAATATCCCAAGTTTTTTTGCATTCAATATAATAATTTTAGGGATTAAATCTCCATGAAAGACTTGTGTGAATTGTAAGAAAAAGAAAAGGGGAAGGAAGTGAGCTTAGAGTTGAAAAAATTATTGTAAAGAGTCTCGCTTGTAAGCTCATGTTGTAAAGGTTTGATCTTCACCCAAGAGAGATAAGTGGATGCTAGTGTGCCTCAAGGAGGAGTACTCGGGAAGTGGACATAGGACAAGGTTAAGGCCAAACCACTGAAAATTGTAAATGTTCCTTACTTGCTTTATTTACTACTTTCAATTATTCGTAATTAGAAAAGCAAGAGCATCATATTTCAATTGTGTTTTTAAAACATATACTTACTCGCTTTCAAGTTCAAGATACGCTTTTGATTTGTGGTTTTACTCTAACGAAAAGTTTTCATTAAAACATCAATTTACACTTGCACTAATTCAATCCACCCGCCCCCGCGGAACCAAAATCGAAAGTGGGCGGTTTCTTGAGTAGAACACGTGAGGAATTGTTAGTGTCAATTGATCCTAACAATCAGTATAAAAAAATAAAAAATTATGTGAAACACGAGTAGAA
Organism: Ensete ventricosum; assembly: GCA_029747655.1. Classification (NCBI taxonomy): domain Eukaryota; kingdom Viridiplantae; phylum Streptophyta; class Magnoliopsida; order Zingiberales; family Musaceae; genus Ensete; species Ensete ventricosum. The sequence goes on from JAQQAF010000006.1 coordinate 19,842,974, forward strand.
TGAATCAAATCTTGAGTGGAACACGTGAGGAATTGTTAGTGAGGCTATTCTAACTTTGTTTTTTAGGTTTTAAACATGTATAAAGATAAAGAAATGAGTTTATCATCAAATGATCTTTTGGTTCAAGCAATACAACAATAATTTGAACGTATGTTGGAGATGTAAAAGATATAGAAAGACATGATGATGTAATTAATAGATTGCAAGGTGAATCACGACGTGGGAAACACCCATCCTTTGTCAATGATGATTATGATGGTGGAGATGACATGAATGATGACCATGTTACTCTAATTGGTCAAGATGTTGATCCTAGAAGACTAACTAGGAGAGGATATATTGGTAGTGCGGATAGAAACATAGGCATTATCAAAACGAAAATTCCTCCTTTTCAATGGAAGAATAATCTAGATACTTATTTGGAGTGGGAACAAAAAGTGGAGCTGATCTTTGAATGTCACAACTACTCCAAAGAGAAAAAGGTAAAATTAGCCGCTGTTGAATATTGTGATTATACTATTGTTTGGTGGGATCAATTGTGTAAAGATAGGCACAAAAATGGTGAAAAGCCCATGGAGACTTAGTTGGAAATGAAACAAATCATGAGGAGGATATTTATCCCTAGCTATTACTATAGGGATTTGCATCAATAGTTACAAACTTTGACATAAGTGTTGAGGAATATCACAAGGAGATAAAGATAGCCATGATAAGGGCTAATGTGGAGGAAGACCGTGAGGCCACTATGACTTGATTCCTGAGTGGATTAAACAAGAACAATTGTTAATCTTGTGGAGTTGTAACATTATATGGAGATTGAAGATATGATGAATGTGGTCATGAAGATTGAGAAGCAACTCAAAAGAAAAGGCATAAGGTATGATTCAAAACCTTATTCGGGTTCTTCTTCTTCTTGGAAAAATAGTTAGAGTAAAAAGGATGAAAAACCCAATATTAAACCTAAAATTGATGAAATTAAAGGCAAAAATGAATTAGGTAGTAAGGGTAAAGGTGAGAATCAATCTAATCAAACCAGAGACATTATGTGATTTAAGTGCCTTGGGCATGAACATGTGACACATGAATATTCTAATAAGAGAGTTATGATCATGAGGATGAGATTGTGGAATTTGAAAGTGAGAGAGAAGATAATGATGATACTCCATCATTAGAGGATGCTAGTGATGTAGAGTATGCTGGTGAAAATTTAATTGTTCAATACACACTTAGTTTACAAAATAAAAATGATGAACATGGTGAACAACGTGATAATCTGTTTTATACGCATTGTTTGATTGTTAATAAGTTGTGTAACATGATTGTTGATAGTGGAAGTTGTACAAATGTGGCAAGTATCTTGCTCGTGGAGAAACTGAAATTACCTACATCAAACAACCAAAACCTTATAAATTACAATGGTTGAATGATAGTGGTGTGATAAAGATAAATCAACAAGTATTAGTTTCTATTTCAATTGGTAGACATAAGAATAAAGTTTGGTGCAATGTGGTACTTATGTATGCTGGTCACCTGTTGTTGGGGAGACTATGGGAATATGAACGAAGGGTAATCCATGATGAGTTCAAGAGTTGTTATTCTTTGATCATAGATGGATAAAAATATCAACTTGGTCCTTTGCCTCCAAAGATAATTTTTGAAGACCAAATGCATATAAAAAAATAATATGAGAAGCTTGAGTCTTCATTAACCAAAACTTTAGGGAGGGAGCAAGAAAGAGACAAAAAAAAGAGAAAAAGGTGAGTTGAGTGGTAAAAATGAGACTGTTGGGAAATATAAGGGGAGAGAAAAAAAGGAAGGCTTGAGTGAAAGAAAAATGAGTGACATGAAGAAAGCTTTAACCATTAGGTAGCTCGCTCTTGTACTTATGTACAAGGATGTTTTTATTCCTTCTAACAAAATTGGTAAGAGTTTGCCTAGTATTATTGTTTATCTTTTGTATGAAAATGATGATCTCTTTCCTGAAGAAGTTCTTAACAGTTTGCCACCAATCAGAGGAATTGAGCATCAAATTGATTTCATTATGGGTGCAAGCATACCAAATAGGCTAGCATATAAATGCAACCCTGAAGAGACCAAGGAAATCCAAAAGCAAGTAAGTTAGCTTATGGAAAAGGGGTATGTTCGAAAAAACATAATTTCATGTGCAATTTCTATTTTGTTGGTGCCTAAAAAGGATGGATCTCGGAGAACGTGTGTTAATTACAAAGCCATCAACAAAATCACAATAAAGTAGAGACACCCTATTCCTAGGCTAGATGATATGTTGGATGAATTGCATGGTTCTTATATATTTTTAAAAATTGATTTGAAATCTGAATATCATTAAATAAGAATGCATGAGGGTGATGAATGAAAAACTTCTTTCAAAACTAAACATGAGTTATATAAATGGTTGGTGATGTTTTTTGGCTTAACTAATGCACCTAGCACTTTTATGAGATTGATAAAACATGTTTTGTGTGCTTACATTAGAAAGTTTGTAGTGATTTATTTTGATGATATACTTGTATATAGCAAAAGTGTATATAACACAAGTTTAGATGAGCACGTAACACATTTAAAAGCTATTTTTTGATGTGCCTAGAAAAGAAAAGTTATATGCTAATATAAAGAAACATAATTTCTACACTAATAAAATTATTTTTCTTAGTTATGTTGTTAATGATAAAAGAATGCATGTTGATCAAGAAAAACTGAAAGTAATCAGGGAGTGGCCAAAACCCACTAGTGTTAGTGATGTTAGAAGTTTTCATGGTCTTGCTAGCTCTTATAGAAGATTCATTAAAAAATTTTCTACAACATTAACTGAATGCATAAAAAAGAATGTAGAATTTAAATATAATTAAGCATCTCTCTTTTTTGTTGACGACAAAAGGGGAGAAATGAAATGCTAAGTGATATGATTGATGACATAAGAGAAGATGAATGTCGTAATATTGTATGATTGATGCCAAATGATATGATTAAAATATTTGAAATGAATATTGTAATGTTTGAAATTCTTATGTGATACCAAAAAGATGAATGCTTTGAAAATTTTATCATGGTATAATATATAGCTAAATTATAAAAATTTTAATATTGTCAAAATGCTTGAATTCAAAAGTGATGGATTCTTTTGAATTCAAGTTTGCTCTATTTATCCTATGACATATACATAAGAGGAGTTAAGGTTAACTCTGTCATCAATTGGTTGTCATCATTAAAAAGGGAGAGATTATTGAATCTCGAATTTTGATGATGAAATTAATTGATGGATTTTATAATCTAACCTGTGTGTTAGAGATGAGTGATGCAGGATTAACTACGATGGTGAAAATGTAATACAAACTAATATTGGGCCGGAGTTAAGTTCGGGCATCGGGCCAAGGTTCAGACGATATAGTGGGAACTCGTCGGGAGATCGTTGGAAGCTCGGGTGATCGGAGGCTTGTCGAGAGTTCGTTGGGAGCTCACCGAAGGTGATCGGGAGCTTACCGGGAATGCGTCAGGAGTTTGCTGGAAGATAATTAAGAGCTCGCTGGGAGTTCCTTGGAGGATGCCAAGAAGTTCGCCAGGAGTTTGGAAGATCAACTTAAATGCCGGACAACAAGAATTATTATATTTGTGTGCCTTAGTGTGTCATAGTTAGCATCGTGTATTTTGAGTCCTAATTGAGTTAGATTTGAAAGAAATCTAAATTAACTCAGTGTGAGGCAACTGAGGCCACTATGGGTTAGATTTGAGCTCAGATTAAGCTCATTTCATTGACCTGAAAAGGGTTCAATAGGAGGTATAAGTTGGGTATAAAAATTGTATAAAAGTATAGTTTTTTGGATTTTCGATTGTAGTACCATCAATGGTGGTACTGCCTAAGCGATGGTAGTACCATCATCACCTCTGTTTTTGGGGCACTTTCGATATTAGTACCACCAGCATCGCGGTAGTACCGCTTGGACCCAAAATTTATGGGATTAGTTGGATGTTGGCTCAATTTTTTGAAGCCAATTGGGGTCTATAAATGCCCTAAGTATTCTTTCTTGTATTGGAGAGAAAGAAAGTGATAAGTGCAAGAAAAGTGGTTGTAATCTTGGATAGAAATTGTGTAAAATTTGAGAGCTTCCAGTGAGTGCTTCAAAGTGTAAAATGAGTCTAATGGAAGAGAGAAAACAGATTCTAAAGGTTCTTCTCCTAAGCATAGGAAAAAGAGAAAAGTATAAGGGGTTTTGATCTTCACCCGTGGAAGGAGATCATTAGTGGACATCGACCGGCCTTAGTGAAGGAGGACTCTGGAAGTGGATGTAAGTCAAGTTGGTGACCGAACCACTATAAACTTGTGAGCCTTTATTTACTTGCTTTTTGTTTTAGCATTCTATAGCTAAATCGAGATTCTTCATTCGGTCTTAAGTTTAATTGCTCACTTGCTTTTGTTGGTTACAAGTGCCATGCAAGCAAATCATGTGAGTGATGACACGTGTGACACGCTGTGTGATCTTTTTTCTTATGATTAATATTGGCATATTCTCACATTAAATTATCTGTAGCATATATATTGTGATGTCCTTGGTTCTGTGCAATGAGAATATGATCGTGATGAGATCATGATAATGAGATAATTCACCTTTAAATATAGATCATAAATAATCCTGGTCATAGGTTACTTGAGAGGGACATCGGGATAACTGGACAGACTGATGTACTATATACCTATCCATATGATGGAGGCGACTGGTCTCATAGCCACTTGTGTGAAGATACTAAGGATATAGTACAGATGCTCATTGGAGAATGAGTTCACTGATTGATCCGCTTATGGAATGGTGTATGGTTGATGATACCTAATGTCAGACAGCGATTTCATAGTCCTAGTTGTGTATATGGTCCTTTGACTTGAGACACCAAGGATGCCTTGTATGAGTACTCCTTCTTTGATGCTAGACTTAAATGTTTAGAAAGTTTCAGATCTGGTACAGTTGGTTGGTTATTGGGATTGGTAGCCAACCTTATGAAGGCAATTGAGTGTCAATAGAGGATCATCCACTCTCGGTATCATGAGAGAAATATCCCATATGTGCTTGCTCAGACAAATCCTTGGCCAAGGTTATTCGGATTGAGAGAGAGCAAGAGTTCTCTGGTATAATCCGATTAAAGCAAGATAAATTAATTCCGTATGTGACCTGAGTACCATGTCTAATATATGGTCTCTAGGATATTAGTTGGATGAGGGGTTATAAATACACGGTAACTGTGGACAAACAGGTCCGATGGATTTGATCCCCCTATACCGTCTGGGGACTATGGCGTAGTGGCCTAGTACATCCATAGTTAATTAGTCGAGTGAATTATTATGGAGATAATAATTCACTATATCAGAAGGAGTTCTGATGGGACCGACTCACGACCAGCTCGGTATCGGGCCTGGAGGGACACATACATATGGTGGATGCTTCAACGAATAGAGGATTGGATGAAGATTCAATTAGTCCATATTCTTATTAGATAAGACTCTATGCTAATGGGCTCCTTGCTTAAGGCCCAATTAGAGGCCTAAGAAGATTATTGGATAGAGATCTAATAATGCAAGGTTAGTGGGTTATTGGATGGAGATCCAATACCCACTAAGGTAGGATGCCTAGGATTTTTTTGTAGCTCTCTATAAATAGGAGGGGAGACTCATGGTTGATAGGTTACAGCCTTGGCCTCCCCCTCCTATTCTCCTCCCTCCCCCTGCGTAAGAGTTGCGAGATCAGATTAGAGAAGTTTTGCTATAGAGATATATCGTGTGGATATCGCTAGATTAGGAGGACGTTTGACCTCCTTCATCCTCTCCATCCGGATTTGGAAATACAAGGATATACAATCTCGTTAGGTAATCAATCTATCATATAACGTGGTTTTATCAATTTTTGTGACTTTCTCGCGACCCAATCTTTTACAGGACAATTTGATCTACATGGGAAACCAGTTTTTGCTTTGATTTCCACTGCGTATGTGATGCTTCTGCTGAGGTTTCCCAATAGCTTTCAACGAATTTCAAGAAATGCTTTCGATTTTTTCTTTACTTCGAGCAAATTTTTTAAAATCGCGTAAGAGTGGTTTTAAACTGTGTGATGAGATTGAATCACGTAGAACTGTTCTATGCGTTCTTGCTGCATTTTTACAGTAAATGCAGTGAGGAAAGGGGGTAGCCGGCCATGGCTAGGCCATCTGCAAGGGTGGCTGGTCACGGGCAGGCCCCTTACAAGGGCGGCTTGCCACGGCCTGGCCACCTGCAAGGGGGCGGTCGGTTGTGGCCAAGGCCCCCTGCAAAGGGGCGATCGGCTGTGGCCAAGGCCCCCTACACAGGGGGCGATCGACTGTGGCAAGCCCGTAGGGGCGGCAGTCGTCGGTGGGCACGGTCGCTTGCAGCGTGGCGCCTGTAGGAGCGGCCAACCCACAAGAGGCAATTGCTAGTGGCCAGCCTGCAAGGGGCTGCGGCCAACAGGGCAGCAGTGCCGGTCGCCTCTTGGCAAGGCAGTTGCCGACAGACAAGGGCAGCCACCGCCTGCGCAGGGACCTTGGCGACGGTGCAGTGTGGATGAGGGAAGAGGGTTAGGGCATTCTTTTCAGAAAATGATGATCCTACCCCTCAAAATTTGAGAAATTATGAGGTCTGTCCTATGCAGAATTATGAAAATACTCTTGACAATTTTAAAAATTTTGAGCATGTCCTGATTTCTAAAAAAATAAATAATTAAATAATTTAATTAATTATTATATATATATCTAGTAATCCTACATATGATATGATGTATATGTGATGTATGATGTGGATGGATGATCATGAGCCATGTGTTGTGATATGTGTAATTATGATTATTATTATTATTGGGGCCTGCGAGCCTTCATTTTTTTCATTTATTATCGGGCCTACGTACTTGTGATTATTTGTAATTACATGGAGTGGCGTGGTGGGAGCGTGGAGGTGACAGTGGGACCTACGATGCCATGGCGGGAGATCACGATGCATGGTGATGCGACGATTCGACATAACCAATGATGACAAAATCAACGATCACAGGGCATGAAGATGCGCTGATGCACACATAGATCCTATTGTGAGTTATTAGGCCCATTGGCTCGGGCTTAATCATTTTAGGTGACAGCTCATGATCATCTAGTGTGGCTTGTATATGTGATGTGTTATACACCTACTAGATATATATATATATATATATATATATATTTGCATGTAATATAGATATATATTAAATATGTATGAGTGTGACATGACATATTAGAAGATCGATACGAAACAAAAAACCCCTCCTACGATAATATTGTCGGTAAGCATGAGGCAATAAGATTGACCCACATTGCCTTCCATCGTTATAGAAAGAAATTGAATCACGACATAGGTTGAGTCAGTTGAGTCCCTCGAGACTCACATATCTATGTGATTGAGTTCTTGCCTACGACATATATATTTTACTGGTGACCTGATGACATGGTGTGACTTGGATGAGTAGTCGAGAGCATATCCATCGAATCAAACTCATTTTGTAACGATGGTGATGACTTAACTAAACTTCATGGTTGGTCGAGCAGTCGAGACAATGATGATTTGGAGGTCGAACATGACGGGAATCATAAAGAGTTGTGATTGGCAAGAGTTGCCTACCTTTTGGGCTTAGTGTAATTGGTCGAGTCCCTCGAGGTTACACTAAGATGTCGATCGGATCTCGATCCCCACTAGGAGTATGCTGGAGACTTCTGTATCACGTATCGAGGGTGTCGCGTGATTCGCTAGGAAAATAGTGAGAGTACATTAAGATAGAAGTCCATATCTTAATTAGTATTTTCTACAAAGTCTACATGTTATTTATTTACGCTATATCTTGTTTGTCGCTTGCAAAACCCCTATGTGGTATACTTGATGCCAACCACCTCATTGGTCCAAAGGCTCCGCAATTTGAGAATTGTGTCCTTAATACGATTGTGCCCATGTCGGAGGAAAGGATAAGTGAGGATGAGATTGCTCGCTTTATGAAGTATAAAGATAGTACTGAAGGATAACCTATATGTTGATCTTATACTTCAGTCCATACCAGATTTCTTTTCACATTTCATATTAACTTTAATATGAACAAGTATAAGGTGACTCTACATGAGCTCCTCAATATGTTGAGGGAAGTTGAGAGTACCATCAGGAAAGAGAAATCAGTTCTCTATATTGGTGAGACCAATAGGAAAAGGAAGGCTAGTAAGACCCTTAAGAAAGGCAAGGGCAAAAAAAGATCGGATAAGGCAAATGTTGCTAAGAAAGACCCGGCAAAGGATAAAGGACAGTGCTTCTACTGTGACCAAGACGGGCATTGGAAGAGGAACTATAAGAACTACCTTGCAGAGAAGGTGAAACAGAAGCTTGGAGAAGCTTCAAGTATATTCATGATCAGTTTTCACTTGTCAAATTTTCATAATAACACATGGGTATTGGATACCGGGAGTGCTTATCGTATTTGCAATTCGTTGCAGGTTCTAGCAAGACTGAGGAGATTGGATAGAGGCGAGATGGACTTCAAGATGGGCAATGGAGCAAGAGTTACTGTAATTACTGTTGGGGAGGTCATCCTACATCTGCTTGGTGGAGCTATTATTGCATTAGATGCATGCTATTTTGCCCATTTTATTATTAAAAATATTATTTTCATCTCATGTTTGACAATTAGTGGACATAAATTAGTATTTTAGAATAATATTTATTCAATAATTATGGATGATAAGATCATCACTAGAGGGACCCTTATAAATGGCTTATATATATTATACGATTCTCCACACATCATGATTATAAATATGTCTAAGAGAAAAAAAGATAAGGTGAATAATGCATACCTATGACATTGTAGGCGAGGTCATATACATGAGGGAAGGATTCAAAAATTGCTGAAAGATGAATACTTAGATCCATTTGACTATGAATCATATGCAATTTACGAACCTTACCTTCGTGGGAAGATGACCAACTCTCCTTTTAGTGGAACTGGAGAGAGAGCCACTAAGTTATTAGAACTCGTACATAGTGATATATGTGGTCCCATGTCGACTCAAGTTATAGGTGGTTACTTATATTTTATTACATTCACTAATAATTTCTTTAGGTATGGACACGTGTACTTGATGAAGTATAAGTCTGAGGCCTTTGAGAAATTCAGGGAATATAAGAATGAAGTCGAGAACTAGATTGGAAAGAGTATTAAGACTCTTCGATCAGATCGAGGAGGAGAGTACTTGAGTACAGAGTTCACCCATTTCCTCAAGGACAATGAGATTCTATATACACCTCAGCTCAATGGTATATCAGAAAGGAGAAATCACATGCTGTTAGACATGGTGCGATCCATGATGAGTTTCACTGACCTACCCATCTCATTATAGGGATACGTCTTAGAGACCGCAGCTTACCTTCTGAATAGAGTTCCATTAAAGTCAGTAGTGTCTACACCATATGAGATATGGAAAGGAAAGAAACATGATCTTAAGATGGATAAGATTTGGGACTGTCCTGCCTATGTTAGAAGACACAATCCTGATAAGTTAAAATTAAGGACAGAATGGTGCACATTCGTGGGATACCCCGAGGAGACTTTGGGGGTATTATTTCTATCATCCCGAGGATCGAAAGATCTTTGTTGCCAAGAGAGCTGTGTTCCTTGAGAAATGAACACATTCTTGGTGGAAATAGTGAGAGTGAGATAGAGTTGAGTGAGGTTAGAGAACCTAGCTCAAGCACCATTCCAGAGTCCGAGTCTGTTCAGGTACCTAACACACAAGTTCCAACTTTGCGTAGGTTTAGCAGAGTATCTCATCCTCCTGAAAGATATGTGAGACATATCAGTGAAGAGGACTTTCAAGATGTTGATCCTCAGACCTACGAAGAGGCTATTATGAGTATAGACTCCGGAAAGTGGCAAGAAGCCATGAATTCTGAGATGGATTCCATGTACTCTAACAAGGTTTGGAACCTTGTGGATACACTTGAGGGTATCATATCCATCGGCTGCAAATGGATCATCAAAAAGAAGATCAAAGTTGATGGAAAGGTGGAGACCTATAAGGCAAGGCTAGTAGCTAAAGGATATCGTCAAAGACAAGGAGTTAACTATGACAAAACCTTTTCACCTATAGCTATGCTTAAATCCATTAGAATTCTTTTGTCCATTGCAGCACACTATGACTATGAGATTTGACAGATGGATGACAAAACAAAATTTCTCAATAGAAACCTCAAGGATGAGGTATATATGATACAACAATGTACTAAAGCAAGCTTCCCGAAGTTGGAACATAAGATTTGGTGAGACGATCAGATCTTATAACTTTGTTAAGAATGAAGATAAGCCTTGTGTGTACAGGAAGATAAGTGAGAGTGCTATCACCTTCTTGGTATTGTATGTGGATGACATCCTAATCATTGGGAATGATGTATGAATGCTCTCCACGGTAAAGACTTGACTATCTAGAAACTTCTCCATGAAAGACTTAGGGGAAGCATCCTATATTTTGGGGATCCGAATCTATAGAGATAGATCTAAGAGGATGTTTGGCTTATCCCAGTCTAGGTACATAGACTCCATTGTCAAAAGGTTTAGCTTGGAGAATTCTAAGAGAGGTCTCATACCGATAAGACATGAAATATCACTTTCTAGGAGTATGTCCCTAAAAACTCCTAAAAAAAGGACAGACATAGATAAGATACCTTATGCCTCAACGATAGGGTCTATCATGTATGTTATGCTATGTACCAGGTCTGATATAGCACATGCTCTGAGTGTCACAAGCAGGTATCAAGCAGATCCAGGTTTAGAACATTGGAAGGCAGTAAAGTGTATCATTAAGTACTTGAGAAGGACTAAGGATCTTTTACTGGTATATGGAGGAGGTAGCCTCCAGGCTGAGGGCTACACAAACTCGAGTTTCTAGTTCGATATTGATGATAGCAAGTCAAACTCAGGGTATGTTTTCACCCTGAATGAAGGAGTAATAAGTTAGAAGAGTTCCAAGCAAGAAACTACTGCTGACTCGACCACAAAGGTGGAATACATTACTACAGTAGAAGCAACAAAAGAAGGGGTGTGGGTAAAGGAGTTCATCAGGGATTTGGTTATCGTTCTGAGCAGTATGGAGTCGATTCTCATATACAGCGATAGCTCTAACAAGGGAACCCAGGTCTTATCAGAATTATTCTAAGGAGGTTCCACTTAATTAGAGAGATCATAGCCCATAAAAATATAGCAACAGAAAGAGTTCTATCCGAAGATAACATTGCAGATCCACTGATGAAGCCGTTGGCTCAGATTGTATTTGAGCGTCACAGGGGTCTGATGGGGATCATACACATAGGTGATTGGCTTTTGATCAAGTGGGAGATTGTTGGTTATAAGTGCTCTATAAAACAATCACGTGAGTGATGACACATGTAACACGCTGTGCGGTCTTTTTACTTATGATTAATATTGGCATATTCTCACATTATATTTTCTATAGCATATATATTGTGATGTCCTTGGTTCTGTGCAATGAGAATCAGATCATGATAAAATCACGATAATGAGATTAATTCACCTTTAAACACAGATCCTAAATAATCCCGGTCATAGGTTACTCGAGGGAAAAATTGAGATAACTAGATAGACCGGTGTACTATATACCTGTCCATATGATGGAGGCGGTTAGTCTTATAGTCACTTGTATGGAGACACTAAGGATATAGTATATTTACTCATTGGTGAATGAGTTCATTGATTAATCTGCTTATAGAATGCTGTATGGTTAATGAAACCTAATGTCAGACAACGATTTCATAGTCCCAGTTGTATATCTGGTCATTTGACTTGAGACACCAAGGATGTCTTGTATGAGTACTCCTTTCTTTGACGCAAGACTTATAGGTTTGAAAAGTTTTAGATCTAGTCAGTTGGTTATCGAGATTGGTGGCCAACCTTATGAAGATAATTGGGTGTCAATAGAGGATCATCCACTCTCGATATCACGAGAGGAATATCTCATATGTGCTTGCTTAGACAAATCCTCGATCAGATTTATTCGGATTGAGAGAGAAAGAGTTCTCTGATAGAATCCGATTAGAGCAAGACAAACTGATTCCGTATTTGACTTGATAGTCCATGTCCAATATATGATCTCTAAGATATTAGTTGGATGAGGGATTATAAATACACGGTAACATGGACAGATAGGTCCGATGGATTTGATCCCCCTATACCGTTTGGAGACTATGGTATAGTGGGCTAGTACGTCTATAATCGATAAGTCGAGTGAATTATTATAGAGATAATAATTCACTATATCACAAGGAGTTCTAATAGGAGCGACTCATGGGCAACTCGGTATCGGGCCTAGAGGGTCATACATATATGATGGTTGCTTTAGCAAATAGAGAATTAGATGGAGATCCAATTAGCTCATATTCTCATTAGATGATATCCTATGCTGATGGGTTCATTGCTTAAGGCCCAATTAGAGGCTTAAGGAGATTATTGGATAGAGATCCAATAATGTAATGTTAGTGGGTTATTGGATTGAGCCTCAGTGGGTTTTTTTTGTGGCTCTCTATAAATAAGAGAGGAGACTCATGGTTGATAGGCTGCAACCTTGGCCTCCCCCTCCTATTCTCATCCCTCCCTTTGTGTAAGAGTTGCAAGATCATATTGGAGTAGTTTTGCTGCAGAGATCCATCGTGTATATACTACTAGAGAGAAGGATGCTTGACCTCCTTCATCCTCTCCATCCGGATCTAGAAATACAGGGATATACGATCTCCCTAGGTAATTAATCTATCATATGACACAGTTTTATCAGTTTTTACGGCTTTCTCGTGACCCAATCTTTTGCACCATGATTTTATCCGCTTGGGAAATCGATTTTTGTTTTGATTTCCGTTGCGCATGTGATGCTCCCGCTAAGGTTTCCCAACAGCTTTCAACGAATTCCAAGAAACGCTTCCATTTTTTTCTTTACTTCGAGCAAATATTTTAAAATCAAATATTTTTGCACTTGCATTAATTCACAGCCCCCCACCCCCAACTCGATCCTAACATCCACTTTCTATACCTAGTGAGTTTTGGATTGATATATCTATAAACTTAATCTTGGGCTTACCTAGGCCAAAAGGAGGGAGGGATTCTATTTTTGTTATTGTTGACAAGTTTAGCAAGGTGACACATTTCATTCCTTGCCCCAAAATAGATGATGCAATACATTTTGTAGGACTATTCTTCAAAGAAATTATGAGATTACATGACATTCCAAGGACAATTGTGAGTGATAAAGATGTGAAGTTCATTAGCTACTTTTGAAAAACACTTTATAGCAAGTTGGGTATAAAGCTATTGTGTTCAACCACTTGCCATTCACAAACATATAGACAAACATAGGTGGTAAATCGAACTTTATCAACACTTTTGAGGTTCATAATTTAAAAAAATTTAAAGAATTTGGAGGAATGTTTGTCACATATGGAGTTTGCTTATAACATAAGTGTGTGCTATAACAAACCATTCTCCATTTGAAGTTGTGTACGGTTCAATCCATAACTCTTATGGATTTGCTACCTTTATCTTTGGAAAATGCTAATTTGGATGGCATGCAAAAAACTTATTTTGTTAAAGCATTAAATGAAAGAGTCTAGACATAAATTGAAAAGAGAACTCTACAATATTAGAAACAACACAACAAAGGTCGAAAGTAAGTAGTATTTGAACCTGGTGATTGGGTTTGGGTAAACTTGAGGAAGGAAAGAGTTTCTAGCCAAAGGAAGTCTAAACTAATGCCAAGAGATTATGGTCCATTTTGAGTACTTCAAAGAATCAATAACAATGCACACAAGCTAGAACTACCAGGTGAGTATGGCAATGTACTAGCAACCTTTAATGTTTTTAGTTTATCTTTGTTTGATGTAAGTGATGAAGGCGCTCATTCGAGGACCCTTTAACTATTCATAGAGGACCAATATCAAGAGTTAAAGCTAAAAAGATTAAAGAAACCTTAACTTATTTATTGGAAGACATTTGGAAGGATGGTCAAGACTCGCTCAAGATTCTATGGATATAAGAAGAGCCTAGAATTGTCGACATGATTCAAATAAGTCCAAATCATGAAGAGAAAGTCCAATCTTGAGAGAATGATAAATTATAGCCTTTTGAAGAATAAAGGTCATTCAATAATGTTGGGCCATATCGAGAATATGAAATATCATGTGTTTTTTTACAGCCATAGGGAGTTTTAAGATAAATTCATGAATGGTCTACATTCATGAATTTAGAATATAAATATACATTTAATGAGTTTATTTCCTTTGTACTTGACCTTTATTTTATATAAACAAAGCTGACTCCCTAGTCCCCTCGTGTGTGATTTCTAGTGTGTGCCAAATATCGAAAGCCGATTTACAAATGGAAACACGATTAAATTTATTTTTATCAAATGCACAAAATAAGGCATTCATAGCCTTTGCATTTAGAGAAAAATTCTTCATTTCTAAATCATTTAGCTCATTCATTGGTTTGGAAGATTTTTTAAAATCATTTTCAACTATATTCCAAAGATCAAAGTCCAAAGAAATAAGAAAACTACGCATCTTTGTCTTCCAATATGTGTAATTCGTCCCATTAAACATGGGAGGACGTGAGATAAAATGTCCATCATTCATGCCAAAACAAGCCATAGTGGGTGTTAATCCAAAGAGTAAGAATATTGCTTTTTAATAAAACAAGTGAGTGATTAAAAGTAAGTTGCTAAGAAAATTAGAAAGATAATCACGTTTGAGAAAAAGAACTTATCATCTTGTTTTCAAGGAGTTTAGTTAAATTAGAAGCATCAATACAACAGCATTTAAGCAATGCAAGTATGAAACACTTACAATTTTATAGTGGTTCGACGCCAAAGGCTTATGTCCACTTCTGAGTCATCCTTCTTAAGGCACTCCGGCTTCCACTATCAATCTTCTTTGGGTGAAGATTAAATCCTTACACTTGCTAACAATGGAGACTTAAGATAAACTTTTTATCTCTAAGCTTTTTCTCCTTCCTTTTCTTTTTCGTTACAAATCACTCACAATTCTTTTGCCAGAATTTAATTGCCCAAAAGTATTTATCAGTTATGCTAAGAATGCAAGAATACTTGGGATATTTATAGACCCCAAGTGGCTTTAGAAATTGGAGCAAAAAATCAAACATACCTAGAAAAATGGGGTATGGGCGGTTTACCTATTGACTTGGGTGGTTCACCCATCGTCAGCCGCTGGCCACCGTTGAATTCTATGGTACGGGCGGTTGACCCACCGAAAGTTATTGGCCGCCGTCCGGATTCTATGGTACGAGCGGTCCAACCGCCACTCACCGACGATTTACACGTCGAAATTTTCGTAAAAGTGGTTCCCTCTACTTTTCGAACTCTAGCTTTGACTTAATGTTGACCAACTCCTTGGTCAACTGATTGAGCTTAACCTGAGCTCAACCAAACCTAGTAGTGGATCCGGTTGCCTTATTGAGTTGATTTAGATTCCTTCTAAATCCAACTCAAATTAGGCTCACTTTCTAATTACAACTTAATGATTACAACTCTTAATGACCATAAGCTTAATTACGACCTAACTTCTGTCAATCCGGTAACCTCCGACATACTTGCGGTAAGTCTTCTAGTCTTCTCCCCGATGATCTTCCTGTTGGGAAACCTCAACGGGTGCATCACATGTGCAGCGAAAATCAAAATAAAAGTCGATTTCCCACACAGATCAAATCGTCGTGCAAAAGATTAGGGTTGCGAGAAAAACTGTAAAAATAAAAAAAACCACGATGTGTGAGAGATTAATTTTACCCTGGGAGATCGTATATCCCTATATTCCAGATCCGAATGGAGAAGATGAAGGAGGTCAAGCGTCCTCCTCTCTAGTAGTATCCACACCTGCAGCGAAGCTCCTCCAATCTGATCTTGCAACTCTAGCTCAAAGGGAGGGAGGAGAATAAGAGGTGGTGGCTAAAGCTGCAGCCTATCAACCATGAGTCTCCCCTCCTATTTATAGAGAGTCACCAAAAATCCTAGGGCTCCTTCCTTAGTGGGTATTGGATCTCCATCCAATAGCCCACTAACCTTGCATTATTGGATCTGTATCCAATAATCTCATTAGGTCTATAATTGGGCATTAATCAAGGAGCCCATCAACATAGGGTCTCATCTAATGAGAATAGGGGCTAATTGGATCTTCATCCAATCATCTATTCGCTGAAGCATCCACCATATGTGTGTGACCCTCTAGGCCCGATACCGAGCTGGCCGTGAGTCACTCCCATCAGAACTCCTTTTGATATAGTGAATTATTATCCCCCTAATAATTCACTCGACTCATCGACTATGGTCGTACTAGGCCACTACGCCATAGTCCCCAGATGGTACAAGGGGGATCAAATCCATCGGACATATCTGTCCACAGTTACCATGTATCTATAATACCTCATCCAAATAATATCTCAGAGACCATATATTGGATATGGTACTGTCAGGTCATATACGGAATCAATTTTTCTTGCTCTATTCGGATTCTATCGGAGAACTCATTCTCTCTCAATCCAAATGACCCTGGTTAGGGATTTATCTAAGCAAGCACATATGGGATATTCCTCTAATGATATCGAGAGTGGATGATCCTCTATTGACACTCAATTGCATTCGTAAGGTTGGCTACCAATCTCGATAACCAGTTGTACCAGATCTGGAACTTTTCAAACCTGTAAGTCTGGCGTCGAAGAAACAAGTACTCATACAAGACATCCTTGGTGTCTCAAGTCTAAGGACCAGATACACAACTAGGACTATGGAATCGCTGTCTGAAATTAGGTATCATTAACCATACAACATTCCATAAGCGGATCAATCAGTGAACTCATTCTCTAATGAGCACATGTACTATATCCTTAGTGTCTCCACACAAGTGGCTATGAGACCAGCCGCCTCCATCATATGGACGGGTATATAGTACACCGATCTATCCGATTATCTCAATGTCCCTCTAGAGTAACCTATGACCAAGATTATTTAGGATCTGTGTTTAAAGGTGAATCGATCTTATTATCGTGATCTCATCACGATTCGATTCCCATTGCACAGAACCAAGGACATCACAATATATATGTAACAAATAATATAATGTGAGAATATACCAATATTAATCATAAGCAAAAAGATCACATAGCGTGTCACACGTGCCATCACTCACGTGATTGGCTTGTAGGGCACCTGTAACCAGCAATCTCCCACTTGACAAAAAGCCAATCACCTATGTGTCTGATCCCCATCAGACCCTTGTGACGCTCAAATATAATCTGAGCTAGTGGCTTCGTTAGTGGATCTGTAATGTTATCTTTGATTTCCATTGCTATATCTTTTTGGGTCATGATCGCTCTAATCAGATGGAACCACCTCAGAACAATTCTGTTGATACCTGAGTTCCTATGTTAGAGTTATCGCCCTGTCGCTGTCACAATAAATGGGAGTCAGCTCCACGCTGCTTAGTATGACTCCCAAATCCTTGATGAACTTCTTCATCCACACCCCTTCGTCTTACTGCTTCTCCTACAGCAATGGATTCCGCCTCTATGGTCGAGTTAGCAGTAGTATCTTGCTTGGAATTCTTCCAGCTTACTACTCCTCCATTCAGGGTGAAAACATACCCTGAATTTGACTTGCTATCATCAATGTTAGACTGAAAACTCGAGTCCGTGTAGCCCTCAACCTGGAGGCTACCTCCTTCATATACTAGTAAAAGATCCTTAGTCATTCTCAAGTACTTAAGGATACACTTTACTGCCTTCCAGTGTTCTAAACCTGGATCTGCCTGATACCTGCTCATGACACTCAGAGCATGTGCTATATCAGGCCTAGTACATAGCATCACATATATGATAGACCCTATCACTGAGGCATAAGGTATATTATTCATGTATGCCCTTTCTTCAGGAGTCTTTGGGGACATACTTCTAGAAAGTGGTATTCCATGTCTCATCAGTATGAGACCTCTCTTAGAATTTTCCATGCCAAACATTTTGATAATGGAATCTATGTACCTAGATTGGGACAAGCCAAGTATCTTTTTGGATCAATCTCTATAGATCCGGATCCTCAAAATATATGATGCTTCCCCTAATTCTTTCATGAAGAAGTTTCTAGATAGCCAAGACTTTATTGTGGAGAGCATTCCTACATCATTCCCAATGATTATGATGTCATCCACATATAGCACCAAGAAGGTGATAATGCTTCCACTTACCTTCCTGTACACACAAGGCATATTCGTTCTTAACAAAGTCATAAGATCTGATCACCTCATCAAATCTTATGTTCCAACTTTGGGAAGCTTGCTTCAATCCATAAATGGATCTAAGCAACCTGCACACTTTATCTGGACTCTCTTTGGATACGAATCCCTCTGGTTGTATTATATACACCTCTTCCTCGATGTTGCCATTGAGGAATGCCGTTTTGATATCCATCTGCCAGATCTCATAATCATAGTGTGCTGTAATGGCCAAAATAATTCTAATGGACTTAAGTATGGCTACATGTGAAAAGGTTTCATCATAGTCAACTCCTTGTCTTTGACGATATCCTTTAGCTACCAGTCTTGCTTTATAGGTCTCTACCTTTCCATCCACTCCGATCTTCTTCTTGAAGATCCATTTACAGCCGATGAGTACAATACCCTCAGGTGCATCCATAAGGTTCCAAACCTTGTTAGAGTACATGGAATCCATCTCAGAATTCATGGTTTCTTGCCACTTCCCAGAGTCTATACTCATAATAGGCTCCTCGTAGGTCTGAGGATCAACATCATGAGAGTCATCTCCACTGATATGTCCCATATATCTTTTAAGAGGGTGAGATACTCTATTAGACCTACGTAAAGTTGGAACTTGTGTGTTAGGTACCTAAATAGACTCGGGCTCTGGAATAGTGCTTGAGCTAGGTTCTTCAACCTCGCTCAATTCTATCTCACTCCCACTGTTTCCACCAAGAATGTGTTCCTTCTCAAGGAACACAGCTCTCTCAGCAACAAAGACCTTTTGGTCCTTGGGATGATAGAAATAATACCCACAAATTTCCTTTGGGTATTCCACGAATGTGCACCATTCTATCCTTGATTCTAACTTATCGGGATTGTGTCTTCTAACGTGGGCAGGACAGCCCAAAATCTTAACAATCTTAAGATCGGGCTTCTTTCCTTTCCATATCTCATATGGTGTAGACATTACTGACATTGATGAAACTCTGTTCAGAAGGTAAGCTACAGTCTCTAGGGCATACCCACAGAATAAAACGGGTAGGTCAAGAAAACTCATCATAGACCGCACCATGTCTAATAGCGTACGATTCCTCCTTTCTGATATATCATTGAGCTGAGGTGTATAAGAAGATGTCTACTGGGATAGAATCATATTGTCCCTGAGGAAATAGGTGAACTTTGTACTCAAGGACTCTCCTCCTCGATCTGATCGAAGAGTCTTAATACTCTTTCCAATTTGGTTCTCTACCTCATTCTTATATTCCCTGAATTTCTCAAAAGCCTCAGATTTGTACTTCATTAAGTACACGTGTCCATACCTAGAGAAATCATCAGTGAATGTAATGAAGTAGGAGTAACCACTTATAGCTTGAGTATACATGAGACCACATACATCACCATATATGAGTTTCAATAATTCAGTGGCTCTCTCTCCAGTTCCATTAAAAGGAGAGTTGGTCATTTTCCCACGAAGGCAAGGTTCACAAGTTGTATATGACTCATAGTCAAATGGATATAAGTATCCATCTTTCAGCAACTTTTGAAACCTTCCCTCATGTATATGACCTAGCATACAATGTCATAGGCATGTATTATTCACCTCATCTCTTTTCCTCTTAGATATATTTATATTCATGATGTGTGGAGAAGTGTCTAACACATATAAGACATTTATAAGGATCCCTCTAGTGATCTCATCATCCATAATTATTGAACAACTATTGTTCTCGAAAACTAATTTATATCCACTAATTGTCAAACAAGAGATAGAAATAATATTTTTGATAATAGAGGGAACAAAATAACATACATCTAATGCAATAATAGCTCCACCAAGCAGATGTAGGGTGACCTCTCCAACAGCAACTGCAGCAACTCTTGTTCCATTGCCCATCTTGAGGTCTATCTCACCTCTAACCAATCTCCTAGGTCTTGCTAGAACGTGCAACGAATTACAGATATGATAAACACTCTCGGTATCCAATACCCATGTGTTATCATGAAAATCTGACAAGTGGAGACTGATCATGAATATACCTGAAGCTTCTCCAAGCTTCTATCTCGCCTTCTCTGTAAGGTAGTCCTTACAGTTCCTCTTCCAATGTCCATCTTGGCCACAGTGGAAGCATTGTCCTTTGTCCTTTTCGGGTATTTCTTGGCAACATTTGCCTTACCTGGTCTTTCTTTGCCCTTGCCCTTCTTAAGGGTCTTGCTGACCTTCCTTTTCTTTTTGGTCTCACCAATATAGAGAACTGGCTTCTCCTTCTTGATGGCACTCTTAGCTTCCCTTAATATATTGAGGAGCTCAGGGAGAGTCACCTCAAACTTGCTCATGTTAAAATTCATGATGAAGTGAGAAAATGAATCTGGTAGGGACTGAAGTATAAGATCAACGCACAGGTTATCCTCTAGGACTATTCCTAGACCTGTGAGTTTCTCGATCCACTCTATCATCTTTAGGACATGGTTCTCAACCGATGTCCCTTCTGTCATCCTGGCTTGGAAGAGTTTCTTAGATATCTCATATCTTTGAGTTCTTTCATGTTTCTCAAATAGCTGACGGAGATGAAGAATGATAGAATCTGCATCCATGCTCTCATGTTGCCTTTGTAACTTAGGAGTCATGGAGGCCAACATGTAACATTTTGCCAACGTAGAATCATCTATATACTTCATATAGCGAGCGATCTCATCCTTGCTTGCCCCTTCTTCCGGCGTGGGCAGAATTGTATCAATGACATATGCGATTTTCTCCATCGTGAGAATAATTCTCAATTACGGAGCCAATCTATATAGTTTGGACCAGTGAGGCGGTTGGCATCAAGTATGCCATGTAGGGGGTTTGTGAGCGACATGTTTATGACAAAACAAGATATAGCAAAAATAAATAACATGCAGATTTTACAGAAAATACTAATTAAGATATGGACTTCTATCTTAATGTACTCCCACTATTTTCTTAGCGAATCACGCGACACCCTCGACACGTGAGACGAAAGTCTCCGGCAGACTCCTAGTGGGGATCGGGATCCAATTGGCATCTTATTGCAACCTCGAGGGACTTGACCAATTACACTAAGCCCAAAAGGTAGACAACTCTTACCAATCACAACTCCTAATTCTCGTCACGTTCGGCCTTTGAATCATCATGGTCTCGAGGGACTCGACCAACCATGATATTCAGTTAAGTCATCACCATCATTACAAGATGAGTCTGATTTGATGATATACCCTTGAGGGACTCGACCAAGCATACCATGTCCTAAGGTCACCGGTGACATCTCTATGTCGTAGGCAAAAACTCGATCACTCGAGGGACTCGACCAACTCAACCTATGTCGTGATTCAATTTCTTCCTATAACGATGAAAGGCCACGTGGGTCAATCTTATTGCCTCACGCTTACCGACTTAATATTATCATCGGGGGTTTTTGTTTTGTATCTGTCTCCTAATATGTCGTGTCACACACATACATATTTAATATATATCTATATAGCATGCAAATATATATATATATATATATATATATATATACATATATCTAGTACGTGTATAACACATCACATATGCAAGCCACAACAGATGATCATGAGCCGTCACCTAATATGATTAAGCCCGAGCCAATGGGCCTAATCACTCACAATAGGATCTATGTGTGCATTGGCGCATCTCCATGCCCTGTGATTGTTGATCTCATCATTATCGGTTCCATTGGATCGTTGCATCACCATGCGTCGTGATCTCCCGCCACGGCATCGTGGGTCTCACTGTAACCTCCACGCTCTCGCTGCGCCTCTCCATGTAATTACAAATAATCACAGGCACACAGGCCCAATAATAAACGAGAAAAACACAGGCTTGCAGGCCCTAATAATAATTATAATCATAATTACACACATCACAATCCATGACTCATGATCATCCATCCACATCATACATCACATGTGCATCACATCATATGTAGGATTACTAGATATATATAATAATTAATTAAACTATTTAATTAATTATTTTTCTAGAAATCAAGACATACTCAAAATTTCCAGAATTATCAAGGGCATTTTCGTAATTATGGATGAGAGGACAGTCCTCCAAAATTTCTAGAATTTTTTAGGGTATTTTTATAATTCTGGATGAGAGGACAGTCCTCAAAATCTTTAAAATTGTTGAGGGTATTTTTGAAATTCTATACATAAGGACAGTCCTTAAAATTTTCAAATTTTAGAGGGGCAGGATCATCCTTTTCTTAAAAGGATGCCCTAGCCCTCTCCTTGTTGCCCTCTGCGTCGTCGCTGCCGCTACCCCTCTGTAGGCGACAAGGCTAGCCGCGGGTGGGCCACTGGCGGTCGCCCACTTGCAGGAGCGCCGCGGGCAGCCACCCCTTGTGGCCTGGCTGCAGCTGGTCGTGCCCACGGGCTGCTACTGCCCCTGTAGGTGGCTGCCCATTGCGGGCTGCTGCCCCTGCGGGCGACCGCTCTTGTAGGGGGCCTGGCCGCAGCCGGCCACACCGGTCGTGCCCGCGGGCGATTGTTGCCCCTGCAGGTGGCCGCCCCTTGCGGGCTGCTGCCCCTGCGGGCGACCGCCCCTTGTAGGGGGTTTGGCCGCAGTCGGTTGCCCCTTTGTAGGGGGGCCTTAGCTGAAGTCGGCCACCCCCTTGCAAGTTGCCGGGCCATGCCCTGCTGCCCCTCCTCCATTGCCTTCGTTGCAAAAATACAGTTAGAATGCGTAGAATGATTCTATGCGATTCAATCTCATCACACGCAGTTTAAAACCAATCTTTCGTACGAAAACATTGGCTCTGATACCACTGCTGGGAAACCTCAGCGGGTGCATCACATGCGTAGCGAAAATCAAAATAAAAATCGGTTTCCCACAGAGATCAAATCATCGTGTAAAAGATTGGGGTTGCGAGAAAAATCGTAAAAACCAAAAAAATCACGATGTGTGAGAGATTGATTTTACTTAGGGAGATCGTATATCCCTGTATTCCATATACGAATGGAGAAGATGAAGGAGGCCAAATATCCTCCTCTCTAGCGGTATCCACACGATGGATCTCTGCAGCGAAACTCCTCCAATCTGATCTTATAACTCTTGCTCAGAGGGAGGGAGGAGAATAGGAGGTGGTGGCTAAAGCTGCAGCCTATCAACCATGAGTCTCCCCTCCTATTTATAGAGAGCCACCAAAAACCCTAGAGCTCATTCCTTAGTGTGTATTGGATCTCCATCCAATAACCCACTAACCTTGCATTATTGGATCTTTATCCAATGATCTCCTTAG
Organism: Ensete ventricosum; assembly: GCA_029747655.1. Lineage (NCBI taxonomy): Eukaryota > Viridiplantae > Streptophyta > Magnoliopsida > Zingiberales > Musaceae > Ensete > Ensete ventricosum. The sequence continues at coordinate 19,866,587 of JAQQAF010000006.1, forward strand.
GCCTATAATTGGGCCTTAATCAAAGAGCCCATAAATATAGGGTCTCATATAATGAGAATAGGGGCTAATTGGATCTTCATTCAATCCTCTATTCGCTAAAGCATCCACCATATGTGTGTGACCCTCTAGGCCCGATACCGAGCTAGCCGTGAGTCACTCCCATCAGAACTCCTTCTGATATAGTGAATTATTATCCCCATAATAATTCACTCGACTCATCGACTATGGACGTACTAGGCCACTACGCCATAGTCCCCAAATGGTATGGGAGGATCAAATCCATCGGACATATCTGTCCACAGTTATCATGTATCTATAATCCCTCATCCAAATAATATCTAAGAGACCGTATATTAAACATGGTACTGTCAGGTCACATACGGAATCAGTTTATCTTACTCTATTTGGATTCTACCAGAGAACTCATTCTCTCTCAATCCGAATGACCCTAGCCAGGGATTTGTCTGAGCAAGCACATATGGGATATTCCTCTCGTGATACCGAGAGTGGATGATCCTCTATTGACACTCAATTACCTTCGTAAGGTTGGCTACCAATTCCGATAACCAACTGTACCAGATCTGAAACTTTGCAAACCTGTAAGTCTGACATCAAAGAAAGGAGTACTCATACAAGGCATCATTGGTGTCTCAAGTCTAAAGACCAGATACACAACTGGGACTATGGAATCGATGTCTGACATTAGATATCATTAACCATGCAACATTCCATAAGCGAATCAATTAGTGAACTCATTCTCTAATGAGCACTTGTACTATATCCTTAGTGTCTTCACACAAATGGCTATGAGACCAGCCGCCACAATTATATGGACGGGTATATGGTACACTAGTCAGTCCAGTTATCTCAATGTTCCTCTCGAGTAACCTATGACCGAGATTATTTAGGACCTGTGTTTAAAGGTGAATCGATCTCATTATCATGATCTCATCACGATCCGATTCCCATTGCACAGAACCAATGATATTATAATATATATATATATATAATAAATAATATAATATGAGAATATACCAATATTAATCATAAGCAAAAAGATCACACAGCGTGTCACACGTGTCGTCACTCATGTGATTGACTTGCAGGGCACCTGTAACCAGCACTTCCGGCGTGTTCCCAGCTAGCTTCCCAATCCCTTCGGCGAATCTCCTAGCGAACTCCCGACGAAACCCACCGCATCGTCCGAACCCCGGCCCGATGCTCAAGCTTGATCTTGGCCCATTATCTGGTTGTAACTCCATTGATCCTGTCATAGTTAGACTTGTAATTCTTTCTCTAATACACATGTTAGATAAACACACATCAATTGATCTCATCATCAAAATATGAGATTTAACAATCTCCCCATTTTTTATGATGACAACCAATTAATGACAGGAGTTATTCCTAACTCCCCCTAAATTTATGCCATCATATAGAAGATTTAATTTCAAGAGAGTCACATTCTCTTGAATTCAAGTAAATCAACGCAATAAGAGTTTCAAGCAAATAACCTTTCAAACATTCAACTTTTCAAAAATTTTCAAGGATTATCATGAAGATGATGTATTTGACAATTTTCCCTCAAGTCATCAAGCATTGAAAATTTTCAAGTCATCAAGCATACCTTTCTCAATAAATTTCATACATTTGAAATATTTAAAAAATAATATCTAGACGTCGACCATACTTCTCTCAATAAATCTCATAAATTTAAAATATTTAAAAAAATAATCTCTAGTCATCATCCATACTTTTCTCCCCCTTTGTCATCAACAAAAAGGCAAAGGGTAGGATTATAAAAGAGTCATCATGAATTTACCTTTTAAAACAAAAGAGTTTTTACTCTCCCCTTTATAAAATACAACAAGAGTCATCATGAATTTTTCTTTTTCTTGTAAGAAAGAAAATGGAGGAGTTGTAAAACATCGTTGAATTATAGCTCTCAATAAGATAATCATCTCAAAAATCCAAGAGATAAAAAAAAACTCATGCATTAAGGATTTTTCATGTAATTTTTGCAAGTAAACATCATCACAAAGATAAATAGCTCAATTTTATGAATTTAAATATTTTTATGATTTAGCAGTCCAAGTTTTCTTCTAAGAAAATCAAATTGTTCTTCATTTAAGGGTTTTGTAAAGATATCCACTAATTGATGCTTAGTATCAATAAATTATACACGAATAAGTTTACAACATAAACTATTAGAAGATGCTTGTAAGTAGCAAAAGTTTATTAACAAGTAGGTTCATGCCACAGGAAAGTGCAAATAAAAAAGGAGTGCATCATGAGTGTGTGATTAGTATAAAATATCAAGTTCTACTGAATACAATCACTCAAATGGTGGTAATCCAAAATGGCTAGATAAAGCATAGAGCTATCTTTGGATCTGCTCCACTTTAGTCATTAACTCATCTTGGCGTTACTCAATTCGTTTCATCTGGTTCATAATAGTCTCGACAGGAAAAGAAGGTTTTGGCTGCATCATGTGTGGTGCCTCAAGAGGACTGGTAGGGGGAGATGGGCTTCTCCTAAGGATAGGTGTCTTAGGTTCAGGTTCAGGTTCAGGTGGGGGAGACTCAGTCCTTCTAGGCAATCTAATTCATATACCATATTTTTCAACACACCTAAATCTTCTTAACAGATTTCTATTGATTACATTGTACCTATCTATTTTAATATTTTTTTCATATGGTGGAATGACTATGTCATGAGCATGTAATAGTCTAGTGATTAATCCACTATAAAGTAGCATCAAGTTCTTGTTTGCAAGATCAATCATGTTCTGCCTTATGAGATACCCAAAGCAATTATTTTGTTGCTTCATTATCCAATACATGGTCCCTAGTTCCATTTGATTCAGTTCATCATGATGGAATTATTTTGAAATTAAGATGCTTATTACTATATGATGAAGCACCTTTGCATTGAAGGGTAGCAGACGTTCACAACTTTTCGGTACAATAGCTAGATTTGGATTTCCAAAAACAGTTCCTAAAGCTTCAGAGTATACTATACCTATAGAGTCCATATACCATTGTTCCCTAAAATAACAACCATTTCTTTTTTCGGGGATGCCTATTAGGTTGTAAATTAGATTATCGGTAATATCAATGTGATGTCCCAAAAGATATGAAGAAGCTATTTCATTTTCATCTACATGCATGTTATTATAGAATAATCTTACTAATCTTGGGTAGATTGATTCATTCATTTTGAGAATGGGAAGAGCTCCTAGATTTGTAAACCATTGGATTGGTTCTATGTTTTCTAGGTCATCTAGATCAACATATTTTCCCTTATTGACACTTCTAAATTTAAGGTTTGGAAATTTCATAGCATGTTCATAGGAATAAAAAATATTGGTGTCATAAGTTTCTTCTAATCTCCTCTTTCCTTTGTCCCTTGAGGATCTTCTAGGGGCCATTCTACATAGATTATATAAGAAGAATGATAAGAAAAAAATCTTAACAACTTGGGAGAAGTTTTAGAGAGTTACCTTTAGTTAGATAGGCAAAGATCTTTAGTTTGAAGAGTAGGAAGCCTTCCTTGATGTTTTAGAGGAGAAGGAAGGACTGGAAGAAGTTTTAGAGAGGGCTGAGGGTGCTTAGGGTTGGTTTCACCGTTGGCCCTAAGTGACCTTTACCATTGTGGCTTTCGGTCGGTTGAATCGTAGACTGAGTAGTTCAATCGCGAGCGGTCTGGCGGTTCAGCCGCTGAATCGGCAGTTCAATCGCTGGTTCATGGTTTCCATTTTTTGTTTTGATTTTTTAACCAAAATAATATATATGTGCAGTAGCTCAGATCAATGCATTTAACTTGACTTTAATCATCAAGATTCCTCTAAAATTTTAGTGATTTTTCATAGGGTTCACTAATGCATCATTAATTAAGATAATGATAAACTCCTTTTCACATGAAGTCATCACAATAATATAATTTTCAAACAAAAACCAATAGTTTTTCTATGTTGAACGATTCCATCATAATATTAAGAAATTTTATTTTAAAGAAAGATGATTTTATATTGATTTTTAGTAAGAACAACACAACTTATCAACACAAGTTAATACAATCACATAAGTCACTACAATCATCAAAATCTTCCTTTCATACATATGACATTTACTAACTTTTCTTTGTTCTAATTAAAGTATGTAAGGGTCATGCATCATCAAGATCAAACATAATGAAAATTCATTTATATATATTTTTTAACAATTTTGTTGATATTTAAGCTAGTGAGCTTGAAAGAGTATTAGATCTCAAGTTATATATCTTGACATATAAATCATTATTTGGAGCTCCTAGCTTTAATTTTGAAGCAAACTTACATGAAATATATATTTGGTTTAGGGACCCATTTTACATTTGGTCATTCATAAAGATTTTTATCTTTTTTTTCTTACCGATTTTCATTGTATAGAGTTCTCTTTGGAACCCATCCAAGATGATGAGTATATTTTCTAAGAAGGCATTTGTTTGCCTTATATCCTAATTTACTACAAAAGTTACACTTAATTCTTGGTGATATATTCAATATAGGTTGATAGGACTCCAACAGGGTTGAGTCCTAATCTTCCTAGAAGTAGTCAATAAAACCCTGCTATATTATAATAAAGTCACTTTGATCTTATAAAGGAGTATAGCTAGAGTTTAGATTAGCCCTTAGGGCTTAGAAGTTATCTCCCCCCTTATTGGGCAAGTCGGCCAGGGTTTCCCCCTGCTTAGGTCGGCTACAGAGCCAACCTAGCCGCCCCTTGTTCCTATTAAGGTAGGATGGCTATAGGAGAGGCAAAAGGATAATTTAACCTAGATAAGTGCCCCCTATTTAAGATGTAGCCGCCCCCCTCTTTAAAAGCAAGCAATTATCATTTTCAATTCAGTCTTTGTGCCGAGTCTAGGAGGGAGGAACTCCTATAGCATTCCAAGGGTTGATCCCCCTGAAGGATCAAAATCTATAGGGCTCCTTCTGGGGTTCTATCATCTGGTATTAGAGCAGCGGTCTTGCTGCCCCTGTAGTCATCATCCATGCCTCCACCTTCCCAAGCAATTCCCATAATTGCTACAACACGCGCCTCCACCTTCCACCCCAACAGCAGATCAAATCAGTCTGCCGCTGCTCCCTATGTTTGATTTAGAATTTTGGTATATTTTTATCATCCACGCCTCTTCAACACTGCAAGATTCCTTACTTTACACGTTGAAGATTTTTTTCAAATTTTATCCACTGCAAATTTTATTCGTCGCAAACTTTATCATCGTTGCAAAGGTGAAACGCTGCAGAAATTTTCAGCCGATTGTTGCTTCTTGAAACTAAACTTTTAATTATCCTTTTTGGCTGAAACTTTTATACAATTTCATAGATCATCTTAGATTTCATATAAGAATGATCTTGTGAAAAAACTCCTTCTGGATCTGGACTTATAGCACTGCGATTCTTCATTGCACAGTACTAAAATTTTACAACGTAGAATCTGCCTTCCGTCTATTAGCCTCTTGAAACCAAACTTTTGTTCATCCTTTTTGACTGAAATTTTTACACAATCCTCAAGATCAAGTTAGCTTTCATCTGGATTTGATTTCACATAAAAACTCCTTCTGGAACTAGTTTTTTTGTGCAATCTTTGACCATCACACAGTTCTGGAATTTTACGATGAAGGAATCTGCCTTTCGTCTTTTGCCCTATTTCCCTACTGTTATGCTGCCAAAATTTCGCCAAACTTTTTACTAGTATTTCCCACATCTAAATCAAGGGTTTCTGTATAATTTCCTTAAACTTTCCTCTAGAAATTACATCGAGAAGTCATCGTTTCTCCGATGTAAAATCTGTTCGGCAGGACTGCACATCGCTGCACTTTTTTTCATCGAATTCTATCGGATTTGAGTGCTGTTTTTTTCTGGGATTTTGGACTCTCTTTTCCTCATCACCAAACCCTACTATCCTTACCAAAAACCCTTCAAAACCCTACCCTAAACCGAAACCAAACAGCCCCCAAAATCAGCCACCCAAATCAGCCTACTTCCTTATCGATCCACTTACCTTTTTAGCTAACTTTCCATACCGAGACACCTACCCTTGTTGCCATCTATCCCAGATCTAAAATTTACTTTCGTAACCTTCATCTACTACTATCACAACCCTAAAACCACACCAATTCATAGCCTAAACTCCACTAAATCGCAGCCCCAAATCTGCACTAAACCGCAGCCTACTTCCATCCAAACCGATTCACCTTCCAACCGGCCACCCCCTTCTCCAAAATTCTCATGCCACTAACCCGACACAAAAAAAAGATATCAATATTACAAATCTAGAGGCATATACTATGGCATCAGAGGAGGCTATCGATGCAAAGCTTGAAGCCTTTGGAAACCGTATGGAAGAAAAGATGCGATCCCTTTTCGCCGAATTCAGCATTGGCCGACTATCGAACCCGAGGAAATCACAACACGGAGAAACTTCAAATCAGTGAGATGATCCTCAAGAACATGACCACATCACCTCTGATCTCAATAATCCACACATGAAGGTTGACTTCCCTAGATGGGAAGAAGGAGACCCGATCGGGTGGATCTCGCGCGCGGAGCGCTGTTTTCGGTTCTACCGAACTGCCGACACCACATGGGTGGAGATTGCTGCCATCCACCTCGAGGGAGATGCTATTCAGTGGTTTAATTGGTTTAAGCACACCCATGGAGGACTCTCTTGGCAGTTATTCAAGGAAAGACTACTAGACCGCTTCAGACCAACCGATTTCAACAACATCGACGAACAATTGGCAAAGATTCGTCAAACCTCTACAATACAATAATACCAAACAAGGTTTGAGCGTTTATCTAACCAAACTGAGAATTGGTCTAAGAAACAACTTTTAGGTACTTTTATCGAGGACCTAAAGCTGGAGATCCTAGGAGAAATAAAGGCGCAGCAACCGTACACTCTTATGGCGGTGATTTCCTTTGCGCGTATCCAAGAAGAACAATTGAACCACGAGGTACGAAGGACAAGGGTCGCTCTCCGACCAGCCATGCCGAGGCCTACTGCCCCCTCTACTACCATCCAAGCCCCTGCACCAAAAAAGTTGACAAGAGACGAGCTTCGCGAACGATCGACCAAGGAGTTGTGTTGGCATTGCAACAAACCGTGGAGCCGCGAACATCACTGCAAAAAGGGCCGGCTCCTCGTGATTGAACTAGTGGAGGATGAGGACAATGAAACATCTGAAAAAGCCCTTAAACCTAAAGAAGAAGCCATGGAGGAAGAGTCCCCACCGGCCAACTACGTAGTGCACGCATTGGCTGGCTATTCTAACCCGCAAATGATAAAAGTTGGAGGACTTCTAAAATAGCAACCCATCACGGTTCTCATCGACACGGGCAGCACCAATAACTTCCTTAATAGTAAGGTTGCTGCATATTTGTCGCTTCAAATTCAAGGTTGCAACAAGTTTGACGTAAAGGTCGCCGACGGTCGAATCTTTAATTGCGACCAACGGTGCCTGCGGGTGAAACTACTCCTTCAAGACCAAGAAGTGGTAGCTGATTTCTTCCTCCTACCCATCGATGATTATGAAGCCATACTCGGGATCAAATGCCTCACAACACTAGGTGATATCTCCTGGAATTTTTCTAAATTAATCATGAAATTTTATTGCAAAGGGAGATAGGTCACGTTACGAGGCAAGCGTGGGAGCCAAATTTCCATCGTTTCATCGCAACAAATGGAGAAAGTTTTGCACAAAGCACATGGAGGATTCTTGATGCATATCCAGCAGCCATCTAAGGGGGAGAATATACAAATTTCATATCCTAAGCTTGCCCTCTTGCTGGATGAATTCATGGACGTTTTCACGGAGCCGCGCGGGCTGCCCCCTAACCAGTAGCATGACCACCGTATTCCTATTATGCCGTGCAAACCTCTAGAAAACTTGCATCCATATCGCTACCCTCACTTGCAGAAGGATGAGATCGAGAACATCATCAAAGAGATGTTGGACACCAGGGTAATTCGATCGAGTTACAGCCCTTATTCTTCACCGGTGTTGCTAGTGCGTAAGAAGGACGGTACATGGCAGATATGCATTGATTATCGGGCCTTGAACGCTATCACCGTCAATGATAAATATCCTATACCCATTGTAGATGAGCTCTTGGATGAATTAAGAGGAGCCCGAGTCTTCACTAAACTGGATCTCCATTCCGATTATCACCATATTCGGGTATGCATTGAAGACATTCCGAAAACTGTATTCCGCACGCATAACGGCCACTCTGAGTTTCTGGTAATACCTTTTGGACTTATGAATGCTTCTTCTACTTTCCAAAGCCTGATGAATGACATCTTTCGGAGTTTTCTACGTAAGTTCGTATTAGTGTTGTTTGATGATATCCTCATTTATAGCCCTACGCTTGATATACATTTTCAGCACTTACGAACTATTCTAACAATTCTTTGGGAGAATACTCTTTATGTGAAACAGTCAAAGTGCAATTTCTTATAGCATAAAATGGAGTATCTTAAGTATATTATATCAGAGGACGGAGTGGCGGTAGACTCGACGAAGATCGAGGTAATGCAAGGATGGTCGAGACCTACAAACGTACAATCATTACGCGGTTTCCTTGGACTCACAGGCTACTACCAAAATTTTGTGAAAGATTATGGCAAGATCAATGCCCTGCTCACGTCCTTATTGAAGAAAGACTCATTCTTATAGTCGGATAAAGCCTCTGCAGCCTTCGAGCGACTCAAGGCAGCCATGACGATGACGTCGGTCCTAGTGCTGCCCGATTTCGGCCGCACTTTGGTCCTTGAGGCTGATGCGTCAGGAGTTAGAATTTGGGCTATTCTTATGCAAGATAGTCGACTCCTAATTTACACCGAGGCTTCCCCTACACTTCATATGAGATTTTTGCAGGAGATACTAATTACTACCTAATTTAAAATATGGTTGGATACAGGTCCATGGCACGAAAGAAGAGTTAAACTAGAAGAATTATAATCCATGCTCACGCCAGATTGGGCTCTCATCATCCTGAACCATACCAGAGGGTAGTCACCATTCTAGAAGAAAGATTGGCTATCACTAAAGACTAACCATGTGGTAACCTATGCAAGGAAAAAACTTCCCCCTAACAAACGCCGAAGCAGAAGAAAATTTCCTGAGAAAGATCAAGACCCCCTACATTTCTAGCTCCACTAGCATAAAATTCAAGCATCAAGAAATTAGTTTCCCTATTTCTTTAGGCCTTGCAAAATTGAGGATCATATTGGGGCCCCAACCTGGAGATCAGATCTGTGCACCAGATCAAAATTACAGTTGATCTTCCAAGTATCTCACCTCAAATGAAAATTTAAAGACGACGACTCAGCTCAAGTTCTTCCAACTGACACCCAAGCTGATGAGGAGCTGAAGACCCGGTTCCCTGAGTTCATGTAACTTCAGCCTTGAGGACAAGGCTAACTTTAAGAGGGCGGGTTTGATAGGACTCTAGCAGGGTTGAGTCCTAATCTCCCTAGAAGTAGTCAATAAAATCCTGCTAGATTGTAATAAAGTCACTCCTATCTTATAAAGGAGTATGGCTAGAGTTTAGATTAGCCCTTAGGGCTTAGAAGTCATCGCCCCCCTTATTAGGCAAGTCGGCCAGGGTTTCCCCATGCTTAGGTCGGCTATAGAGCCAACTTAGCCGCCCCTTGTTCCTATTAAGGTAGGATGACTATAGGAGGGGTAAAAGGGTAAGTTAACCCAGATAATTGCCCCCTTAGGCTAGGACTTGATCCCTATTTAAGATGTAACTGCCCCCCTCTTTGAAAGCAAGCAATTATCATCTTTAATTCAAACTTTGTGCCGAGTCTAGGAGGGAGGAACCCCTATAGCGTTCCAAGGGTTGATCCCCCTGAAGGATCAAAATCTATAGGGCTCCTTCTGGGGTTCTATCATAGGTCCTCTTACAAAGATGGTTGGCTTTTGTTGAATACTTCCAACAAACCCTATGTCATGTTTATTGTTAATATGACCCTTATTGGCAAAGATCATATTTAGAGATTTATTCCCTATCTCAAATTTCTCAAGTGTAGTTCTAAGCATACAATTTTCTTCTTTAACTTTATCTACCATTTCACATTTCAAGCATAGTTTATGTGATGCTAAGGAGTCATGCATTTCATCAAATCTTTTAACTAACAAATCATGATCAACTTTAAGCATCTTAAAAGATTTTGCCAAGTTTCCTAAACTCATTGAATAAATCATGAAACATGCTTAATAATTTAGATAATGAAATATCTAAAGATTCACTAACCTCATTTTCAAATGTCATTAAGGCATAATTAGCCACCTCTTCTTTGGATTGGTCTTCTTCCTCCGAGGAACTTGAATCATCCCAAGTGGCCGAGAGTGCTTTCTTTTTTAGCGTTGATTTCTTCTTCAGTTGGGGACATTCACTTTTGAAGTGTTCCGATTTTTTGCATTCATAGCAAATGATGTTGTCTTTCTTTGGTTCCTTTTTATTTTTATAGTTTTTGTTTCTTTTTATAAATTTTCTTGATTGAAGTGCAATTTCATGGTCCTCATTACTCGAGGTTTCACTCGAGGAGTCATTCATAGTTCAAAGTGCTACATCCTTCCTATTCTTTAGAAGGGGTTCATCAAGCTCATCATGAGCTTTACAGTTTAGTTCATAAGTTATAAGAGAGTCAATCAGTTCTTAAAGAGGCAAGTCATTCAAATCTTTGGCCTCTTGAATAACAGTTACTTTAGGCTCCCAATTTTTAGGCAAAGATCGTAAAATCTTACTCACAAGTTCAAAATTCAAAAAATATTTTCCAAGTGCTTTAAGTCCATTGACGATATCCGTGAAACGGGTATACATGTCTCCAATAGACTCACTTGGTTTCATCCGAAACAACTCATAATTATGAACTAGAATATTTATTTTAGATTCTTTTACTCTACTAGTCTCCTCGTGTGTGATTTCTAGTGTGTGCCAAATATCGAAAGCCGATTCGAAAACGGAAACACGATTAAACTCATTTTTATCAAGTGCACAAAATAAAGCATTCATAGCCTTTGCATTTAGAGAAAAATTCTTCCTTTCCAAATCATTTAACTTATTCATTGGTTTGGAAGATTTTTTAAAACCATTTTCAACTATATTCCAAAGATCAAGGTTCAAAGAAATAAGAAAAATATGTATCATTTTCTTCCAATACGTGTAATCCGTCCCATTGAACATGGGAGGACGTGAGATAGAATATCTCTCATTCATGCCAAAACAAGCCATTTACTCTAGCATGTGTTAATCCAAAGAGTAAGAACATTGCTCTGATACCAATTGTTAGGATTATTTGGCACTAAGAGAAGGGGGGGGGGGGGGGGGGGGGGGGGGGGGGCAGTGAATTAGTGCAAGCTTAAATTTTTCTTTCTAAAGCAAAAGCTTTTCGAATAAGATAGAATAGAAAATTTGAAGCTTTTTATTTTTAATAAAATAAATAAATGAATAAAAGTAAGTTGCTAAGAAAATCGGAAAGATAATCACATTTGAGGAAAAGAACTTATCGTCTTGCTTTCAAGGAGTTTAGTTAAATTGGAAGGATCAATATAATAACATTCAAGCAATGCAAGTATGAAACACTTACAATTTTATAGTGGTTCGGTGCCAATGGCCTACGTCCACTTTCGAGTCCTCCTTCTTGAGGCACTCCGGCTTCCAATACCAATCTTTTTTTGGTGAAGATTAAACCCTTACACTTGCTTACAAGGGAGACTTAAGACAAACTTTCTATCTCTAAGCTTTTTCTCATTCCTTTTCTTTTTCTTTACAAATCACTCATAATTTCTTTTGCCAGAATTTAATTGCCCAAAAGTATTTCTCAGTTATGCTAAGAATGCAAGAATACTTGGGATATTTATAAACCCCAAGTGACTTCAGAAATTGGAGTCAAAAATCAAACATATCCGAAAAAATAGGGTACGAACGGTTTACCCGCCAACTTGGGCGGTTCACCCGTCGTTAGCCGTTGGCCGCCGCTACATTCTGTGGTATGGTCGGTTGACCTATCGAAAGTTACTGGTCGCCGCTCGAATTCTGTGGTATGAGCGGTCCAACCATCGCTCACCGACGGTTTACCCGTCGAAATTTTTGCAAAAGTGGTTCTTTCCACTTTTCGAACTTCGACTTTGACTTAATGTTGACCAGCTCCTTGGTCAACTAATTAAGCTCAACCAAACCTAGTAGTGGAACCAGTTGCCTTATTGAGTTGATTTAGATTCATTCCAAATCCAACTCAAATTGGACTCACTTTCTAATTACTCAAATTGGACTCACTTTCTAATTACAACTCAATGATTATAACTCTTAATGACCACAAGCTTAATTACGACCTAACTTCCGCCAATCCGGTAACCTTTGGCATGTTGGGAAACCTAAGCGGGTGCATCACTTGTGCAGCGAAAATCAAAATAAAAATTGGTTTCCCACACAGATCAAATCGTCGTGCAAAATATTGGGATCGCGAGAAAAACGTAAAAACTGATAAAATCATGATGTGTGTGATATTGATTTTACCTATGGAGATTGTATATCCCTATATTCCAGATCCGGATGGAGAAGATGAAAGAGGTCAAGCGTCCTCTCTAGCGGTATCCACACGATGGATCTCTACAGCGAAACTCCTCCAATTTGATCTCGTGACTCTTGCGCAGAGGGAGGGAGGAGAATAGGAGGTGGTGGCTAAAGCTGTAGCCTATCAACCATGAGTCTCCCCTCCTATTTATAGAGAGCCACAAAAAAACCCTAGAGCTCCTGCCTTAGTGGGTATTGGATCTCCATCCAATAACCCACTAATCTTGCATTATTAGATCTCTATCCAATAATCTTCTTAGGCATCTAATTGGGCCTTAAGCAAGGAGCCCATCAGTATAGGATCTCATCTAATGAGAATATGGGCTAATTGGATCTTCATTTAATCTTCTATTCACTGAAACATCCACCATATGTGTGTGACCCTCTAGGCCTGATACCGAGTTGGTCGTGAGTCACACCCATCAAAATTCTTTCTGATATAATGAATTATTATCCCCATAATAATTCACTCGACTCATCGACTATGGACGTACTACGCCACTACGCCATAGTCCCCAGACGGTACAGGGGGATCGAATCCGTCGGGTCTTTCTGTCCACAGTTACCATGTATCTATAATTCATCATCCAACTAATATCCCAGAGACTGTATATTGGACATGGTACTATCAGGTCACATACGGAATCCGTCATAGTCTCGCTCTAATCGGATTCTCCCGGAGAACTTTTTCTCTCTCAATTCGAATGACCCTGGCTAGGGATTTGTCTGAGCAAGCACATATGAGATATTCCTCTCGTGATACCGAGAGTGGATGATCCTCTATTGACACTCAATTGCCTTCGTAAGGTTGGCTATCAATCCCGATAACCAACTGTACCAGATTTGTAACTTTCCAAACCTGTAAGTCTGATGTCAAAGAAAGGAATACTCATACAAAGCATCCTTGGTGTCTCAAGTCTAAGGACCAGATACACAACTGGGACTATGGAATCACCGTCTGACATTAGGTATCATTAACCATACAACATTCCATAAGCGAATCAATCATTGAACTCATTCTCCAATGAGCATCTGTACTATATCCTTAGTGTCTCCACACAAGTGGCTATAAGACCAGTCACCTCCATCACAAGGACAGGTATATAGTACACCGATCTGTCCGATCATCTCAAGGTCCCTCATGAGTAACATATGACCATGATTATTTAGGATATGTGTTTAAAGGTGAATCGATCTCATTATCGTGATTTCATCACGATCCGACTCTCATTGCACAGAACCAAGGACATCACAATATATATGTAACAAATAATATGAGAATATGCCAATATTAATCATAAGCAAAAAGATGACATAGCGTGTTACACATGTCATCACTTACGTGATTGGCTTGCAGAGCACTTATAACTAGCACGACATACTTGTGGTAAGTCTTCTGGTCTTCTCCCCGATGATCTCCTGGCATGTTCCCAGCGAGCTTTCTGATCCCTTCGACGAATCTCCTAACAAACTCCCGGCGAAACCCACCGCATCATCCGAACCACGGCTCGATGCTCAAGCTTGATCTTGGCCCATTATCTAGTTGTAACTCTGTTGATCCTGTCATAGTTAGACCTATAATTGTTTCTCTAACACACATATTAGATAAACACACATCAATTGATCTCATCATCAAAATCCAAGATTTAATAAGTAATAGGTAAGATTGACTACCCGGTGAGTGTGATTGACTACCTAGCGAATAAGGCTTGGTGGGCCAAGCTACTAGCCAAAGAGTCTCCCAACCCTTACATGAAAAGGAATGAATAATAGTAATTATAAATATAGTGCTAAAGAGAAAAGAGAAAAAAAAAAAATGAATATGCAAACCTCAAACTTAAGCCGAGCTTTGATACTAAATGATGAAAATTATTAACTTAGTAACTATATACCATAATAGCTAAAGAACTATGATATATATAAAATATAAATTGACACCCTCCAATAAATTGAAATAAGACAGATCATTCAATATTGAAGTAAGAGAAACTATTCTAATTACTTTCTCAATGAAAAATTAATAAAATAATTAAAACTCCCTTAAAATATCATAAACTAATTAATTTGATAAGTTGAAAAGAAAGTGAAAATTTTTAGATTTTGAATATCACAAGGAGAAAAGCTTGATAAGTTCCAAAGTTCATACAACAATTTAGAAACAAACCATCCACCAATGTTGAAAGATGAATAAATCTATAAAATTATTTAGTTATAAAGAAAGTTAACTTTGTTTATATACAACTAAGACCAATTATAAAGGAAAATAACTTATTAAATACATTAAATGATATTATTGATGAATATAGACTATTTGCATTCCATATATATCTCCTTTGTTATTGGAGTGTATGATCATTAAGTTGATGACTTCAATCACTTGATGCCAAGTGCATTCCAAGATCCTCCTCCTTGAAGAAAAAGAGAATCAAGGACCGGTGAAGGTAGTGTCCTCAAATCTCAACCTAACACATCTTTTAGCCCTTGGCAGCAGTCTTAACCAAGTTCCAAGCATGCAGCTGAGCTTGCCAATTTCATCATCTTTGATTCTTCTCCCTTGCAGGAATTAGAAGCAGGAGAACGTAACATGCCACATCCAGATCCGACGAACGAGTTCAGCCCCATTCTGACCATGTCAATGTCAATCCCTGTAGACTTCTTTGATGAGGTAATCCGGTGAAACATTTGCCCATCTGTTACTTGAGCTATTGAGCTTGACATGTTCATGAGGGAGATGGTGGAAGCTCAACAGGCCGTTTGCCAGTGTTTATTTCGGCTTCCCTGCATCGAATGCTGTCTGTGCTCTCTTTACGGTGCTAATGGATGCTTTTACGTAGGAGATGGGATATGATAATGTCAGGAAAATATGTGTGCAATGTAGTTATTAATAAGAAAGAAAACATAGGATACCTATAAAATTATTTTCTTAAAAAAATAAAATATTATTAACTTAAGATAATATTACAACATCTCTGCTCATCAGAGCTTAAAATAATACCCAAGATTTGAGGGCAGTTCAATCTCCAAGAAACATTTGCCTCCTCCGGGTTTTTTTTGCATAAACAGCAAGGGAGTGAGCCATCTTATTTGCATTTCTTTGTACATGTTGCAACTTAGTACGATGAAATTTTGATAAGAAGTTTTCAATATTGCTAACGCAACATTTAAGTAGCCAATGCCAAGAAACTTCTTTCTTCAATGTCTTGATGAGATTTAGTTCATCACATTTAACTTTTGAATTAATTATTCCTTCCTTGATTACCAATGCTTCATCCGATTTTGTATGCAAATCTTTCGTTCATCTGCAACCTGCAAAAAATACAGCTTCCATTATTATTTCTGATTGAAAAATCCAATTCCACCCTTACCTGCAATGTATCGAAAGCACCCTCTGCATTTAATTTGAACCAGTATTGATTAGGACGACACCAATAGACTTGAACATTGGAATTATGTATCTCACCCATTACAAGACATCATATATGAAATTGCTTTATATGCAATAGTCAGTGGAGCAGTCTTAACTCTATTCAATAGCAACTCATTTTCTGGAAGTCGAAATCAACTAGAGACATATCGCAATTAGACCTCTTAATGCAGAATAACTTTGTTTAGTTAAATCTTGCCCTTCCTTAAGCCAAAATCCATTATTCCAGACACTAAACTACAAAGAAGTATTAAATTTTATGGATTCCGATTAATTACCCTGTTAATATTACCAATGTAATATAAATCATGACATCTCTGCGACCTATTTTGAAAACTGAGTTTTCCGATACAGTTTGTGATGATTGAATGTGAGAACGACTCACAGAATAATATAGGTCGGTTATGATTTATGTATCAATTAAAGCTTAGATCATGACGTTTCATCAGACATCAAGCAGTGCGGTGATGGGAACAGGTTGGCTGTCTTCACGTTCTATTCAAACACAAGTCCGAATATAAATCTGAATGGTTATTTTGGAACATATTTTTCTATTTAAACCTATCATAAGCTCGATTAAAGAATATCCATACCCGATTTGAGTTAAACAAACTAAATATTTGAACAAATTATATGTTAAGGTTGGCGATATCTCTTCAATTTTTAAAGATGTTAGCTAGCTTAATTGATCTCTTAATAGAAAGATCTCAAATCTTTATTAATTATTATTAGAAGAAAAAAAACATAGGATATCAAACCCCAAAGATAGTCGAACTTGAATTGGATAGAGAGAGGGCAAAGAAAGACAAGACAACCATACGAACTTGTTCAGTATCATGTGTCCTAGAAATAACAATAATAGTAAAAATATTCACATTAATAATAAACCAACATTGCGGCAAGTGATCAAGGCAGAACGCAGCTGCACGAAGTTTACAGCGAGAAGCGGAAGTCACCACGTCCACCACGGAGCGCATGCAGCCCACACCGCAGCCGTATCGTCGAGCTCTTCTTCATCCATCTCGCCGCTCTTCGTCACCACCGGCCCGTGAGGCACCAAGGCGTCCCGGCACAGCGGGCACACCGCCCGCCGGTGCGCCAGCCACCGATCCAAGCAACGCCGGTGGAAGAGGTGCTCGCACCGGAGCTCTCTGACCTCGTCGTCTTCCTCGATGCCGCAGAGGCAGAAGACGCAGTCCACCGCCTCCTTGGGCGCGTCCACAGCGCGCTTATACTGCGCTACGCCGAGGCCGACGTCGCATAGTGAAAGAACCTGGTCGTCCCAAGGTGGCCCGTGGCCAGAAGGAACGCCATGGCCGCCGAGAAACTGGGAGATCGGGGGCCACGTAAAGTGAGCTCTTGCATGCAGCTGGATGATGGGCATGGCGAGCCGGAGAAGAGTTCTGGTGAGGAAGATCAACAGGTTGGAGAAGGGGGTGGATAGGATGGAGATGAGCAGACATGTCAGTCGTCCCATGCTCATATCATATTACATGGAAGATGAGGAAGGAAGACTCTTATTTGTAGACAAAGATCAACTACTATCCAAGTTAGAGATCTCAACAACAGAAGTATCTACATATTTGTGTATGCAGATATCTGGACTTAATCTGGAAAGCTAAATCTACCATCATTATGGAGATGATGTTGACTGAAGTCAAGGAAAAGACACTTGTGGTTCTCCTTATGAAATGTGGCGCTTCATATCTATAGGGATTTTATGTCGACGAGAGCTCTACATCGGTTCATTTAATATGGCGATGTTGCATGTTCTTACTTTATAGGTTGAGGCGCAGAAATGCTTTCCAATAACATCAAAATTAATGGGGGTGTAATAAACATTGGCTCACCAAGATGGCTGATGATAAAGTGGAACTTGTCATTTAGATTTAGGGTTTGGGATTCAAAAAATGTTGCTGATGTTTCAGCTTCATTGTAGGGAGAAGAAATGGGGGAAGGGTGTCCCATTTATGAGGGAGAGCTACAGTAGCTCTTCGCCAACTGACCCTGTCTTCACGGTTTCCTCGTGTTCTCCCGAATCTGTGGGGCCCTGCCATAAACCCTAGTTCTTTTATACAAAAAAATTAGTCATCGTATGTAGATCGAATGTCTAGGAAAATATCTTTTTTTTTTGGAGTGTTTTTTCCAGATGATATCTTTTTTTAATGTTCCAAAAACATCTCTTCAAAGAACTATCATTTTTTTCCCACCTAAATCCAAAATACTGTATAGTATTTCAAAAACGCTATACAGTGTTTTTAAAATAAAAATACCATATAATGTTTCTGAACTAGTTTTATAATATTTTTATCGACAAAAATACTATAAGGCTAGTTCAAAAATATTAGTGTTTTTGAACTAGATATTAATGTCAATATTTTTTAAAGAAAAACACTATATAATATTTTAAAATAACAAAAACATTATAAACAGTTGATGAAAAAACGTTTTAGATTTGGATAAAAAAATTCATGATATTTTTAGGTGATATTTTTGAGGTTTTTTAAATAAGAGATGACTGTTTAAGAATTATGAAAAGGGGTAATATAAAAAAAACCTTTAGATATTTTTTCGAACAATCATCCTTGTATGTAAACTATATCCGCTCTTTCGGTGCCACGATTTTGATTAAAAAATAAGTTTTAATATTACAAAAAAGATTGTTCCTTTACAATCTAAGTAATTCATAAATTATGTATCAACGTGTTAATTTAAAGAACGATCGTCTATTTTCAAATTACATATGCAACTCGACCTAATTTGTATTCAAAATCTGATCACACTTGGAAAATGCCTAGCAATATCGTAACCAATAAAAAAACTACTAGGTTCAGACTGATGGTGTGAACATTCAAATTAGTGATTGCCTGATGTGGATAAATGACCAGAGTTGAGAAGAAGTGGAAGAGTCTTTCATGGTGACAGTAGATATGATGAACTT
This sequence comes from Ensete ventricosum, assembly GCA_029747655.1. NCBI lineage: Eukaryota > Viridiplantae > Streptophyta > Magnoliopsida > Zingiberales > Musaceae > Ensete > Ensete ventricosum. The sequence goes on from JAQQAF010000006.1 coordinate 19,885,583, forward strand.
GTTTTTGTCATTTTTGACAGACTGACATCCATGTGAAATAAGTCTGCGAAATTGATATCAACTTCTTGTCATCTAAAATGGACAAGAGGAAGATCAAACAGAAGATAGAAACATATCATTCACGTATATTGACCATCTACAACTTAATTGATTCAAACAGAAGATAGAAACATATCATTCACGTATATTGACCATCTACGGCTTAATTGATCTGACATCTACGTTAAATGCAACGAATTGATGTCAAACAAAGAGAAAGAAAAGAAAAGGACAGACCACATTTTGAATCGAGTCATATGACATTTCTTTCCAACCAGGTTGAGAAAGGAAAAATCAAGACTAAAATACTAAGGCCAAGATAATGAGGTATGGGGCATGAGTAAACTACTATTTAGAAGAAAACTAGATCAAATGTATTATGTTTATTTCCAAAACGTACCTGTTCACATGTTGAGAGTTCCATCTCTATTGATGAAAATTTGTGCGTCTAAGCTCGTTGCCACAGGTAACACTTGTAAGAGACAAACTCAGATTTAAAACAAGATATTACCAGCAAAACTTGATATCTTTACCAACTAAACTACTCAATACCTTCAAAATATTGGACAAGAGTACCAATGCAGGATCTGAAACTAATCTACATTCTTGTATTACTGGAGTTCAAATATTTTTTTAGAACCATAGTGTTTGGCATCACTGCATAAATTATGATAAAAAAAAGATAATTTGTTGAACCATAGATAGAACATGGAAAGAGAAAGAAAAGCTGACGAGCTTGAATCTACTCAATTACTACAGAAATTATAACATAATATGTATCCTAAACCTCCCAAAGACTTTGATGAAGGAAAAGAAACACTTCTTCCCCAAAAGGGACTTCTAACTTCAAGATAGCACTAAAAGAATTGTTGAGAAGAAACACAATCAGGCTATCAATATGCAAGAATAAGCATGCATTAAATCTGCTGTTTATGTTGGATCTAATTCATAAGGAAATCAATTCTAATGCAATTATAGAATATGACTGCATCTATGTCCTGCATCCTGACCATTGGCAATAAGAAATGACTGTTGAGAGGTGGAGGTGCAAAGGGAAGAATCAAAGAACAGACAAGCATGTCATGCATTCTGGTGACTGCAAATGAAGACTCAACAGCATCAACTCCCAGTCTTCCAATTTTCTCACTGGAAACCCTTCCTGTTGCACCCTTGGAATCATTCTGCTTCAGTTGTAAGTTCCAATCCAAGAAAATTCCTCATAAATATGACATCCATGAAGACTTAAAAAAGAATGACATATGAATGTTTATAAATATGTTTATGGAAATTCACATCCCACCATAAATAATTTTTCTGCCATGTAAGCTTAGTAGGACCGGTCCATACTTATTCATGATTTCTTATTCTCTTTCTAATAACCGCACACGTCCATCCTAGAATCTTTATCTTAGTACAGTATGAGTTATTTGCATAAGACGATCCTGAAACTTCTGAATAAATCATAGATGCAATCAACTACTAAACTACTTTGATGTTGCATGATAATAAAAAAAATGATTTTAACCCAAGTATGTGCTGGCTAAGTTGATATATTTGTTTCTTGTTGAATGAGTAAAAAAGGGGGTAGATGATGTTAACAATTAATAGATGAAACAAGGTAAGCCATTTTGAATTGTGTCGGTGTATCAAGCTCAAACAAGGTAAGCCATTTCGAATCGTGCCGACATACCAAGCTGAGCTCGGTACGGTACAATACTTGAGTACTAAGCGGTATGCTTCGGCTTTCCGCTCTCTCTCTCTCTCTCTCTCTATATATATATATATATATATATATAAAGAAACCTCGTTTTCTTCTCCCTATGCGGATGAGGAGAAGTCATCGACGATGCCGAGGCGACATGCGTCCGATGAGAGACGAGAGAGGGCAGCAACGGATCAAGATGTCGAAGAAGAGCGACACCAGATCTCTAGATTATTCCTTTTCTTCTCCCTCTTCTTCCTGCTCCCTCGATCGATACCAACTGGTAGTGGGCGGCGACGATCGAAATCGAGACGGAATAGCCCCAATCAATGGTACTGCCCGGTAGTGGGTGATCTGATCCGCATACCAGTCTGTTAGCAGATCGTTACGTATCGTTCGGTACAGGTGGTACCATTCGATATTGCCAACCTTGGGATGAAACATATATTTAGAATGCCAATAACTACTGATCGTCAAGCAAATATCCAGAACAATGATGTAACAAGTATTTTGAATTAGTATATCCATAAAAGTTCTGAATAGGTTGGAGTGTTCTATTTATGTGGGCAATAGAGGGATAAAGAGTATGCTAGGGCTAGAAAGGTGGTGGAACACAGGCCATTAAACAATGTTTTGGGGAAATTGTTGTAAAGAACACTACTTCAACATTGTTGGATGAAGTTGTTGAATCTCGGATTTTGATGATGAAATCAATTGATGGGATTATGATCTAACTTGTATGTTAAAGAAAGTGATGCAGGATTAACTGTATAGTAAAGGGCAATACAATCAGATGTTGGGCCGGAGTCAAGTTCAAGCATCGGGCCGAGATTCAGACAACGCAATGGGAGCTCACCGAGAGTTCGTTGGAGGTCGACTGAGGTTCAGACGATGTTGTCGAGAGCTCGCCAAGAACTCACCAGAAGTTTGTTGGGAAGTTCGTCGGGAGTTCGCCCACAGGTTGTCAAGAGCTCGCCGAGAGTTCGTCGGAAGAATGTTGGAAGTTTGTTGGGAGTTCACCAAAGGAAATTGGGAGCTCGCCGGGGGTTCATCGGAAGGATGCCGGGAGTTCGCTGAAGAGACGATCGGACAACGAAGATTGTACGTTGAGTGTCATTTCAGTAACCCAAGGTCACCGAAGGATGCCGGGAGTTTGCTGATTTGGACTTATTATAAAAGTCATTTCAGTAACCTAAGGTCAGATAAGACACGATCTTCGAAGACACGGTCTCCAAGATGACACAATCTTCGAGACCAGCACCTCGGGAACACTTAAATTTTGAATTATGGCTCCAGTTTTAAAGCCATTTGGGGCCAATAAAAACCCCACTCATTCTTGTTGAAAGTAAGAAGAGCAAAAACCTTATGAAAACGCTGTTGTAATTCTTTGAGAGCTTCTCCTCATTTCGTATTGTGTTTAAGGGAGAGCTTAGATACTTGTAAAGGTTATCTCCTAAACATGTAAAAGGAGAATAGAGTTGTAAGAGGGTAGTTGATCTTCACGCATTGAAAGAAGATCAATAGTGGAAGCTGGTGACCTCAACGGAGGAGGAATCAGGAGTGGACGTACGTCACGAGACCGAACCACTATAAAATCGGTTTGCTTCATCTTCTTTACTCTTTATCTTCATTGCTTTCTTATTTAACTGTCTACTACATTTGCTTGCACTCTTACAAACATATGTACGCTTAAACACATTTTCAATACGATTTTTATTGAGCGAATATTTAAATCAACGTAAATTTTTCATAAGCACTAATCCCCCCCCCCCCCCCCCCCCTCTTAGTGTCGCTTTGATCCTAACAATTGGTATCAAAGCCACGTTTCTCTTTATTTGGCTTAAAATCCAAGAGAGATGACTTTATTGGCAATCAAGAAGGACTTTCTATCACTCGTCCTCCTATGTTCAGTGGGACGGATTACAAGTATTGGAAAACTCGAATGAGAATTTAACTACTTTCTATGGATTTTGAATTATGGCATATTGTTGAAAGTGATTTTGAAAAGTCTTCCAAACCGATGAACAAATGGAATGATTCGAAAAAGAAGACTTTCTCTTTGAATGCTAAAACGATGAACGCTTTATTTTGTGCTCTTGATAAAAACGAATTTAATCAGGTTTCTATATGTGAAACTGCGCAGGAGATTTGGCACACACTCGAAGTCACACGCGAAGACACTAATCGAGTCAAAGAGTCAAAAATTAACCTTTCGGTGCATAACTATGAGTTGTTTCGCATGAAACCAAGTGAGACCATAGGAGACATGTACACCCGTTGACGGATGTTGTCAATGGTCCAAAAGCGCTTAGTAAAAGTTTTTCTAATTTGAACTTGTTAACAAAATATTAAGATCCCTTCCTAAAAGTTGGGATCCCAAAGTAACGACAATATAAGAAGCAAAGGACCTAAATAATTTTTCGCTTGAAGAACTAATTGGGTCTTTGATGACTTACGAAATGACATGTATAGCACATGATGAACTCGAGAACAATCTTCCAAAGAACAAGAAGGACATAGCACTTAGAATCAAGGAAGACCACTTGGGAGAAAACTCAAGTGATGATGATGATAAGGACCTCGCATTTCTTACAAGAAAATTTAAGAAATTCTTAAAAACGACTAAAACAAAATAAGATGCTAAGAACAAAAGTGAACTAAAAAAGGACTCAATAATATGTCACGAATGTAAGAAGCCGAGACACTTCAAAAATGAATGTCCCCGAGTGAAAAAGAAGCAACCAAAGAAGAAGGCGTTCAAACTATTTGGGACGACTCAAGTTTATCCGAATACGAGGAGCCAACCAACAAGGAAGAAGTCGCAAATTACGCTTTAATGGCATTTGGCAACGAGTTAAGTAACCTAAACGAGTCTTCTTTATCTTATGATGAATTATTTAATGCATTTAATGACTTGTTTGATGATCTTAAATTAGTTAGTAAAAAGTATAAATTGCTAAAAAAAAGATCATGCTTCACTTGCTAGTGAATGTGAAAATTTAAAAAAGGAGTATGATGAACATACGATAGCTCCTTGCACTAAGTGTGAAGAATTAGATATACTTGAGAAAGAAAATGTTTCATTACAAGAAACATTAGAAAAATTTAAAATAGGTAACAAATCCTTAAACATGATCCTTGCTAATAAGGGTTATGTTTATAGAAAGGAAGGAATTGGCTTTGTGAGTAACACTCAACAAAAACCAACCATCTTCATTAAAGGATCTACATTATATGTTTCACCTAGAAATAAATGTAATTTTTGTGGAAGAATTAGATACTATGCTTATAAATGTTCATTTAAAAAGCATAGTCCACACAAATTAATTTGGGTTCCTAAAGGAACCACAATTAAATGATGGTATCTTTATAAGTCAAACTAAGTATACCTTAGATTTGTTAAAACGCTTTAGTATGTATAATGCTAAGGCCATAAATACACCCATGAGCACTTCTACAAAATTAGACTTGGATAATGAAGGTAAAAGTTTTGATCAAAAAACATATAGAGGAATGTAGGTAGTTTATTGTATTTAACTACAACTAGACCAGACATAATGTTTGGTGCTGGATTGTGTGCAAGGTTTCAATCCAATCCTAAATATTCTCATTTTAAGGCAATTAAATTAACATTTAAATATTCAAAAGGAACTTCTAATTTAGGATTATGGTATCCTAAGTCTAAAAACTTTGATTTGCTTGCCTATACGGATGCCGATTTTGGAGGTTGTAGAATAGATAGAAAGAGTACAACCGGAACATACAAATTCTTAGGACATGCTCTTGTTTCTTGGTCTTCTAAGAAACAAAATTTAGTCGCATTTTCTACAACCTAAGCTGAGTACATAGCAGCTGGTGTATGTTGTGCATAAGTCATTATGATGAAAAACACTTTAGAAGATTATGAAATTTACTTGAAAAATATTCCTATCAAGTGCGATAATACTAGTGCAATATGTTTAACTAAAAATCTCATTCAACACTCAAAAACTAAACATATTGACATTAGGCATCACTTTATTAGAGATCATGTAAATAATCATGATATATCTTTGGAATTTATTGATACTAAGCATCAATTGGCTGATATCTTCACTAAGTCATTAAATGAAGAACAATTTGACTTTCTTAGAAGAGAGTTGGGCATGTTAAACTATCCAAATACATGATTTGCTATTTTTCATATTTCTTGAGCTTTTGCTTGAAATTTACATGAGATGATTTTGAATATATGAGTAGCTCTTATAATCTTCTTAAGACTTCTCAACTTTTTGAGCTCTTTTCGAAATAATTCTACTTGTAATTGATTTTAAAAAGAAAGAGAAAAATGGGATTCAAAGTTCTTTTTGAGATAAGATTAATTTTTATCCTCTCTTTATGTGCTAAATATTGTGATAAATGTTTTAAGAAATATTGTTCAAATATAATTGAGCATTTCTCCTTTTTGTTGATGACAAAGGGGGAGAAATGACATAATTGATGACATAAGAGAGATATTTTGAGATCTTTGAAATAGTAGTTAGAATGAATGTTGTATCATAATTAATGACATGGTTATATTGTGAATATAATGATTAAAATTTTTATGTGATGCCAAGAAAATGAATCTTTAAAAATTTTAACATATATGGTATCATGTATGGTTAAATTGTGAAAATTATCAAAATGCTTAAATTCAAAAGTAATGGTGCTTTTGAATTCAAGTTTGTTTTGTTTACCCTATGGCATATACGTAGGGGAGTTACGATTAACTCCCGTCATCAATTAGTAGTCATCATAAAAAAGGGGGAGATTGTTAAATCTCGGATTTTGATGATGAAATCAATTGATGGGTTTTATTATCTAACTTGTGTGTTAAAGAAAGTGATACAGGATTAACTGCGACAGTAAAAGGCAATACCATCAGATGTTGGGCCGGAGTCAAGTTCGAGCATCGGGCTGAGATTCAGACGACGCAATGGGAGCTCGCCGAGAGTTCGCCGGAGGTCGGCTGAAGTTCGAACGATGTCATCGGGAGATCGCCGAGAACTCACCAGAAGTTTGCCGGGAAGTTCGTCGGGAGTTCACCCACAGGTTGTCGGGAGCTCACCGGGAGTTCGTCGGAAGAATGCTGGAAGTTCATTGGGAGTTCACCGAAGGAAATCGGGAGCTCGCCGGGGGTTCATCAGAAGGATGTCGGGAGTTCACTGAAGAGACAATCGAACAACAAAGATTGTACGTTGAGTGTCGTAGTTAACATCATAATAAGTTAGTTTTACTAACTTCATTAAGAGGTCATTAGGCCTTAATTGGGACTAATTTGGACTTATTATAAAAGTCATTTCAGTAATCCAAGATCAGATAAGACATGGTCTCCAAGACAACACAATCTTTGAAGATGTGCAGGCGGTTGACCCGCCCAGACACAGTCTCCAGATTGTGTCAGGCAGTTAAACCGCTCAGAACAGTCTTCGAGACTAGCACTTCGGGAACACTTAAAATTTAAATTTTGGCTCCACTTTTGAAGCCATTTGGGGCCTATAAAAACCCCGCCCATTCTTGCTGAAAGTAAGAAAAACAATAAGAGCAAAAAACTTATGAAAATGCTGTTGTAATTTTTTGAGAGCTTCTCCTCATTTTGTGTGTTTAAGGGAAAACTTAAAGACTTGTAAAGGTTATCTCCTAAACCTATAAAAGGAGAATAGAGTTGTAATAGGGTAGTTGATCTTCACCAATTGAAGGAAGATCAATAGTGGAAGTCGGTGACCTCAACGGAAATATTTAAATCCACGTAAATTTTTTATAAGCACTAATTCACCCCCCCCCCCCCCCCCCCCCCCCCTCTTTTCTTAGGGCCGCTTTGATCCTAACACAAGTCTGGTAGACAAATGTATCGAAATGTGTATAATAGTGCTTTACAACAAAATTTCAAAGGAAAACATCACAATACAAACAATCAGAAAGTCCCATTCTAAGATGTCATAATTTAGTTTCTAGTGTCTTAAATCCCTAGTAGGAAGCTTACACCATATTCCAGAGACACTTCATTAAGAAAACCAAAACTTTCTATCAGCATTCCCAAAATTTGCAGGCAAGCACTTCAAGACAAACTCAGATAACAATGAAACACGTTCAATTATGTTAGAGAAGATCAATTAAAAGGCTACTTCACTGGTTAAGAAGGATATATACCATTTGATGCAATGCAAGTAAACACATCTCTCAATATGTTCCACAGGTTACGATCAACTCAATTGAATAAAAATTGTCAGCAATAATTTACTTCATGTTCTCAGAGTATGTCACTTTCATAAAAAGCCCACATATGAAGATAAATGATGGAATGTGTGTGTATATATACAGCAAACACAAAATGCAGCATGTCCCTATCCTACCATAAGATGCATATGTAGACATGTTTCAGATCCTTCAGTATAGTAGTAACTCTAAAATGAAGACATGTTAAGAAGCCATACAAGAAAAAACACATGTTCACCTGCATGTCTGCTATTTTATTATACCATCATTCAAATTAATCATGTAGCAGATTCACATAAAAAACAACCACTCATAAGACACAGTAACCAGTGGTTAACTAGAAACTTTTCACGACAATATTGTTGATCATATTTCCAAATCCCAGTCTCAGCACTTTAAAGGAAAGAGAAGCCGCTCGGACTCTCATTTATTGATTCACTTCAACCCTGCTAAAATCCATCCTTTTAGCCACAGCACTTTACATGGCCACATTAACTTCACCTCATGTTCCTTGCTAGCGCAAGATCACTTATTTGTTCCAACTTCGTTTATACTAACAAACTAATGAAACCAAAGAAGCTAAAGAAGCCTCACCTTTATTAGGACTTGCTCCTCTGGGACTCCCCATCGCCATCCTCTGCGACTGGAACACAGTGGCTTACCAGTTTCTCCTTGATCTCTCCATTCTCCTCCTCACTCTCCCCCGCCTTTTGAGAACCTGTCAACCTGGCGAGCATAACAAAAGTCATCCCGCCAAGAACATTGTTCAAGCACCTCAGCACCACCACGGAAGCCTTGAATCCAGCGGATGGCAAGGTCTTCTCCATCAGAAACTCCAGACCGTTCAGTGTCTGGTACCGGAAATTACTGCTCAATCCCAAGTGCAGTGACCAAGTCAGTGCATTCAGCACTGTGGGCGGAGGATTGTTCGGTGTCTCAAACGCAGGATCCATCCGCTTGCGCAGCGCGATCAGCCCATTTGAGATGGCGGTCCCTGCAAGCCCCGCGGCGAAGCCGACGGCGGCAAAGGTGACACCTTTATAGAGGAAGGTGCCGAAACGGGAGAAGAAGGAGTAAGGACCGGGCTGGAACATGTGACTAGTAGGGCAGGAGGCGAAGATGCCGGGAAGGGCGGAGGAGGCAGCGGCGGATGCGGCGGTGGGGGCGAGGAGGTACATGAGGACGAAGTTGACGATGGATCCCACGACGAGGGTGGAGAACACGAAGTCGAGTTCGTTAAGGCCGAAGTTGGGGCGGGAGGCCATGTCACCGATGACGTTCGCGGTGACACCGACGAGCTCCTCCATGAGGACCTTGAAGGGGAACTGAGGATCGGCCGTGACCCTAGAACGCCAACCTTCGAGGAAGAGCCCAAGGGGGCCGCCCGTATCGGACGACCTCGGCTCCTCGTTGTCGTGATCATCACCGCGGGCGCCGTCGCCGCCGCCTCCGCCGCGGCCATTATCGCTGGGACCGTGGGGTGGTTTGGAGGGCCCGCCGCTGGAGAGGGCGGGGGGTTCGGTGGAGCCTAGAGTCTGGGAGAGGCTAGGGTTGGCGGAAAAGGGGAGGAGGAGCGGGATGGAGATGGAAGGGAAAGTACGGGGGATTGAGGGTAGGGAGAGGGAAGGATGGTAATGGTGGTTGGTTCGTCCGTGGAGGCGGCGGCTCTCGGCAAGATCTCGGACCGGAGAGAGGTGGAGCTTCACCACGGCGCCAGCCATGATGGCGTAGTTCACGAGAGAGCGAGAGAGAGAGAGAGAGAGAGAGGGGTTGAACGACGCAAACTATTAAGGTTCCTTTTCAGAGTCTATCAATTCAATAAGGAAACACCATCGAAGATAAATATAATGAATGTCTGATGACGTTTAAATTTTTAGATGGAAACTTTGCTGTTTCCTGCGATTATAGATATACGGCAGACAGAGCAACCTACTTTTTTAATTACTTTATCTACCCTCACGCTCTCGCATTGATGAGTCGTCAGACCTCTCTTCTTTGCGTTATAGCAAGTTTAGTGGTCAAGGGTATTTATGGGATAAAATGGGAGTGCGTTCGGTGGACGTTGATGTTGGAGGGATTTTTTTTTATTTTCTTAGACCATGTGAAGAAGAAATACCAATTGGTTTCACGTAACATTTAATCCCAACTGGATTAATGAATTATGTTTAGATTCTGATGTTTAAATTAGATAATCACAATCAAGCTCTTCTCAATTTGACAATCAATTTTGTTTTTTGTTTTTTGTTTTCTCTGATAAGGGATTTCATTTGAGTTGAATTGAGATTACACTTTATACTTTTGATATGTTTTATAAAAAATTTGTTATGGTTCTATGAGACTTAGAATTGACTGGATATCATCTCTCTGCATCAACATATAAGGTTTTCTAAGTTCAAATAATTTTAACCTAATTTTAGTATAATAGAATAGATACTTATTATGAAAAAAATATCATCGATATCTTTGTCAGCACAACTTGACCTAATCAATATGTAATGAGTTGTCTGGAATAGAATAATATTTCTTAAGACTTGTTACCTTCATAAAAACTAAGGTCGGGAGGAGTTTTCTGAGTCAGTCCATCTAACGCTTAAGTTAGTGCCGTAGTCCACCTCCCCCTAATTTAGAATTAAGGGTGTATTTTTTATATTGACCTTGAGGAAAAGAAATATCTCATAAAGGGAGATAGTTTGTAACCAACCCAAACTACCCTATGGATTTCTGAGAATATTTTTACAAATATTACATAATGGAAGCAGTTCGTAACCGGCTCGACTTATCCCTTAGACTTTCATAAATATTCCTATGAATATTTCGTCAGAGAGATAGTTCGTAATTGACCTGAGCCACCACTTGGACTCTTAGGAATATTACTATGAATATTTAAAAGGGGAGACAACTCGATTACTGACCCGAGCTATCTCCTGGACTCCTATCCACATGGGCAAGAGGGTGTCGATTTTTTCGAGCTTTTTTCCTCCTATGGGCCTTATGTGGCATTGATGTGATCGAAGATGATTGGCTGATTGTATATTCTCAATCATTTGTCCTCCCCCCGAAGGTGTGCTTCGGGGTTAGTAGGTTTGAAGCATGTAATTTGATTTTTTTGGCATATGAGCATTCGACGAAAAGATGAGGCACTGTTGACAACAGCATAGGATGAGATAGGGGAATTACTGCTGGTTACAGGTGCCCTATAAGCCAATCATGTGAGTAATGGCACGTGTGACACACTGTGCGATCTTTTTAATTATGATTATTATTAGCATATTCTTACATTATATTATCTATTGCATATATATTGTAATATCCTTGGTTCTGTGCAATGGGAGTCGGATCGTGATGAGATCACGATAATAAGATTGAATCACCTTTAAACACAGATCCTGAATAATCCCGGTCATAAGTTGCTCAAGAGGGACATCGAGATAACCAGATAGACTGGTGTACTATATACCCGTCCATATGATATAGGCGACTACTCTCATAGCCACTTGTGCGAGGACACTAAGGATATAGTATAGGTGCTCATTGGAGAATGAGTTCACTGATTGATCTGCTTATAGAATGTTGTATGGTTAAAGATACATAATATCAGACAACGATTATATAGTCCCAATTGTATATCTGGTCCTTTGACTTGAGACACCAAGGATGCCCTATACGAGTACTCTTATTTTCGACGTCAGACTTACAGGTTTGGAAGCTCCAGATCTGGTACAACTAGTTATCGAGATTGGTAGTCAACCTTATGAAGGTAATTGAATATCAATAGAGGATCATCCACTCTCGGTATCACGAGAGGAATATCCCATATGTGCTTGCTTAAACAAATCTCTGGCTAGGGTCATTCGGATTGAGAGAGAAAGAGTTCACCGATAGAATCCGATTAGAGCATGACGAACTGATTTCGTATGTGACCTGACAGTACCATGTCCAACATATAATCTCTAGGATATTAGTTAGATGAGGAATTATAGATACACGATAACTGTGGATAGACAGGTTCGATGGATTTGATCCCCCTATACCGTCTGGGAACTATGGCGTAGTGGCATAGTACGTCCATAGTTGATGAGTTAAGTGAATTATTATGAGGATAATAATTCACTATATCAGAAAGAGTTCTGATAGAAGCGACTCACAGCGAGCACGGTATCGGGCCTAGAGGGTCACACATATATGGTGGATGCTTCAGCGAATAGAGGATTGGATGGAGATCCAATTAGCTCATATTCTTATTAGATGAGATCCTATGTTGATAGGCTCCTTGCTTAAGGCCCAATTAGAGGCCTAAGGAGATTATTGATAGAGATCCAATAATGCAAGGTTAGTGGGTTATTAGATAGAGATCCAATACCCACTAAGGCAGGAGCCATAGAGTTTTTAGTGGCTCTCTATAAATAAGAGGGGAGACTCATGGTTAATAGACTACAACTTTAGCCTCCCCCTCTTATTCTCCTCCCTCCCTCTACGCAAGAGTTGCAAGATCAAATTGGAGGAGTTTTGCTGCAGAGATCCATCATGTGGATACCGCTAGAAAGGAGGACGCTTGACCTCCTTCATCTTCTCCATCCGGATCTGGAATATAGGGATATACGATCTCCCTAGGTAACTAATCTCTCACATATGATACAGTTTTTTTTTGTTTTACATTTTTTTCTCGTGATTCCAATCTTTTGCACGACGATTTGATCTACATGGAAAACCAGTTTTTATTTTGATTTCCACTACACATGTGATGCTCCCGCTATGGTTTCCCAACAGTGGTATCAGAGCCCAGGTTTTCATGCGAAAGATTGGTTTTAAACTGTGTGTAATGAGATTGAATCATGTAGAATCATTCTACGCGTTCTTACTGCATTTTCGCAGCAAAAGCAGTGAGGAAAAAAGGCGACCGGCCATGGCTAGGCCATCTACAGGGGCGACCGACCATAGCCACACCCCTTGCAGGGGTGGCAGGCCACGGCTAGCCCCCTTGCAGGGGCGACCGACTGTGGCCAAGGCTGTGGGGGCAGCCGCTAGCAAAAGGCGGTACAACCGCCCCCGGCAATGCCGCAAGGGGCGACCGCCAACGGCCAGCCCTACCGCCAGTAGGGGCGGCGGCACCAGCTGCAAGGGTGACCGCCCCTTGGCAAGGCGGCTGCCGGTCGCAAGGGGCCACCGCTACCAGCGCAGGGGCGGCGGTGCAGTGAAGGCAAATAGGGCTAGGGCATCTTTTTTATAAATTCTAATTCCGTCCCACTTTATAAAATTTTCAAAATACCCTTAATAATTCTGGAATTACGAGGACTATCCTCCCTTCTAGAATTCTGAAAGTGCCCTCAACAATTTTAAAAATTTTGAGGACTGTCCTCTCATCCAAAATTATGAAAATACCCTTGATAATACTAAAAATTTCAAACATGTCCTAATTTCCAAAAAATAATTAATTAAATATTTTAATTAATTATTATATATATCTAGTAATTCTATATATGATGTGATGTACGTGTGATGTATGATGTGGATGGATGATCATGAGCCATGTGTTGTGTTGTGTATAATTATGATTATTATTATTATTGGAGCCTGTGAGCCTCTGTTTTTCTCATTTATTGTCGGGCCTACATGTCTATGATTATTTGTAATTACATGGAGAGGCGCGGCGGGAGCGTGGAGGTGACAGCAAGACCCACAATACCATGGTGGGAGATTACAATGCATGGTGATGTGACGATCTAACAGAACCGATGATGACGAGATCAACAATCACATGACACACATAGATCCTATTGTGAGTGATTAGGCCCATTGGCTTGGGCTTAATCATATTAGGTGGTGGCTCATGATCATCCGGTGTGACTTGCATATGTGATGTGTTATACACATACTATATATATATATATGTATATATATATATATGTGTATATATATATATATATGTATATATATATATATATATATATATATATATATATATATATATATATATATATATATATATATATATATATATATATATATATATATATATATATATATATATATATATATATATATATGCATGTGATATAGATATATATTAAATATATATGTGTAGCACGATATATTAGGAGATCGATACAAAACATAAACCCCTCCTACGATCATATTAAGTTAGTAAGTATGAGGGAATAAGATTAACCCACGTGGCCTTCCATCGTTATAAGAAGAAATTAAATCACGACATAGGTCGAGTCTCTCGAGGCTCACCTATCTATGTGATCGAGATCTTGCCCACAACATAGAGATGTCACCGGTGACCTGAGGACATGGTATGCTTAGTCGAGTCCCTCGAGGGCATATCATCGAATCAGACTCATCTTGCAATGATGGTGATGACTTAACTAAACATTATGGTTGGTGAGTCCCTCAAGACCATGATGATTTAGAGGTCGAACATGACAAGAATTACAAGGAGTTGTGATTGGCAAGAGTTGCCTACCTTTTGGGCTTAGTGTAATTGGTCGAGTCCCTCGAGGTTGCACTAAGATGCCGATTGGATCTAGATCCCCACTAGGAGTCTGTCGGAGACTTTCGTCTCACGTGTCGAGGGTGTCGTGTGATTTATTAGAAAAATAGTGAGAGTACATTAAGATAGAAGTCCATATCTTAATTAGTATTTTTTGTAAAATCTGTAAACCCCTTATGTGCCATACTTGATGCCAACCGCCTCATTGGTCTAAAGGCTCTGCTATTTGAGAATTTTTCTTATGGAGGAAAAAATTATATATGTCCTTAACATGATTATGCCCACACCGGAGGAAAGGACAAGCGAGGATGAGATCGCTCGCTTTGTGAAGTATATAGATAGTCCCAAAGGATAACTTGTATGTTGATCTTATACTTCAGTCCATACCAGAATCATTTTTACAATTCATATGAATAAGTTTAAGGTGACTCTACCTAAACTCCTCAATATGTTGAGGGAAGCTGAGAGCACTATCAAGAAAGAGAAGCCAGTTCTCTATATTGGTGAGATCAATAAGAAAAGGAAGACCAATAAGACCCTTAAGAAGGGCAAGGGTAAAGAAAGATCAAGTAAGACAAAGGTTGCCAAGAAATACTCGACAAAGGACAAAGGACGGTGCTTCAACTATAGCTAAGACGGGCATTAGAAGAGGAACTTTATGGACAACCTTGTAGATAAGATGAAACAAAAGCTTGGAGAAGCTTCAGGTATATTCATGATCAGTCTCCACTTGTTAGATTTTCATGATAACACATAGGTATTGGATACCGGGAGTGCTTATCATATCTACAATTCGTTGTAGGTTCTGGCAAGACCTAGGAGATTGGCCAGAGATGAGATGAACCTCAAGATGCGCAATGGAGTAAGAGTTACTGCAGTTGCTGTTGGATAGGTCACCTCACATCTGCCTGGTGGAGCTATTATTGTATTAGATGCATGCTATTTTGCTCCCTCTATTATCAAGAATATTATTTTCATCTCTTGTTTGACAATTAGTGGATATAAATTAGTTTTTTAGAATAATAGTTGTTTAATAATTATGGATGATGAGATCATCACTAGAGGGACCTTGATAAATGATTTATATGTGTTAGACACTTCTCTACACATCATGAATATAAATACGTCTAAGAGGAAAAGAGATGAGGTGAATAATGCATACCTATAACATTGTAGGCTAAGTTATATACATAAGGGAAGGATTTAAAAGTTGCTGAAAGATAGATACTTAGATCCATTTGACTATGAGTCATATGCAACTTGCGAACATTGCCTTCGTGGGAAGATAATCAACTCTCTTTTTAGTGGAACTAGAGAGAGAGCCACCGAGTTATTGGAACTCATACATAGTGATGTATGTGGTCCCATGTCGACTCAGGCTATAGGTGGTTACTCATACGTCATTACATTCACTGATGATTTCTTTAGGTATAAACACGTGTACTTGATGAAGTACAAATCTGAGGTCTTCGAGAAATTTAGGAAATATAAGAATGAGGTAGATAACCAAATTAGAAAGAGTATTAAGACTCTTCGATCAGATCGAGGAGGAGAGTACTTGAGTATGGAGTTCACCCATTTCCTTAGCGACAATGAGATTCTATCCCAATGGACACCTCCTTATACACCTCAGCTCAATGATATATCAGAAAGGAGGAATCACACGCTGTTAGACATGGTGCGATCCATGATGAGTTTCGCTGACCTACCCGTCTTATTTTGGGGTCCACCCTAGAGACTATAGCTTATCTTCTGAACAGAGTTCCATCAAAGTCGATAGTGTCTACACCATATGAGATATGGAAAGGAAAGAAGCCCGATCTTAAAATTGTTAAGATTTGAGGCTGTCCTGCCCACGTTAGAAGACACAACCCTGATAAGTTGGCATCAAGGACAGATTGGTGCATATTCGTGGGATACCCAAAGGAAACTTGTGGGTATTATTTCTATCATCCCGAAAACCGAAAGATCTTTGTTGCCAAGAGAGCTGTGTTCATTAAGAACGAACATATTCTTAGTGGAAACAATGGGAGTGAGATAGAATTGAGCGAGGTTGGAGAACCTAGCTCAAACACCATTCCAGAGCCCGAGTCTGATCAAGTACCTAACACACAAATTCCAAATTTACGTAGGCCTAGTAGAGTATCTCACCCTCCTGAATAATATATGGGACATATCAGTGGCGATGATTCTCAGGATGTTGATCCTTAGACCTACTAAGAGGCTATTATGAGTATAGACTCTGGGAAGTGGCAAGAAGCCATGAATTCTGAGATGGATTCCATGTACTCTAACAAAGTTTAGAACCTTGTGGATGCACTTGACGGTATTGTACCCATCGGCTTCAAATGGATCTTCAAGAAGAAGATCAAAGTGGATGGAATGGTAGAGACTTATAAAGCAAGGCTGGTAGCTAAAAGGATATCGTCAAAGACAAGGAGTTGACTATGACAAAACCTTTTCACCTATAGCCATACTTAAGTCCATTAGAATTATTATGGCCATTGCAACACACTATGACTATGAGATCTGGCAGATGGATGTTAAAATAATATTCCTCAATGGCAACCTCGAGGAAGAGGTGTACATGATGCAACTAGAGGGATTCGTATCCAAATAGAGTCCAGGTAAAGTGTGCAGGTTATTTAGATTCATTTATGGATTAAAGCAAGCTTCCCGAAGTTTGAACATAAGATTTGATGAGGTGACCAGATCTTATGACTTTGTTAAGAATGAAGATGAGCCTTGTGTGTATAGGAAGGTAAGTGGAAGCGCTATCACCTTCTTGGTGCTATATGTGGATGACATCTTAATCATTGGGAATGTTGTAGGAATGCTCTCCATAGTAAAGACTTGGTTATCTAGAAACTTCTCCATGAAAGACTTAAGGGAAGCATCCTATATTTTGGGGATCAGAATCTATAGAGATAGTTTAGGTACATAGACTCCATTGTCAAAAGGTTTGGCATGAAAAATTTCAAGACAGGTCTCATACCGATGAGACATGAAATATCACTTTCTAGGAGTATGTCCCCATAGACTCCTGAAGAAAGGACAAACATGGATAATATACCTTATGCCTTAGTGATAGGATCTATCATGTATGCGATGCTATGTACTAGGCTTGATATAGCACATGCTCTGAGTGTCACGAGCAGATATCAGGCAGATCTAGGTTTAGAACACTGGAAGGTAGTAAAGTGTATCCTTAAGTACTTGAAAAGGACTAAGGATATTTTACTAGTATATGGAGGAGGTAGCCTCCAGGCTGAGGGCTACATAGACTCAAGTTTTTAGTCTGACATTGATGATAGCAAGTCAAATTCAGGGCATGTTATCCCCATGAATGGAGGAGCAGTAAGCTGGAAGAGTTTCGAGGAAGATACTACTACCGACTCGACCATAGAGGTGGAATATATTGTTACAGCAGAAGCAGCAAAAGAAGGGGTGTGAATGAAGAAGTTTATCAAGGATTTGGGAGTCATACCAAACAACATGGAGCTGACTCCCATATATTATAATAGCGACATAGCACTAACTCTAGCAAGGGAACCATCAGAATTGTTCTAAGGAGGTTCTATCTGATTAGAGCGATTATGACCTGAAAAGATATAGCAATGAAAAGAGTTCCATCCGAAGATAACATTACAAATCCAATGACGAAGCCAGCAGCTCAGATTATATTTGAGCGTCACAGGGGTCTAATAGGGATCAGACACATAGGCTTTTGGTCAAGTGGGAGATTGCTGGTTATAGGTGCCCTGCAAGCCAATCACGTGAGTGATGGCATGTGTGACACGCTGTATGATCTTTTTGCTTATGATTAATATTGGCATATTCTCACATTATATTATGTGTAGCATATATATATTGTGATATCCTTGGTTCTGTGTAATGAGAATCAGATCTTGATGAGATCACGATAATGAGATCGATTCATCTTTAAACATAGATCCTAAATAATCTGGGTCATTGGTTACTCGAGAGGGACATCGAGATAACCGGACAGACCGGTGTACTATGTACCCATCTATATGATGGAGGTGGCTGGTCTCATAGCCACTTTGTGGAGACACTAAGGATATAGTACAGGTGCTCATTGGTGAATGAGTTCACTAATTGATCTGCTTATGAAATGTTATATGGTTAATGATACCTAATGTCAGACAGCGATTCCATAGTCCCATTTGTGTATCTGATCCTTGGACTTGAGACACCAAGGATGCTTTGTATGAGTACTCCTTTCTTTGACGCCAGACTTACAGGTTTGGAAAGCTCCAGATCTGGTATAGTTGGTTATCGGGATTGGTAGCCAACCTTACGAAGACAATTGTGTGTTAATAGAGGATCATCCACTCTCGGTATCATGAGAGGAATATCCCATATATGCTTGCTTAGACAAATCCCTGGTCAAGGTTATTTGGATTGAGAGAAGAGTTCTCCTATAGAATCCGAATAGAGCAAGACAAACTGATTCTGTATATGACTTGATAGTACCATATCGAATATACGGTCTTTGGGATGTTAGTTGGATGAGGGATTATAAATATATGGTAATTATGGACAGACAAGTCCGATGGATTCGATCCCCCTGTACCGTCTGAGGACTATGGCGTAGTGGCCTAGTACGTCTATAGTTGATGAGTCGAGTGAATTATTATGGAGATAATAATTCACTATATCAGAAGGAGTTCTGATGGGAGTGACTCATGGCCAGCTTGGTATCGGGCTTAGAGGGTCACACATATATGGTGGATGCTTCAGCGGATAGAGGATTGGATGAATATCCAATTAGCTCTCATTCTTATTAGATGAGACCCTATATTGATAGGCTCCTTGATTAAGGCCCAATTATAGGCCTAAGGAGATTATTAGATAGAGATCCAATAATGTAAGATTAGTGGGTTATTGGATGGAGATCCAATACCCACTAAGGAAGGAGCTCTAGGGTTTTGGTGGCTCTCTATAAATAGGAGGGGAGACTCATGGTTGATAGGCTGCAGCTTTAGCTACCACCTCTTATTCTCCTCCCTCCCTCTGAGCAAGAGTTGCAAGACCAGATTGGAGGAGTTTCGCTGTAGAGATCCATTGTGTGGATACCGCTAGAGAGGAGGACGCTTGACCTCCTTCATCTTCTCCATCCAGATTTGGAATATAGAGATCTCCCTAGGTAAAATCAATCTCTCACATATCGCAGTTTTATCGATTTTTGTGTTTTTCTCGTGACCTCAATCTTTTGCATGACGGTTTGATCTGCGTGGGAAATCAGTTTTTGTTTTGATTTCCGCTATGCATGTGATGCACCCGTTGAGGTTTCCTAACACACTTCCTAAGTTTTTCGGCAGCTGATGATGGTAAACCACCCAGGTCAATGGCTGAACCAATGGTACCTTGGAATCAGGGTGCTTTCGGTGGTTTAACCGATGGCACTGATGGGTGAACCACCCGTACCAGTTTTTTCGGGTATGTTTAAATTTTGGCTCCAAAATTTTAAAGCCATTTGGGGCTATAAATACCCCAAGTTTTCTTATGTTTTATACAATAATTTTGGGATTATATTCTATGAAAAAATTATCTGTGAATTGTAAGAAAAAGAAAAGGGGAAGGGAGTGAGCTTCGAGTTAGAAAAATTCTTGAGTCTCCCTTGTAAGCTCATGTTGTAAGGGTTTGATCTTCACCCAAAGAAGATCTGTAATCGATGTCGTGTGCCTCAATGAGGAGGACTCAGGAGTGAACGTAGGTCAGTTGGTGTAGAACCACTATAATTATGAGTGTTTTTACTTATTTCATTTACTACTTACAATTGTCAGGTTCTTAATTATTTTCAACAAAATACCAATAGACGCGTCTGATTCTACTTACAATTTGAAAGTAAGGTTTTGAAATCAGGCACTTATGACATTATCTATCTCGTTATTCAAATTTGCTTATTCTTTCTTGAGTCATCTTTAAGCAAGAAGCTTAGCATTTCTCCATAAGATCGAATTGCTTTACTTGAACGAAAAACTTTGAATTTTCCTATCTTACTTCAAGTGAAAAGTTTTTCGTTAAAACGAGAATTCACACTTACACTAATTCACCCCTTATTCTTAGTGCCAATTGATCCTAACAATTGGTATCAGAGCAATGTCTTACTCTTTGGACTAAACACCTACTAGAGTAAATGACTTTGTTTGACATGAATAAGGGTCAATACATCATAGGTCGTCCTATGTTCAATGGGACAGACTATACATCTTAGAAAATTTAAATGTGTATTTTTTTATCTTTAATAGATCTTGATTTGTGGTATATTGTTGAAAAAGATTTTTAGAAGTCATCTAATCTAATAAATGATTGGAATGATTATGAAAAACAAATATTTTTGTTGAATGCAAAGGCTATGGATGCCTTATATTGTGCACTTGATAAAAATGAATTTGATCGAGTTTCTTGTTTTGATTCGGCTTTCGATATATGTCATACATTAGAAATAACACATGAAAACACAACTAAATCAAATGAATCATTAACTGAAAAGACTTACAAAAATGAACTTGAAGAACACCTTCCAAAGAACAAGAACGAATTTGAACTGAGAATGACATATGACTCCTCGAGTGAAATCTTGAATGATGAGGACTTTGAACCTTTGACAAATGAACCAGATAAATTAGTAAACATAAACTATAAAAATGATCTTAAAATCATGGATAAAAACTCTTACTATGAACATAAGAAGCCAAAACACTCTAAAGATGAAATGTACAATTAAAAGGAAGTGGAGAATCTCGCGTTTATGGCTATCAATAATAAGGTAAGTGATTTCTCCAAAGTCTCATTTATTTTGATGAATTATCAAATGCTTTTCATGAGCTTTATGATGAATTTTGAATTATTAGCAAATCTTATAAATTACTTAAGAAAGTGCATGATTTTTTAGTTAGTAAATTTGAACAAATGCATGATATATCACCATCACACAATTCATGCACTAAATATGAAACCTTTACTTATAAGTGTTCATTTAGAAATTATAGTCCACATAAAGTAACTTGGGTACTTGGATTCCTAAAAGAGTCATAAACAACCTAAAACCATTAGAGAAAATGGGAAGAACATATCATGAAGGATCCAAACTCAAATGAGTACCTAAATCAAAACCTTTCATAATATAAAGTTACCTCATAACAAGGTTAGGAGCACTAAGTGATGTTTTGAAAGTAGATGCTCAAGACACATGACTTGGATCTAATACTCTTTCAAAACTCACTAGCCTAAGTAATAACAAAAATTAAATAAAATCATTGGTAATGAATCTTTGGATAACTCATTAATCTTGATTGCTCTAACTTTGGCATGCTAATACAAAAATGAATTAGAGACTTTATCTAAATTTAAATTTATGAAAGAAAGATTTTGATGATGATTATGATTGAATGATAGGTTAAAAATCATTGGCTTGGATATTTGTTGATTTAAATGCAAAAGCTATTGTTGAATGATTTAAATATTATGGTGTTTTTGGCTAAGTTAGATATATACCTTGAAAATCTTTGATATGTTGACGACGTAAATTTTTGTTGAAATTTATGGTATATCATCTTACATGGATGTTATGATACTTGAATTCAAGAGTGGTTGGTTCTCTTGAATTTAAGTTTTCCTTATATGGATTATGACATGGATTTAGGGGGAGTAAAGTTTAACTCTAGTCATCAATTGATTATCATCATAAAAAAGGGGAGATTGTTGAATCTCAGATTTTGATGATGAAATCAATTGATGGGTTATTAATCTAAGAAGTGTGTCAGAGTTGATTGATGCAGGATTAACTACAACAAAGAGATAATTACAATCAAAGGTTTGGCCAAAGTCAAGTCTAGGCATCGGACCGGAGTGAGGATGATGCAATTGGTAACTCGCTTGGAGTGTGTTAGGAGCTTGCCAGGATGGCTTAAGGGAGTTCGCCAGAAGATTGTCGAGGGTAGCGAAAAGTGTTAAATCTCATATTTTGATAATAAAATCAATTGATGAATTATTGATCTAACATGGTTGTTAGAACTGATTGATGCAAGATTAACTACCACATATTACAATCAGAGGATTGGCCAAAGTCAAGTCCATGCATTGGGCAAGAGTTCGGATGATGCAATTGGAAACTCGCCTGAAGTGCGTCGGAAGCTCGCTGAGGGTATCAGGAGCTTGGCAGGATGGTACAAAGGCATTCACCGGAAGAAGACTGAGACTCGTCGGAAGATTGTCGGGGATAGCCGAAAAGCTTGCCAGGAGTTAGGAAGGTCTTGAAGTGGATTTGTGGCCATGTTCATTATAATTAATTAAGTCATAGTTAGCATTATGCAGGTTTAACCATGATGGTGAAAAGGAGTTATAGACTAAATATGGACTCAAGATCAAACTTAGGCATCGGGCCAAGGTTTGAACGATGCGGTGGGAGCTTGTCAGGAGTTTACTAAGACTTCGTAGAAGGTATCGGGAAGATCGCTAGGAACATGTTGGGAGATCACCAGAGGAGGACCGCGAGACTCGCCGCAAGGAATGCTGGAGGTTGTCAAATTACGAGAGTGAGGTCATTAAGCTGGGTAGTCATGTATGATTGTAATCCTTAAGTCGTAGGTTAAGATTGAGTCCTAAATGAGTGTGATTTGGAAAGAATCCAAATCAACTCAATGAGGCAATTGAGTCCACTAAAAGGGTTTGATTGAGCTTAGGTTGAGCTCAATTGGTTGACCAGAGAATTAGTCAACATGTGGTTCAAGTCAGGATTGGAAAAGTGAAGGGAATCACTTTTCCGGGATTCCTGACAGTTGAACCGCTGGTGAGCGATGGGTGTATTGCCGCTACCTAGGTTTTCAAGCAGCTGACGACTATTGAACCGCCAAGGATTGATGGGTAAATCGCCCGTACCAGGTTTTCGGTGGTTGCACCATCAGCGTCAGTGGATAAATCACTCGTACCTAGATTTTTCGGATACATTTGAATTTTACTCCAAATTCTGAAGCCATTTGGGGCCTATAAATACCCCAAGTTTTCTTAAATTCATACAACAATGTTGGGGATTATATTCTGTGAAAAATAATTGTATCAATTGCAAGAAAAAGAAAAGGGGAAGGGAGTGAGCTTAGAGTTAGAAAAATTCTTGAAGTCTCCCTTGTAAGCTCAAATTGTAAGGGGATTAGTAGTGGACGCTGGTGTGCTCAAGGAGGAGGACTCGAGAGTGGACGTAGATCGGTTGATGTCGAACCACTATAATTGTGAGTGCTCTTACTTGTTTCATTTACTACTTATAATTGTCAAGTTCTTAATTGCTTTCAACAAAATACCAATAGTCGCTTTCGATTCTATTTACTCTTTGAAAGTAAGGTTTCAAGTCAAGCACTTCACTTACGACGTTACTTATCTTTTTATTTGGATTTGCTTATTCCTTCTTGAGTCATTTTTAAGCAAGAAACTTAGCATTTTCTTTAAATCATTTACTTTCTTTACTTGAATGAAAAGCTTCAGATGTTTCTATCTTGCTTCAAGTGAAATGTTTTTCATTAAAACGAGAATTTACTCTTGCACTGATTCACCACCCCACCCCCCCCCCCAGTGCCAATTGATCCTAACAATTGGTATCAGAGTAAGGTCTTACTCATTGGATTAACATCCACTTAAGTAAATGACTTTGTTTGGCATGAATGAGGGTCAATGCATCATAAGTCCTCCTATGTTTAATGGGACGAACTACATACCATGGAAAATCCGAATACATATCTTTTTTACTTCAATAGTTCTTGATTTGTGGTGTATTATTGAAAAAGGCTTTCAAAAGTCATCGAATCCAATAAATGATTGGAATGATTATGAAAAATAAATATTTTCTTTTAATGCCAAAATTATGAATGCTTTGTTTTATGCTTTAAGTAAAAATGAGTTCAATCGAGTTTCTTCTTGTGATTCGGCTTTTGATATATAGTAATAATTAAAAATCACATATGAAAGCACAACTAAATTAAATGATTCATTAAATGAAAATATTTTCAAAAATGAACTTGAAAAACACCTTCCAAAGAACAGGAAGGAATTTGAACTAAGTATGACATATGACTCCTTGAGTAAAATCTCGAGTAAAGAGGGCTTGTAACTTTGACAAATAAACCGGATAAATTAATGAATATAAACCATAAGAATGAACTTAAGATGGATAAAACCTCTTGCTATAAACGCAAAAAGCCAAGACACTCCGAAGATAAAAATCCTAATCAAAAGGAAGTAAAGAATCTTACGCTTATGACCATCAACAATGAGGTAAGTGATTTATCCAAAGTCTCATTTACTTTTGATAAATTATCAAATATTTTTCATGAACTTTATGATGAATTTAGAATGATGAGCAAATCTTATAAATTATTTAAGAAAGAGCATAATTTTTTAGTTAGTAAATTTGAACAAATGCATGATACATCACTAGCATACAATTCATACACTAAATATGAAACCTTGAATAATGCATCAACATCATGTTTTCTTATTCTAAGCATGAGTCACTAGAGGTAATTAAACAAGAAAATAACATACTACTATAAACTCAAAAAGGGCTTAAGATAGATAATGAGCCTCTAAAAATGATCCATGTTGATAAGGGTTATGTCCATAAGAAAGGTATTGGCATTATGAGTAAGACTCATCAAAAGCCAACTATCCTCATTAGAAGACCCATATTACACTCTTTGCCCAAAAATAGATGTAATTTTTCTGGTAAATTTAGACACTTTGCTTATAAGTGTTTATTTAGAAATTATAGTCCACATAAATTAACTTGGGTTCCTAAAGAAATCATAAACAACCTAAAACAATTAGAGAAAATGGGAAGAATATATCATAAATGACCTAAACTTAAATGGGTACCTAAATCAAAACTTCCCATAATATAAAGTTACTTCCTAACAAGGCTAGGAGCACTAAGTAATGTTTTGAAAGTAGATGCTCAAGGCACATGACTTGAGATCTAATACTCTTTTAAAGCTCACTAGCATAAGTAATAACAAAACTTCCCATAATATAAAGTTACTTCCTAACAAGGCTAGGAGCACTAAGTAATGTTTTGAAAGTAGACGCTCAAGGCACATGACTTGAGATCTAATACTCTTTTAAAGCTCACTAGCATAAGTAATAACAAAAAAATATTGAAATAAATTATGGGTAAGTACAAAAATAAATTAGAGATTTTATCTAAATTTAAATTTATGAAAGAAAGATTTTGATGATGATTATTGTTGAATGATAGAATTTGACCATAGAACAATACAGAAAAGGGAGAGAAAAATCATGCTTTATTGTCTAGTATTTTTGGAAAAATGATAATATATTTAATGATAATAAAATGAGCATGGTAACTCATTTCACTGAGTATAAAAATCATTAAAACTAAAATAAATCAAAATTCTTGTTTGAAAAAAATTTATTATAATAATCTTGATGAAACTTAGTTTTTGACATAGAATGACATTGCATTCTTGAAAGAAATTTCATAAGTTAAAACAACTAAAAAGGAGGATAATTATTCTTGAAAACATTTTTATATATGAATCCTTTAACAAGATAAAAGGATACCATTATTGTTGAATCTCTTAAACTGTAAAAATAATTTGATGATTCAAATATTATATTATTATTTAAGTTTATGGAATGATTTAAATGTTACTATGATAGTTGTATGTTAAAATGGGTTATGATTGGATGATGGTTCTTGAATAGAAAACTTAAAGAAAATTTCCATATTTCTCATTTTAGTGCTTTCAAAAATATATATTTGAAATGCACATGACAAGTGAAACTCTCTTCACTGAAGTCTAAAAGAGTTAGACACACTTAACAAAGAAACATCATTGAATTAAAAGATAATTTGAAAATATCTTATTGTAATATTTGTGATGATTTCTTTTGAAAATTTCTTATTCTCTATCTTATTAAGATTTCAATAAGAAATTGATGAATCTATTCATGATATTTTTAAATATTGATTTTGATGATTCGAACTTGAATAAGTTATCATCATGATCTTAGCAAGTTGAGAAAATGAAACTTGAAATCCCTATATAAATCAAGTTCATTTGTAGAAGTTTATAAATGAATCATAAGTTTATCTTTTTGGAACTATAACATGAATCTAAACAATGATCTTGATGATTTGAAATCGTAATATATAAATTGAGATCTTATATTTCTATGTCTCATTTTGCAAAATCATGATCTTAATTTCTCGATACTTGTAACTTGACAATTTTCATGAATTAAGATTTTGCTTACAAAATTGATCTCCTAAAATTTTTATTATCTAGGAAGAGATTTATTAAAAGAAATCATGTCTTTTGATACTTATGATTTGACTTTTCATGACATGATTTATTTGTACTCATGGTTATATTTAAAACATGGATGCAATAGAAAAATTAAACCATTATATTTCTTGTTGACAATGAAAAGGAGTCAAAATTAATTTGGTTATAAGAAAATTTGGATATAAAAAATCTTCTAACATTGAATGAGGAACAATTGCTTAGAAGAAAACTAAAACTTTTTAAATGCATGCAAAATACTTGATTTACAATTTGAGCTTGATTTACTATCATATTTTCTTTTGGAATTCTTGATGCTTATTATCAAAATTTGCTTGAGACAATCTTCAAAATGTATGATTTGATTGATTTGCTATCTTGAAATTTGCAACTAAATTGCATGGGTAGCTCTTGATTTCAGAATTTACATATATAAAATTAAGTATTTTATGATATGATGCTTTTCAAAACCCTCTCCTTGATTCTTCTTTCTTATTTACAATGGCAAAGTGGAGAAAGGAAATCAATAGCATTTCAAGAGATCGATAAGTCTATTTATTTCATCTTGAATATCTTGAAAGTGATTTTAATTATTTGAAATTAAATGAGTTTTTACCTATATCGTGATTTTGATTTCTCGGAATTCTAAGTTGAAATCTTTTATGAATCAAAATATCTTATTATGTATTCTCGTATTATCTAAAGAAGATTTTTATATAAATCATGATCTTGACAACTTGAGATTTCTTATGTATGAATCAAGATATTTTATTTTTTTTTGCCTATGATTTGTCTCTTAATATTTACAATTTGTCTTCATGAATTGTATATCTCATCATCATATTAATCTTTCTAGATATATTTCATGTGATAATTTGAAAAATGATGTAATGGAAAAAGTTTTGTACTATCATAACCATCTCTTCTTTTTTATAATAACAAAAGGGAGCAAAACTTGCTAGCTTGCTCATCTAAAAAAAGAAGCAAGAAGTGCTATCTTGCAAATCTCAAGAGAAGCAAAAATTTTGCTTAACCTCACACTCCAAAAACATATGCTAAGAGAAGTAACACTTGCTAACTTGTTAGCTTATATGATGTAAAATTGCTAGCTTGAACATTGAAGCAAAAATTTGCTAGTTTGCACTTCTCAAAAGACAAGAAAGAACTCACTAGCTTGCATGCTCTAAAGTGACGAAAAATTTGTTAAATTGCTAAGCTTTTAAAAACTTGCTAATTGCACTTCTCCTTTTTTGTTTATAAAGGGGGAGAAGGTAAAATGATGACCATGCATGTAATGATTATTTTGGAAATATAGATGATGATTTGGAATAATGCATGCAATACTCATGATTTTATTATGATGATATGATGTATTGCATATGGTGTGATTAAAATAGTTTCAACTTGAACTTTTGAGTTCATCTTAATATTCTTTTTGAAATTTATTAAGAGCTCTTCTTAATGTTGTAATGCTTTCACAATTTCTTCCTTGTTTCTCTGCTCATTATTCACAAAGGGGATGAAATTTTATAATGCATATTCTATTTTACTAAGGGGGAGTAATGTTGTTATGTGCTTTGAAATTGTTAGCTATACATTTTCCCTTTCTGTTGATGATAAAGGGGGAGAAATGGACATTGATGACACATGAATATTAATGCATATACTTGTATATTGATGCATAATTTTTTTGAAATTCATGCTTTGATGACTTGATGTAATTTTTTATTGAAATTTGCTTGGAATATTGATTGCCTCTAGATACTTGAATTCAAGAGTGTGTGATTCTCTTTGATTTAAGGTTTGGCATGGATTTAGGGGGAGTTAGGATTAACTCCTATCATCAATTGATTGTTATTATAAAAAATGAGAGGATTGTTTAATCTCAGATTTTAATGAAGAAATCAATTGATGAGTTATTAATCTAACATGGTTGTTAGAGTTGATTGATGTAGAATTAACTACGACATATTACAATCAGAGGATTAGCCAAAGTCAAGTCCATGCATCGGGCTAGAGTTCGGACGATGCGGTTGGAAACTCGCTTGGGGTGCATCGAGAGCTCGCCGAGGGCATCGAGAGCATGCCAGGATGATGCATGGGAGTTTGCTATAAGAAGATCGAGACTCGTCGAAAGATTGTCAAGGGTAGCCGAAAAGCTTACCGGGAGTTAGGATGGTCTTGAAGTGGATTTGTGGCCATATTAATTGTAATTAATTAAGTCATAGTTAGCATCATGTAAGTTGAACCACGACAGTGAAAAGGAGTTACATACCATACATATACCCAAGATCAAGCTTAGGCATCGGGCTAGGGTTTGGACGATACGGTAGGAGCTTGCTGAGAGTTCACTGGGACTTCACCGAAGGTACCGGGAAGATCGCTAGGAACACACCAGGAGATCGCCAGAGGAGGATCGTAAGACTCATCGTAAGGAATGCTGGAGGTTGCCAGATTATGGGAGTGAGGTCATTAAGCTTGGTGGTCATGTATGATTATAATCCTTAAGTCGTAAGTTAAGGTTGAGACCAAAATGAGTGTGTTTTAGAAGGAACTCAAATCAACTTAATGAGGCAACCGTGTCCACTAAAAGGGTTTGATTGAGCTTAGATTGAGCTCAATTGGTTAACCAGAGAATTGATTAATATGCAGCTCAAGCCAGGATTGAAAAAGTGAAGGGAATTGCTAGCGGGTAAATCGCCCGTACCAGATTTTTGAGCGGCTGCACCACCGGCGCCAGTGGGTAAACCGCCCATACACAGATTTTTTGGATACATTTGAATTTTGGCTCCAAATTCTGAAGCCATTTGGGGCCTACAAATATTCCAAGTTTTCTTACATTCCATACAATAATTTTGGGGATTATATTCTGTGAAAAAAATTATGTGTGAATTGTAAGAAAAAGAAAAGGGGAAGGGAGTGAGCTTAGAGTTAGAAAAATTCTTGAAGTCTCCCTTGTAAGCTCAAGTTGTAAGGGTTTGGTCTTCACCAAAAGAAGATCGATAGTGGATACCGGTGTGCCTCAAGAAGGACTCCGGAGTGGACATAGGCCGATTGGTGCCGAACTACTATAATTGTGAGTGTTCTTACTTGTTTCATTTACTACTTACAGTTGTCGAGTTCTTAATCGCTTTCAACAAAATACCAATAGATGCTTCTGATTCTATTTACTCTTTGAAAGCAAGGTTTCAAGTCAAGCACTTCACTTATGATGTTACTTATCTTTTTATTCGAATTTGTTTGTTCCTTCTTGAGTCATTTTTAAGCAAGAAAGTTAGCATTTTCTTTGAATCATTCACTTGCTTTACTTGAACGAAAAGATTCAGATTTTCTTTCTTGCTTTATGAGAAAAGTTTTTCGTTAAAACGAGAATTTACTCTTACACTAATTTAATCCCCCCTAGTGCCAATTGTAAAAAGCTTGTCATGAATTAGGAAGGTCTTGAAGTGGATTGGTTGGCCATGTTGATTATAATTAATTAAGTCATAGTTAGCATCGTTAAGGTTGAGTCCTCTTTGAGTTAGATTTGGAAGGGATTCAAATTAACTCAAGTGAGGCTAATAGGGTCCACTATGGAGTGTGGATTAAGCTCAAGTTGAGCTTAATTGGTTGACCTGAGAATTAGTCAACAGGAGGTACAAGTCGAGATTGGAAAAGTGAAGGGAATCACTTTTCTGAAAATCCTAGTGGTTGTACCGTCGGTGAGTGGTTGGACAGCCCAAGCTGACAATTGTATCGCCCGTACCCTATTTTCAGGGTGGCTTTCAGCGATTATATTGCTTGTACCCAGATTTTTCGGGTGAGTTTGAATTTTTGGCTACATTTTTTTGAAGCCAATTAGGGCTTATAAATACCCCAAGTTTTCTTACATTTAGTATAGGTTTTTGCACAATAATTAGGCTAGAAATTATGTGAAAAAATTGGGTACTAAAAGTGTGCAAGAAAAAGAAAAAGGGAAAGAGAGTGAGCCAAGTGTTGTATTTTTTGTAAAAAGTCTCCTTTAAGTTGAAAGCCTGTAAGGGTTTGGTCTTCACCCAAAGAGGATTAGTAGTGGACGCTGGTGGACCTCGGAGAAGAGGACTCAGGAGTGGTCGTAGGCCAGGTTGAGGCTTAATCACTATAAATCTGTGAGAATCTCTATACTTTATTGTTTTTTATTAAGCATGTTCTTATACGAAGCTTTCTTTTAGCATAATCATAACTTGGCTTCATTCAATAGCTTATTGCTCACTTACTCAACGAAAAGCTTATGATTTCCAGTTTTGATTCTCACGAAAAGTTTTTCTTAAACCGTGATTTTACACTTGCACTAATTCACCCCTCCACCCCTACTATACCACCCACCCCACCCCTGTGCCCTCCTCCACCCACACAACCAAACCCCCCCCCCCCCACCCCTCCTCTCTTAGTGCCAATTAATCGTAACATAGCGCTCTTTTGGCCTTGGTATTAGGAACCGAGCATCTATGACTCCACATCCTATCACACGATCGACAATACTGTCCTAACCTACTCAGGTCAGCATTTGACCTCACTTGCTTGGGAAGGAGGAAATCAAAGCCAGGGAGACCCCCCCCCCGGACATTCTAACATTGGTCAAGATTTAGGGGCCTCTTCTTTGTAAGACAGCAAACCAGAAAAACTTCAAACATTCCTCGTACACCACTTATGCTAAAACAGACCATGCATCTAGAATAAGTTCTTCATTAGCTTGAACATAACTTACAATAGAAATAGAGGCCATCCCGAGGGGAAGGCATAAAAAAAAAAGCAGAAGGATAAAAAGAAGGGTCATTATGTTGGGAAACTTTATTAGGAGCATCACATGCATAGTGAAAAAAATAAAATAAAAGGTATCCCACATTGGCCAAACCATCGTTCGATGATTGGTGTGTGAAAAATCGTTAAACCAAAAAATCTATGCGTTATTAGATGTTTTACCTAGGTAGATCATATATCCTTGAAAACCTAGATCCAAAAGGAGAAGGAGGTCATATGTCCTTCTCTCTAGTAGTATCCATATGGTGGAAGAAGTGGCGATTTTCATCCCTTGTAGTGCAAAACTCACAGCTTTTACGCATCTTCTTCGTAGCTTTTACGCATCACCTTACAGCAAACGTGGAAGAACTTTTTTCTTCTTCTCTGTCCTTACACACCAAGGAGAGGGATGGTCAGCAAAGAAGAGAAGGGAGGAAAGAGAATATGAGGGGGCGGCCAAGGGTGCAACTTATCCCCTTTCGTGGTCGTCCCTACTTCCTATTAATAGAGAGCCTCTTTAAACCCTAATAGATCATGCCTTAGTGGATATTGGATCTATATCCAAATATCCTTACCTCTTGGATTATTGGATCTCTATCCAATAATCTTAATTCGTCTCTAATTGGGCCTTATGCAAAAAAACTCCATTAATAGTGAGTCTCATCTAATGAAATAGGGGCTTATTGAATAACTCTTATCCAATCGTCTACTCGTCACAACATCCAACATATGTGTGTGACCGTCTAGGCCTAATATCGAGCTGAGTGTGAGTTTCACCTATCATAATTCTTTCTGACTTAGAACATTTTTTGACTCAGTGAATTGTTATCCGATAATAATTCACTTAACTCATCAACTATGGATGTACTAGGCTACTATTCCATAGTCCCCATATGTCTTAGTTACTGTTTATCTAAAGTCCCTTACCCATCTAATATCCCAGAGATCATATATCGGGCATGGTATTATCAAGCATCATACGAAATCTATCTGAGTTTTGCTCTAATGACCTTGGCTAGGGATTTGCTTGAGCAAGAACACACAAGATATTTCTCTCATGATTGTTGAATCTCAAATTTTGATGATGAAAGCAATTGATGAGTTTTGTAATATAACCTCTATGTTAGAGATCAGTGATGCAGGATTAACTATGATGGTGAAAATACAATAGAATTTAATATTAGGCCAGAGTCAAGTTCGGGCTGCTGGTTACAAGTGCCCTACAAGCCAATCACGTAAATGATTGCACATGTGACACGTTGCATGATCTTTTTGCTTATGATTATTATTGATATATTCACATATTATATAATCTATTGCATATATATTGTGATGTCCTTAGTTCTTTACAACGAGAATCGAATCATGATGAGATCATGATAATGAGATTGATTCACCTTTAAACATAGATCCTAAATAATCTCGATCATAGGTTACTCAAGAGGGATATTGAGATAACCAGATAGACCAATATACTATATACCCATTCATATGATGGAGGCGGCTAGTCTCACAGCCACTTGTGTGGAGGCACTAAGGACATAGTACAGGTGCTTATTGTGAGTTCACTAATTGATCCGCTTAAAAATGATGTATAGTTAATGATATATACTGTCAGATAACGATTACATAGTCCCAGTTATGCATCTAGTCCTTAGACTTGAGACACCAAAGATGTCTTGTTTGAGTGCTCCATTTTTTGACGTCAGATTTATAGGTTCGAAAAGTTCCAGATCTGCTACTATCGATTATCAGGATTGATATCCAACCTTACGAAGGCAATTGAGTGTTAATAAAGGATCATCCACTCTCGGTATCATGAGAAGAATATCCTATATACGCTTGCTTAGACAAATCCCTGGTCAGGGTCATTCAGATTGAGGGAGAATGAGTTCTCCGGGAGAATCTGATTAGAGTGAGATCAGACGGATTTCGTATGTGGCCTGACAGTACCATGTCCAATATATGGTCTCTAGGATATTAGTTAGATAAGAGACTAAAAATACACAGTAACTGTGGATAGATATGTCCGATATATTCGATCCATCTGTACCGTCAGGGGACTATGACATAGTGGCCTAGTACGTCCATAGTCGATGAATCGAGTTAATTATTATGGGGATGATAACTCTCAATATCAGAAGTGTTGGGAAACCTCAGCGGGTGCATCACATGCGCAGCGAAAATCAAAACAAAAATTGGTTTCCCATACATATTAAATCATCATGCAAAAGATTATGTCACGAGAAAAATCACAAAAACCAAAAAAACTGTGATGTATGAGAGATTGATTTTACCTAGGGAGATCGTATATCCCTGTATTCCAGATCCGGATGGAGAAGATGAAGGAGGTCAAGCGTCATCCTCTCTAGCGGTATCCACACGATGAATCTCTGCATTGAAACTCCTCCAATCTGATCTTGCAACTCTTGCTCAAAGGGAGGGACAAGAATAGGAGGTGGTGGCTAAAGCTGTAGCCTA
The DNA here is from genome assembly GCA_029747655.1 of Ensete ventricosum. NCBI lineage: Eukaryota > Viridiplantae > Streptophyta > Magnoliopsida > Zingiberales > Musaceae > Ensete > Ensete ventricosum. Next base: position 19,919,613 of record JAQQAF010000006.1, read on the forward strand.
TCAACCATGCGTCTCCCCTCCTATTTATAGAGAGCCACCAAAAATCCTAGGGCTCCTGCCTTAGTGGGTATTGAATCTCTATCTAATTATCCACTAACTTTGGATTATTGGATCTCTGTCCAATAATCTCCTTAGGCCTCTAATTGGGCCTTAATCAAGGAACCCATCAGCATAGGGTCTCATCTAATGAGAATAGGGGCTAATTGGATCTTCATCCAATCCTCTATTCGCTAAAGCATCCACCATATGTGTGTGACCCTCTAGGCCCGATACCGAGCTGGCCGTGAGTCACTCCCATCAGAACTTCTTCTGATATAGTGAATTATTATCCCCATAATAATTCACCCGGCTCATCGATTATGGACGTACTAGGCCACTATGTCATAGTCCCCAGACAATACAGGGGGGATCAAATCCATCAGACCTATTTGTCCACAGTTACCATGTATCTATAATCCCTCATCCAAATAATATCCCAGAGACCGTATATTAGATATGGTACTGTCAGGTCACATACAGAATCAGTTTGTCTTGCTATAATCAAATTCTACTAGAGAACTCTTTCTCTCTCAATCCGAATGACCCTAGCTAGAGATTTGTCTAAGCAAGCACATATGGGATATTCCTCTTGTGATACCGAGAGTGGATGATCCTCTATTGACACTCAATTTCCTTCATAAGGTTAGCTACTAATCCCGATAATCAGTTGTACCAGATCTGGAACTTTCTAAACCTGTAAGTTTGGCGTCAAAAAAAGGAGTACTCACATAAGGCATCCTTGGTGTCTCAAGTCTAAGGACCAGATAATGGAACTATGGAATTGTTGTCTGATATTATGTATCATTAACCATACAGTATTTTATAAGCGGATCAATTAGTGAACTCATTCTCCAATGAGCACATGTACTATATCCTTAGTGTTTCCACACAAGTGGCTATGAGACCAGCCGCCTCCATCATATGGATGGGTATATAGTACATCGATATGTCCAATTATCTCAATGTCCCTCTTGAGTAACTTATGATCGGGATTATTTATGATCTGTGTTTAAAGGTGAATCGATCTTATTATCGTGATCTCATCACAATCCGACTCTCATTGCATAGAACCAAAGACATCACAATATATATGTAACAGATAATGTGAGAATATGCCAATATTAATCATAAGCAAAAAGATCATACAACGTATCACACGTGCCATCACTCACGTGATTGACTTGCAGGGCACCTGTAACCAACAATCTCCCACTTGACCAAAAGCCAATCACCTATATGTCTGATCCCCATCAGACCCCTGTGACGCTCAAATATAATCTGAGCCATCGGCTTCGTTAGTGGATCTACAATGTTATCTTCGGATGAACTCTTTCTGTTATTATATCTTTTTCGGTCATGATCACTCTAATCTGATGGAACCTCCTCAGAACAATTATGATGAGACCTAGGTTCCCTTGCTAGAGTTATCGTCCTGTCACTGTCACAATATATGGGAGTCAGCTTCACGCTGCTTGGTATGACTCCCAAATCCTTGATGAACTTCTTCATCCACACCCCTTCGTCTTGCTGCTTCTACTACAGTAATGTATTTCACCTCTATGGTCGAGTTAGCAGTAGTATCTTGCTTAGAACTCTTTCAGCTTACTACTCCTCCATTCAGGATGAAAATATATTCTGAATTTGACTTGCTATCATCAATGTTGGACTGAAAAATCGAGTCAATGTAGCCCTCAACCTGGAGGCTACCTCCTCCATATACCAGTAAAAGATCCTTAGTCATTGTTAAGTACTTAAGGATACACTTTACTGCCTTCTAGTGTTCTAAACCTGGATCTGCCTGATACCTGCTTGTGACACTCAGAGCATGTGATATATCAGGCCTAGAACATAGCATCATAAAATATAGGATGCTTCCCCTAAGTCTTTCATGGAGAAGTTTCTTAATAGCCAAGCCTTTATTGTGGAGAGCATTCCTACATCATTCCCAATGATTAGGATGTCATCCACATAAAGCACCAAGAAGGTGATAGCGCTTCCACTTACTTTCCTATATACACAAGGCTCAACGAAGTCATAAGATCTGATCACCTCATCAAATCTTATGTTCCAACTTCGGAAAGCTTGCTTCAATCCATAAATGGATCTAAGCAACCTGCACACTTTATCTAGACTCTCTTTGGATACAAATGCCTCTGGCTGTATCATATACACCTCCTCCTCGAGGTTGTCATTAAGGAATACCATTTTGACATCCATCTGCTAGATCTCATAGTCATAGTGTGCTACAATGGTCAAAATAATTCTAATGGACTTAAGCATGGCTATAGATGAAAGGGTTTCATCATAGTCAACTCCTTATCTTTGTTGATATCCTTTACCTACAAGCCTTGCTTTATAGGTCTCTACTTTTCCATCCACTCTGATCTTCTTCTTGAAGATCCATTTGCATCCGATAGGTACAATACCCTCAGGTACATCCACAAGGTTCCAAACCTTGTTAGAGTACATTGAATCTATCTCAGAATTCATGACTTCTTACTACTTCCCGGAGTCTATACTCATAATCGCCTCTTCGTAGGTATAAGGATCAACATCCTGAGAGTTATCTCCACTGATATGTTCCACATATCTTTCAGGAGGGTGAAATACTCTACTAGTCCTACGCAATATTAGAACTTGTGTGTTAGGTACCTGAACAGACTCGGGCTCTAGAATGGTGTTAGGTTCTCCAACCTCGCTAAATTCTATCTTGCTCCCACTGTTTCCACCAAGAATGAGTTCCTTCTCAAGGAACACAGCTCTCTTGGCAATAAAGACCTTTTGGTCCTCGGGATGATAGAAATAGTACCCCAAAGTCTCCTTAGGGTATCCCACGAATGGGCACCATTCCATCCTTGATTCCAACTTGTCGGGATTGTATCTTCTAACGTGGGCAAGACAGCCCCAAATCTTAACCAACTTAAGATCAGACTTCTTTCCTTTCCATATCTCATATGGTGTAGATACTACCAACTTTGATGGAACTCTATTCAGAAGGTAAGATACGGTCTCCAGGGTGTACCCCCCCAGAATGAGACGAGTAGTTCAGCGAAACTCATCATGGATCGCACCACATCTAATAACGTGTGATTCCTCCTTTCTGATACACTATTGAGCTGAGGTGTATAAGGAGGTGTCTACTGGGATAGAATCTCATTGTTCATGAGGAAATGGGTGAACTCTGTACTCAAGTACTCTCATCCTCAATCTGATCGAAGAGTTTTAATACTCTTTCCAATCTAGTTCTCCACCTCATTCTTATATTCTCTGAATTTCTCAAAGGCCTCAGATTTGTATTTCATCAAGTACATGTGTCCATACCTAGAGAAATCATCAATGAATGTAATGAAGTATGAGTAACCACCTATAGCCTGAGTCAACATTGGGACCACATACATCACTATTTTTGAGTTTCAATAACTTAGTGGCTCTCTCTCCAGTTCCACTAAAAGAATAGTTAGTCATTTTCTCACGAAGGCAAAGTTCGCAAGTTGCATAAGTCTCATAGTTAAATGGATTTAAGTATCCATCTTTCAGCAACTTTTGAATCCTTCCCTCATGTATATGACCTAGCCTACAATGTCATAGGTATGCATTATTCACCTTATCTCTTTTCCTCTTAGATATATTTATATTGATGATATGTGGAGAAGTGTCTAACATATATAAGCCATTTATAAGGGTCCCTCTAGTGATGATTTCATCATCCATAATTATTGAACAACTATTATTCTAAAAAACTAATTTATATCCACTAATTGTCAAACAAGAGATAGAAATAATATATTTGATAATAGAGGGAACAAAATAACATGTATCTAATACAATAATAGCTCCACCAGGCAGATGTAGGGTGACCTCTCCAATAGCAACTTTTGCTCCATTGCCCATCTTGAGGTCCATCTCGCCTCTAGCAAATCTACTAGGTCTTGCCAGAACCTGCAACGAATTATAGATATGATAAATACTCCCGGTATCCAATACCCATGTGTTATCATGAAAATCTGACAAGTGGAGACTAATGATGAATATACCTGAAGCTTCTCCAAGCTTCTGTCTCGCCTTCTCTGCAAGGTAGTCCTTGCAGTTCCTCTTCCAATGTCCGTCTTGGCCACAGTGGAAGCATTGTCCTTTGTCCTTTCTCGGGTATTTCTTACCTTTGTCTTACCTGGCCTGTCTTTGCCCTTGCCTTTTTTAAGGGTCTTGCTGACCTTCCTTTTCTTTTTGGTCTCACCAAGATAGAGAACTGACTTCTCCTTCTTGATGGCACTCTCAGCTTCCCTCAACATATTGAGGAGCTCAGGGAAAGTTACCTCAAACTTGCTCATGTTAAAATTCATGATAAAGTGAGAAAAGGAATATGGTAGAGACTGAAGTATAAGATCAACGCATAGGTTATATCCTTTAGGACTATTCCTAGACTTATGAGTTTCTCGATCCACTATGTCATCTTTAAGAAATGGTTCTCAACCGATGTTCCTTCTGTCATCCTGGCTTAGAAGAGTTTCTTAGATATCTCATATCTTTGAGTTCTTCCTTGTTTCTCAAACAGCTAGCGGAGATGAAGAAGGATAGAATCTACATCCATGCTCTCATGTTGCCTTTGTAACTCAGGAGTCATGGAGGCCAACATGTAACATTTTGTCAACATAGAATCATCTATATACTTCACTTAGCGAGCGATCTCATCCTCGCTTGCCCCTTCTTCCGGCGTGGGCAGAATTGTATCAAGGACATATGCGATTTTCTCCGCCGTGAGAATAATTCTCAAATTACGGAGCCAATCTGTATAGTTTGGACCAGTAAGGCGGTTGGCATCAAGTATGCCACATAGGGTTTGTGAGTGATATATTTCTGACCAAACATGATATAGCAAAAGTAAATAATATGTAGATTTTACAAAAAATATTAATTAACATTTAGAATTCTATCTTAATGTACTCCCACTATTTTCTTAGTGAATCACGCGACACCCTCGACATGTGAGACAGAAGTCTCCGGTAGACTCCTAGTGGGGATCGAGATCCAATTGGCATCTTAGTGCAACCTCAAGGGACTCGACCAATTATAGTAAGCCCAAAAGGTAGGCAACTCTTGCCAATCATAACTCTTTGTGATTCCTGTCACGTTCGGCCTTCAAATCATCATGGTCTCGAGGGACTCGACCAACCATGATATTCAGTTAAGTCATCACCATCGTTACAAGATGAGTCTGATTTGGTGATATGCCCTCGAGGGACTCGACTAAGCATACCATGTCCTCAGGTCACCGGTGACATCTCTACGTCGTAGGCAAGAACTCGATCATGTAGATAGGTGAGCCTCGAGGGACTCGACCAACTCAACCTATGTCGTGATTCAATTTCTTCGTATAACGATGGAAGGCCACGTGGGTCAATTTTATTGCATCACGCTTACCGACTTAATATTATCATAGGAGGGGTTTTTGTTTTGTATCGGTCTCCTAATATGTCATGTTACACACATACATATTTAATATATATCTACATCGCATGCAAATATATATACATATATCTAGTAGGTGTATAACACATCACATATGCAAGCCACACCAGATGATCATGAGCCGTCACCTAATATGATTAAGCCCGAGCAATGGGCCTAATCACTCACAATAGGATCTATGTGTGCATTGGCGCATCTCCATGCCCTTTGATTGTTGATCTCGTCATCATCGATTCCGTCGGATCGTTGCATCACCATGCATCGTGATCTCTCGCCATGGCATCATGGGTCCCGCTGTAACCTCCATGCTCCCGCTGCACTCTCCATGTAATTACAAATAATCACAAGTACGCAGGCCCAACAATAAACGAAAAAAACTCAGGCTCGCAGGCCCCAATAATAATAATAATCATAATTACACATATCACAACATATGGCTCATGATCATCCATTCACATCATGCATCACATGTACATCACATCATATGTAGGATTACTAGATATATATAATAATTAATTAAACTATTTAATTAATTATTTTTCTCGAAATCAGGATATGCTCAGAATTTCTAGAATTGTCAAGGGTATTTTCATAATTCTGGATGAGAGGACAGTCCTCGAAATTTTTAGAATTATTGAGGATATTTTCGGTATTCTGGATGAAAGGATAGTCCTTGAAATTTCCAAAAATATTGAGGGCATTTAAGGAATTATGTATAAAGAGGACAGAGCTGAATTTCTCAAATTCTCAGGGGCATAACCATCTTTTTCTCAAAAAGATGCCCTAGCCCTCCTTCACCCTTACTGCGTCGCTGCCGCCACTGCCCCTACGCAGGCGGCGACTACCCTTTGTGGCTGGCAGCCACCCTGCAAAGGGGCAGCCACCCCTGCGACCGACGTCGCCACCTCTGCATGCAGACAGCATGCATGTGGTCGCCCCTCCCTCGCAGGCAGCGCCTACTTTCGCTGCCAATCACTGCAACAAGCGCGTAGAACAGTTCTACACTATTCAATCTCATCACACGCAGTATAAAACCAATTTTTCATACGAAAACCATGGCTCTAATACCACTATTGGGAAACCTCAGCGGGTGCATCACATGTGCAGCGAAAATCAAAACAAAAACTAGTTTCCCACACAGATCAAATCATTATGCACAAGATTGGGGTCGCGAGAAAAACCACAAAAACACAAAAGAATCATGATTTGTGAGAGATTGATTTTATCTACGGAGATCAATAATCCCTATATTCCAGATCCAGATGGAGAAGATGAAGGAGGTCAAGCGTCCTCAACTCTAGCAGTATCCACACGATAGATCTCTGCAGCGAAACTCCTCCAATATGATCTTGCAACTCTTGCTCAGATGGAGGGAGGAGAATATGAGGTGGTGGCTAAAGTTGCAGCCTATCAACCATGAGTCTCCCCTCCTATTTATAGAGAGCCACCAAAAACCCTAGAGCTCTTGCCTTAGTAGGTATTAGATCTCCATCCAATTACCCACTAACCTTGCATTAATGGATCTATATCCAATAATCTCCTTAGGCCTCTAATTGGGCCTTAATCATGGAGCCCATCAACATAGGGTCTCATCTAATGAGAATAGGGGCTAATTGGACCTCCATCTAATCCTCTATTCGCTGAAGCATCCATCATATGTGTGTGACCCTCTAGGCCCGATACCGAGCTGGCCGTGAGTCACTCCCATCAAAGCTCCTTCTGATATAATGAATTATTATCTCCATAATAATTCACTCGACTCATCGACTATGGACGTACTAGGCCACTACTCCATAGTCCCTAGACGGTACAGGGGGGATAAAATCTGTCGAACCTGTTTGTCCATAGTTACCATATATCTATAATCCCTCATCCAAATAATATCCCAGAGACCGTATATTAGATATGGTACTGTCAGGTCACATACGGAATCAGTTTGTCTTGCTCTAATCGGATTCTACCAGACAACTCATTCTCTCTCAATCCGAATAACCCTGGCCAGGGATTTGTCTAAGCAAGCACATATGAGAGATTCCTCTCGTGATATCGAGAGTGGATAATCCTCTATTGACACTCAATTGCCTTCGTAAGGTTGTTACTAATCCCGATAACCAACTGTATCAGATCTAGAACTTTCCAAACTTGTAAGTCTGGCATTAAAGAAAGAAGTACTCATACAAGGCATCCTTGATGTATCAAGTCTAAGGACCAGATACACAACTAGGACTATGGAATTGCTGTTTGACATTGGGTATAATTAACCATACAACATTCTATAAGCGGATCAATAAGTGAACTCATTCTCCATGAGCAGTTGTACTATATCCTTAGTGTTTCCACACAAGTAGCTATGAGACCAGCCGCCTCCATCATATGGATGGGTATATAGTACATCGATATGTCCAATTATCTCAATGTCCCTCTTGAGTAACTTATGATCGGGATTATTTATGATCTGTGTTTAAAGGTGAATCGATCTTATTATCGTGATCTCATCACAATCCGACTCTCATTGCATAGAACCAAAGACATCACAATATATATGTAACAGATAATGTGAGAATATGCCAATATTAATCATAAGCAAAAAGATCATACAACGTATCACACGTGCCATCACTCACGTGATTGACTTGTAGGGCACCTGTAACCAACAATCTCCCACTTGACCAAAAGCCAATCACCTATATGTCTGATCCCCATCAGACCCCTGTGACGCTCAAATATAATCTGAGCCATCGGCTTCGTTAGTGGATCTACAATGTTATCTTCGGATGAACTCTTTCTGTTGCTATATCTTTTTCGGTCATGATAACTCTAATCTGATGGAACCTCCTCAGAAAAATTATGATGAGACCTGGGTTCCCTTGCTAGAGTTATTGCCCTGTCACTGTCACAATATATGGGAGTCAGCTTCACGCTGCTTGGTGTGACTCTCAAATCCTTGATGAACTTCTTCATCCACACCCCTTCGTCTTGCTGCTTCTACTACAGTAATGTATTCCACCTCTATGGTCGAGTTAGCAGTAGTATCTTGCTTGGAACTCTTTCAGCTTACTACTCCTCCATTCAGGATGAAAATATATTCTGAATTTGACTTGCTATCATCAATGTTGGACTGAAAAATCGAGTCAATGTAGCCCTCAACCTGGAGGCTACCTCCTCCATATACCAGTAAAAGATCCTTAGTCATTCTTAAGTACTTAAGGATACACTTTACTGCCTTCTAGTGTTCTAAACCTGGATCTGCCTGATACCTGCTTGTGACACTCAAAGCATGTGCTATATCAGGCCTAGTACATAGCATCGTAAAATATAGGATGCTTCCCCTAAGTCTTTCATGGAGAAGTTTCTTAATAGCCAAGCCTTTATTGTGGAGAGCATTCCTACATCATTCCCAATGATTAGGATGTCATCCACATAAAGCACCAAGAAGGTGATAGCGCTTCCACTTACTTTCCTATATACACAAGGCTCAACGAAGTCATAAGATCTGATCACCTCATCAAATCTTATGTTCCAACTTCGGAAAGCTTGCTTCAATCCATAAATGGATCTAAGCAACCTGCACACTTTATCTAGACTCTCTTTGAATACAAATGCCTCTGGCTGTATCATATACACCTCCTCCTCGAGGTTGTCATTAAGGAATACCATTTTGACATCCATCTGCTAGATCTCATAGTCATAGTGTGCTACAATGGTCAAAATAATTCTAATGGACTTAAGCATGGCTATAGATGAAAGGGTTTCATCATAGTCAACTCCTTATCTTTGTTGATATCCTTTACCTACAAGCCTTGCTTTATAGGTCTCTACTTTTTCATCCACTCTGATCTTCTTCTTGAAGATCCATTTGCATCCGATAGGTACAATACCCTCAGGTACATCCACAAGGTTCTAAACCTTGTTAGAGTACATTGAATCTATCTCAGAATTCATGACTTCTTACCACTTCCCGGAGTCTATACTCATAATCGCCTCTTCGTAGGTATGAGGATCAACATCCTGAGAGTTATCTCCACTGATATGTTCCACATATCTTTCAGGAGGGTGAAATACTCTACTAGTCCTACACAATATTAGAACTTGTGTGTTAGGTACCTGAACAGACTCGGGCTCTAGAATGGTGTTAGGTTCTCCAACCTCGCTAAATTCTATCTTGCTCCCACTGTTTCCACCAAGAATGTGTTCCTTCTCAAGGAACACAGCTCTCTTGGCAATAAAGACCTTTTGGTCCTCGGGATGATAGAAATAGTACCCCAAAGTCTCCTTAGGGTATCCCACGAATGGGCACCATTCCATCATTGATTCCAACTTGTCGGGATTGTATCTTCTAACGTGGGCAAGACAGCCCCAAATCTTAACCAACTTAAGATCGGACTTCTTTCCTTTCCATATCTCATATGGTGTAGATACTACCAACTTTGATGGAACTCTATTCAGAAGGTAAGATACGGTCTCCAGGGTGTACCCCCCCAGAATGAGACGGGTAGTTCAGCGAAACTCATCATGGATCGCACCACATCTAATAACGTGTGATTCCTCCTTTCTGATACACCATTGAGCTGAGGTGTATAAGGAGGTGTCTACTGGGATAGAATCTCATTGTTCGTGAGGAAATGGGTGAACTCTGTACTCAAGTACTCTCATCCTCAATCTGATCGAAGAGTTTTAATACTCTTTCCAATCTAGTTCTCCACCTCATTCTTATATTCTCTGAATTTCTCAAAGGCCTCAGATTTGTACTTCATCAAGTACATGTGTCCATACCTAGAGAAATCATCAATGAATGTAATGAAGTATGAGTAACCACCTATAGCCTGAGTCAACATTGGGACCACATACATCACTATTTTTGAGTTCCAATAACTTAGTGGCTCTCTCTCCAGTTCCACTAAAAGAATAGTTAGTCATTTTCTCACGAAGGCAAAGTTCGCAAGTTGCATATGTCTCATAGTTAAATGGATTTAAGTATCCATCTTTCAGCAACTTTTGAATCCTTCCCTCATGTATATGACCTAGCCTACAATGTCATAGGTATGCATTATTCACCTTATCTCTTTTCCTCTTAGATATATTTATATTGATGATATGTGGAGAAGTGTCTAACATATATTAGCCATTTATAAGGGTCCCTCTAGTGATGATTTCATCATCCATAATTATTGAACAACTATTATTCTAAAAAACTAATTTATATCCACTAATTGTCAAACAAGAGATAGAAATAATGTATTTGATAATAGAGGGAACAAAATAACATGTATCTAATACAATAATAGCTCCACCAGGCAGATGTAGGGTGACCTCTCCAATAGCAACTTTTGCTCCATTGCCCATCTTGAGGTCCATCTCGCCTCTAGCAAATCTCCTAGGTCTTGCCAGAACTTGCAACGAATTATAGATATGATAAATACTCCCGGTATCCAATACCCATGTGTTATCATGAAAATCTGACAAGTGGAGACTAATGATGAATATACCTGAAGCTTCTCCAAGCTTCTGTCTCGTCTTCTCTGCAAGGTAGTCCTTGCAGTTCCTCTTCCAATGTCCGTCTTGGCCACAGTGGAAGCATTGTCCTTTGTCCTTTCTCGGGTATTTCTTACCTTTGTCTTACCTGGCCTGTCTTTGCCCTTGCCTTTTTTAAGGGTCTTGCTGACCTTCCTTTTCTTTTTGGTCTCACCAAGATAGAGAACTGACTTCTCCTTCTTGATGGCACTCTCAGCTTCCCTCAACATATTGAGGAGCTCAGGGAAAGTCACCTCAAACTTGCTCATGTTAAAATTCATGATAAAGTGAGAAAAGGAATATGGTAGAGACTGAAGTATAAGATCAACGCATAGGTTATATCCTCTAGGACTATTCCTAGACTTATGAGTTTCTCGATCCACTATGTCATCTTTAAGAAATGGTTCTCAACCGATGTTCCTTCTGTCATCCTGGCTTAGAAGAGTTTCTTAGATATCTCATATCTTTGAGTTCTTCCTTGTTTCTCAAACAGCTAGCGGAGATGAAGAAGGATAGAATCTACATCCATGCTCTCATGTTGCCTTTGTAACTCAGGAGTCATGGAGGCCAACATGTAACATTTTGTCAACATAGAATCATCTATATACTTCACTTAGCGAGCGATCTCATCCTCGCTTGCCCCTTCTTCCGGCGTGGGCAGAATTGTATCAAGGACATATGCGATTTTCTCCGCCGTGAGAACAATTCTCAAATTACGGAGCCAATCTGTATAGTTTGGACCAGTGAGGCGGTTGGCATCAAGTATGCCACATAGGGTTTGTGAGTGATATATTTCTGACCAAACAGGATATAGCAAAAGTAAATAATATGTAGATTTTACAAAAAATACTAATTAACATTTAGAATTCTATCTTAATGTACTCCCACTATTTTCTTAGTGAATCACGCGACACCCTCGACATGTGAGACAGAAGTCTCCGGTAGACTCCTAGTGGGGATCGAGATCCAATTGGCATCTTAGTGCAACCTCAAGGGACTCGACCAATTATAGTAAGCCCAAAAGGTAGGCAACTCTTGCCAATCACAACTCTTTGTGATTCCTGTCACGTTCGGCCTTCAAATCATCATGGTCTCGAGGGACTCGACCAACCATGATATTCAGTTAAGTCATCACCATCGTTACAAGATGAGTCTGATTTGGTGATATGCCCTCGAGGGACTCGACTAAGCATACCATGTCCTCAGGTCACCGGTGACATCTCTACGTCGTAGGCAAGAACTCGATCATGTAGATAGGTGAGCCTCGAGGGACTCGACCAACTCAACCTATGTCGTGATTCAATTTCTTCGTATAACGATGGAAGGCCACGTGGGTCAATTTTATTGCATCACGCTTACCGACTTAATATTATCGTAGGAGGGGTTTTTGTTTTGTATCGGTCTCCTAATATATCATGTTACACACATACATATTTAATATATATCTACATCGCATGCAAATATATATACATATATCTAGTAGGTGTATAACACATCATATATGCAAGCCACACCAGATGATCATGAGCCGTCACCTAATATGATTAAGCCCGAGCAATGAGCCTAATCACTCACAATAGGATCTATGTGTGCATTGGCGCATCTCCATGCCTTGTGATTGTTGATCTCGTCATCATCGGTTCCGTCGGATCGTTGCGTCACCATGCATCGTGATATCTCGCCATGGCATCATGGGTCCCGCTGTAACCTCCATGCTCCCGCTGCACTCTCCATGTAATTATAAATAATCACAGGTACGCAGGCCCAACAATAAACGAAAAAAACTCAGGCTCGCAGGCCCCAATAATAATAATAATCATAATTACATATATCACAACATATGGCTCATGATCATCCATTCACATCATGCATCACATGTACATCACATCATATGTAGGATTACTAGATATATATAATAATTAATTAAACTATTTAATTAATTATTTTTCTCGAAATCAGGATATGCTCAGAATTTCTAGAATTGTCAAGGGTATTTTCATAATTCTGGATGAGAGGACAGTCCTCGAAATTTTTAGAATTATTGAGGATATTTTCGGTATTCTGGATGAAAGGATAGTCCTTGAAATTTCTAAAAATATTGAGGGCATTTAAGGAATTATGTATAAAGAGGACAGAGCTGAATTTCTCAAATTCTCAGGGGCATAACCATCTTTTTCTCAAAAAGATGCCCTAGCCCTCCTTCACCCTTACTGCGTCGCTGCCGCCACTGCCCCTACGCAGGTGGCGACTACCCTTTGCGGCTGGCAACCACCCTGCACAGGGGCGGCCACCGCTGCGACCGACGCCGCCACCTCTGCATGCAGACAACATGCATGTGGTCGCCCCTCCCTCGCAGGCAGCGCCTACTTTCGCTTCCTATCACTGCAACAAGCGCGTAGAACAGTTCTACACTATTCAATCTCATCACACGCAGTATAAAACCAATTTTTCATACGAAAACCATGGCTCTAATACCACTATTGGGAAACCTCAGCGGGTGCATCACATGTGCAGCGAAAATCAAAACAAAAACTAGTTTCCCACACAGATCAAATCATTATGCACAAGATTGGGGTCGCGAGAAAAACCACAAAAACACAAAAGAATCATGATTTGTGAGAGATTGATTTTACCTACGGAGATCATATATCCCTATATTCCAGATCCAGATGGAGAAGATGAAGGAGGTCAAGCGTCCTCAACTCTAGCAGTATCCACACGATAGATCTCTGCAGCGAAACTCCTCCAATATGATCTTGCAACTCTTGCTCAGATGGAGGGAGGAGAATATGAGGTGGTGGCTAAAGTTGCAGCCTATCAACCATGAGTCTCCCCTCCTATTTATAGAGAGCCACCAAAAACCCTAGAGCTCTTGCCTTAGTGGGTATTAGATCTCCATCCAATTACCCACTAACCTTGCATTAATGGATCTATATCCAATAATCTCCTTAGGCCTCTAATTGGGCCTTAATCATGGAGCCCATCAACATAGGGTCTCATCTAATGAGAATAGGGGCTAATTGGACCTCCATCTAATCCTCTATTCGCTGAAGCATCCATCATATGTGTGTGACCCTCTAGGCCCGATACCGAGCTGGCCGTGAGTCACTCCCATCAAAGCTCCTTCTGATATAATGAATTATTATCTCCATAATAATTCACTCGACTCATCGACTATGGACGTACTAGGCCACTACTCCATAGTCCCTAGACGGTACAGGGGGGATAAAATCTGTCGAACCTGTCTATCCATAGTTACCATATATCTATAATCCCTCATCCAAATAATATCCCAGAGACCGTATATTAGATATGGTACTGTCAGGTCACATACGGAATCAGTTTCTCTTGCTCTAATCGGATTCTACCAGACAACTCATTCTCTCTCAATCCGAATAACCCTGGCCAGGGATTTGTCTAAGCAAGCACATATGAGAGATTCTTCTCGTGATATCGAGAGTGGATAATCCTCTATTGACACTCAATTGCCTTCGTAAGGTTGGTTACTAATCCCGATAACCAACTGTATCAGATCTAGAACTTTCCAAACTTGTAAGTCTGGCATTAAAGAAAGAAGTACTCATACAAGGCATCCTTGATGTATCAAGTCTAAGGACCAGATACACAACTAGGACTATGGAATTGCTGTTTGACATTAGGTATAATTAACCATACAACATTCTATAAGCGGATCAATAAGTGAACTCATTCTCCATGAGCAGTTGTACTATATCCTTAGTGTCTCCACATAAGTGACTATGAGACCAGCCGCCTCTATCATATGGATGGGTACACCGATCTGTCCGGTTATCTCAATGTCCCTCTTGAGTAACCTATGATTAAGATTATTTATGATCGGTGTTTAAAGGTGATTCGATCTCATTATCGTGATCTCATCACGATCCGACTCCCATTGTATAGAACCAATGACATCACAATATATATGTAATAGATAATGTGAGAATATGCCAATATTAATCATAAGCAAAAAAATGATATAACGTGTCACATATGCCATCACTCACCTGATTGGCTTGTAGGGCACCTGTAATCAGCAAGAAGGAGTTCTAATGGGAGCAACTCACGACCAGCTCGGTATCGGGCCTAGAGGGTCACACACATATGGTGGATGCTTCAATGAATAAAGGATTGGATAAAGATCCAATTAGCCCATATTTTCATTAGATAGAACCTATACTAATGGGCTACTTGCATGAAACCCAATTAGAGGCCAAAGGAGATTATTAGATATAGATCCAATAATACAAGATTAGTGGGTAATTGGATGAAGATCCAATACCCACTAAGGCATAAACCCTAGGATTTTTGGTGGCTCTCTATAAATATGAGGGGAGGCACATAGTTGATAAACTACAGCTTTGGCCACCCCTTTTATTCTCCACCCTCCCTCACTGCAAGAGTTGCAAGACCTAAGACTGCGATTGAAGGAGTATCATTACAGAGATCCATCATGTGGATACCACTAGAGAGGAGGATGCTTGACCTCTTTTATCCTCTCCATCCGGATCTAGAAAACAAGGATATATGATCTCCCTAGGTAAAATAATCTCTCACATGATGCGAGTTTTTGGATTCTACGGCTTTCTCGTGACCCAATCTTTTGCACAACGATTTGATCTACGTAGGAAACCTGCTTTATTTTGATCTTCCGTTGCACATGTGATGCTCCTGCTTAGTTTCCCAACACAGACATCGGGTCAGGGTTCGAATGATGTAGTGGAACTCATTGGGATATTGCCGAAGGTGATCGAGGGCTTATCGGGAATTCATCAGTAGCTCACTGAAGGTGATCGGGGGGTTGCCGAGAGTTTGCTGAAGGTGATTAGAGCTTGTCAGGAGTTCGCCGGGAGCTTGCCAAAGGTCATCAGGAGCTTGTTGGGAGTACATTGGGAGTTCATCGCAAGATTATCGAAAGACTCGTCAGAGTTCACCGGAGGATACTGGAAGCTCGTCAAGAGTTCGGAAGAACGACTGACATGCCGAACAATAAGAATGATTGTAATTGTGTCTTAGTATATCATAGTTATCATTGTGTATTTTGAGCCCTAATTAAGTTAGATTTAGAGAAATCTAAATTAACCAATGAGAGGCAATCGGGTCCACTTTGGGTTAGGATTTGGTCTCAGGTTGAGCTCATTTCGTTGGCTTCGAAAGGGATCAATAGGAGGTATAAGCCGAGTATGAAACATTACAAAAAGTATAGTTTTCAGGATTTCCAGTGGAAGTACCACCACCGGGCGGTGGTAGTACCACCCAAGCAGTAATGGTACTGCCCAAACGATGGTAGTACAGTAGCCACCCCTATTTTTTAGGCACTTTCAATGGTAGTACCGCTAGTGCCGACGGTAATACCGCCCATACCCAATTTTTTTTAAATGGATTAAATTTTGGATCCATTTTTTAAGCTAATTGGGATCTATAAATACTCTAAGTATTCTTGCATTAAAGAGCAAGAAAATACAATAAAAGTCATCATAATCTTAGTTAAAATTTTCTAAAATTTGAGAGCTTCCCTTGAGTGCTTCAAAGTGTAAAGTGAGTCCAAGAGAAGAGAGAGAAAAAATGTAAATGTTCTTCTCCTTAGCTTGTGAAAAGGAGAAAACGTAAAGGGTTTTGATCTTCACCCATGAAAGAAAATCATTAGTGGACACCGGCAGGCCTCAACGAAGGAGGACTCGAGAAGTGGACATAGGTCAAGTTGGTGACCGAACCACTATAAATTTGTGAGTCTTCTTTACTTCCTTTTTATTTTAGCATTCCGTAGCTAAATCGAGATTCTTTATTCGGTATTAAGTTTAGTCACTCTCTAACTTAATGTTGACAAAAAATGCTTTTAGTTATAGTTTTTACCTCAAGCATATTTTTCAAACCAAGTACTATTTTCACTTACACTAATTCACCCCCCGCCCCCCCTCTTGGTGCCAACTCGATCCTAATAATTAGTATCAAAGTGGGTTATACTCAACTGGATTAATACCCAAGTGAGTAAATGACTTCTTTTAGCATTAACGAGGGTCAATCCATTGCATGTCCTCCACTGTTCAATGAAATGGACAACACCTTTTGGAAAACTAGAATACATATCCTTTTTATTTCATTGGATTTTGATTTCTGGAACATCATTGAAAATAGATTTCAAAAGTCATCCAATCCTATAAATGGTTGGAATGATCATAAAAGATATATGTTTTCATTAAATGTTAAACCTATGAATGCTTTATTTTGTGCTTTAAATAAAAACAAGTTTAATCAGGTTTCTACTTGTGCTTTGACTTTTGATATGTGGCATACTTTAGAAGTCACACACGAAAGCACAACTAAGTTAGAGGAATCAAAAACAAATGAAATAACTTGCAATGATGAACTTGTAAAACACCTTCCAAAGAATAAGAAGGATATTGCCTTGAGAACCAAGGATGAACACCTTCCAAAGAACATGAAGGACTTAGCACTAAGAACAACAGATGACTCCTCGAGTAAAACCTCAAGTTATGAGGACTATGAATTTGAATATATGACAAAAGAACCAAATAAATTAATGAAAATAAATAAAAAATATAAAAATAAACTTAAAATGGACACAATGTCTTGCTTTGAGCGCAAGAAGCCAAGGCACTCCGAAGATGAAGAGCACAACCAAGAAGAAGTAGATGACTATATGCTTATGACAATCAATAATGAGGTAACAAACTCACCTAAAGCTTCCTTTACTTTTGATGAATTGTTAAATATCTTTCATGAACTATTTGATGAATTTAAGAAGCTTAGCAAAACTTATAGATTACTTAAAAAGGAACATGCATTACTTGCTAGTAAAATTAAAAACATGCATGAGGCATCAACATCATTCATTTCTTGTTCTAAATGTGAGTCAATAGAGGCAATTAAAAAGGAAAATGTTATACTATCTCAAACTTTAAAAAAGTTTATTAAAATAGGTAATAAATCTCCAAATATGATCCTTGCTAATAAGGTTATGTTCTTAGGAAAGAATAAATTAGTTTTGAGTAACAATCAATAAAAGCCAACTATCTTTGTTAGAGGATCCACATTATATTCTTCACTCGAGAATAAATGTAATTTTTTATGGTAGATGTGGACACTTTGTTTATAGATGCATATTTAGAAATTATAGTCCACATAAGTTGATTTGAGTTCCTAAATGAACCAATAAATTAGGTAGAGCTTTTCATGAGGGACATAAAGTCAAAGAGGTATCTAAACCAAAACCCCCTCTCTCCTAACAAAGGCTAGGAGCACTTAATGGTGTCTTGAAAGTGAATGCTCAAGATATATGACTTGAGATCTAAAACACTTTTTAAACTTACTAGTCTAAACAACAATAATAAGAAAAATTATTGGAATGAAAATTATTGACATGCATGTTTAATGATTGATTTGAATATTATATTAGATGGATTGAAAGATTCATGTTAACTTGAAATAGGTTGTATATTGTATAATTGAATGTCAAATCTTTCTTGAATTGGGGCTTGAAATAAAATAAAAAAACTCATGCTTCACTTTCTAGTGTTTTTAAAAATTAATTTTTTTTTAAATAAGAATGAAAATTACATGATAACTTATTGGACTAAGTCTAAAGAAGGAAAAATCATTGGAATTAAAATAAATTGAAGCTTTTGTTTGAAAATATTTTATTATTGATCTTGATGATTTGAAATAAAACTTGGTTTTTGTTTTAAATTATCATGCATGGATTTGGAAGGCATTCTTGAAACAAATCACATGAATTTAAACAACTAAAAAAAGAGGAAAAAATTTCTTCAAAAATTTCTCAATCAAGTTTTTAATAAGAGATAAACTGATACCATTATTATTAAATCTCTTGAACTACAAAAATGATTTTGATGATTGAAATTTGAATAAGATTTTTTTCCCAACCAAATCATGAACTTTCCCATGATCTTTTGACTTGAGGTATCCCTTATGGGAAACATTTTTAATCTCTATGATATCTTATTTTTAATAAAAAAGAGATTTAAGATCTTAACAATTATAATTTAAGATTTTTAATCAAGATTGTTCTTTCGTTTTGTTAAGAAGAATTATCTAAATGAATTATATATCTTAATATTTATCATAAATAAATCAAGATTATTTACTCTCCTTAGACTCATTTTCATTATTTACAATAAAGGGGGAGATTTATTAAAATAAATCATGTCTTTTGGTACTTGCGAATTGATCATTCATAATTATATCTTTAATGACATGATTTTCATTATATAACCCCTCTATATATATTTGTCAATGACTTGAAAATTAATTTTGTACTATTGCATTCTTCCCTTCTTTTTGACAATGACCAAGGGGGAGATTAAATTACTATCTTAGCAAAAAAGTCTAATGAAGAACAATTAGATTTTATAAGAAAAGAATTCGATATGATAAATCTTGTAACATTAAATGAGGAACAATAAAAATTAGACATGATAAACAAAGAAGAGAATTAGATATGATAAAATTGCTATCTTGCAACACAATCATTAAATGAGGAACAATTTACTTAGAACAAAATTAGGAATTTTAAATTTCATAAATGAATGGGAAATACATTATTTACAAATTGAACTTGATTTGCTATCATATTGTCTAGCTTTCTTAATTTTTGCAAATTGGGCTTCTTATTATGTCCAAATGCATGATTGTCGATCATATTATTTTTTAGATTTCTTGAGATTCTTTATGATATTTACATGAGATGATCTTTTGAATGCAATGAGTAGCTCTTATAATCCTCTAGGATTTCTGAATTTTTTGAGCTCTCTTTGAAATGATTCTTTTCCTTTTGAAATTGACATTTACAAAAGAGAAAATAAGATTCGAATTTCTTTTCGTGATGAGATTTATTTTTAAAAATTATTTTGATTCATGGATCTTTTAAATACTTGATGAAATGTTTTCAAATGTATCATCCCCCATCTTGATATTTAATTTCTTGAGATACTTGATTTTTGGATCTTTGACACCCCCCTTCTTCTTCTATCTCATTTACAAAGGGCGAGAAAAGAAATTTGATGTGACATTTATGATGCATATATCTTTATCCTTCTTCTTATTTTATAGGAGGGAAAATAAATTAAATTCTTGAGTCTATTTCTTATTTTACTAAGGGGGCGAAATGGACTAACTTCCTCTCTTTATGTGTTAAATGTTGTGATAAATGTTTAAAAAATATTCAAATATAATTGAGCATTTCTCATTTTTGTTGATGAGAAAGGGGGAAAAATGACATAATTGATGACATAAAAGAAATATTTATTTTGAAATCTTTGAAATGTTTAAAATTTTTACGTGATACCAAGAAGATAAATGTTGTTATGAAAATTTTATCATGTATGGTATCACGAATGGTTAAATTATGAAATTTTCAATATTGTCAAATGTTATACTTGAATTCAAAAGTGATGGATTCTTTAAATTCAAGTTTAATGTAAACTCTGTCATCAATTGGTTATCATCATCAAAAAGGGGGAAATTATTGAATCTCATATTTTGATGATAAATTCAATTGATGGGTTTTATGATCTAACTTGTGTATTAGAGATGAGTGATACAAGATTAACTACAATGGTTAAAATGCAATATAATCTAATGTTGGGTCAAAGTCAAGTTCAGGCATTGGGCCGGGGTTCAAACAATGTAGTGGGAACTCGCTGGGAGATTGCTAAAGGTGATCAAGGGCTTGTCAGAAATTCATTGAGAGCTCGCCAAAGGTGATCGAGGGCTTACCGGAAGTTTATCGGGAGCTTGCCGGGAGTTCACCGGGAGCTTGTTGGGAGTGCATCAGGAGTTTGCCAGAAGATGATTGAGTGACTTGCCGGGAATTCGTTAGAGGATGCTGGGAAGTTCGCCGAGAGTTTGGAAGATCAATTGACATGCCGGACAACAAGAACGATTGTAATTCTGTCTTAGTATATCATAGTTAGCATTGTGTGTTTTGAGTCCTAATTGAGTTAGATTTAGATAAATCCAAATGAACTCAATGAGAGGAATCAGGGCCACTTTGGGTTAGGATTTAAGCTCAGGTTGATCTCATTTCATTGATATGGAAAGGAGCCAATAGGAGGGACAAGTCAAGTACGAAACTGTATAAAAAAATATAGTTTTCAAGATTCCCGACGGTTGTGCCACCGATGGGCGATGGTAGTATCACCCAGGTGGTGGTGGTACTACCTAGGCAATGGTAGTACCGCTTCACCCCTATTTTTGAGGCACTTTCGACAGTAGTATTGTTGGTGCCAGTGGTAGTATCGCATGTATCCAATTTTTTTAAAAAAGGTTGAATTTGGCTCTATTTTTTGAAGTCAATTGGGATCTATAAGTACCCAAAGTATTTTTGCATTGGAGAGCAAAAAAGTGAAAGAAAAGGGGTCATAATCTTTGGTTAAAATTATGTAAAATTTGAGTGCTTCTTTTGAGTGATTCAAAGTGTAAAGTGGGCTTCCCTTGAGTGCTTCAAAAAGAGAAAAATAAATTGAAAATGTTCTTCTCCTTAGTTTGGGAAAAGGAGAAAGGTTTAAAGGGCCTGTTAAGACTCTAGCTAATAAGGTCCTAATTTAAATTCATTGAGTGAGCACATGTAAATCCTATCTAGCCGACCCCTATTAGTTGATGATGAGGCCGGCTAGGTTAGGATATTTGGATGAGGCATTGGTGCATGTGTAACCCTAGTTAGCTGCCCCTTACTTTGGTTAAAGAAGGTTGGTTAAGGAAGGGTTGAGTTAGAATTAGATTAGGAATTGGTGAGCAGCCAGCCACCCCTAGATAAGTCGGTTGGTAGTTGCTACTTAGAGAAGCAATGTGAGTTGTTAGAAGTAGGAGTCATGGAGTAGGTGTCCTATTATGAATTAGGGTTTAGAAGGCCTATAAATAGCCTTGTAATCAGCTACTTTTCTTCATGAATAGAGGAATTCTTTAAGCAGCCTTTGAGCAGCAATTTGGAGGGAGAAACCCCTATAGAGTTCCAAGGAGGCCAATCCCCTATAGAGATCATCCCAAGCTTAGAATCCATAATGGTTCCAACACTTGGTATCAGAGCATCATTCTTGGTATCTCGCTGTCCTTCTATAACCATCCATTATCATTTCATAGCCGTCCAAAGCAATTCCCACAATTGCTTGAAGATTGTCACCGAATTCCGTCGTCATCTCCACTACCGCAAATCATCTTTTGATCTCTCCGTGAATTATAACAGGTACTAGTTTCCTACCTTATTGCTACTGCAATTTAGTTATCCTTATTAAAAAAACTCAAAAATTCATTCCTATTTGCTGTACAAACTTTCATCGTAAAGTTTCCATCTCTACGATGAAAGTTGTACTGCAGAATTTCAACTCCATAACACTGCTTATTTAATCTTGCTGCTGTATTTTTTCTATCCAAATCTCTATGAAATTTTTATGACGGCTTTGAAACTTCCTAACAGTAGATTTTATTTTGGTTTTATCAAAAAAATTCTCTATATAAACCGCTGAACTTTTACGTCCAAACTACTGCACTTTAGACGTAAAAATTTACTGCAATACCTTCTTGTGATCTTTGATTTTGCTAAACCTTTTGCTGTCGTTTCCTTCCATGAAATTTTTGATGGTATTATCTCTTCCTTACTAGTAGACTCCCCTTGTGTTTTACTCAAATCTTTGTTGAGAATTGCTGGAAAAAATTACGTCTTTACTGCTAGAATTTTTTCGATGAAAAATCTGCTACTACACCTTTGTCTTTCTTCTTCTCCTTAACCTACCAAAACCTAACCATCTTGCTGCCACCAACCAAGACTTCTTTAGGGCATCCCTCTAGCCTTAAGATGCAATCATTATAACCTATTTTCATAACCCTAACAGCACCCAAAACCATAACCTAAAATAGTAAACCCTTGTAGCCACCATCTTCTGCCACCGATATTTCGTCCAAACCTTCCACCACCCTATGTGAGTGACCCGTCAATAGAAAAAGACAAAGACATCATTGATCTACAAGCATACATACACTATGGCTTCTCAAGATCTAATTAATGCCAAATTTAAGACATTGAAATCTCGGCTCGAATCACGGCTTGAATCGCACTTGGAGGACAAACTATGCGTTTTGTTCACGGAGTTCAATATTGGATAGTCACCGAGTCCAACCAAATTTCAGCTAGGAGAGAGTTTAGAGAGGCCTCCAAAGAAGGAGGGATAGCCCTCGGATATGCTACAGCCACGTATGAGGGTGGACTTCCCTCGATGGAAAGGAGACCCGGCAGGATGGATTTCACGCACCGAGCGTTATTTTCGCTACTACCGAACATCAGATGATTCTATGGTGGACATCATTGTCATCCATCTTGAAGGAGATGCAATTCAATGGTACAATTTGCTTGAATACAATCATGGGACTCAGACGTAGATTCAATTCAAGCACGCACTGCTGAACTGCTTTGGACCAACGGAGTACGAAAATATCGACGGCCAACTCACAAAGATCCAACAAACCTCCATCATCCAAGAGTACTAAACTAGGTTTGAGAAGTTATTCTATCTTGCTCATGATTGGACTGACCAACAATTGTTAGGGACATTCATCGAGGGACTCAAACCAGAGATTAAAGGAGAGGTTAAGGCGTGATAGCCCACACCGTAATGGCTGCAATTTCTTTCGTCCGAATAAAATAGGAATGGCTCAACCAAGATGCTCGGAGGATGAGGACCACTCCTAGGCTTGCGGCATATAAACCTCCTTTTGTTCCCAGCCATCCTTCGCTGCCAAAAAAAATCAATGAGAGAACTATGCGACAGATCAGCAAAGGGTCTTTGTTGGCATTGTGATGAACCACGGAGCCGCGATCATCATTGTAAGAAGTGCCTACTACTGATTGAACCACTTGAAGACATGGAGGAGGAGGTCTAGGAGCATGAGGAAGAGGTCACAGATGAAGAATAGCAACCGATTGATTTTACGATGCATGCTCTTGTCGGCTATGCAAACCCACAGACGATGAAACATAAAATCGCTGCGGGACTTCCTCGGTTTAATGGGCTACTACTACAAGTTCATGAAAGACTATGGAAAGATCAGTGCCCCCCTCACATCCTTGCTAAAAAAAGATGTCTTCCAGTGGTTAGACAAAACCTTTATCGCCTTTGACGAACTTAAGACAACCATGTCAACAACGCCCGTACTAGTGCTACCTGAGCAAGCTGAATTTTTGGTCATCTCCCTTCCAACCAGTGATTTCCTCAAGGATATTAGGAAGGAGCAAAGAGATGATCCAGAGATTAATAAGATCATAAAAAAATTAGAGGAAGACCCAAACTCTGTGACTCATTACAGTTGAGATTCAAATGACTTGCGTTATAAGGGCCACATTATGCTTGCGCCAAAATCAACATGCATAAAGACTATCCTTCAAGATATGCATTCCACTCCAGCGGTGGGGCACTTCGGGTTCCTTAGAACTTGTAAGAGAATTAAGCAAAATTTTTCTTGGGTAGGGATGAAAAATAGTATTGCTGAATTTATAGCACAATGTGATGTATGTCAGCGAAATAAAGGCGAAACAGTGGCAAGCCTCGGAAAGCTACAATCTCTACCATGCCAAACTCGATATGGACTGATATATTCATGGACTTCATCAAAGAGTTGCCCTCATCAAAAGGAAAAGGTATAATTCTTGTTCTGGTTGATCGCCTTACAAAGTATGCTCAATTTTGCGCTATTCGTAATCCCTACACTACTTCTAGTATCGCTCAGAATTTACGGAGAATATTGTAAAATTACATAGGATGCCAAGATCTATTATAAGTGATTGTGATAGGGTTTTCACCCATAAATTTTGGACATAATTATTCTAGTTGTAGGGCACTAAGTTGAAGATGAGCACAATATATCACCCACAAACTGACGACCAAACTGAAGCGGTGAACAGGTGCTTGGAGACCTACCTTAGATGTTTCACTAGTGACCGACCAAAAGAGTGGGCAAAGTGGCTTCCCTGGGCCGAGTGGTGGTATAATATAATTTATCATTCATCGACAAAATGTACTCCTTATGAGGCTATGTATGGCCGACCTCCCCCTGTAATAATAAAATATGTATTGTGTACATCTAAAGTAGAACAAGTAGACAGGGAGCTTAGGGACAAGGACAAAATGCTTAAGTTGCTAAAAGATAATCTCGTTGTAGCCCAAGCAAGGATGAAATAACAGTATGATCAGCACAAAAGTGAGAGAGAATTTTCAATGGGAAATTGGATTTTTCTTCAGCTCCAGCCACACAAACAAACATCGATCTAGACCAGAGCATCCATGAAGCTTTCACCTTGGTTCTATGGACCCTACCAGATTCTCGAGCATCGAAGCAGTGGCATACAAATTGGACTTACCCGCTAGCTCCTAAATCCACCCAATCTTTCATATGTCATGCTTGAAGCTTAAGTTGGGGCAAAATAAGATAGCCCAAAGCCACCTACCAGATATGACTACCCAAGGAGAACTCCAGACCCAGCCAAGTGCCGTCATTGATTGATGAATCATAACTCGACAATGGCGACCCACTACTGAGGTGCTAGTATAGAGAGCGGATCTACTAGCAGAGGATGCCACTTAGGAGGACTATGATGACTTGAAGATTAAATTCTCAGAGTTTATGGAGTGTCAGCCTTAAGGGCAAGGCTAATTTGAAGAGAGCGGGCATGTTAGGACTCTAGCTAATAAGGTCCTAATTTAAATTCATTAAGTGAGCACAAATATAAATCCTATCTAGCCAACCCTTATTAGTTGATGAAGAGGCCAGCTAAATTAGGATATTTGGATAAGGTATTGGGGCACTTGTCACCCAAGTTAGCCGCCCCTTACTTTGGTTAAAGGGGGTTGGTTAAGGAAGGGTTGAGTTAGAATTAGATTAGGAATTGGTAAGCAGTCGGCCGCCCCTAGATAGGTCGGTTGGTAATTGCTACTTAGAGAAGCAATAGAAGTTGTTAAAAGTAAGAGTCTTAGAGTAGGAGTCCTATTAGGAATTAGGGCTTAGAAGACCTATAAATAACCTTACAATCAACTACTTTTCTTCATGAATAGATAAATCCTTTTAGTAGCCTTTAAGCAGCAACTTGGAGGGAGGAACCCCTATAGAGTTCCAAGGAGGCCGATCACCTATAGAGATCACCCCAAGCTTAGAATATGCAAGGCTTCTAATAGGGTCATGATCTTCACCCGTGGAAGAAGATCATTAGTGGATACCGACGGGCTTTGATGAAGGAGGACACGAGAAGTGGATGTAAGTCAAGTTATTGACCAAACCACTATAAATTTGTGAGCCTTCTTTTCTTACTTTTTATTTTAGTATTTCATAGCTAAATCGAGATTCTTCATTCGATCTTAAGTTTAATCACTCTCTAACTTGATCTTGATGAAAAATGTTTTTACCTCGAGCATATTATTCAAATTGAGTACTCTTTGCACTTGCACTAATTCACCACCACCCCTAACACCCACTGCCCACCCACCCCCCCCCCCCCCCCCCCCCCCCCCCCCCCTCCCTCTCTCTTAGTGCCAACTTGATCCTAACAGTGATATCAAAAGTGGACGATTCTCTATTGATACTTAATTACCTTCGTAAGATTAGTATCAATTCCGATAACCAATTGTACTAGATTTAAAACTTCTAGACCTATAAGTCTAGCGTCAAAGAAAAGAGTACTCAAACAAGACATCTTTGATATTTTAAGTCTAAGGACTAGACACACAACTAAGACTACATAATCACTGTATGACATCAAGTATCATTAACCATCCAGCATTTCGTAAGCAGATCAATCAGTGAACCCATTCTCCTATGAGCACTTGTATTGTACCTTTAATGTCCCCACATGAGCAACTATGAGATCTATTTTAAAGGTGAATCGATCTAATTATCGTGATCTCACATGATCTAATTTTCATTTCATAGATCCAAGGACATCACAATATATATGCAGGAGACAATATATATTTAATGTGAGAAATATTAATAATAATAATATAAAAAGATTATGCAGTGTGTCATACATGCCATCACTCACATAATTGACTTGTAGGACACCTGTAAACAACAATCTCCCACTTGACCAAAAGCCAATCATCTACTATCTGATCTGCATCATACCCTTATGACTCAAATATAATCTGAGACAATGACTTCATCAGTCGATCTGTAATGTTATCTTTGGATGAAACTATTTCTATTGCTACATCTTTATGGGCTACAATCTTTCCGATCAAGTGGAACCTCCTCAGAATGTGCTTGGACTTCTTATGAAATATGGGTTCCTTTGGTTAAGCAATCACCCCGTTGTTATCGCAATAAGTGGGAATCAACTCCTCACTGCTCGGTATGACTCCCAAACCCATGATGAACATCATCCAGACTCCCTTCTTTGTTGCTTCTATCATAACAATATACACTACCTCTGTGGTCGAGTCAGTAGTAGTATCTTACTTGGAACTCTTCCAGCTTACTACTCCTCCATTCATGGTGAAGACATGCCCTAAGTTTAACTTTCTATCATCGACATCAGACTAAAAACTCGAGCACGTGTAACCCTCAACTTGGAGGTTACCTCCTCCCGTACCAATAAAAAATCCTTTATCCTTCTCAAGTACTTAAGGATGTACTTTACTGCCTTCTAGTATTCCAAACCTGAATTTGCTTAATATCTGCTCATGACACTCAAAGCATGCACTATATTAGTCCTGGTATATAGCATAACATACATGATAAACCCTTATCACTGAGGTATATGATATTCTATTTATGTTTGTCCTTTCTTCAAGAGTCTTTAAGGACATACTCCTAGAAAGTGATATTCTATGTCTCATTGGTATAGGACTTCTCTTAGAATTTTTCATGCCAAACCTTTTGTCAATGGAGTCTATGTACCTGGACTGAGATAAGCCAAGCATCTGTTAGGACCCTAGCTTAGATAGGTCCTAAGCCTAATAAGCTAGGGAGTCAATTAAGCCTTGAGTCATGTAATATCTCTCTAATTTAGGCATCATCCCTCTTGATTGAGGAGTCGACTAGGGTTTTAGGAAGTCCTCACTAGGTCAGGAATTCCTAGCCACCGCCCTCTTTCCTTCTTGGGTTGGTCGACTAGGATAGAGGGGTAAAAGATGTATTTTACTTGAAATAGGAGTCTCTCTAGGGTTAGAATTTGGAATCCTATATAAAGCATATAGCCACCACCACTTTTAATCAATCAAGAGATCAGTTTATTTTAGCCTTATGGCCAACTACCTAGGAGAGAGGAACCCCTACAGTGTTCCAAAGGGTTGATCCCCCTTCAAAAGATCAATCTATCAATTCTCTCCAAAGAACCTTAGTTTATTGCTGGAAATTTCGAAGAGAAACCAATGTCTCTTCGACAAAATCTGCTTCTACAATTTAGCATCTATTCACTGCACACACCATCAATCCTTGTCCAACCTATTGCGGCTATTAA
Source organism: Ensete ventricosum (assembly GCA_029747655.1). Taxonomy (NCBI): domain Eukaryota; kingdom Viridiplantae; phylum Streptophyta; class Magnoliopsida; order Zingiberales; family Musaceae; genus Ensete; species Ensete ventricosum. The sequence goes on from JAQQAF010000006.1 coordinate 19,948,126, forward strand.
CAGCAGTTCTAAATCACCTCTCTAACCTTAAGACGCTACCATCAAAGCCTCCATAACACCTCCAAAGAATAGCAGAAAACTGCACTTCAAACAACAGCGTACTAAACCCTAACCGCAGCCTTCAACCTTCGGCCCACCAATCTTTCGGGCACCAAATCTCCCTTTATCCCTTCAACCGCAGCACACATCGCTACTACACAATGCTGCCAATTGCCATCTGCCTTGCTCACGGCTAGTAGCAATCCCTCGCTGCACAATGTGGCTAGCAGCGATCTCTCGCTGCACAACGCTGCCAACAACGACCTCTTATGGCCAGCAGCAATCTCCTGTGGCCAATAGCAATTTGGTCGCACCCAGTAGTGATCCCTCACTACACAATTTGCCAATAAACAATCTCTCACTCCAACACCTGCTGCCCACTATTGTCATCACTGCTTCCCACCTCCATCAGTTGCCAGCAGCCCACGCTGCCCGCCGTACTCGCCTACAAACAACCATCACCTCCACCTACAGCCCACACAGTCACACCACCGCCACAGCTGACGTTGCTACTACCCTCTTCTTCCTCCATCGTCACAACTGCTTACCGATCCAGATTCCCTGAGTTGCCATCCTCTAACAATATAACAACCACTAGGAAACTACAGCACCACTCCTTTCTATCCATCGCAGCCTGATGATCTTGCAGAACCCCGCAGCCTCGACGATCTTACAGCACCACTACAGCCTTGATTATATTGATCACTGCTCTAATACCAAATGATAGAACTACAAAGAATTTTATCGTTGGATTGATCACTAAAGGGAATCGACCTCCTTGGAGCTCTATAGGGGTCCCACCCTTCTTAGTAATCAGCCACAAAGGCTGAAGAAAAGATGATCTATTGCTTGATGAAAATAGTGGTTGCTACATGCTTTATATAGGACTCTAAAACCCTAACCCTAGAGAGACTCCTACCTCAAGTGAAATTCCCATTTATCCCTAACCCTAGCCAACTTGCCCAATAACGTGGGCGACGGCTAGGAGACTCCATCTCCTCCAAGGCTCTTCTCCCAAACCCTAGCCATCCTATCTATTAAGGTGGGTGGCAACTAGAAGACTCCAACTCCTCCAAGGCTATTCTCCCAAACCCTAGCCGACCTGCCCAATAAGGTGGGCGACAGCTAAGCGACTCCAAGACTCCTGCCCCAAACCCTAGCCATCCTTCCAAATAAGGTGGGAGGTGGCTAGGTGGGTTTTTATTATATCTCTCAGGGTTTTATTAATCGTCAAGACTTGGTTAAATAGGACCCGCCTTGCTAGGGTCCTATCAAGCTCATCATTGTAAGGTCTCATCTAATAAGAACAGGGGCTAATTGGATAACTCATATCCAATTCTCTATTTGTTAAAACATCCACTGTATGTGTATGACCTTATAAACCCAATACTGAGCTGGCCATGAGTCCTACCTGTTAGAACTCCTTCTGACTCAATGAATTATTATCTTATAGTAATTCACTCGACTCATTGACTATGGATATATAAGGTGATAAATTGATGATGAAATCAATTGATGGGTTTTATGATCTAATTTATGTGTTAAAGAAAGTGATGTAGGATTAACTACGATAGTAAAAGGGCATTACAATCAAATGTTGGGCCGGAGTCAAGTTCGAACATCGGGACGAGGTTCGGACGACACAATAAGAGCTCGCCGAGTGTTCGCTAGAGGTCGACCGAGGTTCAGACGATGTTGTCGGGAGCTCGTCGAGATCTTACCAGAGGTCTGCCGGGAAGTTCATCGGGAGTTTACCGACAAGTGGTCGGGAGCTCACCGGGAGTCCGCCGGAACAATGCTGGGAGTTCATCGAAGGAAATCGGGAGCTCACCAAAGGTTCATCGGAAGGATGCCGGGTGTTCAACGGGAGTTCACCGAGAGATCAATTGACGATCGGACAATGAAGATTGTGTGTTAAGTATCGTAGTTAGCATCGTAATTTGAGTTAGTTTGACTACCTCAACTAAGAGGTCATTAGGCCTTAACTAGGGCTGATTTGGACATAACCCAGTGTTAGAAAAGATACAATCTCCAAGATGACATAGTCTTCAAAGGTGTGTCAGGCAGTTGAACCATCCAGACACAAGTCTCCCAGACTGTCAGGTGGTTGAACCACCAGAACATAATCTTTGAGACCAGCACCTTAGGAACTCTTAAAATTTAAATTTTGGCTCCAATATTGAAGTCATTTGGGGCCTATAAATACCCCCCCCCCCCCACCCCCACCACCCAATCCTTGCTTGAGGTATACAAGCATTAAGAGCAAAAACCTTATGAAAATGCTATTGTAATCCTCATTTCATCTTGTGTAGTTTTTTGTTAAAAGAGAATTTAGAGACTTATAAAGGTTATCTCCTAAACCTGTAAAAGGAGAATAGAGTTGTAAGAGGGTAGTTGATATTCACTCACTGAAGGAAAATCAATAGTAGAAGCCGATGACCTCAACTAAGGAGGAATCGAGAGTAGACATAGGTCACGAGACCGAACCACTATAAAATCAGTTTGCTTCCTCTTTTTTGCTCTTTATCTTCATTGCTTTCTGATTTAACTGTCTACTACCTTTACTTGCACTCTTACAAACATCTCTATGCTTAAACACATTTTTGATATGATTTTTATTGAGTAAATATTTAAATCGACATAAATTTTTCATAAGCAGTAATTCACCCCCACCCCCCTCTTAGTGCCGCTTTGATCCTAACAATTGATATCAAAGCCATGTTTCTCTCTATTTGGCTTAAAATCCAAGAGAGATGGCTTTTGTTGGCAATCAAGAGGGACTTTCTATCACTCCTCCTCCCATGTTCAATATGACGGATTACACATATTGGAAAACTCGAATAATAATTTTCTTACTCTCTATGGATTTTGAATTATGACATATTGTTGAAAGTGGTTTTGAAAGGTTTTCTAAATTGATAAACAAATGGAATGATTCGGAAAAGAAGACTTTCTCTTTGAATACTAAAGCAATGAATGCTTTATTTTGTGTTCTTGATAAAAAAGAATTTAATCGGGTTTCTATATATGACACTGTGCAGGAGATTTGGCACACACAAAGATATTAGTCGAGTCAAAGAGTCAAAAATTAATCTTTTAGTGCATAGATATGAGTTGTTTTGTATGAAACCAAGTGAGACCATAGGAGACATGTACACCCGTTTTACTTATGTCGTCAATGGTCTAAAAGCGCTTAGTAAAATTTTTTCTAATTATGAACTTATTAACAAAATATTAAGATCCCTTTCAAAAAGTTAGGATCCCAAAGTAATGGAAATACAAGAAGCAAAGGACCTAAAGAATTTTTCACTTGAAGAACTAATCGGTCTTTGATGACTTATGAAATGACATGTATAACATATGATGAACTCAAGAACAACCTTCTAAAGAACATGAAGGACATAGAACTTAGAACCAAGGAAGACCACTTGGAGAAAACTCAAGTGACGATGATGATGATGATGAGGACTTTGCACTTCTTATAAGAAAATTTAAGAAATTCTTAAAAACGACTAAAACAAAACAAGATGTTAAGAACAAAAGTAAACTAAAAAAAGACTCAATAATATGTTATGAATGTAAAAAGCCGGGATACTTCAAAAATAAATATCCTGAGTGAAGAAGAAGCAACCAAAGAAGAAGAAGGCGCTCAAAGCTACTTGGGACGACTCAAGTTCATCTAAAGACGAGAAGCCAACCAAAAAGGAAGAAGTTACAAATTATGCTTTAATGACATTTGGTAACGAGGTCAGTAACCTAAACGAGTCTTCTTTATCTTATGATGAATTATTTAATACACTTAATGACTTGTTTGATGATTTTAAATTAGTTAGTGAAAAGTATAAATTATTAATTAAGATCATGCTTCACTTCTTAATGAATTTGAAAATTTTAAAAAGGAGTATAATGAACATACGATAGCTCCTTACACTTTGTGTGAAGAATTAGATATACTTAAGAAAGAAAATGTTTCATTACAAGAAACATTAGAAAATTTTAAAATAGGTAACAAATCCTTAAACATGATCTTTGCTAATAAGAATCATATTCATAGAAAGAAAGGAATTAGCTTTGTGAGTAACACTCAATAAAAGTCAACCATCTTTGTTAAAGGACCTACATTATATATTTCACCTAGAAATAAATGTAATTTTTGTGGAATAATTAGACACTATGCTTATAAATGTTTATTTAAAAAATATAGTCCACACAAATTAATTTGGGTTCCTAAAGGAACCATAAACAACTCGATGCCATTAGTAAAATTAGGTAGAATTTTTCATAAGAAACCTAAAGGCAAATGGGTATCTAAACCAAAACTCCCTTTTTGTAGGTATGTCTCCAAATAAATGCTAAAAGCACAAAATGGTACCTTGATAGTGGATGCTCAAGGCACATGATAGAGATCCAACTCATTTCTCTAAGCTTACTAGCCTAAATGAAGGATTTGTCACCTTCGGAGATAACAAGGGAAAAATCATTGAGAAATGAACCATAGATAATAAATCAAACCTCATGATTAAAGATGTGTTATTAGTTGATGGTTTAAAACATAATATACTAAGTATTAGCCAATTGTGTGATAGAGGATAAATTATCAAATTTGAATCTAATACTTGTATAATTGAAACACCATACAAAAATAATTCTATGATTGCCTTAAGAAGCATTAATGTGTATACTATTGACATTGATAATTTTTATAATGAAATGTGTTTTTCGACCTTAAATGATGATGCATAGATTTAGCATATGAGACTAGGATATGCTAGCATGAAACTATTAAACCAAATCTCAATTAAAAATCTAGTAAGAGGAATGCCTAGCATCAAGTTTGTAAAAGACAAAGTTTGTGATGCATGCCAACTAGGAAAACAAATAAAAAATAGTTTCAAATCAAAAAATCAAAGAAGCACATCTAGGCTACTACAATGAATCCATATAGATTTATTTGGACCAATTGATACTATAAGCTTAGGAGGTAGCAAATATGTGTTTGTTATTGTAAATGATTATAGTAGATATACTTGGACCTATTTCTTGGCACGCAAAAGTGATTCTTTTAAATATTTTTCAAAATTTTGTAAATTTATTCAAAATGAAAAGGGTTTTATAATTTCATCTATACATAGTGATCATGGTGGTAAGTTTCAAAATCATGATTTTTAAATTTTTTGTGAGTTAAATAGGTATAATCATAATTTCTCTATTCATAGAAATCCATAACAAAATGGATTAGTGGGGAAAAAAAAAAAGGAGCTTATAAGAAATGGCTAGAATCATGTTAAACGAACATAGCCTACCTAAATATTTAGGCCGAAGCCATTAACACGACATGTTATGTCATGAATATGGTTTTTATAAGACCATTACTCTCCAAAACTCCTTATGAATTATTGAATAATAAAAAACCCATCATATTTCAAAGTATTTGGTTGTAAATATTTTATTTTGAATGAAAAAGATGTCTTATGAAAGTTCAATGTAAAATCTGATGAAGGCATATTTCTTGGTTATTCCTTAATTTCAAAATCTTATCGTGTGTTTAATAAAAGAACTCTAGTAATTGAGGAATCCATCTATATTGTTTTTAATGAGGTTCTCAAATTAAAGAAAATTGATTTTGATGATGATTTTGATTTTGATACTTTAAATTTTAATGATAAATCTCCTCTCCAAAATAACTTGGATGCATCTACTTCCAAGGAATCCTTATCTAAGGAATGAAAGTATGTAGATGCTCATCCTAAGGAGTTAATAATAAGATATACATTAAAAGATGCTCAAACTCGTTCATCATTTAAGAATTTTATGCTAATGCCGCATTTTTATCTTAAATTGAACCAAAATGTATTGAGGAAACCCTAAAAGATGATTGATTATTTTAATGCATGAAGAGTTAAATCAATTTGAGTAAAATGAGGTATGGAAGCTTGTTCCTAGACCTAATAACCATTTAGTGATTGGTACAAAATGGGTCTTTAGAAACAAGCAAGATGAAAATGATATCGTGGTTATAAACAATGCTAGATTAGTGGTCAAAGATTTCAACCAAGAACGGATCAATTATGAAGAGACATTCGATCCTGTTGCTAGACTTGAAGCTATAAGGATGCTCCTTACCTTTGCCTCTTTCAAGAATTTTAAGTTATTTCAAATGGATGTCAAAAGTTCTTTTCTTAATAGTTTCATTTATGAAGAAGTTTATATTGAACAGCCTCCCGGTTTTAAAAATTATTTTTTTCCAAATTATATTTTCAAATTATCTAAGGCTCTTTATGAATTGAGACAAGCCCCTAGGGATTGGTATGAAAGACATAGCTCTTTTCTTTTTCAAACAATTTTTTGAAAGGCAATGTTGATACCACATTCTTTTTTAAGCATTTTTAAAATAATTTTCTAGTTATTCAAATTTATGTTGATGATATTTTTTTTGGTTTAACAAATGAATCCTTATGTGAATCTTTTGCTAAGAGTATAAGCCAAGAATTTGAAATGAGCCTAATGGGTGAATTAAATATTTTCTTAAGATTATAAATAAAATAATTAAAAGATGATATCTTTATAAGTCAAACTAAGTATGCCTTAGATTTATTAAAATATTTTTGTATGGACAATGCTAAGGCAATAAACACACACATAAGTACTTCTATAAAATTAGACTTAGATAATGAAGGTGAAAATTTTGATAAAAAAACATATAGAGGAATGATAGGTAGTTTATTGTATTTAACTGCTACTAGATCAGATATAATATTTAGTGTTGGATTGTGTGCAAGGCTTCAATCCAATCGTAAATATTCTCATTTTAAGACAATTAAATGAATATTTAGATATTTAAAAGGAATTTCTAATTTAGGATTATGGTATCCTATGTCTATAAAGATATCATTCATTTAATTATTTTATTTGTAATCCTAAAAAAAATTTAATTCACCCATTAAGCTCATTTCAAATTCTTGGCTCATACTCTTGGCAAACTGTTGAACCAAAAATAATATCATCAACATAAATTTGAATAACTAGAAAATTATTTTCAAAATACTTAAAAAATAATATGATATCAATCTTGTTTTTTAAAAAATTGTTTGAAAAAAAGAAAGAGCCAAGTCTTTCATACCAAGCTCTAAGGGCTTATCACAATCCATAAAGAGCCTTAGATAATTTGAAAACATAATTTAGAAAAAGATAATTTTTAAAAACCGGGGGACTGTTCAATATAAACTTCTTCAGAAATGAAACCTTATGAAAATAACTTTTGACATCCATTTGAAATAGCTTAAAATTCTTTAAAGAGACAAAGGTAGTTTATTATATTTAACTACTACTAGATCGGATATAATGTTTAGTGTTGGATTGTGTGCAAGGCTTCAATCGAATCCTAAATATTCTCATTTTATAGTAATTAAATAAATATTTAGATATTTAAAAGAAACTTGTAATTTAGGATTATAGTATCTAAATATTCTCATTTTAAGGTAATTAAATTTTGATTTGTTTGTCTATGCGGATGCCGATTTTGGAAGTTATAGAATAGATAGAAAGAGTACAACCGGGACATGCCAATTCTTAGGACATGCTCTTGTTTCTTGGTCTTTTAAGAAATAAAATTTAGTTACATTATCTATAGTAGAAGCTGAGTATATAGCAGCTAGTGCATGTTGTGCATAAGTCATTTGGATGAAAAACACCTTAGAAGATTATGAAAATTCACTTGAAAAATATTCCTATCAAATGTGATAATACTAGTGTAATATGTTTAACTAAAAATCTCATTCAACACTCAAGAAATAAACATATTGACATTAGGCATCACTTGATAAGAGATCATGTAAATAATCATGATATATCTTTGGAATTTATTAATGCTAAGCATCAATTGACTGATATCTTCACCAAGCCATTAAATGAAGAATAATTTAACTTTATTAGAACAGAGTTAGGTTAAACAATCCAAATGCATGATTTGCTATTTTTCAGATTTCTTGAGCTTTTGCTTGAAATTTATATGAGATAATTTTGAATACATGAGTAGCTCTTATAGTTTTTTGGACTTCTCGGCTTTTTTAGCTCTTTTTCAAAATGATTCTATTTGAAATTGACATTTACAAGAGGAAAAATGGGATTCAAAGTTATATATGAAATAAGATTAATTTCTATGCTCTCTCAAAAATTATTTCAACATATATATATATATATATATACTTGATGAATATTTTTAAGTATCCCCCCTACTTAATATTTACTTTTTGGGATACTATTTTTTTTTATCTTTAGCACACACCCCCCTCCCCGTGCACACTACTCTCCTTAAACCCACCCTCCTCTTCTTCTTCTATTTTATTCACAAAGGGGGAGAAAGCAATTTCTTTATGTGATAAATGTGAAGAATCTTCAAATATAAGTTAAGCATTTCTCCTTTTTGTTGATGATAAAGGGGAAGAAATGATATAATTAATGACATAAGAGATATATTTATTTTGAGATCTTTGAAATGGTTGAAATAAATGTTGTATCATAATTAATGACATTGTTATTTTATGAACATAATGATTGAAATTTTTATATGATACCAAGAAGATGAATGTTTGAAAATTTTGTCATGTAAGGTATCATGTATGGTTAAATTACAAACAGTTGTCAAAGTGCTTGAATTCAAAAGTTATGTTGCTTTTGAATTCAAGTTTATTTTATTTATCCTATGGCATAAGAGGAGTTACGGTTAACTCCCGTTATCAATTGGTTGTCATCATAAAAAAGGGGGATTGAATCTCGGATTTTGATAATGAAATCAATTGATGAGTTTTATGATCTAAATTGTGTGTAAAAGAAAGTGATGCGAAATTAACTATGATAGTAAAAGGGCATTACAATTAGATGTTGGGTCGGAGTTAAGTTCGAGCATCAGGCCGAGGTTCGGACAATGCAATAGGTGCTCGCCGAGAGTTCATTGGAAGTCGGTCGAGGTTCAGACGATGTTGTCGGGAGCATGCCGAGAGCTCACTAGAGGTTTGTCGGGAAGTCATCGGGAGTTCATCGACAAGTGGTCGGGAGCTTGTCGGTAGTTCGCCGGAAGAATGCTGGGAGTTCGTCGAAGGAAATCGAGAGCTCATCAGAGGTTTATCGGAAGGATGCTGGGAGTTCACCGGGAGTTCGCCGAGAGATTAATTTATGATCGGACAATGAAGATTGTGTGTTAAGTGTTGTAGTTAGCATTATTATGAGAGTTAGTTTTAGTAACTCAATTAAGAGGTCATTAAGCCTTAATTAGGGCTGATTTGGACTTATTATAAAAGTTATTTCAGTTACCCAGCATTAGAAATGACACGATCTTTGAAGACATGGTCTTTAAGATGACACAGTCTCCAAGATAATACAGTCTTCAAAGGTGTGTTAAGCGATACAACTGCCAGAACATAGTCTTCGAGACCAGCACCTCAGGAACTCTTAAAATTTAAATTTTGGCTCCAATATTGAAGCCATTTGGGGCCTATAAATACCGCGCCAACCCCCCCCCCCCCCCCCAAATCCTTACTTGAGGTATGCAATCATTAAGAGCAAAAACCTTATGAAAACGCTGTTGTAATTCTTTGATAGCTTAGAGACTTGTAAAGGTTATCTTCTAAACCTGTAAAAGGAAAAGAGTTATAAGAGGATTGTTGATCTTCACCTATTAAAGGAAGATCAAGAGTGGAAGCCGATGACCTCAACGAAGGAGGAATCAGGAGTGGACATAAGTCACGAGACCGAACCATTATAAAATCGGTTTGCTTCCTCCTCTTTGTTCTTTATCTTCATTGCTTTCTTATTTAACTATCTACTACCTTTGTTTGCACTCTTACAAACATCTTTATGCTTAAACACATTTCTGATATGGTTTTCATTGAGCAAATATTTAAATCGATGTAAATTTTTCATAAGCACTAATTCACCCCCCCTAGTTCCGCTTTGATCCTAACACTTGGCCATTGTGCAATAGTCCCTAGATGGTATAGAGAATCTTATCAATTGGACCTATATGTCCGTAGTTACCATTTATCTATAATTCATCATCCATCTAATATCCCAAAGACCATATATCGGGTGTGGTACTGCAGGCCACATATGAATCCATCTAAGTCTCGCTCTAATTGAATTCTCCCAGAAAACTTCTCTCTCAATCCGACCAACCTGATTAGAGATTTACCTAAGCAAGAGCATACGAGATATTCTTCTCATGATACCGAGAGTGGATAAGCCTATATTGCCACTCAATAGCCTTCATAAGGTTGGCTACCAATCTCAATAACCAATTATACCAGATCTAGAACTCTCCAAACCTGTAAGTCCGTCATCAAAGAAATAAGTACTCAAACAAGACATCTTTGGTGTCTCAAGTCTAAGAACCATATACACAATTGTGACTATAGAATCACTGTCTGACATTTGATATCATTAACCATATAATATTTCATAAGCAGATCAATCCATGAACTCATTCTTCAATGAGCACCTATAATGCCTCCTTAGTGTCTCCACACAAGTGGCTATGAGATAAACCGTCTCCATCATATAAACAGTTATACAATACATTGATCTGTCCGGTTATCTCAATGTCTCTCTTAAGTAACCTATGACCAAAATTATTTAGGATCTATGTTTAAAGGTGAACCGGTCTCATTATCATGATCTCATCATGATCTGATTCCCATTGCACAGAACCAAGGAAATCATAATATATATATATTCAACAGATAATATAATGTGAGAATATGCCAATAATAATAATGCAAAGAGACTATGCAGCATGTCACACATGTCATCAGTCACGTGATTGGCTTACAGGGCACTTGTAACCAGCAAGATCTAAGAGAGCTTAGAGTGATTATTGGATGAGGATCCAATATCCATTAAGACAAAGATTATTGGATAAAAATCCAATATTCATTAAGGCAGGATCCATTAGGGTAAGTAAAGAGGTCTCTCTATAAAAGAAGAGGGCTAAAAGGGATCATAAGCTAGAACCCCTACAGTCACCTACCTCCTCATCTCCTCCCCTCTTCTTCCTCTAACTGTCAGCCCACTCTCTGGTGCAAGAGGATAGCAAGAGGGACTAATCCCTCTTTGTTTGCTATTACGTGGTGATGCACAATTACAAGGAAAGATCATGCTACGTGAGGAGGTGTGTCATTGTTGCGTTTATCATACGGATCATCGCTAGAGAGGAGCTTGCAAGAGTTCCTTTTTCCACAAATTTAGATCTGTGATATTAGGGGATATATAATCTCCACTATGTGAGAATTTCTAACATATCTTACACAATTTTTGGTTTTTCACGTTTTTCGCTCTCAAATCATCGCATGACGATCTGATATGATTATTTTTAAAAATTAGTTTTATTTTTATTTTTTCACTTTACATGTGATGCTCTCCAAGGCTTCTCGATAGGGTCTATGGGAGTTACAGCCACCCCCCCATGACAAGAGAGAGGTCGAGACCCCTTTTGAGCATGAACTACCGGAGGACAAGGTATGGACCTTGATCGATTAGCAATTGGTGGATTGGGAAGAACTTGTGCGAGAAGGAATGGAGAGGCATCTCAGCTGGTTATAGGTGCCTTGTAAGCCAATCACGTGGGTGATGGTACTATGACATGCAGCGTGATCTTTTTGCTTATGATTATTATTGATATATTCTCACATTATACTTTTTATTACATATATGTGTTGTGATGTTGTTAGTTATATGCAATGAAAATTAGATCGTGATGAGATCATGATAATAAGACCAATTTGCCTTTAAACACAGATCCTAAATAATTTCGGTCATAGGTTACTTGAGAGGAACATCGAGATAACCGAACAGACTGGTGTATTATATACTCGTCCATATGATGGAGGCAGCTAGTCTCATAGCCACGTGTGGGGACACTAAGGATATAGTATAAGTGGTCATTAGAGAATGAGTTCATTGATTGATCTGCTTACAGAATGTTGTATAGTTAATGATACCTATTATCAGATAGTGATTCTGTAGTCTCAATTGTATGTCTGGTCCTTAGACTTGAGACACTAAGGATGCCTTGTTTGAGTGCTCATTTCTTTGATGTCAGACTTATACGTTTAGAAAGTTTCAGATATGGTATAATCGATAATCAGGATTGGTAACCAACCTTACGAAGGTAATTAAGTATTAATAGAGGATCATCACTCTTGGTATCATAAAAGAAATATCTCATGTGTTCTTGTTCAGACAAATCTCCGACCAAGGTCATTCAAATTGAGAGAGAAGTTATCCGGGAGAATCCAATTAGAGCAAGACTTAGACGAATTTTATATATAGCCTGACTACTACACACAGTATACAGTCTCTGGGATATTAGATGGATGAGGGACTATAGATACACGGTAAGTAAGGATAGTGATAGAACCCCTTAGGATTCTCTCATTGGATTGATCTCTGTAGGGGATCAGCCTCCTTGGAACTCTATAGGGGTTCCTCCCACTTTGGTAGTCAGTCACAAAGGCTGAAGAAAAGTGGTGTATTGGTTGGAGAAAAGGAGGCCGCTACAAGTGCTTATATAGGGCTCAAAACTCTAATGGAAGACTCCAACTCCTAGTGAAACTCCTACTCCAAAACCCTAGCTACCAATTTCCCTAACCCTAGCCAACTCCTATAAGCAAAGTGGGCGACGGTTAGATATAGTGTAAATGCTTGGATGAGGGTTTGGTTACAATCTCAATTAAATTAACCCTAATCTGACTCTAACTCCTAATCAAACTCTAAATCAGTCGAAGCCTAATCTTAACTGGGATTTTGAAGAAACCCACAGGATTCTATCACTGGAACGATCTTTGTAGGGGATCAGCCTCCTTGGAACTCTAAAGGGGTTCCTCCCTCCTTTGAAATCAGCACAATGGCTTGAAGAAAAGTTGTATTGCTTAATGAAAAAGGAGGGGACTACAAGTGCTTATATAGGGCTCAAAAACCCTAACCCTAATAAAGACTCCAACAACCTTAGCCACCTTTCCTAAATAGTAGGGGGGGCGGCAGCTACATGACTCCTAACCCTAGCTGACCTTATTAATTAAGGTGGTTAGGGTTTATTACATGACTTGGGATTTTATTGACATCATGACTTAGTGAACTTAGGACCCGACCTAACTAGGGTCCTAACAAATTTGGGCTGATTTATTATAGTTGACTCAAGTTCTCCTCCTAGTCGACCTAGTGTTAGGTCTAGGCTAGCCAACAAAGCACAATCTAAGGACTCAACCAAATCGATTAGGACCTGACTCAGCTAGGGTCTTAACAGACCCGCCTTCTTCAAATCAGTCTTATCCTCAAGGCTGAGACTCTTTGACTCTAGGTCCTGATCTGCAACTCTTCATGAGGCTCTCTTGTGGCTCTTGTAGTAGGTGCATCATAATCCTACGGTCCAACATTGTCTTCTATCTTTTTATCAACAACTATGGATAGTGATGCGTCGCGATCCTATGATATCATGCAATCTCCAGCTGGAACTAGGCCTCTTCATCAACTTGGGTGTTGGATGGATAGATCTGGGCTGAGTCATCCTCTCTAAACTTCTACTTGAGGTAGAACACATAGAGGATTAAGTGTCCTTTTGGATCGGCACATAGATCCGATCCATAGGACATCGCTCTAATGTGTTCTCCAATTTTGCTGGGTCCAAAGTAATAGGGAAACCATTTCCTCAATACTCGAGTCTTCATAGATTCCTACTGGTAGGACTGAAGATGAAGGAAGACTCGGTCTTTAATAGCAAATGTCCTCCTGCTCCGATGTTTGTCAGGTGGCTGCTTCTTTCTTACATGAGCGGTCATGTAGTTGTTCTTTAATGTTGGCCAAGCTTCCCTCTGAGATGGTGATTGCTCTCTAATAAGGTCCACAGTGATGTGAGCCTGATATGAGTCTGGAGTGAGTAGAAGCTGTAATTTCCTCGGGCTTATCTTCATCTCTCCTTTGCGTCGTTGACCTGTATCATGCTAAGCCTCAATTTTAGTAATGATTATGTTAGAACCCTTATAGATTCTAAGCTTGGGGTGATCTCTATAGGGGATCAGCCTCCTTGGAACTCTATAGGGGTTCCTCCCTCAGTTTTCTACCCAATGACTGAAAGATAATTGTTCTATTGATGATGAAAAGTAATTGATTATAATGCTATTTATAGGGCTTCTAAACCCTAACTCTTAATAAGATTCATACTCAAGACTCCTACTCCTAACAGCTCCAACTCCAACTCTAAGAAGCAACTCCTACTTCCAACAACTCCAACTCCAACTCTAAGAAGCAACTCCTTCTTCCAATAACTTTAATCCCTTCTCTAAGAAGCAACCCCTAGTCGACCTCTCTTAAGAGGAGGGGCTAGGAGACTCCCATCCCATAAAGACCCCTCCCTAACCCTAGCCAACCACTTCTTTACTAGGGGGTGGTGGCTAAATTAGGGTTTATTACATTCATGACACAATTGACTTGAATACGTATCCATCTCCGACTCCTAACCAGACTCCAGATTAGTTAAATCATAACCCTAATAGGATTTGGGATGATTTATTACAATGAACTTAAATCTTCTCCTAGTTAACCTAATGTTAGGTCTAGGTTAGCCAATAATGTCTAATCTAAGGTATCAACTCAATTGATTAGGACCCGACTCAGCTAGGGTCCTAATAGACTCACCCTCTTCAAATCAATCATGTCCTCAAGGCTGAGCTCCAGATCTTCGGATCCTGATATGCAACTCCTCTTGAGGCTCCCTTATGGCCCCTGTAGTAGTCGCATCATGCTCTTGCGGTCTAGCATCAGTAGTAGTGATTGGATGGTGATGTGTCACGATCCAGCGATCCCTTGCAATCATCTATTGAACCTGGGCCTCCTCAACAACTTGGGTGTTAGGTGGATAGATCTAGGTTATGTCATCCTCTCTAAACTTCCATTTGCGGTGAGATTCCTAGAGGATTAATTGTAATTTTGAATTAGTGTGCCGATCTGTTCCACAAGTTATGGCTCCAATGTGATCTCCAATTTTGTAAGGTCTAAAGAAACTAGGAGACCACTTTAGTGAGGCTCGAATCTTCATAAATTATTGACAGTATGAATGAAGATGAAGGAAGACTTGATCTTTAATAGCAAATTTCCTTGTACTTCGACGATTGTCGGGCGATTGTTTCTTTTTTACACGGGCTAGCGTGTGGTTATTCTTTAATGCTAGCCATACTTTCCTTTGTGATGGTGGTTGCCCTCTAGTAGAGTCCATGGTAAGGTGAGCTTGATCCGAATTTAGAGGGACTAGAAGCTGTAATTTTTTAGGACTTAATTTTATATCATCTCTGTGCTATTGTCTTGTATCATACTAAGCCACAAATTTAGCATTACAAAACCTCAAAACTCACCTCGCTTGACTACCACAAGTTGTCTCGGTCACCCTGGGAGAGCCTCTCGAGTTGTATCTCGCCGCATCGAAGCACCCAGTCAGCTCAGACTTGGTCAAACCCGACGAGGGAAAAGCAGCGGCCCGTATGTTACTCCAGTCATATCTTGAGTGGCCCCGAGGAGCGCTACCCCCCGATCGAAAGACTGACCCTCGCCCTAGTACTTACAGCGAGGAAGTTACGATCATACTTTCAAGCCCACACAATCAGGGTAATAACCAACCAACATATGCATAAAGTCCTTTCTAAGTTTGATGAGGCAGGTCGAATGCTCAAGTGTTCGGTTGAGCTCAGGGAATTCAACTTGCAGTATGTCCCGAGGACAGTGATTAAAGCTTAAGCAATGGCTGATTTTATCTCAGAGCTGACCATCCCCGAGCTTTCTCCCCAACCGATGTCGACTTGGGGGTTGTTGTTGGGGCTACTGTTTAAAGATGTTGTAGAGGCTACAAGGGGGCTATAACGGTAGTGACTTAAGGCTAGAGAGATAGCTTAGGGTTGTTATTGATGACAACAACAAGTTTGGCAAGGATCAATTGTGTTGCTATGAGAAACACCGAAAAATATGGCAACATAATTTTTCCATCAAAGGTACAGTAGATTGCAATGAAAATTTTAGTAATATGGCAGTAGTATATAGATGATTTTGACATTAAGAAACTAATGAGGATAGCAACAAGATAGATGAGAATATGGCAGCAATAAATGTGGCAGAGATCAATTATGTATGCAGCAATAAACATCAAAAAGTATGGTAGTAGAATTTTGATAGGACTCCAGCAGAGTTGAGTCCTAATCACCCTAGAAGTAATTAATAAGAACCCTATGAGATTGTAATAAAATCTCACCTAGTCACTTTAATCCTATAAAGAAGTATGGCTAGAATTTATTTTGGGGCCTTAGGGCTTCCTAGCTGCCACCTCCCTTACTGGGCTGGTTGGCTAGGGTTTCTAGCATAGGGGCATGGCATCTGCAGTCACTTAGGCCACCACCCCCTTTATTTAGGCATGACAGCTATAGGAGGGGTAAAAGGGGGAATTCACTTAGGAAGCACCCCCCTAGGGCTAGAGTTTTGAGCCCTATATAAGCTAGTAGCTTCCACCTCTTTTCATTAAGCAAGATCAATTCTATTTTAGCCTTGTTAGCTGACTGTAGGAGGGAGGAACCCCTATAGTGTTCCAAGGGTTGATCCCTCTCAAAGATCAAATTCTATATAGCTCCTTCTGGAGTTCTATTATTTGATATCAGAGCCGCATTCCTACTTCCCTTGCTGCCATCTCTTCTACCTCCACCCATCCAAGCAATTCCTATAATTGCTGCAAGATGCACCACTATCTTCCACCTAAGCCGTAGATCAAATCAATCTACTGCTGCCCCTTACGTTTGAAATGGAGATCTGGTATAGTTTCATAACCCATGCCTATTTGCTACTTGCTATTCCTTTGCCTTATATGTTGAAGAAATTTTCTCATATTTTTCTTGCTGCAAAATTTGACTATCGCAAACATTATCATCGTTGTTAAGGGGAAAAGCTGCAGAAAAATTTAACCATTTGTTGTTTCTTGAAACCAAACTATTGATCATCCTTTGTACTAAAAACTTTACACAAATCCATAGATCATCTTAGCTTTCATCTAAAATTTAATCTTTGGAAAAAAATTCTTTCCGAAACCAGACTTATAGTGCTGCAATTCCTCATTGCGCATTGTTGGAATTTTATGATAAAGAATCTACCTTTCATCTTTTCATCTATTTTTCATATCATTACGCTGCCGAAATTTTGTCGAACCTACTTGCTGATATTGGTCACATCTGAACTGAAGATTTTTACATATTTTCCTTGAGTTTTTCTCTGGAAGTTACATCGAGAATTCATTATTTCTCCAACGTAAATTTTGTTTGATAGGACAACATGAACACAACCCTCTCTTCATCAAATTCCATCGGATTTGAGTGCTGTCTTTGTGGGCTTTTAGTTTTTCTTTCTCTCATCCTCAAACCCTACCATCCTCATCAAGAACCCTTCCAAATTGCACACTAAACCCATCCCAAAATAGCCATAAAATAAGCCCAAAAAAAACCCATAACCTTCAACCTTCGGTCCACTAACCTTTCAGCCACCCAATCTCCCTTATCCCTTCAACCGTAGCACGTATCTCTTGCTACACAATGCTACTAGTAACAATCTCTCACTGCACAATGCTGCTAGCAGCAATATCTCACTGCCATCCTCCTTGATCGCAGCCAGTAGTGATCTATTGCAGCACAAACGCTACCAGCAGCGATCCTTCATTGCCATTTGTCTTCGTCGTAGCCGCAGCAATCTCTCGCTACTTTGATCGTGACCAATAGCAACTTGATCACGTCCAGCAGCGATCGATCACTGCATAATGCTACCAGCAGTGATCTTTCGCTACAATCCCCTTTGATCATAGCCAATAGTAATCTCTTGCGACAGAAACGCTACTAGCAGCAATCTTTCGCTACCAACTATCTTAATCGCAGCCAGCATCGAAGTGAACACGACAAGTAGTGGTCTCTTTCTCTATACCACCGCTGCACTCCTCCACAATAGTCATGCACTCTATTGTAGTCGCACCCTTGCTGCAGCCAACTCCACCTACAGCCACGAAGTCGCACCGCAGCCGCAGCCGATGTAGCTGCTGCCCTCTTCTTCCTCCACCGTCACTGATGCCTTTCACTCATATCTCTTGGCTGCATCTTCCAATAGATATCAGCCACCTGAAAAGTTGCAGCCTCGACAACCTTGCAGCATCACCGCAGAGCAGCAGCGACTTGGAGACTTCTCCATCGTAGCCCCAATAATTTTGTAGCAACATCATAGCAGCACTTTATGATCCTTTTGCTGCCATTAATGCCTTCAAACTAAATATTGGAGCTACACTCTTCAATCAGTTTATTTGACAGGTTCGAGATCCTTACGTCATGGCATCGGTGGGCTTATTCAAAGTCAAATTTGAGGCTTTCGAGATACGTATGGATGCTAAATTACACACTCTCTTCAAGGAGTTTAGATAGGGCCGATCACTTTAATTAAGATCACAATGTGGTAAAAATTCAGATTGTAAATGTTAGGATCAAAGCGTCACTACGAGAGGGGGGGGGGGGGGGGGGGGGGGGGGGGGGGGGGGGGTGAATTAGTGCTTATAAAAATTTTACTTCGATTTAAATACTCAATAAAAATCAAAAATCATATTGGAAATACGTTTAAGCGTAAAGATGCATTTAAGTGTAGAGATACGTTTAAGCGTAGAGACATTTGTAAGAGTGCAAGCAAAGGTAGCAGACAATTAAGCAATAAACAATAAAGAGCAAAGAAGAGGAAGCAAACTGATTTTTATAGTGGTTCGGTCCCTTTGACCTATGTCCACTCCCGATTCCTCTTCACTTGAGGCCACCAGCTTCCACTCCTGATCTTTTTCAATGGGCAAAGGTCAAACACTTACAAGTTTAGGATATAACATTTACAATTCCTCTCAGCTCTCCCTTAAACAAAAACTACACAAGAATAAATAAGGGGAGCTCTCAAGGGATTACAATAGCAATTTTCACAAGTTTTTCACTCTTGATTCTTGCTAATTCACTAGCAAGAAAGGGTGGGGTATTTATAGGCCCCAAATGGCTTCAAAAGTGGAGCCAAAAATTAATTTTTTAAGTGCTCTCGAGGTGCTAGTCTCGAAGACTACGTTCTGGGGTGGTTCAGGCCGCCTAACAATCTAGGAGACTATGTCTGGGCGGTTCAACCGGCCTGACAGTCTAGGAGACCATGTCTGAGCGATTCAAGCGCTTAATACACCTTTGAAGACTATGTCATCTTGGAAACCGTGTCTTCAAAGACCACATCTCATCTGACCTTAGGTTATTGAAATGACTTTTATAATAAGTCTAAATCAACCCCAATTAAATCCTAATGGCCTCTTAATTGAGTTATAAAAACCAACTCTCATTATGATTCTAACTACGACTCTCAACACACAATCTTCGTTGTCCAATCATCTCTCGGTGAACTCCTGGCATCCTTTTGATGAACCCTCGTTGAGCTCTCGATTTCCTTCGGCGAACTCCCAGCGAGTACCCGATAATCTATCGGCGAACTCCCGACGAACTTCCCGGCAAACTTTTCTGGTGAGTTCTCGATGAGCTCCCGATTTTCTTCGGCAAACTCCCAACGAACTTTCAACATTCTTCCGGCGAACACCCGGCGAGCTCCCGACAACTTGTCGGCGAACTCCCGACAAACTTCCCGGCAAACTTCTGGTAAGTTCTCGGTGAGCTCCCGACAACATTGTCCGAACCTCAGCCAACCACCGGCGAACTCTTGGCGAGCTCTTCTGTAGTTTGAACCTCAGCCAACCACTGATGCTCGAACTTGACTCCGGCCCAACATCTGATTGTACTGCCTTTTACTATCGCGATTAATCCTGCATCATTTTCTTTAATACATAAGTTAGATCATAAAACTAATCAATTGATTTTATCATCAAAATATGAGATTCAACAATCTCCCCCTTTTTGATGATGACAATCAATTGATAACGGAGTTAACCTTAACTCCCCTTATGTATATGTCATAGGATAAATACAACAAACTTGAATTCAAAAGAACCTATCACTTTTAAATTCAAATATAGTATTTTCATAATTGAACCATTCATGATATCAAATATTATAAATTTTTTAAAGTATTCATTTTCTTAGTATCATATAAAAATTTCAATCATTATATTCACAATATAACCATGTCATCAATTATGATATAGCATTCATTTCAACTATTTCAAAGATGTCAAAATATCTCTCTTATATCATCAATTATATCATTTCTCCCCCTTTGTCATTAACAAAAAGTAAAAATGCCATATTTGAACATTTATCACAAATATCTATCACTTAAATATTTAACATTTTTGAATACTATATCTCTCCCTTTTGTCATCAAAAAGGAGAAATGCTCAATATAACTTTTCTAAACAATTGTTCAAAATAAATGTTCATTATATGATAAAATTTCAAACACAATATTTCTCATATGTCATCAATCATGTCGTTTCTCCTTGTTATAAAAAAGGAGAAATATTCACCACACATTTGAATACTAAGTGTTCAATACATATGTCAACACATTTATCATAAATATTCATTACACAAAGAAAGAAATCTAGTCTATTCTCCACCTTAGTAAAAAAAAAAGAGTTTAATCCATTCCAGATCAAATTGTTTTATTCCCCTTTGTAAATAAAATAGAAGAAGAAGAAAGGGAGGGGGTGTCAAAGATCCAAAAATTAAGTATCCTAAAATAAAATAAATTATTAAGAGAGGGGATACATTTGAAAATATTCATGAATCCAAGAATCAAAATATTGAAAGAGACCTCATGGGTCTTATCACAAGAGAATTTTTAACTTATATTTTTTTTCTTTTGTAAATGTCAAGAAGAAAGAATCAAGTGAAACCATTTCAAAGAATAGCTCAAAAAGTTGAGAAATTTGAGAAAATATTAGAGCTACTCATATCATCTTATGTAAATATCAAGAAATCCTCAAAGTCATGATAGCAAATCATGCATTTATAAGGTTTTCATATCTAATTTTCTTCAAGCAAATTATTCCTCATTTAATGATTTTATTGTAAGATAGCAATTTTATCTCCCTTGGTCATTGTAAATAATGAAAATAAGTCCTATGAGAGTAAATAATCTTGATTCGTTCAAGGCAAATCTTAATACATATAATTTATTCAAATAATTCTTCTTAATAAAATAGAAGAATGATCTTGATTAAAAATCTAAAATTATAGTTATTAAGATCATAAATCTCTTTTTTATTAAAAAGAAGAAATCATAGAGGTTAAAGATAATTTTCATAAAGGATAAGTCAAGTGAATAAGTCAATGAGAAGTTTAAAGAAAATCATTCAATTTTCAAGTCATGTGCCTTGAGCATCTACTTTCAAAATATTACTTAGTGTTCAATGCCTTGTTAGATGCAACTTTATATTATGTGAGGTTTTGATTTAGGTACCCATTTGAGTTTGGGTCCTTCATAGTATGTTCTTCCAATTTTTTCTAATGGCTTAAGGTTGTTTACGGTTCCTTTAGGAACCCAAATTAATTTATGTGGACTATAATTTTTAAATGAACATTTGTAGGCTTTATGTCCTAATCTATCACAAAAATTATATTTGTTTTTAGGTGGCAAATTTAATGTAGGCTCTTTCACAAACATGGTTGGCTTTTGTTGAATGTTACCAACAAAGCCTATATCATTTCTTCTATTAATATAATCATTATTGGCAAGGATCATATTTAGGGATTTATTCACTATTTTAAACTTTTATAATATTTGTTTAAGTATGATATTTTTATTTTTAACATCATCTAGCATTACACATTTAGAGCAAAAATTGTGTGATGGTAAAGTATCATGCAAGATTTCATGTTTGGTGCATGTATTGCGTGATGGTGCTACTTTATGTATTTCATCAAGTTTACTAACTAATGATGCATGCTCTTCCTTAAGTAATTTATAGGATTTGCTACTCTTTCTAAATTTATCATAAAGCTCATGAAAAGAAAGTAATAACTCATTAAAAGTAAAAGAGCTTTCGGGATGGTTACTTACCTCTCATCGTGGTTGGCCATGAGCACGAGATCTTCTACTTCTTCTTGATAGTGTTCTTCATCTTTGGAGCACTTCGACTTCTTGTGTTCATAGCAAGAGGTTTTGTCCATCTTTAGATTATTTTTAAGGTTCAAGTTCATTAATTTTTTTGGTTCATTTGTCAAAAGTTCATATCCAAGGGTCTCATCACTCGATGAGTCATATGTCATTCTTAGTTCACAATCCTTCCTATTCTTTGAAAAGTGTTCTTCATGTTCATTTTTATGTGACATTTCATTTATGAGTCATTTAAATTAAGTGTGTTGTTATGTGTCAATTCCAATGTAAGCCAAATTTCAAAAGTCAAATCACAACAAGAAACCTGATCAAAATTATTTTTATCTAAGGCATAAAACAATGCATTTAGAGCCTTGGCATTTAAAGAGAAAGTCTTCTTCTCCAAATCATTTCAATCATCCATTGGAAGAGAAGACTTTTCAAATCTATTTTCAATAATAGTCCATAAATCAAGGTCTAAAGAAAGCAAGAAAACTCACATCCAAGTTTTTCAATAAGTGTAGTCTGTCCCATTGAATATGGGAGGGTGAACGATAGGAAAACCCTCTTGAAAGTCAAAAAGAGTCATTCTCTTAAGTGTTAAACCAAATAAGAAAAACGTGGCTCTGATACCAATTGTTAGGATCAGTTGGCACTTGCATTAATTCAAGTGTAAATTTTTAATTTAGATGAAAACTTTTCGATTAAATCAAAATAGAAAATCCAAAGCTTTTCATTCTTAGTCAAACGAGTGAGTGATTAAAAGAAAGTTACTAAGTAATAAGTAAACCGAAAAGATTATCGTGAAAACTTTGCTTTCAAAGAGTTGAGTTAAATCAGAAGCGTCAATACAAAAATATGTAAGCAATGAAAGCAAGAAAACATTCACAATTTATATAGTGATTTAGCGCTAACAGCCTACGTCCACTCCCGAGTCCTCCTTCTTGAGGCACACCGGCATCCACTATCGATCTTCTTTGGGTGAAGACCAAACCCTTACACTTTGCTTACAAGGGAGACAAGATTACACTCTTTAGTCACTCCCTTACCTCTTTTCCTTTCTTACAATTCTCACACAATATTTTCTTAGATATATAATTTCCAAAAATTATTGTCTGAAATGTAATAAAACTTGGGATATTTATAGGCCCTAAATTGGCTTCAAAACCGGAGCTGAAATCCAGCCGTATCCGAAAATTCTGGATACAGACGATTCATCCGTCGGCCTAGGTGGGTCAACCGTCAAAATGACCCATATTCCAGGATACGATTGGTTCAGCCACCCGGCCAAGGCAGCTCAGTCACTGACAGCCACCTAGAATCCTTGGTACGATGGTACAATCGTCGCTTACCAACGATTTATCCGTTGGAATCTCCGCAAAAGTAGTTCCCTCCACTTTTCGAATTTCAGCTTGAACCTAATGTTGACCAATTCTTTGGTCAACTAATTGAGCTCAACCTGAGCTCAATCAAACCCCATAGTAGACCCGGTTACCTCTTTGAGTTGATTTCTAACTCACACTCAAATCAGACTCACTCTTAACCTACGACTTAAATGTTACAATCAAACATGACCACCAAGCTTAATGACCTCACTCCCGCATTCTAGCAACCTTCAAAATCTCCAGCATCAAGTCTCACGATCTTCCTCCAACGATCTCCCAGCGTGTTCCTAGTGAGCTTCCCGATCCGTTCCGTGAATCTCCTAGTGAACTCTCACCGCATCGTCCAATCCTTGGCCTGATGCCTAAGCTTGATCTTGGGTCTATGTATAATCTGTAATTCCTTCTCCCATCGTGGTTAAACCTGCATTGTGCTAACTATGATTTAATTAATTTCAATCATAATAGCCACAAGTCCACTTCAAGACCTTCACAACTCCCGGCAAGCCTTTCGACTATCCCCGACAATCTTCCGATGAGTCTCAGTCTTCTTTTGGCGAACTCCCTTGTGCCATCTAGGCAAGCTCCCGATACCCTCGGCAACACTCTTGGCGAGTTCTCAACCATACCATCCATACCCCGGCCTAATGCATAGACTTGACTCTGGCCAAACCTGATTGTCACATTCTCTCTGTCATAGTAAATCCTGCATCAATCAACTCCTAACAATCCATGTTAGAATAATAACCCATCAATTAATTTCATCATCAAAATCTGAGATAAAATAATCTCCCCCTTTTTGATGATGACAATCAATTGATGATAGGAGTTACTCCTAACTTCCCCTAAATTTATGCTACTTAAATTTAAGATAATCACACACCCTTAAATTCAAGCAATCAAAACTCTATGCAAATTTCAACCCAAATTTGCATATCTAAGATATCAAATCATGAGTAAAAAGGAATTGTGCACTCATATTCATATCCAAGATATATCAATCCATATCCATATCAATATATATCATTAATATCATGTGTCATCAATGTATATTTCTCCCCCTTTGTCATCAACAAAAAGGTGAAATATAGGACTTAGAATTTTAAGGCATATGAGTTTTTGGTGTCCCTTTGTAAAAATACGACATGAGTCATAAAGAATTTTCTTTATTTTGTGAACAAGAAGGAAAGAAAATAAGGGATGAGTTATAAAATATCATTATATATAGCTTTCAATTTGTAGAGATGAAGTTCGAAAATAAGCTCAAAGATCCAAGATATTCAAGAAGATTCAAGAATTTAGGATTAGAAGCTACTCATGCATTTAAAAACATCTCATGTAATTTCAAGGGTAGTAAATAAATTTGTAAAGTAACATCATGCAAATTTTCTCCTCTTTTTGTTTTTGTAAGCAATAAGATAAAATCATGAAGAATGTTTTCAAAAATATTATTAAAAAAGGCTTAATATCATGAAATCTA
Source organism: Ensete ventricosum (assembly GCA_029747655.1). NCBI lineage: Eukaryota > Viridiplantae > Streptophyta > Magnoliopsida > Zingiberales > Musaceae > Ensete > Ensete ventricosum. The sequence continues at coordinate 19,973,137 of JAQQAF010000006.1, forward strand.
GATTATCAATTTATATATTTTCATGATTTAGTATTTTTAACTCTCAACTTCAATCTTGTAAATATAAGATTTTAAAAATTTTGAATATGAGCTCAACAAATATATCTTATATAAATTTCAAGAAAACGTAGCAAATAAAGCTAGTGAGTTCTTTCTTCTCTTTTGATAAGTGCAAGCTAGCAAATTTTTGCTTCCTTTATAATATTTAAGCTAGCAATTTACATCATGCAAGCAAACAAGTTTTGTTCCCCCTTGATAATTTTCTTATGAAAGAATGTTCTTTCTTTTCTTTGAATAATAAATAAGAAACAAGAGAGTGGGGTGAGAGACATCGTATCACAAAAATAAGTCTCAATCTTTTAGATGTAAATTCCAAAATCCAAGAATTGATATCTACCCATGCAATTTAATTCATTTAAATCAAGAGTAGCACATCAAGTGATTCATCAAAGATTTAATATCAAAGTCTTATTTCAAAAGTTTATGTTATATATATTTCCCTTTGTAAACATTCATCAAGATTCATGAAACAAGAATAATCTTTTCAAACTATCTTATCACAAAAATTTAAATCCTCTTCTTATGTCTATTTTAACTAAAGTGATTTCGAAAGTGAGCTAAAAAATCTAAGAAATTCAAGTAGATTTAAGAGCCACTCATGCATTTAAATTGTTTTCTAATTTATTTTTATAGTTAAAGAGATTCAATAATAAATGTATCATTTTATCTTGTTGAAGGATTCATGGAAAAAAAATTCTTTCATGAATAATTGTCCTTCTTTTAAAATTTATTTCTAGAATACAATGTCATTTAAAGTCCAAAAATAAAATTTCATCAAGAATATTATAATAAAATATTTTCAAACAAAAACTTCGATTCATTTTAAATCCAATGATTTTTATATGTTGGAAATTTCTATCATGTTATTAAGAAGTTTTTCCTTTAAAGAAAAATGACTTTGTATATGACCTTCAAGTTCAAATTCAATATTTGTTCATTTAATCTCAAGACAATGTACAGAAATTTAAGCACACAAATCAATATATTAATCATTATCAAAATCTATCTTTTATACATATGACTTTTATTTAAGATAGCTAAACTTTCTTCTTTCTAATTCTAGCATGCTCTTTGTATGCAAAAATTATGCATCATTGAAAGCCATCAAAATTAATTATAACAATGAATCATCCTTAAGATTCATTACTAATAATTTTATTTTCAATAATTTCTCTTATTATTTGCTTAGGCTAGTCAGCTTTGAAAGAGTATTAGATCTCAAGTCATGTATTTTAAGCATCTACTTTCAAAACATTACATAGCACTCCTAGCCTTGTTAGAATGCAACTTTATATTATGAGAGGTTTTGATTTAGGTACCCACTTGAGTTTGAGTCCTTCATACTATGTTCTTCCCATTTTTTCTAATGTCTTAAGGTTGTTTATAGTTTCTTTAGTAACCCAAATTAATTTATGTAGACTATAATTTTTAAATAGATATATGTAGACTTTATGTCCTAATCGACCACAAAAATTATATTTGTTTTTAGGTGACAAATTTATTTTAGGTCTTTTCACAAACATAGTTAGCTTTTGTTGAATGTTACCAACAAAGCCTATATCATTTCTTCTACTAATATGATCCTTATTGGCAAGGATCATATTTAGGGATTTATTCTCTATTTCAAACTTTTCTAGTATTTGTTTAAGCATGATATTTTCATTTTTAACATCATCTAGTATTACTCATTTAGAGCAAAATTGTGTGATAGTAAAGTATCATGTAAGGTTTCATGTTTGGTGCATGTATTATGTGATGGTGTTACTTCATACATTTTATCAAGTTTACTAACTAATAATGTATGCTCTTCCTTAAGTAATTTATAAGATTTTTTTAATCTCTCTAAATTCATCATAAAGCTCATGAAAAGAAAGTAATAACTTATTAAAAGTAAAAAAGCTTTCGGAATGGTTACTTACCTTATCGTGGTTGGCCACAAGCGTGAGATCTTACACTTCTTCTTGATTGTGTTCATCATCATTAGAGTGTCTCGATTTCTTACGTTCATAGCAAGAGGTTTTGTCCATCTTTAGATTATTTTTAAGGTTCAAGTTCATTAATTTTTCTAGTTCATTTATCAAAATTTCATGTCCAAGGTTCTCATCACTCGAGATTTCACTCGATGAGTCATATGTCATTCTTAATTCACAATCCTTCCTGTTCTTTGGAAGGTGTTCTTCATATTCATTTTTGTGTGACATTTCATTTAATGAGTCATTTAAATTAAGTATGTTGTTATGTGTCAATTCCAATATAAGCCAAATTTCAAAAGCTGAATCACAACAAGAAACCCGATCAAATTTATTTTTATTTAAGGCGTAAAACAAGGCATTTATAGCCTTAGCATTTAAAGAGAAAGTCTTCTACTCCAAATCATTCCATTCGCTCATTGGAAGAGAAGACTTTTCGAATATGTTTTCAATAATGGTCCATAAATCAAGGTCTAAAGAAAGTAAGAAAACTCTCATCCGAGTTTTCCAATTAGTGTAGTTCGTCCCATTGAATATGGGAGGGTGAACGATAGAAAAACCCTCTTGAAAGCCAAAAAGAGTCATTCTCTTAAGTGTTAAATCAAATAAGAAAAATATGGCTCTAATACCAATTGTTAGGATCAATTGGCACTAAGAGGGGGGAGAGAGTGAATTAGTGCAAGTGTAAACTTTCAGTTTAGATGAAAACTTTTCAATTAAACCAAGATAGAAAATCCAAAGCTTTTCATTCTTAATTTAACAAGAAAGTTGCTAAGTTAATAGCAAACTAGAAAGATAAGTAACGTTTGAAGGAAAGAACTTATCGTAAAAACTTTGCTTTCAAAGAGTTGAGTTAAATCGGAAGCATCAATACAAAAATATGTAAGCAAGGAAACAGTCACAATTTTTATAGTGATTCAGCACCAACGACCTATGTCCACTCCAGAGTCCTCCTTCTTGAGGCACACTGGCATCTAATACCGATCTTCTTTGGGTGAAGATCAAACCCTAACACTTTGCTTACAAGGGAGACAATATTACACTCTTTGATCACTCCCTTACCCATTTTCTTTTTCTTACAATTCTCACACAATATTTTCTTAGAATATAATCCCAAAAAATTATTGTCTGAAATGTAAGAAAACTTGGGGTATTTATAGGCCCCAAATTGGCTTCAAAATTGGAGCCAAAATCTAACCATATCCAAAAAATCTGGGTACGGGCGGTTCACTCGCCGGCCTGGGTGCGTCAACCGTCGAAAGTACCCAGATTCTTGGGTACGGACGGTTAAACCACCCAGCATGGCAGCTCAACCGCTGACAACCGCTCGGAATCTTGGGTATGACGGTACAACCATCGCTTACTAGCGGTTTACCCGTCGGAATATCCATAAAAGTGGTTCCCTCCACTTTTCGAATTCTGTCTTGAACCTAAAGTTGACCAATTCTTTGGTTAACTAATTGACCTCAACCTGAGCTCAATCAAACCCTATAGTGGACATGATTATCTCTTTGAGTTGATTTTCAAATCTTGCTCAAATCGGACTCACTCTTAACCTACGACTTAAAGATTACAATCAAACATGACCACCAAGCTTAATAACCTCACTCCCGCATTCCAGCAACCTTCGGAATCTCTAGCGACGAGTCTCACGGTCTTCCTCCGGTAATCTCCTGGCATGTTCCTAGTGAGCTTCTCAATCCCTTCGGCGAATCTCCTAGCGAACTCCTACCTCATTATCCAATCCTTGGCCCGATGCCTAAGCTTGATCCTGGGTCCATGTCTGATCTGTAACTCTTTCTCCCGTCATGGTTAAACCTGCATGACAATAACTATGACTTAATTAATTTCAATCATAATAGCCACAAGTTTACTTTAAGACCTTCCCAACTCCCGTCAAGCCTTTCGGCTACCCCGATAATCTTCTAGCAAGTCTCAAACTTGGTGAACTCCCTTGCGCCATCCAGGCAAGCTCTCGATACCCTCGACAAGCTTCTGACGCACTCCTAGCAGGTTCCCAACCGCACCGTCTGAACCCCGGCCCATTGCATGGACTTGATTCTGTCCAAACATGATTGTCACATTCTCTATATCGTAGTTAATCCTGCATCAATCAACTTCTAATAATCCATGTTAGATCAATAACCCATTAATTGATTTCATCATCAAAATTTGAGATTCAATAAAGGACTCACAGTCAGCTCAGCATTGAGCCTAGAGGGTCACACACATATGGTGGATGCTTCAGTAAATAGAGGATTGGATATGAGCTATCCAATTAGCCTCTATTCTCATTAGATGAGACCTTACATTGATAGACTTCTTTCATGAGGCCCAATTAAAGATCAAAGGAGATTATTAAATAGAGATCCAATAATACAAGATTAGTGAGTAATTGGGTGAAGATCTAACACCCACTAAGGCTGAATTCATTAGGGTTATATGGGTAGCTCCCTATAAATAGGAGGGTGGCACATAGATGATAGGCTGCACCTTTGGCTACCCCCTCCTATTCTCCTCCCTCCCTATGTGTAAGATTTGCAAGACTTGGGGCTACCATTGGAGGAGTATCGCTGCAGCAATCCATCGTGTGGATATCGCTTGAGATGAGAATGTTTGACCTCTTTTATCGTTTCCATACGAATCTAGAAAGATAGGGATATACGATCTCCCTATGTAAACAATCTCCAAAAGATGTGGTTTTCGGTTTTACATCCTTTTCTTTGCACCAATCTTTACATGACAATTTTGATATATATGAGAAACCGATTTTGTTTTGATCTTTCATTGCACATATGATGCTCCCACTGAGGTTTGCAAACACTATGACATAGTGGCCTAGTATTTTCATAGTCAATGAGTTGAGTGAATTATTATGGGATAATAATTCACTGAGTTAGAAGGAGTTCTAACAAGTATGACTCACGACTAACTCGATATTGGGCCTAGAGGGTTACACGCATATGATGGATGTTTCAACGAGTAGATGATTGAATATGAGCTATCTAATTAGCTCATATTTTCATTAGATGAGACTCAATATTAACGGGCTCCTTGCATGAGGCCTAGATAGAGCCAATTGAGATTATTGGATAGAGATTCAAAAATCTAAGAGGAGTGGGTAATTGGATGGAGATCTAATACCCACTAAGGTAGGATCCATTAGGGTTTCTGTGTGGCGCTTCATAAATAAGTGATAGGGGTAGCACAATAGTGATAGGTTGCACCTTTGGCCACCCCCTCCTATTCTTCTCTCTCCCTCATCTTCTCAGCTGACCACACCTTCCCTGCTATGAGATGGCAGCGAAGAAAATAGCAGATATTCTTTCGAGTGCTGCAAGAAGGTGCGTAAGAGTTATGTGTTTTGGGCTACAATTGGAGAAGCATCACTACAATGATCCATCGTGTGGATATTGCTAGAGATGAGGACATTTGACCTCCTTCATCCTCTCCATCTAGATCTTAAATTCTAGGGATATAAGATCTCCCTAGGTAATCAATCTCTCACGCATCATAGTTTTCAATTTTGCGGGTTTTTTACGCACTAATCTTTGCACGACGATTTGATACACATAGGAAACTGGTTTTTATTTCTTTCTTTGGAGCATCACATATGCAACATGTGATAAGATTGAATCGTGTAGAACTGTTTTACATGTTCTTGCAACGATTGGCCTCAAAGGCAGTATATGTAGGCAAGCTGCCTACAGACAAGGGACAACCATCTGCGGGCAAGTCGACTGTAGGGGTGGCCACCCAAGGCCAGACCTCCTATAGGGGCGATCGGGCCACCTGCACGGGAGACCGCTCACAGCCAGGACCACCTACTATGCGGTGCCCGCAAGGATAGTCACCTACAGCGCGGTGCCCGCAAGGATGGTCACCTATAACGCGTTGCCCTTAAGAACGGTCACCTGCAGTGCAGCGCCCACAAGGGCGGCCATCTGCGGCACAACACTTGCAAGGGTGGCCGCCACTGCCCTTGAACGACTATCGTTATAACCCCTGCACGGGCAACCGCTCGTGGCCAAGACCACTTGTTGTGCGGTTCCCATAAGGACAGTCACCTGCAACATGGTGCCCGCAGGGATGATCGCCTTTAGCGCAACGCCCACAAGGCCGGCCACTTGTGGCGTGGCACTCACAAGAGTGGTCGCCTACAACACGGCGTACACCCACAACCATAGTCTTTCGAAGGTAGTGGCGGCCTTTGGCGACATGCAGCACCATCGCTTGCGTAGAGGCGACAATGATGGCCTACTAGAACAGGGTAGAATGAGGGCTAGGTTTCTTTTTTGGCAAAAGGATAAATATGACCCTATGAATTTAAGAAATTCATAATCTATCCCTTTATCCAGAATTCTAAAAATACCCTTAACAATTCTGGACATTCTTGAAATATCCTAATTTTTAAAAAATAATTAATTAAATAATTTAATTATTTTTTTATTATCTAATAGTCCTATATGATGATGTGTACATGTAATGTGATGTATGATATACACAGATGATCAAGAACTGTGATATGATGTGTAAATATGATTATTATTGTTATTATTAGGACCTGTAAGCTTCCATTTTTCTCATTTATTGTCGAGCATGCATGTCTGTAATTATGTCGTAATTATACAAAGAGGCACAATGGGAGTGTGGAGGTGTCAACGGGACCCACAATGTCGTGGCGGGCGATTGCGATGCATGGTGATGCATTGAGAATCCAACGGAACCAATGATGATGAGAAGTATGATCACAGGGCATGGAGATGCGTTAATACACACAAAGATCCTATTATGAGTGATTGAACCCACTAGCTCGAACCTAATCACATTAGGTGATGGTTCATTATCATTAAGTGTGGCATGCATATGTGATATATGATTTAAGTACATATATAGAGTCAAGCACAGAGCATAAGAAGGATCAAAAGTGGAATTAAGATCTTGATCTGAAGAATATATTCCTTATAGAGTTTCATCCATATTGCAGCTTACTGACTTTAGCCCACACCTAGAAACTAAACGCAGATTGAGATCCTGCTTCTTATGTTGTTGAAAACTGCTCCTTCATCTGATCAAGCTAGAACTACACTTGCAACTTACTTTTGAACAGTTGATTCTCTCATTGCCAACACTGGAACTAAACCAGGATACCACACTGCTTTTGTTGATGATACTGATCCGGATCTTATTTCTACTTCTTATCCCTACTTTTTCATCTACTGTAGGCTCACAACAATCCATTCTGAAACTTGAACTTGAATTGCAACTGATAACTAAACCGCTTCTTCTGTTGGGTTTGGCAATACTTGTGCCCCATCTTAAAATTCTTCATGGAATATATATATATATATATATAAGATTGATCCATGTGATCTTTCATCGTTATATGAAGAATTTGAAACACGACATAGGTTGAATTAGTCGAGACCCTCGAGGCTCACTTATCTACGTGATTGAGCTCTTGCCTACAACATAGAGATGTCACCGATGACCTGAGGACGTGGTATGCTTGGTCGAGTCCCTTGAGGGCATATCATCAAATCAGACTGATCATGTAATGATGCTAATGACTTAACTAAACTTTATGGTTGGTCGAGCAGTCGAAACCATGATGATTTGGAGGCCGAACATGACAGGAATCACAATGAGTTGTGATAACAAGAGTTGCTGATAGGACCCTGACAGGGTCAGGTTTATGGGTTCACATTTAATTCGAGTTCAGTCATGTTTGCTTTGTTCAGTTGGAGTCAGTTATAAGTCAAGTTAGCCCAATCAAGTCAGTTATGAGTTAGGATAAAATCGATTATTATTTTTAATTAGGAGTTTGTTTGATTTTTTATTAATTAATTAAGAGCTAAGTTTAGTAAGACTCTGAGTCCAAGATTAGTGAGACTCTCGGTAGAACTCTATAAATAAGGGTGTAACTATTTTATTTTCATCAATAAATAAAGAGACTATTGTTTTAGCCTATTGGTCGAAACTCTAGGAGGGCTGATCCCTTATAGAGATTAAGGAGGATTGATCCCCTATAGAGATCAAGAAGGCTAGATCCCCTCGAAGTGATCATTTATCCCTCTTCCTCTTTGATAGAAACCTAAGGGTTCCTATCAATTAGTATTAGAGTCGTGTTCCTTGGCATTTTTATTGCTATCGTTCATCATCTCCACCACTCCTCTTACCATTTACAATCACTATCGTCATCTACACCATTGTCGTGACCCTTGACATTGTCGTCATCGCCATTGCAACTACCACCTTACTATAGTTTCTCACCATCTTCGTTGTAATTATCATCAGCCAAAAAAAAGAGAAAAAGATGAAGAAGAAGAAGAAGAAAGATCTGATGATGGGTCGTTATCCCTCTCCCGCATTAGCCACACCCCATTGTTAATGCCCATGCTGCTCTTTGTCGCCAGCGCCCCATCCTGTTGTTCCATCCACTTGCGTCGTTGCCCTCTTCCTCCCCTCCTCTTCATCACCCATCACCTGTCGTCGTTACCACCCACTACTATAATTGTTGGGAAACCTCAGCGGGTGCATCATATGCACAGCAAAAATCAAAACAAAAACGGGTTTGCCACGCAAATCAAATCATTGTGTAAAAGATTGGGGTAGCGAGAAAAACCATAAAATAAAAAAAAATGTGTGTGAGAAATTGGTTACCTAGGGAGATCGTATATCCCTATATTCCAGATCCGAATGGAGAGGATGAAAGAGGTCAAGCATCTTCCTCTTTAGCGGTATCCACATGATGGATCTCTGCAGCAAAACTCCTTCAATCTGATCTCGTAACTCTTGCGCAGAGAGAGGGAGGAGAATAGGAGGGAGAGGCTAAAGTTGCAGCCTATCAACTATAAGTCTCCCCTCCAATTTATAGGGAGCCACCAAAAATCCTAGGGCTCCTACCTTAGTGGGTATTGGATCTCTATCCAATAACCCACTAACCTTTCATTATTGGATTTCTATCCAATAATCTCTTTAGGCCTCTAATTGGGCCTTAAGTAAGGAGCCTATCAGCACAGGGTCTCATCTAATGAGAATAGGGGCTAATTGGATCTTCATCCAATGCTCTATTCGCTGAAGCATCCACCATATGTGTGTGACCCTCTAGGCCCGATATCGAGCTGGCCGTGAGTCACTCCCATCAGAACTTCTTCTGATATAGTGAATTATTATCTCCATAATAATTCACTTGACTCATCGACTATGGACGTACTAGGCCACTATGTCATAGTCCCTAGATGGTACAAGGGGATCAAATTCATCGGACCTCTCTGTCCACAGTTACCGTGTATCTGTAATCCCTCATCCAACTAATATCCCAGAGATCATATATTGTACATAGTATTGTCAGGTTATATATGGAATCAGTTTGTCTTCCTCTAATCGGATTCTACCCGAGAACTTTTTCTCTCTCAATTTGAATGACCTTGGCCGAGGATTTGTCTGAGCAAGCACATATGGGATATTCCTCTCGTGATACCGAGAGTGGATGATCCTCTATTGACACTCAATTGTCTTTGTACGGTTGGCTACCAATCCCAATAACCAACTATACTAAATCTAGAGCTTTCCAAACTTGTAAGTCTGGCATCAAAGAAAGGAGTACTCATACAATAGATCCTTGGTGTCTCAAGTCAAAGGACTAGATACACAATTGGGACTATCGAATCGCTATCTGACATTAGGTATCTTTAACCATATAGCATTCCATAAGCAGATCAATCAGTAAACTCATTCTCCAATGAGCACTTGTAATATATCCTTAGTGTCTCCACATAAGTGACTATGAGACCAGCCGCCTCCATCATATGGATGGGTATAGAGTACACCGGTCTGTCCGGTTATCTCAATGTCCCTCTCAAGCAACCTATGATCGGATTATTCAGGATTTGTATTTAATGGTGAATCAATCTTATTATCGTGATCTCATCACGATTCGACTCTCATTGCACAGAACCAAGGATGTCGTAATATATATACAATAGATAATATAATATAAGAATATACCAATAATAATCATAAGTAAAAAGATCGTACAGTATGTCACACGTGTCATCACTCATGTGATTGGCTTACAGGGCACCTGTAACCAGCAATCTCTCACTTGTCCTAAAGCCAATCACCTGTGTCTGATCCCCATTAGACCCCTGTGATGCTCAAATATAATCTGAGCCAACAGCTTCGACAATAGATCTACAATGTTATCTTCGAATGGAACTCTTTCCTTTATTATATCTTTATGGTTCATAATCGCTCTAATCAGATGGAACTTCCTTAGAATAATTCTGATGAGACATGGGTTCCCTTGCTAGAGCTATCGCCCTATCGTTGTCATTGTATATGGGAATCGGCTTCACGCTATTCGGAATGATTCTCAAATCCCTGATGAACTCCTTCATCCACACCTCTTCCTTTTGCTGCTTCTGCTGCAGCACTATATTCCGTCTCCGTGGTCGAGTCAACAGTAGTATCTTGCTTAGAACCCTTCCAGCTTATTGTTCCTCCATTCAGGGTGAAAGCATACCTTGAGTTTGACTTTCTATCAACAATGTCGGACTAAAAGCTCATGTCCGTGTAGCCCTCAACCTAGAGGCTACCTTCTCCAAACACCAGAAAAGATCCTTAGTCCTTCTCAAGTACTTAAGGATACACTTTACTGCCTTCCAGTGTTCAAGACCTGGATCCGCCTGATACCTGCTCGTGATAGTCAAAGCATGCATTATATCAGGCCTGGTACATAGTATAGCATAAGGTATCTTATCCATGTCTGCCCTTTCTTCAAGAGTCTTTAGGAACATACTCCTAAAAAGTAAGATCCTATGTCTCATCGGTATGGGACCTCTCTTGGAATCCTCCATGCCAAACCTTTTGATATTGGAGTCTATGTACTTAGACTGGGATATGCTAAGCATCCTCCTAGATCTATCTCTATAGATCCGGATCCCCAAAATATAGGATGCTTCCCCTAAGTCTTTTATGGAGAAGTTTCTGGATAGTCAAGTCTTTACTATGGAGAGCATTCCTACATCATTCCCAATTATTATGATGTCATTCACATATAGCATCAAGAAGGTGATAGCACTCCCACTTACCTTCTTGTACACACAAAGCTCATATTCGTTCTTAACGAAGTCATAAGATTTGATCATCTCATCAAATCTTATGTTCCAACTTCGGAAAACTTGCTTTAGTCCATAAATAGACTTGAGCAACCTGCACACTTTATCTAGACTCTCTCTGGATACGACTCCCTCTAGCTGTATCATATACACCTCCTCCTCGATGTTGTCATTGACGAATATCATTTTGACATCCATCTGCCAGATCTCATATTCATAGTGTGCTGCAATGGTCAAAAGAATTTTAATGGACTTATGCATGACTACATGTGAAAAAGTTTCGTCATAGTCAACTCCTTGTCTTTGACAATATATCCTTTAGCTATTAGCCTTACCTTATAGGTCTATACTTTTTCATCTACTCCGATCTTCTTTTTAAAGATCCACTTACAACGTGATGGGTACGATACCCTCAAGCGCATCCACAAGGTTCTAAACCTTATTAGAGTACATGGAATCTATATCAGAATTTATAGCTTCTTGCCACTTCCTAGAGTCTATACTCATAATAGCCTCCTCGTAGGTTTGAGAATCAACATCCCGAGAGTCCTCTCTACTGATATGTCCCACATATCTTTCAGGAGGGTGAGATACTCTGCTAGACTTACACAAAGTTGGAATTTGTGTGTTAGGTACCTGAACAGACTCGAGCTCTAGAATGATGCTTGAGCTAGGTTCTCCAACCTCACTCAATTCTATCTTACTCCCACTGTTTCCACCAAGAATATGTTCCTTCTCAAGGAACACGGTTCTCTTGGCAACAAAGACCTTTCGGTCCTCGGGATGATAGAAATAATACCCCAAAGTCTCCTTAGGACATCCCATGAATGTGCATCATTCTGTCATTGATTCCAACTTATTAGGGTTGTGTCTTCTAACGTGGGTAGGCTAGCCCCAAATCTTAACTACCTTAAGATTGTGCTTCTTTCCTTTCCATATCTCATATGGTGTAGACACTACCAATTTTAATGGAACTGTATTTAGAAGGTAAGCTACGATCTCTAGGGCGTATCCCCAGAATGAGAAGGGTAGGTCAGCGAAACTCATCATGGATCGCACCATGTCTAACAGTGTATGATTCCTCCTTTCTGATACACCATTGAGCTGAGGTATATAAGGAGGTGTCCACTGGGATAGAATCTCATTGTCCCTGAGGAAATGGTTAAACTCTGTACTTAAGTACTCTCCTCCTCGATCTGATTGAATATTCTTAATACTTTTTCCAATTTGGTTCTCCACCTCATTCTTATATTCCTTGAATTTTTCAAAGGCCTCAGACTTGTACTTCATTAAGTACACGTGTCCATACTTAGAGAAATCATCAGTAAATGTAATGAAGTATGAGTAACCACCTATAGCTTGAGTCGATATAGGACCACATACATCACTATGTATGAGTTCCAATAACTCGGTGGCTCTCTCTCCAGTTCCACTAAAAGGAGAGTTGGTCATCTTCCCACGAAGGCAAGAATTATTTGTCTCATAGTCAAATAGATCTAAGTATCCATCTTTCAACAACTTTTGAATCATTCCCTCATGTATATGACCTAGCCTATAATGTCATAGGTATGCATTATTCACCTTATCTCTTTTTCTCTTAGACATTTATATATTCATGATATATGGAGAAGTGTCTAACACATATAAGCCATTTATTAGGGTCCCTCTAGTGATGATCTTATCATCCATAATTATTGAACAATTATTGTTCTCAAAAACTAATTTATATCCACTAATTATCAAACAAGAGATAGAAATAATATTTTTGATGATAGAGGGAACAAAATAGCATGCATCTAATGCAATAATAGCTCCACCAGGCAAATGTTGGGTGACCTCTTCAATAGCAACTGCAGCAACTCTTGCTCCATTACCCATCTTGAGGTCCATCTCACCTCTAGTCAATCTCCTAGGTTTTGCCAGAACCTGCAATGAATTGCAGATATGATAAACACTCCCGGTATCTAATACCCATGTGTTATCATGAAAATCTGACAAGTGGAGACTGATCATGAATATACCTAAAGCTTCTCCAAGCTTTTGTCTCGCCTTCTCTGCAAGGTAGTCCTTACAGTTCCTCTTTCAATATCCATATTGGCCACAATGGAAGCATTGTCCTTTGTCGTTTGTTGGATATTTCTTGGCAACCTTTGTCTTACCTGGTCTTTTATTGCCCTAGCCCTTCTTAAGGGTGTTGCTAGCCATCCTTTTCTTTTTAGTCTCACCAATATAGAGAACTGGCTTCACCTTCTTGATGGCACTCTCAGCTTCCCTCAACATATTGAGGAGCTCAGGGAGGGTCATCTCAAACTTGTTTATATTAAAGTTAATAATGAACAATGAAAAGGAATCTAGTAGGGACTGAAATATAAGATCAACGCACAGGTTATCCTCTAGGACTATCTATATACTTCACAAAGCGAGCGATCTCATCTTCGCTTATTCTTTCCTCCAGGGTAGGCACAATCATGTTAAGGACATATACAATTTCTCTTTCGTGAGAATAATTCTCAAATTATAGAGCTTTTAGACCAATGAGGCGGTTGGCATCAAGTATGCCACGTAGGGGTTTTGCAAGCGACAAATAAGATATAGCGTAAATTAAATAACATGTAGACTTTACAGAAAATACTAATTAAGATATGGACTTCTATCATAATGTATTCCCACTATTTTCTTAGCAAATCACGCGACACCCTTGACACGTGAGATGGAAGTCTTCGGCAGACTCCTAGTGGGGATCAGGATCCAATTGGTATCTTAGTGCAACCTCGAGGGACTCGACCAATTACACTAAGCCCAAAAGGTAGGCAACTCTTGTCAATCACAACTCCTTGTGATTTCCGTCACGTTCGGCCTCCGAATCATCTTGGTCTCGAGGGACTTGACCAATCATAATGTTCAGTTAAGTCATCACCAGCGTTACAAGATGAGTCTGATTCAATGATATGCCCTCGAGGGACTCGACCAAGCATACCATGTCCTTAGGTCACCGGTGACATCTCTATGTCGTAGGCAAGAACTCGATCACATAGATAGGTGAGCCTCGAGGGACTCGACTAACTCAACCTATGTCATGATTCAATTTCTTCCTATAACGATGAAAGGCCACTTGGGTCAATCTTATTACCTCATGCTTACCGACTTAATATTATCTTAGTAAGGGTTTTTGTTTTCTATCGATCTCCTAATATGTCGTGTCACACACATACATATTTAATATATATTTATATTACATAAAAAAATATATATACATATATCTAGTAGGTGTATAACACATCACACATGCAAGCCACATCGGATGATCATGAGTCGTCACCTAATATGATTAAGCCCGAGCCAATGGGCCTAATCACTCACAATAGAATCTATGTGTGCATTAGCGCATCTCCATGCGTTGTGATTGTTGATCTCGTCATCATCGGTTCCGTCGGATGTCGCATCACCATGTGTCGTGATCTCCCACCACGGCATCGTGGGTCTCGATGTAACCTCCACTCTCGCACTGCGCCTCTCCATGTAATTACAAATAATCACAAGCACGTAGGCCCAACAATAAACGAGAAAAACGTAGGCTCGCACGCCCTAATAATAATAATAATCACAATTACACACATCACAACACATGGCTCATGATCATCCATCCACAACATACATCACATCATATGTAGGATTACTAGATATGTATAATAATTAATTAAACCATGCAATTAATTATTTTTCTAGAAATCAGGATATGTTCAGAATTTCCAAAATTATCAAGGGTATTTTTATAATTCTGGATGAGAGGATAATCCTCGTAATTTTTAGAATTATTGAGGGTATTTTTGAAATTCTGTAAATAAGGATAGTCCTCGAAATTTTTGAAAATCAGAGGGGTAGGATCATCCTTTTACTTAAAAGGATGCACTAGCCCTCTCCTTGCCCCCATCTGCGCCGTCACCGCCGTCGCTGCCCTACGCAGGTGGCGGCGCTGCACGCCGTCGGCGTGGGCAGCCACCCCTACGGCAGGTGCTGCTGCCTTCAGGCGACACCTCATTGGCTAGCGGCGCCGCCTCGCGCGGGCGTGGGCGTTGCCCCTGCTGGCGGTCGCTCCTACTAGCGGCTGCCCTTACAAGCGGCAGCCCTGGCCGCGGGGCTTTCCCTTGCGGCCTTGCAGCGGGCAGCCGCTACCTACGGCCTGACCACGGGCGGCTGCCCATGCGGTCGCGCTTGGGCAGCAGGCCCTTGCAGCATGGCCGCGGGCGGCTGCCCATGCGATCGCGCCGTGGGCAACAGGCCCTTGCGACCTGGCCGCTGGCGATAGCTCCTTGCGGGCTGGCCGCAGCCGTTCGTGCCCGCGGGGCTGCTGCCACTACGGGTGGTCGCCCCATGCAAGGGGCCTGGCCGCAGACGGTCGCCCCTGCAAGGGCGCTGGCCGTGGCCATGCCTGGCTACCCCTAGCAAGGGCTTCCTTCGTTGCAAAAATGCAACAATAATGCGTAGAATGATTCTATGCGATTCAATCTCACCAGACATAGTTTAAAACTAATCTTTAACATTAAAACCTTGGCTCTAATACCACTGTTGGGAAACTTCAGCGGGTGCATCACATGCACAGTGAAAATCAAAACAAAAATCGATTTCCCACGCAGATCAAATCATCGTGCAAAAGATTATGGTCACGAGAAAAATACAAAAATCGATAAAATCATGATGTGTGAGAGATTGATTTTACCTACAGAGATCGTATATCCTTATATTCCAGATCCGGATAGAGAAGATGAAGGAGGTCAAGCATCCTCCTCTCTAGTGATATCCACATGATGGATCTCTGCAGCGAAACTCCTCCAATCTGGTCTTGCAACTCTTGCTTAGAGGGAGGGAGGAGAATATGAGGTGGTGGCTAAAGGTGCAGCCTATTAACCATGAGTCTCCTCTCCTATAAACCACCAAAACCCTAGGGCTCCTTCCTTAGTGGGTATTGGATCTCCATCCAATAACCCACTAATCTTGTATTATTGGATCTCTATCTAATAATCTCCTTAGGCCTATAATTGGGCCTTAATCAAGGAGCCCATCAATATAGGGTCTTATCTAATGAGAATAAAGGGGCTAATTGGATCTTCATCCAATCCTCTATTCGCTGAAATATCCACCATATGTGTGTGACCCTCTAGGCCCAATACCGAGCTAGCCGTGAGTCACTCCCATCAGAACTCCTTCTGATATCGTGACCATCACTCGACTCATCGACTATGGACGTACTAGGCCACTATGCCATACTCCCCAAACGGTACATGAAGATCAAATCCATCGGACCTGTCTGTCCACAGTTATCATTTATCTATAACCCCTCATCCAACTAATAACCTAGAGATCGTATATTAGATATTACTGTCAGGTCATATACGGAATCAGTTTGTCTTGCTCTATTCGGATTCTACCGGAGAACTTCTTCTCTCTCAATCTAAATGACCCTGGCCAGGGATTTGTCCAAGCAAGCACATATGGGATATTCCTCTCATGATACCGAGAGTGGATGTTCCTCTATTGATACTCAATTGCCTTCGTAAGGTTGGCTACCAATCCCGATTACTAGCTATACCAGATCTGGAGCTTTCCAAACTTGTAAGTCTGGCGTCAAAGAAAGGAGTACTCATACAAGACATCCTTGGTGTCTCAAGTATAAGAACCAGATACACAACTGAGACTATGGTATCACTGTCTAACATTAGGTATCATTAATCATACAGCATTCCATAAGCAGATCGATTAATGAACTCATTCTCCAATGAGCACCTGACTATATCCTTAATGTCCCACACAAGTGGCTATAAGACCAGCTGCCACCATCATATGGACGGGTATATAGTACACCGGTCTGTCCGATTATCTCGATATCCCTCTCAAGTAACCTATGACCGGGATTATTTAGGATCTGTGTTTAAAGATAAATCGATCTCATTATCGTGATCTCATCATGATCTGATTCTCATTACACAGAACCAAGGACATCACAATATATATGTAACATATAATATCATGTGAGAATATGCCAATATTAATCATAAGCAAAAAGATCATACAACGTGTCACACATGCCATCACTCACGTGATTGGCTTGCGAGGCACCTGTAACTAGCACAGTGATGGTACAACCGCTGCTCACTGTTGATTTACCTGTCGGAACCTCTGAAAAAGTGGTTCCCTCCACTTTTTGAGTTTCGACTTGAATCTTATGTTGACCAATTATTTGGTCAACTAATTGAGCTCAACGTAAGCTCAATCAAACCCTTATAGTGGACCCATTTGCCTCATTGAGTTCATTTGGATTCCTTCTAAATCATACTCATTTAGGTATCAATCTTAACCTACGACTTAAAGATTACAATCAAATATGACCACCAAGCTTACGATCTCACTCCCGTAATCCAGCATTCTCTGCGACGAGTCTCACAGTCTTCCTTCGACAATCTCCCAGCATGTTCCTATCGATCTTCCTGATACCTTGATAAGACCCCATAAGGAGCCCTATAGATTTTAATCGCTGAGGGGGATCAACCCTTGGAACGCTATAGGGGTTCCTCCCTCCTAGATTCAGCACAAGGCTGAAATAAAATTAATAATTGCTTAATTCAAGAGAGGGGGCAGCTACATCATTATATAGGGATCAAAACCCTAGCTTAAGGGGTGCTTGCCTAAGTAAAATTACCCCTTTGCCCCTCCTATAGCCAACTTGCCTTAATAGGAACAAGGGGTGACTAGGTTGGCTCTATAGTTGACCTAAGTAGGGGGAAACTCTGGCCAACCAACCTAGTAAGGGGGTGACGGCCACTAAGCCCTAAGGGCTAATCTAAACCTTAGTCATACTCCTTTATAAGATAGGAGTAGCTTTATTACAATCTAGTAGGATTTTATTGACTACTTCTAGGGAGATTAGGACTCAATCCTGCTGGAGTCCTATCAAACCCGCCCTCTTAAAATCAGCCTTGTCCTCAAGGCTGAAGTTCCATGAACTCAGGGAACCGGGTCTTCAGCTCCTCATCAGCTTGGGTGTCAGTTGGAAGAACTTGAGTGGAGTCGTCGGCTTTGAATTTCCATTTGAGGTGGGATACTTGGAGGATCAACTGTAATTTTAATCTGGTGCACGGATCTGATCTCCGGGTTAGGGCCCCAATGTGATCCCCCATTTTGCAAGGCCCAAAGAAATAAGGAGACCACTTTCTTATGGCTTGAATTTCGTGTATGTGGAGTTGGAGATGAAGGGGGACTTGATCTTTCTCAGAAAACTTTCTTCTGCTCCGGCATTTATCAGGGGGAAGTTTCTTCCTTGCATGGGCTACCACATGGTTGCTCTGTAATAGTAGTCGTGCCTTCTTTTGGAGTGAGGGCTGTCTTTTATTAAAATCTCTAGTGGTGTGAGCCCGATCTGAGTTTGAGGTGGGTAGGAGTGGTGATTTTTCAGGGCCCATTTTTACTTCTTCGTGTTGTTGACCATCTTGCATGAGAATATTGCTGACCCCCTCTGGATGTGTCTGCTCCAATAATAAACACTTGGCCATAATTTGATGTGGACGACATCGTGGTCGTGAGGGCTATAGTTCCACTCGGCCAAGGTGGTACATCTTTCTTTATAATGAGAGGGATGACGTTCATGCTTCATTGAGTCCTGCGAATGATCCTTCCCCTTTTTTGATTTTGCCATTGGAGGGGCTTAATTTTCTCACGGTCTTCGGCCATAGATCGGAGGTCATCATCAAGGAATTCTTTAAACATCATGGTCCGATCCTGGGAAAGTCATGGAAGACACCTGAGATCTGGAAGTGCTGCATCAACAACCATGGTGAGTTCAATAAGATGTAACACTTTAGAAGTAGCTTATCTCCAGGGAAAAGGATATACGGACATGTCATAGCTGGAAATAAGCATGGATGAACAATTCGTGTCTCTGTCATCTCTTAGACGACCCTTTTATCTTTGACCTTCTGAGGTTGTATGAAGCAATCTAGTTGAGCAACAAATGGTATAAGTTTTGACCTGTTCATGTTGGGAAGCCTCAGCGGATGCATCACATGTGCAGCGAAAATCAAAAACAAAAACCAGTTTCCAAGGCAGATCAAATCGTCGTGCAAAAGATTGGGGTCGCGAGAAAAATGCAAGAATCGATAAAACCATGATGTGTGAGAGAATGATTTTACTTAGGGAGATTGTATATCCTTATATTCCAAATCCCGATGGAGACGATGAAGGAGGTCAAGCGTCCTCCTCTCTAGCGGTATCCACACGATAGATCTCTACAGCGAAACTCCTCCAATCTGATCTCGTAACTCTTGCTTAGAGGGAGTGAGGAGAATAGGAGGTGGTGGCTAAAGCTGTAGCCTATCAACTCTGAGTCTCCCCTCCTATTAATAGAGAGCCACCAAAACCCTAGGGCTCCTTCCTTAGTGGGTATTGGATGTCCATCCAATAACCCACTAACCTTGCATTATTGGATCTCTATCCAATAATCTTCTTAGGCCTATAATTGGGCCTTAATCAAGGAGCCCATCAGCATAAGGTCTCATCTAATGAGAATAGGGGCTATTTGGATCTCTATCCAATCCTCTATTTGCTGAAGCATCCACCATATGTGTGACCCTCTAGGCCCGATACCGAGCTGGTCGTGAGTCACTCCCATCAGAACTCCTTCTTATATAGTGAATTATTATCCCCATAATAATTCACTCGACTCATCGACTATGGACGTACTATGCCACTACGCCATAGTCCTCAGACGGTACAAGGGGGATCAAATCTATCGGACTTGTGTATCTACAGTTACCATATATCTATAACCCCTCATCCAAATAATATCCCAAAGACCGTATATTGGATATGGTATTGTCATGTCATATACGGAATCAGTTTATCTTGCTCTAATTGGATTCTATCGGAGAACTCCTTCTCTCTCACTCCGAATGACCCTGGCCAGGGATTTATCTAAGCAAGCACATATGGGATATTCTTCTCGTGATACTGAGAGTGGATGATCTTCTATTGACACTCAATTACCTTCATAAGGTTGGCTACCAATCTCGATAACCAGCTATACCAGATCTTGAGCTTTCCAAACCTGTAAGTCTGGCATCAAAGAAAGGAGTACTCATACAAGGCATCCTTAGTATCTCAAGTCTAAGGACCAGATACACAACTGAGACTATGAAATTGCTGTCTGACATTAGGTATCATTAACCATACAGTATTTCATAAGCGGATCAATCAGTGAACTCATTCTCCAATGAGCACCTGTACTATATCCTTAGTGTCTCCACACAAGTGGCTATCAGACCAGCCACCTCCATCATATGGATGGGTATATAACCGGTCTGTCCAGTTACCTCGATGTCCCTCTTGAGTAACCTATGACCAGGATTATTTAGGATCTGTGTTTAAAAGTGAATCGATCGCATTATCATGATCTGATTCCCATTGCACAAAACCAAGGACATTACAATATATATGCTACATGTAATATAATATGAGCATATGCCAATATTAATCAAGTAAAAAGATTACGCAGTGTGTCACATGTGCCATCACTCGCGTGATTGGCTTCCAGGGCACCTGTAACCAGCAGTTCAGCATAGGGGGGTCGGCCAACTTCAGAGGAGGTAGTCGGCTTGGTTGGGTGGAGACACCAAAAAATTTAGTAAGTTGTGGGAGTGGTTTTTTATCTTCAATCTTATGAAACTCTTGAATTTGAATTGGAAAACCATTGGATTCTTCTTTTGGTACCCCCTCCAAGTGTGGTGTTGTGTTTATAGCCGTTGGGCTCCCTCGTAGAATCACATGCTTTCCTTTTCTAAAAAATTTTATGGTTAGCTTCAAAAAATTTTAGAAAATATCTCCAATCGTGGACAACCAATCAATGCCAAGCACTATATCAAAACCATCAAGAGGTAGGAGAAAAAAATCAGCAACTACGTCTTGCTCCTGTAGGATCAGTTGTACCCATAGGCACTTCTGGTTGCACTTCAAAATTTGACCGTTAGCTACCTTGACTTCAAACCCATTGTAATCTTCTTTTTGGAGCATTAAGTGGGTAGCAGCCTTACTACTCATGAAGTTGTGTGTGCTCTCGGCATCGATGAGGATGATGGCAGACTGTTGCTCGAGAAACCCTGCGATCTTCAATTTTTGCAGTTTGGTGTAGCCGGCTAAGGTAGGGATCGTGCGGGTTGCCGGTTGTGGTGTATCCTTTTCCTTGGGCTCAAGAGTCGTATCTTCAAGTTTGGGTTCTTTAGTGGGCACAATCATCAGCGGGTTGGAATAGCCGACCAATGCATGCACTACGTAGTTGGCCGATTGGGATTCTTCCTCCATGGCTTCTTCTATAGGTTCAAGGGCTTCTTCAGATGTTTCATTGTCCTCATCTCCACTGGTTCAATCATGAGGAGCTGGACCTTTTTGCAGTGATGTTCGCGGCTCCACGGTTTGTCGCAATGCCAACACAACTCCTTTGCCGATCGTTCGCAAAGCTCGTCTCTTGTCAACTTTTTTGGTGCAGAGGCTTGGATGGCAGTAGAGGGGGCAGTAGGCCTCGGCATGGCTGGTCGGGGAGCGACCCTTGTCCTTCCTACCTAGTGGTTCAATTGTTCTTCCTGGATACGCGGAAGGAAATCACCGCCATAAGAGTGTACGGTTACCGCGCCTTTACTTCTCCTCAGATCTCCAGCTTTAGGCTCTCGATAAAAGTACCTAAAAGTTGTTTCTCAGACCAATTCTTAGTTTGGTTAGGTAAACGCTAAAACCTTGTTTGGTATTCTTGTATTGTAGAGGTTTGACGAATCTTTTCCAATTGTCCGTCGATGTTGTTGAAATCGGTTGGTCTAAAGCGGTCTAGTAGTCCTTCCTTGAATCGCTGCCAAGAGAGTCCTCCATGGGTGTGCTTAAATAAACAATTGAATAGCATCTCCCTCAAGGTGGATGGCAGCAATCTCCACCCGTGTGGCGTCGCGGTTCGGTAGAACTGAAAATAGCACTCCGCGCTCGAGATCCACCCGATCGGGTCTCCTTCTTCCCATATAGGGAAGTTAACCTTCATGCGTGGATTATTGAGATAAGAGGTGATGTGGCCATGTATTTTAGGATCGTCTCATCGATCTGAAGTTTCTCCGTGTTGTGATTTCCTCGGGTTCGACAGTCGACCAATGCTGAATTCGGCGAAAAGGGATCGTATCTTCTCTTCCATGCGATTTCCAAATGCTTCAAGCTTTGCATCGATTGCCTTCTCTAATGCCATAGTGTACACCTCTAGATCTGTAATATTGAAATCTTTTTTCTAGTGTCAGGTTAGTGGCATAGGAATTTTGGAGAAGGGGGTAGCCGGTTGGAAGGTGAATCGGTTTGGATGGAAGTAGGCTGCGGTTTAGGGCAGATTTGGGGTTGTGGTTTTGTGGAGTTTAGGCTGCAAATTGGTATGGTTTTAGGGCTGTGATAGTAGTAGATGAAGGTTAGGAAAATAGATTTTAGATCTGGAGTAGATGGCAGCAAAGGTAGGTGTCTCGGTAAGGAAAGTTAGCTAAAAAGGTAAGTGGATCGATAAGGAAGTAGGCTGATTTGGGGGGCTGTTTGGTTTCGGTTTAGGGTAGGGTTTTGATGGATTTTTGGTAAGGATGGTAGGGTTTGGTGATGAGGAAAAGAGAGTTCCAAATCCCACAAAAAATAGCACTCAAATCTGATAGAATTCGATGAAAAAAAGTGTGGTGATGTGCAGTCCTGCCGAACAGATTTGACATCGGAGAAACGATGACTTCTTGACATAATTTCCAAAGGAAAGTTTAAGAAAATTATACAAAATCCCTTGATTTAGATGTGGGGAATACCAGTAAAAAGTTTGGCAAAATTTTGGTGGTGTAATAGTAGGGAAATAGGGCAATAGATGAAAGGTAGATCCTTCGTAAAAATTCCAGAACTGTGTGCTAGTGAAAGATTGCACAAGAAAACCGATTCTAGAAGGAATTATTTTAAGAAATAAATCCCAAATGAAACCCAAGTTGATCTTTGGAATTGTATAAAAATTTCGGCCAAAAGGGATGAACAAAAGTTCAGTTTCAAGAGGCCAATAGACAGAAGGCAAATTCTCCATCGTAAAATTTCAGCACTGCGTGACGAAGAATCGCAGTGCTATAAGTCCGGATCCAGAAGGAGTTCTTTTATGAAATTAGTCTTAGATGAAACTAAGATGATCGACGAAATTGTATAAATGTTTCAGCCAAAAAGGATGATTAAAAGTTTAGTTCCAAGAAGCAACAATCGGCTGTAAATTTCTGCAGTGTTTTGCCTTTGCAACGATGATAACGTTTGCGACGGTAAAATTTTGCAGCAAGGAAACTTTTCGAAAAACTTCTTCAATGTGTAAGGTAAAGGATTTTGCAGTATTGAAGAGACGTGGGTGATAAAAATATACTAGATCTCCAAATCAAACGCTGGGGGTAGCAGCAGACTGATTTGATCTGCTGCTGGGGTGGAAGGTGGAGGCGTGTGTCATAGCAATTGTGGGAATTGCTTGGGAAGGTGGAGGCATGGATGATGGCTACAAGGGTAGCAAGATCGCTGCTCTGACACCAGATGATAAGACCCCATAAGGAGCCCTATAGATTTTGATCGCTGAGGGGGATCAACCCTTGGAATGCTATAGGAGTTCCTCCCTCCTAGATTCAACACAAGGCTGAAATAGAATTGATAATTACTTAATTCAAGAGAGGGGGCTGCTACATCATTATATAGGGATCAAAACGCTAGCCTAAGGGGGTGCTTGTCTAAGTAAAATTACCCCTTTGCCCCTCTTATAGCCAACTTACTTTAATAGGAACAGGGGGTGACTAGGTTGGCTCTATAGCTGACCTAAGCAGGGGGAAGCTCTGGCTAACCAACCTAGTAAGGGGGCGACGACCACTAAGCGCTAAGAGCTAATCTAAACCCTAGTCATACTCCTTTATAAGATATGAGTGACTTTATTACAATCTAGTACGGTTTTATTGACTACTTCTAGGGAGATTAGGACTCAACCCTGTTGGAGTCCTATCATACTTTCAGCAAAGTCCTAGCGAACTCCTGACGAGCTCCCACCGCATCATCCAATCCTTGGCCCGATGCCTAAGCTTGATTTTGGGTCCATGTCTGATGTGTAATTTCTTTTCACTGTCATGGTTAACCTGCATGATGCTTACTATGACTTAATTAATTACAATCATAATAGCCAACACATCCACTTCAAGACCTTCCTAACTCTCGGCAAGCTTTTCGGCTACCCCTGACAATCTTGCGATGAGTCTCGGTCTTCTTTCAATGAACTCCCTTGCATTGTCCTGACAAGATCCCAATACCCTAAGCGAGCTTCCGACGCACTCCAGGTGAGTTCCCAACCGCATCATCCGAACCCTGGCTCGATGCTTGGACTTGACTCTGGCCAAACCTCTTATTATAATCTTCTCTTTATCGTAGTTAATCTTACATCAATCAACTCTAACAACCTTGTTAGATCAATCATCAATTGATTTCATCATCAAATTTTGAGATTCAACACAACAAACATTCAATCTCAACATACAACTATTCAATCATTCAACAATCATATTTATAAGCTAACTTAGTCAAAAACATCATAATATTTAAGATTCAATAATAGCCTTTGCATTTAAATCAACAAATGTCCAAGCCAATAATTTTGAACCTACCGTTCAATCATCATCAAAATTTAAATAATTTTTTTATTATCAATAACTAAAGTTCTTTAGTTCTAGTTTTAGCATGCTCTAGCTATGCAAAAGTTATGCATCATTTAGAGCAATTAATTATGAATCATCTAAAGATTCATTACTAATAATTTTTCTTATTATTTACATAGGCTAGTGAGCTCGAAAGATTATTAGATCTCAAGTCATATGCCTTGAGCATTTACATTCAAAACATTATTTAGTGCTCCTAGCCTTATTAGGAAATAACTCTACAAGATGAGGGGTTTTAGTTTAGGTACCCATTTGAGTTTGGGTCTCTCATGAAAGGTTCTTTTCATTTTCTCTAATAACTTGAGGTTGTTTATGGTTCCTTTAGGAACCCAAATTAATTTATGTAAACTATATTTTTTAAATAAACACTTATAGGAAAAGTGTCTCTATCTACCACAAAAATTACATCTATTTTTGGGCAAAGAGTATAATGTGGATCTTCTAATAATGGTAGTTAGCTTTTGATGAGTATTACTCATAATGCCAATACCTTCCTCATGAACATGATCATTATCAACATGATTCATGTTTAGAGACTTATTGTCTATCTTAAGCATTTTTAGAGATTGTTATTATATATTATTTTCTTGTTTAATTACCTTTAGTGACTCACACTTAGAACAAGAAAAACATGATGTTGATGCTTCATTCAAAGTTTTATGTTTAGTGCATGAATTGTGTGATGGTGCTACTTAATGCATTTCTTCAAGTTTATTAACTAGTTATGCATGCTCTTTTTTAAGTAGTTTATAGGATTTGCTAATCATTCTAAATTCATCATAAAGCTCATGAAAAGTATTTGATAATTCATCAAAAGTAAATGAGATATTGGAGGAATTACTTACCTCATTGT
Source organism: Ensete ventricosum (assembly GCA_029747655.1). Taxonomy (NCBI): domain Eukaryota; kingdom Viridiplantae; phylum Streptophyta; class Magnoliopsida; order Zingiberales; family Musaceae; genus Ensete; species Ensete ventricosum. The sequence continues at coordinate 19,998,893 of JAQQAF010000006.1, forward strand.
GGTTAGCCACAAGCGCGAAATTCTCCACTTCTTGGTTGTGCACTTCATCTTCGAAGCGCCTCGGCTTCTTACGTTCATAGCAAGAGGTTTTGTCCAATTTAAGTTAGTGGCTTTTGTTCATTAATTTATCTAGTTCATTTGTCAAGAGTTCAAGTTCAAGGTTCTCATCACTCGAGGTTTCACTCTCGGAGTCATATGTCATTCTCAGTTCACAATCCTTCCTGTTCTTGGGAAGGTTTTCTTCTTATGTTCTCAAAGTTCTTTCGTTCCTGTTATTTGGAAGGTGTTCTTTAAGTTCATTTGTACGGATCATTTCATTTAATGATTCATTTGATTTAGTTGTGATTTTTAATATATGTCATATATCAAAAGCCGAATCACAAGAAGAAACCCGATCAAATTCGTTTTTGTTTAAAGCACAAAACAAAACATTCATAGCTTTGGCATTTAAAGAAAACATATGTTTTTCATGATCATTCCAATCATTTATTTGATTGGATGACTTCTGAAAACCATTTTCGATAATACACCATAAATCAAAGTCTACATAAATCAAGAAAATACGCATTCGAATTTTCCAAGAGGTATAGTTCGTCACAGTGAACATTGGAGGACTTGTAATGCATTGACCCTAATTAATGCCAATACAAAGTTATTTACTCAAATGAGTATTAGTCCAATAAGTAAGACATTGCTTTGATACCAATTGTTAGGATCAATTGACACTAAGAGGAGGAGGAGGAGAGGTGGGGGTGAATTAGTATAAGTGTAAAAAATCATGATTTAAGGAAATCTTTTCATTCAAATAAAATTGAGATCGGAACATGTCTTGAAATTTTAAGTGCATGAGTGAATCAAACTAAAGATCGAGAAATTCAGATAGCTAATAAATGCTGAAAATAAATAAGAAAGAAACACTCACAGTTTTATAGTGATTCGACCTCAACCTGGCCTACGTCCACTTCCTGAGTCCTCTTCTCCGAGGTCTACTGGCATCCATTATCAATCTTCTTTAGGTGAAGATCAAACCCTTACACTTCTCACTCTCTCCTTTTCACAGGTTCAAGAGAGAAACATTTACAAGAGTTTCTCATTTTCCTTAGACTCGATTTATAATTTGAAGGACTCAATGGAAGATCTCAATTTTTATAACTCTTTAACATAATTTTAACCCACTATTTTGTTCATCACTCTTGCTTCTCCAAGCAAGAAAACTTGGCGTATTTATAGACCCTAATTGGTTTCAGAATTGGAGCCAAAATTCAAATGTATCCAAAAAATCTGGGTATGAGCGGTACAATCGTCGACACCAACGGTATAACCGCTGAAAGCTGTCCAAAAAACTAGGCGATGGTGGTACAACCGCTGCCCACCGATAGTAAAACCATCGAGAATCCCAGAAAAGAGATTTCCTCTACTTTTCCAATCTCGAGTTATACCTTCTATTGACCAATTCTCAGGACAACCAATTGAGCTCAACCTGAGCTCAATTCATCCCCATAATGGACTCGGTTTGCCTCACTTGAGTTACTTTGGATTCCTTCCAAATCTAACTCAAGTAGAACTCAAACTCAAACCAATACTAACTACGACTTAATCAATTACAATCATGTTATCATCAAGTCCAACAAGACCCTCCTGACTCCCAGCAAGTTTTTCGATGAACTCCGACGATCTTTCGTTGAGTCTCTTGGTCTTCTTCTAGGGAACTCCCAACACCATCCTAGCAAACTCATGATTACCTTCGGCAAGCTCCCGATGAACTCCTAGCAAGCAAGCTTCTAATACCTTCGACAAGCTTCTGACGAACCCCCGGTAAGCCTCTGATCCCTTTGACGAGCTCCTAGCAAACTCCTAGCTCTGATACCTTCAGCAAGCTTCCCACGAGTCTCTCAGCGAGTTCCCACTGCATCGTTTGAACCCCGGCCCAATGCCCTAGACTTGACTCTAGCCCACATCTGATTGAAATTCTCTCTCTGTTGTAGTTAATCCTGCATCAATTATCTCTAACACACATGTTAGATCAATAACCAATCAATTAATTTCGTCATCAAAATCTGCGATTCAACAGACACCATCATAATTCGGCCCTTGTATCGTATATCCTTCGAGTCTCAACTGTAGTGCGCAATTGAACTAGGGCTCTCTATAATTTTTTGATAATCTCCTAGATCTCTGAGTCACCTTGCCATTCTTTCCTGATATTTTCGAAGAGGTCACAAACAAGGAGGGAGAGGCTGCTGATTCAGCATGCCCAAGAAACGAGAAAGCGCATCTACAACCAAGTTTTCTTTTCCTTTTTTGTAAATAATTTCATAGTCAAATCTCAACAATTTCATTACCCATTTTTGCTACTCGAGGGAGGAAATCTTCTGCTCCAAAAAGTATTTCAAACTCTTATGGTCCGTTTTGATTTGAAATCACCGAGCGATCAGGTAAGGTCTCCACTTTATAACTGCATGTACTATGGCCAGCATTTCTTTGTCGTAGATCAAGAATTTCATATGTGTTGGGGAAAGGGCCTTGCTAGTGTATGCTAGTGGTTGGCTTCCTACATTAATACAGCTCCAATACCGGCTCCTGAACAATTAGACTCAAACATTTTGTCGAAGTCGAGTAGGGGTAGCACTAGTGTAGAAGTCATCGTAGCCTTTAGAGAGTTGAAGGCCTCAGTTGCTTTATCCGACCACTTGAAGGCATACTTCTTTAGGAGTGTCATGAGAGGAGCGCTGATTTTATCGTAGTTTTTCATAAATTTGTGGTAGTAGCTGGTCAGCCTTAGAAATCCTTGTAAAACATTGATTGTTTTCGGCAGTGGCCAATCTTTCATCACTTGAATTTTTGAAGAATCAACCACCGCGCCTTCCTTTAAAATTATGTGCTTGAGGTATTCAACGTCGCCCTGCATAAAATTATACTTTAACTTTTTGATAAAAAGGTAATGTTCTCGTAGAATCATTAGAACAATCTACAAATATGAGATGTGGCTTTCAAATGATAAGCTATAATTCATAATATCATCGAAGAAGACCAAAATAAACTTGCTTAAATAAACCTGAAAGATATCATTCTTGAGGCTTTTTAAGGTGGAGGGGCCATTGGTTAGGCTAAAAGGCATTACCAGAAATTTGTAGTGCCCATTATGTGTTCTGAAGGCTATTTTTGGTATGTCATCTTCATGCACCCAGATCTGATGATAGCTTGATCGCAAGTCCAATTTAGTGAAAATATAGGCACCCTTCAGTTCATCTAGCAACTCATCAACCATAGGAATCGGGTATTTATCTTTTACGGTGATGCTATTAAGGGCCCAATAATCCACGCACATCTGCCATAATCCATCTTTCTTTCGTACTACGAGGACCGTTGGGCTAACACTTGGCCTGATGATCTTTATTTCCAGTATTTCCTTGACAATCCTCTCTATTTCTGCCTTTTAGAAATGGGGATACTAGTATGTCCAAATGTTTATTGGAGCATTCCCCAGCAAGATTAGAATTCGGTGGTCATGCAGCCGAATAGGTGGAAGTCCTTGTGGTTCTGCAAATATATTTATAAATTTAGAAAGCAAGGAAGAGAGTGTAAGGTTTTTTTTTCTTGCACCATCGATTCTTCAAGTTGTAACCCTTGCAATTGGATTAAGAAACCAGTATACGTCTTTTGAAATACCCTTTTCATCCGTTGACTCGTAATAGTGGAAATCTCTCCTCGTTTTCCCCTTAGGATCACTTGTTTCCTATTAATGAAAAACTTCATTATGAGTTTAGAGAAGTTCCAGGAAACATCACCTAGGGTCGTTAACCATTCAATGTCGAGCAACACTTCATAATCTTGCAATGGCAGCAAGAAGTCTACAATTATTTCTTAGCCAAGTATGATCAATTTCACCCTCGGGCACTTGTTGTTGCAGGTTAGGATTCGGCCATCTACTACATTCACATCGAACTGATCATAATCATCAATCCAGTAGGTTAACCGGGCAGCAAACTTGTTATCCATGAAATTATTAGTGCTACCGGTATCGATCAAAATTATTACTAGTTGATGCTTGAGAAGTCCTTCGATTTTCATCATATGAGGGTTGGCATGGCCGGCTAGGGCATGAACTGTGCTAGTGACCAGTTATGCTTCTTCCTTTGTGTCTTCCTCCTCGACTTTCAGATCCTTGTCCTCAGCTTCTCGTTCTTCAATCGGCTCGATCATCAAAAGTTTTCCTCTTTTGCAGTGATGATCTCTACTCCACTGTTCGTCTCAGTGCCAACAAAGTCCCTTGGCCAATTTGTCTCGAAGTTCCTCTCAAGTAAGCTTCTTTGGCTAGGGGTTCAGTTGGCAGCCAGGAAGGTCGATGGTTTAATAGCTGCTAGCTTGTTCATGATCTTGGGCTTTCGGGTGTCAATATTAAGCCTTTCCTCTTAAATGCAGGTGAAGGATATGGCATCTATCAAGGTATATGGTTGTCAGGCCTTACCTTAGCAGCTGATCTCCGGTTTGAATCCTTTGATGAATGTACGTAGTAAGTATTTTTTTGGATCAAGCATAGGTTTGATTTGAGAGACGTTCAAACCTGCTTTGATGTTCTTGTATAGTGGAGGTTTGATGAATCTTCACAAGTTGTCTGTCTGTATTCTTATACTCTAACGGCTCGAAATAAAACCCTAACGTTTCTATTAAAGATAAACGGCCCTCCTAAGGTTTCGGCCAAAGGCTGAAATAAAAGTAACTTTTCATTAATCAAAACAAACTTCTAATTAGACTCTTACTTTGACTCCTACTCCTTAACCAAATCCAACTCCTGATTGGACTTAGACTCCTTATTCAAATATACTCCTACCTGACTCAACATTTGGTTTAGGCTAGCCAACAGGCCCAACAGCGGACATGACTCAATAGACTAGGATCTGACCTATCGATGTCTTATTATCTATATTATCAAAAATATTATTTTCATTTCTTATTTGATAGTTAGTGGATATAAACGAGTTCTGAAAACAATAGTTGTTCATTAATTTTGGATGATGAGATTATCACAAGAGGGATCTCGAGTAATGACTTATATGTGATAGACACTTCTCCACACATCATGAATATAAGTACATCCACGAGGAAACAAAAAGAGGTGAACGAGGTATACTATGGCATTGTAGGCTATGTCATATCAATGAGGAAAGGATTAAAAAGTTACTAAAAGATAGATACTTTGATCTATTGGACTGTGATTCATATCCAACTTGTGAACCTTGACTTCGTGGAAAGTTCACCAATTCTCCTTTTAGTGGAACTAGAGAAAGAGTCATTGAGTTATTGGAACTCATACATAGTGATGTATGTGGTCTCATGTCAACTCAGGCTATAGGTGACCTACTTCATTACATTCGCTGATGATTTCTCTAGGTATGGACATGTGTACTTGATAAAGTACAAGCCCGAAGCCTTTGAGAAATTTAGATAATATAAGAATGAAGTGGAGAACCAAATTGAAAAGAATATTAAAACTCTTTAATCAGATGGAGGAGGAGAGTACTTGAGTATGGAGTCACTCATTTCCTCAGGGACCATGGGATTCTATCCCAATAGACACCTTCTTATACACCTCACTCACTGGTGTATCAGAAAGAAGGAATTGCACGTTGTTAGACATGGTGCGATCAGTGATGATTTTCACTGACCTACCCGTCTCATTCTGGGGAAATGCCCTAAAGACTGTAGCTTACTTTATAAATAGAGTTTCATCTAGGTCGGTAGTGTCCACTGTTGGGAAACCTCGACGGGTGCATCACATACGCAGCGGAAATCAAAACAAAAACTGGTTTCCCACGTAAATCAAATCGTCTTGCAAAAGATTCGGATCGCAAAAAAAAACTACAAAAATTGATAAAACCACGATGTGTGAGAGATTGATTTTACCTAGGGAGATCGTATATCCGTGTATTCTAGATCCGGATGGAGAAGATGGAGGTCAAGCATTCTCCTCTCTAGCGGTATCCACACGATGGATCTCTGTAGTGAAACTCCTCAAATCTGATCTTACAACTCTTGCATAGAGTGAGGGAGGAGAATAGGAGGTGATACCTAAAGCTACAGCCTCTCAACCATGAGTCTCCCCTCCTATTTAGAGAGCCACCAGAAAGGGCTTATCTCACACTCCTGAAAGATATGTAGGACTTTTCAGTGGAGAGAACACTTAAGATGTTGATCCTCAGACCTACGAGGAGGCTATTATGAGTATAGACTCCGAGAAATGACAATAAGCCATGAATTCTGAGATGAATTCTGTGTACTCCAACAAGGTCTAGAACCTTATAAATGCACCTGAGGGTATCGTACCCATTGGCTACAAGTGGATCTTTAAGAAGAAGATCGGAGTATATAGAAAGGTGGAGACCTATAAAGCAAAGCTGGTGGCTAAAGGATATCTCACGAACGTGCACCGTTCCATCCTTGATCCAACTTGTTGGGGTTGTGTTTTCTAACGTGGGCAGGACAGCTCCAAATCTTAACCACCTTAAGATCGGGCTTTTTTCCTTTCCATATCTTATATGGTATAGACACTACTGACTTTGATGAAACTCTGTTCATAAGGTAAGCTGTGGTCTCTAGAGCATACCCCCAGAATGAGACAAGTAGGTCAGCGAAACTCATCATGGACCGCAGCATATCTAATAGTGTGTGATTCCTCCTTTCTGATACACCATTGAGTTGAGGTGTATAAAGAGGTATCCATTGGGATAGAATCTCATTGTCCCTGAGGAAATGGGTGAACTCTGTACTCAAGTACTCTCCTCGATCTGATCGAAGAGTTGTAATACTCTTTCTAATCTGGTTCTCTACCTTATTCTTATATTTTCTAAATTTCTGAAAGGCCTCAGATTTGTACTTCATTAAGTACACGTGTCCATACCTAGAGAAATCATCAGTGAATGTAATGAAGTATGAGTAACCACTTATAGCTTGAGTCGACATGGGACCACATACATCACTATGTATGAGTTTCAAATACTCAGTGGCTCTCTCTCTCCAGTTCCACTAAAAGGAGAGTTGGTCATTTTTCCATGAAGGCAAGGTTCGCAAGTTGCATATGACTTAGTCAAATGGATCTAAATATCCATCTTTTAATAACTTTTGAATCCTTCCCTCATGTATATAACCTAGCCTACAATGTCATAGGTATGCATTATTCGCCTCATCTCTTTTCCTCTTAGACATGTTTATATTCATGATGTGTGGAGAAGTGTCTAACACATATAAGCCATTTGTAAGGGTCCCTCTAGTGATGATCTCATCATTCATAATTATTGAATAACTATTGTTCTCAAAAACTAATTTATATCCACTAATTGTCAAACAAGAGATAGAAATAATATTTTTGATAATAGAAGGAACAAAATAGCATGCATCTAATGCAATAATAGCTCCACCAGGCAGATGTAGGGTGACCTCTCTAACAGCAACTGCAGCAACTCTTGCTCCATTGCCCATCTTGAGGTCCATCTCGCCTCTAGCCAATCTCCTAGGTCTTACCAGAACCTGCAACGAATTGCAGATATGATAAGCACTCCTAGTATCCAATACCCATGTGTTATCATGAAAATCTGACAAGTGTAGACTGATCATGAATATACCTAAAGCTTCTCTAAGCTTCTGTTTCACTTTATCTGCAAGGTAGTCCTTACAGTTCATCTTCTAATTCCCGTCTTGGCCGTAGTGGAAGCACTGTCCTTTGTCCTTTGCCAGGTCTTTCTTAGCAACCTTTGCCTTACCCGATCTTTCTTTGCCCTTGCCCTTCTTAAGGATCTTACTAGCATTCCTTTTCCTATTAGTCTCACCAATATAAAGAACTGACTTATTTTTCTTGATGGTACTCTCAGTTTCCCTCAACATATTGAGGCGCTCAGGTAGAGTCACCTCAAACTTGTTCATATTAAAGTTAATAAAGAACTATGAAAAGGAATATAGTAGGGACTAAAGTATAAGATCAACATATAGGTTATCCTTTAGGACTATCTTTATACTTCATAAAGCGAGTGATTCAGCCTCGCTTGTACTTTCCTCCAGCGTGGGCACAATCATATTAAGGATATATATGATTTTCTCTTTCATGAGAATAATTCTCAAATTACGAAGCCTTTGGACCAATGAGGTGGTTAACATTAAATATGCCATATAGGCATTTTGCAAGCGACAAACAAGATATAGCGAAAATAAATAACATACAGATTTTACAGAAAATACTAATTAAGATATGAACTTCTATCTTAATATACTCCCACTATTTTCCTAGTAAATCACATGACATCCTTGATGCATGAGACGAAAGTCTCTAGCAGACTCCTAATGGGGATTAGGATCCAATTTGCGTTTTAGTGCAACCTCGAGGGACTCGTCCAACTACACTAAGCCCAAAAGGTAGACAACTCTTGTCAATCACAACTCCTTATGATTCCTGTCATGTTCGACCTTCGAATCATCATGGTCTTGATTGCTCGACCAACCATAAAGTTCAGTTAAGTCATCACCATCATAATAAGATAAGTCTGATTCGATAGATATGCTCTCAATTGCTCGACCAAGTCATACCAAGTCCTCAGGTCACTGATGACATATATATATCATAGGCAAGAACTCGATCACGTAGATAGGTGAGCCTCGAGTGACTCGACCAACTCAACCTATATCGGGATTCAATTTCTTCCTATAACAATGAAAGGCCACGTGGGTCAATCTTATTGTCTCACGCTTATCGACTTAATATTATTTTAGGAGGGGTTCTTATTTTATATCGGTCTCCTAATATATCGTGTCACACACATATATATTTAATATATATCTACATCGTATGTAAATATATATATCTAGTAGGTGTATAACACATCACACATGCAAGCCACACCGGATGATCATGAGCCGTCACGTAATATGATTAAGCCCAAGCCAATGGGCCTAATCACTCACAATAGAATCTATGTGTGCATCAGCGCATCTCCATGCCCTGTGATTATTGATCTCATCATCATCGGTTCAGTCGGATCATCACATCACCATGCATCGTAATCTCCCGCCACGGCATCGTGGGTCCCGCTATCATCTCCACACTCCTGATGCGTCTCTTCATGTAATTATAAATAATCACAGGCTCGCAGGCCCAACAATAAACGAGAAAAACAGAGGCTCGCAGGTCCCAATAATAATAATAATCATAATTACATACATCACAACACATGTCTCATGATTATCCATCCACATCATACATCACATGTACATTACATCATATGTAGGATTACTAGATATATATAATAATTAATGAAACTATTTAATTAATTACTTTTCTAGAAATCAGGACATGCTCGAAATTTTCAAAATTATCAAGGGCATTTTCATAATTTTGGATGAGAAGATAGTCCTCAGAATTTTTAGAATTATTGAGGGTATTACGAGAATTATGTACATAAGGATAGTCCTTGGAATTTTCCAAATTCATAGGGGCAGGATCATCCTTTTCTCCAAAGGATGCCCTAACCCCTCTTTCACCCTCTCCGCCGCCGCCGCTGCCCCTGCGTAGGCGGCGGCTGCCCTTGCCCGCTGGCAGCCGCCCTGCTAAGGGGCAGCCACCCCTGCGACTAGAGTCGCTACCCCTATTGGCGACAAGGCTGGATGCAGGCGGTAGCCCCTTACGGGCGCACTGCAGTTGGGCTGGCCGTAGCCGGTCGTGCCCGCGGGCAGCTACCACCCCTTGCGAGCGTCGTTGGCCTCCCTATCGGGCTGGACCTGGCCGCAACCAGTTGCCCCCTTGCAAGGGGCCTTGGTCGCGGCCTAGTCGTGGGTGGCAAGCCGTGGCTGGCTGCCCCTCCTCCTCATTGGCTTCGGGCTGGCCCTGGCCGCAAACTCATCACACGCAGTTTAAAACTAATCTTTCATACGAAAACATTGGCTCTGATACCACTGTTAGGAAATTTCGGTGGGTACATCACATGCACAATAGAAATCAAAATAAAAACTGGTTTCCCATGTAAATTAAATCGTCGTGCAAAAGATTGAGATCATGAGAAAAACCATAAAAACCGATCATATATCCCTAGGGAGATCGTATATCCCTGTATTTCAGATCCGGATGGAGAAGAAGAAGGAGGGCAAGCATCCTCCTCTCTAGCGGTATCCACATGCTGGATCTCTGCGGCGAAACTCCTCCAATCTGATCTGCAACTCTTACACAAAGGAAGGGAGGAGAATAGGAGGTGGTGGCTAAAGCTGCAGCCTCTCAACCATGAGTCTCCCCTCCTATTTATAGAGAGCCTCCAAAAACCCTAGGGCTCCTGCCTTAGTGGGTATTGGATGTCCATCCAATAACCCACTAACCTTGCATTATTGGATCTCTATCGAATAATCTCCTTAGGCCTCTAATTGGGTCTTAAGCAAGGAGCCCATCAATATAGGGTCTCATCTAATGAGAATATGGGCTAATTGGATCTCTATTCAATCCTCTATTCGCTGAAGCATCCACCATATATGTGTGATCCTCTAGGCCCGATACCGAGCTGGCCGTGAGTCGCTCCCATCAGAACTCCTTCTGATATAGTGAATTATTATCCCCATAATAATTCACTCGACTCATCAACTATGGACGTACTAGGCCACTACGCTATAGTCCCCAGACGGTACAGGGGGGATCAAATTCATCGGACATGTCTATCTACAGTTACCGTATATCTATAATCTCTTATCCAACTAATATCCCAGAGACCGTATATTGGATATGGTACTGTCAGGTCACATACGGAATCTGTCATAGTCTCACTCTAATCGGATTCTCCCGGAGAACTCTTTCTCTCTCAATCCGAATGACCCTGGCTAGGGATTTGTCTGAGCAAGCACATATGAGATATTCCTCTAGTGATACCGAGAGTGGATGATCCTCTATTGACACTCAATTGCCTTCGTAAGGTTGGTTATCAATCCCGATAACCAATTGTACCAGATCTGGAACTTTCTAATCCTGTAAGTCTGGCTTCAAAGAAAGGAGTACTCATACAAGGCATCATTGATGTCTCAAGTCTAAGGACCAGATACACAACTGAGACTATGGAATCGCTGTCTAACATTATGTATCATTAACCATATAGCATTTCATAAGCGGATCAATCAGTGAACTCATTCTCCAATGAGCACTTGTACTATATATATCCTTAGTGTCTCCACACAAGTGGCTATGAGACCAGATGTCTCCATCATATGGATGGGTATATAGTACATCGGTCTGTCCGATTATCTCGATGTCCCTCTCGAGTAACCTATTACCGGGATTATTTAGGATCTGTGTTTAAAGGTGAATCAATCTCTTTATCATGATTCATCACGATCTGATTCTCATTGCACATAACCAAGGACATCACAATATATATGCTACATATAATATAATGTGAGAATACGTCAATATTAATCATAAGCAAAAAGATCACACAGCATGTCACACGTGCCATCACTCACGTGATTGGCTTGCAGGGCACCTGTAACTAGCATCTATACCATATGAGATATAGAAAGGGAAGAAGTCTGATATTAAGGTTGTTAAGATTTGGGACTGCCCTACCCATGTTAGAAGATACAACCCCGATAAGTTGGAATCAATGATGGAATAGTGTAAGTTCATGGGATACCCCAAGGAAACTTGGGGGTATTATTTCTTTTATCCCAAAAACCATATGGTTTTTGTTACTAAGAGGGTTGTGTTCCTTGAGAAGGAATAAGTTCTTGGTGGAAACAACATGGTGAGATAGAGTTAAGCAAGGTTGGAGAACCTAGATCCAGCATCATTCCAAAGTTCAAGTCTATTCAAGTACCTAGCACAGAAGTTCCAACTTTATGCAGGTTTAGTAGAGTATCTCACACTCCTGAAAGATATGTAGGACTTTTCAGTGGAGAGAACACTTAAGATGTTGATCCTCAGACCTACGAGGAGGCTATTATGAGTATAGACTCCGAGAAATGACAATAAGCCATGAATTCTGAGATGAATTCTGTGTACTCCAACAAGGTCTAGAACCTTATAAATGCACCTGAGGGTATCGTACCCATTGGCTACAAGTGGATCTTCAAGAAGAAGATCGGAGTATATAGAAAGGTGGAGACCTATAAAGCAAAGCTGGTGGCTAAAGGATATCGTTAAAGGCAAAGAGTTGACTATGACGAGACCTTCTCACCTATAGTTATGCTAAAATCTATCAGAATTCTTTTAGCAATTGCAGCATACTATGACTATGAGATCTGGAAGATAGATGTAAAAACTACATTGCTCAATGGTAATCTCGAGGAGGAGGTGTATATGATACAACTAGAGGGATTCATATCCAGAGATAGTCTAGATAAGATGTGTAAGTTGATCAGATCCATCTATAGATTGAAGCAAGCTTCCCAAAGTTGGAACATAAGATTTGATGAGGCGATTAGATCTTATGACTTTGTTAAGAATGAAGATGAGCCTTGTGTGTATAGGACTGTAAGCGGGACCGTTATCACCTTCTTTGTGTTGTATGTAGATGACATCATAATCATTGGTAATGATATAAGAATGCTCTCCACAATTAAGGTTTGGCTATCTAGAAACTTCTCCATTGAGGATTTAAGAGAATATCCTAAATTTTGGGGATTTGGATCTATAGAGATATATCCAAGATGATGATTGTCTTGTCCCAATACATAGACTTCATTGTCAAAAGGTTGGCATGAAAAATTCTAAGAGATGTCTTATACCAATGAGACATAGAATATCACTTTCTAGGAGTATATCCCTAGAGGCTCCTGAAGAAAGGGCAAACATGGATATGATACCCTATGCCTCAGCGATAGAGTCTCTTATGTATGTTATACTATGTACCAGCCTGATATAGCATATGCTTTAAGTGTCATGAGCAAGTATCAAGCGGATCCAGGTTTAAAATATTTGAAGATAGTAAAGTGTATCCTTAAGTACTTGAGAATGATTAAAGATCTTTTACTGGTATGTGGAGGAGGTAGTCTCTAGGTTGTGGGCTACATGGACTCAAGTTTCTAACTGACATCGAAGATAGCAAGTCAAAATCAGGGTATATCTTCGCCAAGAATAGAGGAATAGTAAGCTGGAAGAGTTCTAAGCAAGATACTACTGTTGACTTGACCATAGAGTTGGAATACATTACTACAGCAGAAGCGGTAAAGGAAGAGGTGTGGATGAAGAAGTTCATCAGGATTTAGGAGTCGTACCGAGCAGCATGATGTCGATTCCCACATATAGCGACAGCAACGTGGCGATAGCTCTAGCAAGGGAACCTAGGTCTCATCAGAAGTGTTCTAAGGAGGTTCCAACTGATTAGAGAGATCGTAACCTATAAATATATACCAATGAAAAGAGTTCCATCCGGGGATAGCATTACAGATCCATTGACAAAGTCGCTAGCTTAATCTGTCTTTAACCATCATAGAGGTCTGGTAGGGATTAGACACATAGGTGATTAGCTTTAGGCCAAATGGGAGATTGCTGGTTACAGGTGCCCTACAAGCCAATCACGTGAGCGATGGCATGTGTGACATGTTGTGTGATCTTTTTTTTATGATTATTATTGGCATATTCTCACATTATATTATCTATTGAATATATATATATATATATATATATATATATATATATATATATATATATATATATATATATATATATATATATATATATATATATATTATAATGTCCTTGGTTCTGTGCAATGGGAATCGGATCGTGATGAGATCATGATAATGAGACTGATTCACCCATAAACATGCATCCTAAATAATCGGGTCATAAGTTACTCGAAAGGGAAATCGAGATAACCGGACAGACTAGTGTACTATATACATATCTATATGATGGAGGTGACTGGCTCATAGCCACTTATGTGAGGACACTAAGAGTACAGTACAAGTGATCATTGGAGAATGAGTTCACTGATTGATCCGCTTATGGAATGTTGGATGGTTAATGATACCAAGGATCTCTTGTTTGAGCACTCCTTTCTTTGACTCCAGACTTATAGGTCTGAAAAGTTTCAAACCTAGTACAGTCGGTTATCGAGATTGGTAGACAACTTTATGAAAATAATTGAGTGTCAACAAAAGATCATCCACTCTCGGTATTATGAGAGGAATATCTCGTGTGTTATCGCTTAAACAAATCCTCAATCGAGGTTGTTCGGATTGAGAAAGAATGAGTTCTCCGGGAGAATCTGATTAGAGCGGGACTTGGATGGATTTCATATATGGCCTGATAGTATCATGCCCAATATATGACCCTTGGGATGTTAGACAGATGAGAGACCATATATACATGGTAATTGAGGATAAACAAGTCTAATAGATAAGATTCCTTGTATTATCTATGGAGTATAGCACTGTGGCCTAGTACATCTATAGTCGATGATTCGAGTGAATTATTATGAGATAATAATTTATTGAGTCAAAAGGAGTTCTAATAGGAAGGACTCATGACCAGCTCAGTGTTGAGCCTAGAGGGTCACACACATATGATGGATATTTTTTCAGCAAGTAGATGATTGGATATAAGTTATCCAATTAGCCCATATTCTCATGGGATGAGACCTAACATTGATAGGCTCCTTGCATGAGGCCTAGTTAGAGGCCAATTGAGATTATTAGATAGAGATCCAATAATCCAAGATTAGTGGGTAATTGGATGGAGATCTAATGCCCACTAAGGTAGGATCCATTAGGGTTTTTTGTTGGTTCTCTATAAATAGGAGACATGGGTGACACATTAGTGATAGGCTACACCTTTGGTCGCCCCCTCCTATTCGCCTCTCTTCCTCTATGCAAGGGTTGTGAGCTCTTATGCTATTATTGGAGCATCACTACAACGATCCATCGTGAGGATATCACTACAACGATCCATCGTGAGGATATCACTATAGAGGAGGACGTTTGACTTTCTTCATCCTCTCTATCTAGATCTGAAATTTTAGGGAGATATGATCTCCCTAGGTAATCAATCTCTCACGCATCACAGTTTTTGATTTTATGGGTTTTTCTCACACCAATCTTTGCATGAGTACTTGATACACATTGGAATCTATTTTATTTTCTTTCTTCTATTGCAAATGTGATGCTCCCACTAAATTTCCTAAAACCTGGTGGTTCCCCCACTTAGGTCAGCTCCAGGTCACCGAATTGGCCTTTCATTATGCTCAATTCAACTCTGGTTCAGGCCCAATGGGCTCCAAATCAAGTTGGTATAGTTTCAACTCAATACCAGCTTAATTTGACTCTAAACGACCATGATTAAGATTTAACAACTCAATCACATATCTAGCATAATCATGAAGTAATCAACACATTGTCTAGCATTCCGATATAACATTTAATCATTCGGCACTTTGTCTGAACCTCTGATGCATCATCCTTTCCTTCGGTATTTTGCCTAATCTATTAGTATATTGACTTTCCCATAACATTTGATCTTTTAGGGCAATATCCGATCTTTTCAGCCCGATGTCTGAACTTATGGCACGAAGTCCATCCTTCGGCACATCAACCAATCCTCCGGCCCAATGTCTGATTCTCCTGCTTTGATAATTTACCTTATGATGGTTCATGTTTGTGATCGAAGTCTTTCCTGCGTCACTTATCTTAAAAGCATATTGTTCATGAATTTATCAATTGATTTTATCATCAAAATCTATGATTCAACAGATGTCTTGGTTAGCCCAATGTGATCTTGACCTATATATAGGGGTGTCTAAGGTGCCTCCGAGATGAAAATGATGAGTTCTTACTATGCCCCCTACATAAAGACTAAGGTCGGGAGAGGTTTCATGACCTAGTCTCTTTAATGCCCAAGTCAGTAAGCTGAGGTATACGAGTACGGGTGCGAGTAGTCTCCTAAAATCCTATCTTTTTATGTTAAGGGCGAGCTTCTATACCTAGTCATAAAGGATAAGAAGAAAGCTTCTGATCATCTTTCTAATCATAAATAGTAAGAAGGAAGCTTGTGATTATCTTTATGATCATAGATGACAAGAAGGAAGCTTTGTCTTCTCCCTCTTTGGGCACCATGTGGCCGTGACGTATCAGATGATTGGCCGGCACTTATCAATAGTGAAGTAATATTTCTTTGTAAAATAGTGTTATGGTTTGGTTGATACTAACTACTTCATTTATTTAAAGTAAATTATTGAAAATTGATGGTAATTTAGATGAAATTTTAGGTTAGGTATAGTTTATTTTATTAGGGGTTTTATCAAAAATTTTCTATGAATTATTGATATGAGTTATTATAAATCAATAATAATTCAAGATGTAGGGTTCTTAATTAAGACATTTTATGACCCTATGCTCTCAATTTGATAGGTGTACCACTCCATTATACACTCGATCATTAAGGAACGTGATCTTTCAATAACACATTCATTTTTTATTTAAACAATGTAAGTATAGGTTTAATTAACTATGAAATAGTGATTATATAAATTATCATACTTATAATATATTTTAGAATATGTTTTGAATGATATGATTATCATTAGCTAGACATGATCTAAATATGAATATATATATTTTGTAAGTATAAAAATACATGAATTGAGATGAAAATATATTATATGCATGTATATATAATGATATGATGTGTGAGAGTACGCATATTTTCTATGACATGTAATCTGAGAGTATATATAAAAATACATGAATTGAGATAAAAATATATTTTATGCATGTATATATAATGACATGTGGTGTGGGAGTGCTCATGTTTTCTATGACGTGCAATTTGAGAGTGCATATATATGTTATGACATATAATGCACATATATGTTATGACATATACATTATAACGTATGATATAAGAGTGCATGTATATATTATGATGTGTGGTATGAAAGTGCACAAATATATTATGAGTGCATATATATGTTATGATATGTCAAGAAATTCTTACAATTTTTACATGTATATATAAGCATTTCAAATTATTTTAACATAAAATTTTACCTCTTTATGTTATGTTGTATAATTATGCTTACTAAAAAAGTCATACATTAAGTTGTTTATAGTCACATCCTAAATTTATAAAAAATATTAAATCACTATTTTATTGTTCATAATTTATAGACTACACTCATTTCTTCTTTTTTTTATTGAATTCAAATTCTTATCTTTACAATAATAAATATTCTAGAAAAAAAACATCTTCTAAGTAGGCTTACAAATATATTCCACCTAAGCTTCAAATCTATTGCAAAGTAGTACATTACTCTAAAAATAAATATAAGATAAAAAATATATCAGCAACCATACTACTGGTAAGAACCTCGAAAAGATCATAAAAATAATCTTTAATTAATTATCAAACATATACAAATATCAATAATTTAATAAAAATGATAATATATCAGTTTATCATAAAACTTATACATCAAAAAAATAATGCACAACCACATGCAACATATATATATTAATCATATATCAAAGGCGTATATCACACCCAACGGTGCACTCTCACAACAGCAAATGGAGAGGCTTACTCCATGGGATGGATTCCTCCCAATAACGGATGGATATAATCCATATCGCACTCCCAAAAATAGATGGAGTGGTATCTCTCACCTGTCTAAGTAGGGACACGTTCCTCTAAACAAAGAATGGAGGAACTATTTAGTCATCACGTTTGGCAACCCACTAATCCCCAAAAGGAATCACCATACTGTCATGGACTTAGCTGGTTTTGCTTAAGTCGTGCAACATCCTTGCGAGTCTGTCCGTAAAGGTCAGCCTCCCTGAAAGCTCGTAGATTCCCTTAGGACCTGCAAAAGAGAAAACAGGTTAGAGGAAGCACTTTCCACGAGATCCACAAGCAACAGCTTTTGCAAACACTTTATATAGCTAATACAAATTATAACTATGGACTTTACAAGTTCTAAACGATTGCTCACAAAGGATAATGGTCCATTACAGACCAAAGATCCCCACAAGTGCCCACATGACACAACTCAGATTTACAAGCTGAAACCGATCATAAAAGCTAACCAAACTAGAGCTGACAAGCCTACTACAAGTCCATTACTTGCTATACAAAGAATGTACAAAAATAGAAGGACACAGACAAACATGAGTATTACATTGAACATCTTGTTTATATTTTTATCTGTGACATTCTCCCCCACTTATTCCTTTGACGTCCTTGTCGAAGCCACTGTAGATGCTGCATCTTTTCACCTTTTGCTGAATCTTCAATCTTCTACTTTAGTTGCAACACACCCCTTGGCTCCCAGCTACTCTTTGTCGCTATTGTTGAGTAGTCGAACTCTGATCCACCATGCTGCTTCAACTCACCAATGACTGACTCTTGTGTGGGGTTAACTGAGCTATATTGATCCTTATTGATTTCTGTGGATTCTTTTGATGAAAAAAAAGACCTTCCTTGTTATGTGCCAGTATTACAATAGTTTCATATTGCTTCAACTGGATGAATGCTTGATAGAGCTTTAACGAGTATCGCTTCGCGGACTTTGAAGTTTTTGAGGTCCTTCCTCCACAAGATTCGCTCATTGATCCTTCTTCAACTTAAGTTGTCACTTCCAAGTAGGTTCGCATCACTCCCACTATCGATTAGCATTCTATTGGGAAATGAAACGGACAATCTACTCTCAGTAGTACTGATCACCAACGACAAGGGTTTGACAACTATTATCTTCCATAAGCTTTCCTCGAAGGGTCACTGAACTTATGCAGGGCTCCTCTGCTGGATAAATAAGAGAATGGGGGTACTAAGTTTCGCCCTTTCTCTTTGAGTTGAGAAGACAAATGTTACTTAATTTCGCTCACCTCCTCGAGGTACAAGAACTGGGGTACTCGTTTTCGCCCACTCTCTTAAGTTGAGAAGGCAAATGTTACTTGATTTTGCCCACCTCCTCAAGGTTATACTTCTTGCATCAAGCTAGTTACTAGCATTTTGCCTGCTCTTTGCTCACTCTTCTGAAGCATTCGAAGTGTTTGCACTCATTGCGTTGAGTTAGCTACTGTGATTTGTCTTCCCACTACCATCGAACATCTAGAATGCAAGAGGCTTTGCCTGAGAAGAGCAAAAATTTATCCCAACTTGGAGTAAGTCTTTGATAGTTTTGGTCGCCTTTGGGATTGTACCGCCTTCTCCATCATCTTTGTCGCCTACTCATCTGAGTAGAAAATGTACAGCAACACATACTACCTACTTTTTTCTTGGTTGAGCACTCCTGCATCAACTCGAAGTCCCTCACTTTCGGCTATCTTGATGAGAAGTCCGTCAACACCGGTCTTATGAAGTTCCTTGGCCTTTGCTCTTCCGCCCTATCTTAGTACTTGGAGTTTGCTTTGCATTCTCCCCCTCCTTGGTCTTTTTTACGACCAAGGCTCTCCCTCCATGAGAGCAAGAGATCGATGACTCCACGGAAGTCCCATGGTATGACTCCAGTAGGGTTGAGTCTTAATCACCCAAGAAGTAATTAATAAGAACCTTGTGAGATTGTAATAAAACTCCACCTAGTCACTTCTATCATATCAAGAAGTATGGCTAGGGTTTATTTTTGGGCCTTGGGGCTTCTTGGTCGCTGCCCCCTTCACTGGGTTGGTCGGCTAGGGTTTCTAGCAGAGGGGCATAGCTTGTGCAGCCACTTAGGCCGCCACCCCCCTTTATTTATGCATGGTAGCTATAGGAGGGGCAAAAGGGAGAATTCACTTAGGAAGCACCCCCCTAGGGCTAGGGTTTGATGTCTTATATAAGTATTTAGCCTCCATCTCTTTTAAACAAGCAAGATCAATCTATAATTTAGCCATATGACCGACTACTAGGAGGGAGGAACCCCTATAGCATTCCAAGGATTGATCCCCCTCAAAGATCAAATTCTATAGAGCTCCATCTGGGGTTCTACCATCTAGCTCAGAGCCACATTCCTGCTGCCATGTAGCCATCTCTGCTGCCTCCACCTTCCCAAGCAATTCCCATAATTGCTTTTGATGTCGCTTCCACCGTTGCCCACTAAGCCACAGATCCATCAATCTGCTACCATCCTCTGCGTCAACATCTAGAAATCTGATATATTTTTATTACCCACACCTCTTCAATACTACTTTTCCTTTATCTTATATGTGGGAGAAGCTTTTCCAAAGTTTCTTTGCTGCAAAATTCTACTACCGCAAAAGTTATCATCGTTGCAAAGGGGAAACACTACAGAAAAATTTCAGTCGATTATTGCTTCTTGAACCTGAACTTTTGATTATCCTTTTTGGCTGAAACTTTTGCACAAATTCCTAGATCATCTTATCTTTCATATAAGATTAATCTCTGAAAATAATTCCTTCTGGATCCAGACTTATAATGCTGCAATTCTTTATCGCACAGTGTTGAAATTTTACGATGAAGAATCTACCTTCCGCTTATTAGCCTCTTGAAACTGAACTTTTACTCATTGTTTTTGGCCGAAACTTTATACAATTTCATAGATCATCTTAGCTTTCATTAAGATTATCTTTGAGAAAAATTCTTTCTGAAACTGGAATTATAGTGTTGTAATTCTTCGTTGCGCAGTGCTGAAATTTTACAATGAGAATTCTGCGATCTTCTTTGCAACAATTTTCCTACCATTACGCTGCCAAATTTTTCTTGATCCAAAATACTACTACTGTCACCATCTGAACCAAGATTCTGATATTGAAATTCTCCATAAATTTATTGGATTTTTGCTTGAATTAATGTGTAGAAACTGATGCTTCTTTGACGGGAATTTTGTTCGACAGTACAGCGTATATCGTAATGATCTTTCATCGAAACTTTATCAGATTCATTGCCATCTTTTCTAGATTTGAAACTCTCTTTTCCTCATCTTCATCCCCTACTAAATTGCATCCAAAACTATACCTAAATTAGCCACAAAAGAACCTAAAACCATAGCCTCTTACAACCAGCACCTATAGCAGCATACCTTTACCGATCCCTATCAAACCTTTGCTACCATCTATCCTAGATCTAAAACCTTTTTTTCCTAACCTTCATCTACTACTATCACAGCTCTAAAACCACACCAATTGGTAGCCAAAACTCCACAAAACTATAGCCCCAAATCACACCCAAAAATCGCAGCCTTCGGTCCACCAACTTTTCAGCCACCTAATCTCCCTTATCCCTTCAACTGCAGCATGCATCTTTCACTGCATAATGCTGCCAATAGCGATCTCTTGTTGCCATCCTCCTTGATCACAGCCAGCAGTGATCCTTGCGGCAAAAATCTACTAATAGTGATCTTTTGTTGTAATCTATTTACGTCGCAGCTCGTAATAATCGTTCGCTGCCAAATATCTTGATCACGACCAGCAACAAATTGAACACAACAGCAACCATCTCTCACTCCATACCACTACTGCCCTCCTCCGCAATAGTCATTCACATCACTGACCATCTTCCTCCTATTGCAGCCGCACCCTTGCTGCAACCGACATCACTTGTAGCCACGAAGTCGTAGCATAGTCGCAGTCGACGTTACTGCTGCCCTCTTCTTCCTCCATCGTCGTTGTTGCCTTCCAACTTAGATCTCTTGGTTGTCATCTTTCGACAGATATCAGCCACCTAAAAAATCACAGCCTCAACGATATTACAATATCAACATTGCAAAATCACCGAAGGACCACAACCGACATTGCTGCTACCATCTTCTTCCTCCACCATTGCTGCTACCCTTGGCTACCATCCTCCACTTGGAGACTTCACCACTGCATCCCCGACATTACTGCCATTTGCTGCCTTCAACCTGAAAATTGTAGCTACACTCTTCAGTTGGTCTACTTGACAGGTTGGAGATCCTTACGTCATTGACATCGGTGGGCTTATTTGAAGCCAAATTGGAGGCTTTCGAGACACGTATGAATGCTAAATTACAGTCTCTCTTCAAAGAGTTTAGATTGGGCCAATCGTCGAGCCCAAGAAGATCATAACGTGATGCAAATTCATATTACAAAAAGAACCCATCGGAGATAAGAAATGAAGTTAAGACATAACAGCCCTACACCTCGATGACACTAACCTCCTTTGCACAACTTTAAGAAGGGCACCTCAATCAAGATGCTCAGAGCATGAGAGCCACATCCCAACCAATAGCATATAAACCTTCAGTACTAATTTATTGCAAGAACCATGATGAAGAACTAACAATGATCCGTCAAACCTCTACCAACCAAGAGTACCAAACCAGGTTTGAAAGGTTATCTAAACAAACTTATGATTGGTCTGAAAAGTAGATATTGAGGACTTCTATTGAGGGCTTAAAGCCAGAGATTCGTGAAGAAATTAAAGCGCGACAGCCATACACACTTAAGGCAACCATCTCCTTTGCACAACATCAAAAGGAGCGGTTGAACTATAAAGCCCGGAGGACCAGGGTCACTCTCTGACCAGCGGCACCAAAGCTTTCACCACCCCCTGCTATCAGCTAATCCCCTCAGCCGAAGAAACTAATAAGTGAAGACTTTCATGATGGATTAGCAAAGGAACCCAAACTTGAAGATACGATTCTCGAGCTCAAGGAGAAGAATACACTACAACTGGCCACCCGCACGGTCCCTACCTTAGCCGGCTACACCAACCTGCAAAAATTGAAGAACGAAGGGTTTCTCGAGTAGTAGTCTGTGATCGTCCTTGTCGACACTGGGAGCACACACAACTTCATGAGCAGTAAGGTTGCTGCCTACTTAATGCTACAAGAAGAAGATTACAACGGGTTTAAAGTCAAGGAAGCTAACGGCCAAATTCTGAAGTGCAACCATAAGTGCCCGTAGGTAAAATTGATCTTATAGGAGCAAGACGTAGTTGCTGATTTTTTCCTCCTCTCTCTTGATGGTTTTGATATAGTGCTTGGCATTGATTGAATGTCCATGATTGAAGATATTTTATGAAATTTTTTAAAGCTAACCATAAAATTTTTCAAAAAAGGAAAGCAGGTGATTCTACGAGGGAGCCAACGACTACAACCACAACACAACACTTAGGGGGTACCAAAAGAAAAATCTAGTGGTTTCCCAATTCAAATTTAAGGGTTTCATGAAATTGAAGATAAGAACCCTCTCCCACAACTTGCTGAAATTTTAGGCGTCTCCACTAAACCGAGCCGATTACCTCCTTTAAAGTTGTCCGATCCCCCTATGGTGAACAGGCTGAAACTTCTACCAATAGTTGCTCAGCCAGATTGCTTCCTATAACCTCATATGGTCGAAGATAAAAGGGTTATCTAAGATATGACAGAGACATGGATTGTTCGGCCATGCTTATTCCCGCTACGACACATCCCTACATCCTTTTCCCTAGAGATAAGCTACTTCTTAAGTGTTAAATTCCATCGAACTCACCATGGTTGTTGATGCAACACTTCCAAATCTCAGGTGACTTCCACGACTTTCCCTAGGATCGGACCATGATGCTTAAAGACTTCGTTGATGATGACCTTCAATCTACGACCCAAGACTGCGAGAAAATTGAGCCCCTCCAATGGCAAAATTAGAAAAGGGAAAGGATTATTCATAGGACTCAACGAAACATGAACATCATCCCTCTCATTTAAAGAAAGATGCACCACCTTGGTCGAGTGGAACTATAGCCCTCACGACCATGATGTTGTCCATACCAAATCGTGATCAAATGCTTATTATTGGAGCAGACACATCCAGAGTGGGGGTCAGCACCATCCTCATGCAAGATGGTCAACAACACGAAGAAGTAAAAATGGGCCCTGAAAAATCATCACTCCTATCCATCTCAGACTCAGATCAGTTTCACACCACTAGAGATTTTATCAGAGGACAATCCTTACTCCAAAAGAAAGCATGATTACTATTACAAAGCAACCACATGGCAGCCTATGCAAGGAAGAAACTTCCACCTGACAAATGCTGGAGCAGAAGAAAGTTTCCTAAGAAAGATCAAGTCCCCTTTCATCTCTAGCTCCACCAACACGAAATTCAAGCCTCAAGAAAGTAGTCTCCCTATTTCTTTAGACCTTGCAAAATTGGATATCATATTGGGGCCCTAATATGGAGATCAGATCCATGCATCAGATTAAGATTACAGTTGATCCTCTAGGTGTCCCACCTCAGATGGAAATTTAAAGACGACGACTCAGCCCAAATTCTTCCAACTGACACCCAAGCTGAGGAGGAGCTGAAGACCTGGTTCCCTGAGTTTATAGAACCTCAGCCTTGAGGACAAGACTGATTTTAAGAGAGTAGGTTTGATAGAACTCTAGCAGGGTTGAGACCTAATCACCCTAGAAGTAATTAATAAGAACCCTGTGAGATTATAATAAAACCTCACCTAGTCACATCTATCATATAAAGAAGTGTGACTAGGGTTTATTTTGGGGCCTTATGGCTTTCTGGTTATTGACCCCTTCATTGGGTTAGTCGACTAGGGTTTCTAGCAGAGGGGTATGGCTTGTGCAGCCACTTAGGCCGCCACCTCTTTTATTTATTCATGATAGCTATAAGAGGGGCAAAATGAGGAATTTACTTAGGAAGCACCCCCCTAGGGCTAGGGTTTGGAGCCTTATATAAGCATGTAGTCTCCACCTCTTTTAAACAAGCAAGATCAATCTACAATGCAGCCATATAGCCGACTACTAGGAGGGAGGAACCCATATTGCATTCCAAGGGTTGATCCATCTAAAAGATCATAATCTATAGAGCTTCATCTGGGGTTCTATCATCCCATATCTACGGTACCATGGCGCTGCCGAGCCCATGGCCTAACTATTCGTTGCCTTATATATGCATCACTTTCTTTGCGATCGATAGGTCCGCCTCCACGACACTATGGCACTCCTCCAAGTCCATCTTCTTTTTGACCGACGCTTTGCTTTTGGGTAGTTGAGCCCCTTTGGACTTATCGTTGCTTCCTCGCCCCTTTCAACCACCTACTTCAACACCTCTATGTTCTCCTAGCAATTCTCCTTGGTCGATGGAAAGGCAGACTGTAACTCTCATGTATAGCCTCCGCCATCTTGTTGAAGGGATTGTGCCGATTCTATTCTCTTTAACTTCCTTAGTAGAAACGTTTGCTTACTCGGCCTTGTCCTCTGACTTGCTGGGCTCCCTTAAGCGAATATAAGCACTAGAGCAGTCCAACTCTCCAATCGTCTAATTATACCTCTGTATGATCAAGTTTCCCTCCATGGGACTCACTGGTACTTGCACTCAGAATTCTCCCTCGGTGATATACAACCCTCATATGCTGATGACCAAGGCTTTTATTTGATACAAGATTCGATACGCACACACAGAAGACTTGCCTCTACGATATCATGGTATTCACTCCTTGAGTCCATAGCCCTTCTTATCATTGTGTTGTTCACCGAAGTGGAGCTCCTAGTAGCTCATGATCATACCTCTGCATGATCATGTCCCTCACGGGACATCTCCACATGTGTTGTATTGTCGTGAACTATTCCATCATGATATGCTACACCATATCCCCCAACTTGGGGTAAGTCCTTGATAGTTTTGGTTGCCTCTAGGATTGTAATGTCTTCTCCATCATCTTTGCCTCCTACTCCTCTGAGTAGAAAAGGTACAGCAACACGTACTGCCTACTTCTTTCTTGGTCGAGTACTACTACATCAACCCGAAGTCCCTCACTTTCAGCTATCTTGATAAGAAGCCCATCGACACTGGTCTTATGAAGTTCCTTGGCCTCTACCCTTCTGCCCTTTTACGACCAAGGCTCTCCCTCCATGAGAGCAAGGGATCGATGACTCCGTGGAAGTCCCACGTTTGCGGTACCATGGTGCTGCCGAGGCCATGGCCCTACTATCTATTGTCTTGCATCTACATCCCTTTCTTCACGATCAGTAGGTCCGCTTCTGCGACTCTGTGGCACTCCTCTGAGTCCACCTCCTTTATGACCGACGCTTTGCTTTTGGGTAGTTGAGCCTCTATGGACTTGTTGTCACTTCCTCACCCCTTTCGAACACCTACTTCAACACCTCTGTGTTCTCCTAGTAGTTCTCCTTGGTCGATGAAAAGACAAACTACAACTCTCATGTATGGCCTCTGCCATCTTATTTTAAGGATTGCGCCAATTCTGTTCTCCTTAGCTTCTTTGGTAGCAACATTCGCTTACTCGACCTTATTCTCTGACTTGTCAGGCTCCCTTAAGCGAATATAAGCACTGGAGCAGTCCAACTCTCCAGTCACTCTGATCATACCTCTGTATGATCAAGTCCCCTTCCACGGGACTTACTGGTACTTGCACTCAGAATTCTCCCTCGGTGGCATATAACCCCCATGTCCTGATGACCAAGGCTTTCATTTGATGCAAGATTCAATGCGCACACACGGAATACCCGTCTGTGCGGTACCCTGGTATTTGCTCCTTGAATCCAGAGCCCTTCTTGCTGTTATGTTGTTCACTAAAGTGGAGCTCCCAGTAGCTCATGATCATACCTTTACATGATCGCGTCCCTTACAGGACATATCTGCATGTGTTGTATTACCACAAACTATTCCACCATGATCCGTTGCACTATATCGCCTCCTGATGAGATCTCTATTGCATTCAGATTCTTATGTGATGAACTCATACTACAATCTCTCCGCGTGTGGCCTCTACCAACACATTGTAGGGCCTCCGCCACCTATTCTTGGGTCACCCCTAGACGAAGTATCACTCTAGGATAGTCCGTCACCTAGTTGCTCTCAAAATCTCTAAAGTTCGTTAAAATTGGTGCAGCATTGTCATGATCCTGGGCCTCTATCCCATACCAGCACAATCTTCACTGCCCACCACTTTCTTCATGACAACTCAAATGGTTGCTCTGTGGCATATTCTTCAAGAGTACTCACCTCTGTGTCCTCTTGCCCCGTGCTAAGGCCTTCTGATCCCAACTTCACCTCTGCAAGTTGAATCACCTTAGTTCCTCCATCAAATGCTTCTCTGAGGTAAGGTGCATGTGCCTCGAAGCTCACTTCATCTTTGACACCATGCAAAATGAGTCTCTCCTATCAAAATGAAGAACCCATGGAACGACATAATCTCATTCTTACCTCTACAAGAGTTCATGTCCTTGATCTCTGTTTAAAGAAAGCTCTATACTTCTGCTCCATGTTTTCATCTTCTACATCGACTCCCTTCATGCTGCTTAGATACTTCACCAAGTTCCACCTAAGTTGCTCCTTCTCTCGATTTGTATTGAGTTGATGGTGGCCCTCATGCTCACCATTCTACGGGTCAGCCCTTCATTGAGTTCGATTTCCACATCAACTCTAAGTGTGCCTTTGTATGATGTTGTCATTGTCGCTCCCCTACTTGATCTCGCAATGTATCCATCAATGCATTACTTACTTCAAGATCATGCAATAACTCCTCGCTGCTCGCTCGATCCATTGAGCTTTATGAAGATACTGTCTTGAGGAACTCTTCCTCAACATATGTGCTCCGCTACACATGATTCTCCCTTTGGAGAACCAAGACCTATCCCTCATGGATATCTGTCATGTTGGAACAACTTTCCTCTTTACATTCTTTCCTCTGGAAGTTTCAGAGACCACCATCCCCTTGGACTGCTCAGTCTTACTGAACAATTTGTGCATTGTTCTGCCCCCTGCAAATGCGCTTGCTAGATTGTGACTCTTTACCAATACAGCCCCCGCTGCACCCTTCAAGGCCTAACAACATGCTGAACTTGTTACACACTTTAGTCTCCTATAGACTTAGTCATTCCATGCCAAAGAGAAAGTTTCAGTGCTCCATGGCACCGAGTTCCGGTTGCCTTGAGATAGCCATGAACACTCTCCATCGTCTGCATATAAGCACTTCCCACGGGATCCACAAGCAACAGCTTTAGCAAACACTTTATATAGCTAATACGAATTATAACTATAGCCTTTACAAGTTCTGAACGGTTGCACACAAAGCATAATGGTCCATTACAGACCGAAGGTCCCCATAAGTGCCTACATGACATAACTCAGATTTAGAAGCCAAAACTGACCATAAAAGCTAATCAAACTAGGGCTGCCAAGCCTACTACAAGCCAACTACTTGTTGTACAAAGAATGTACATCGAACACCTTGTTTATATTTTTGTCCGTGACAATACTTGCTCTCGATAAGGATACATAAACATCCATAATCATTCATTTACATTCATACATTCTTTCATGCATGTATCCAAGAAATAGTATGATCAAATATTATAAAGGACCATGTTTGATGTATGATCTACTAGACTATGTCTCTTGGTAGTTCCACACTGTGATAGGCCCATAGCTCCTTTCACAAGTTGTAATTCTAATATGAACTACTAGCATAGTCACATATACTACATGGTAACAATTATATCAATTTCATAAACTCAAAGAAAGTAGTAAACCAATAATCATTTTTAAATGATATTTTTAAATAAAACATAAGTACATTAAATCATAAAGATATGAAACATAAATCTCTTAATAGTTTTCAATCAACCAAAACACTAATTGGAAAACTTAATTGACTTAAACCAAGCTCAATTCGATTATGACATAATATAACCAACCTCAAATCTTTATATAATCTATCTAGAATCATAGTAGACCGGTCTAATTTAGATTTGATTGATCTCGATTTGATCAAGTGGGGATGAACTTTTTATCAAGTTGGTCTGGAATCACCCTAAATCGACTTAAAACTTTTTATCGATCGACCTATCTGATTCAATCAATTAACAAGCTCAAACCAATAAAGGGAGAGAAAATCAGACTATGTCATATAGTGCTAGCCCAAACTGAACCAACCCACATAAGTCTTGGATGGGTTACGTGTGTCGGACGTGCTTATCCCAAGTAATAGGTTGGGCTGAGGTATAATAGGCTAGATAGAGCAGTGACTATGTGTCTAGCGCCAATCGCATAACTGGGCAGGCTTAACTTCACGGACTAGGCTAAGCCTTACTCACAAGTTAGGCTAAGCCTTACTACTGAATTGGGTCATGCTTAAACACATGAGTTGAGGTGGTGTCTAACTACATGGACTAAGTTGTACCTGACTGCATGAGCTAAACCATACATGACCACTTGGGTTGGGTCATACCTTGCCACATAGGCTAGCTGCTACCTGATCACATGGGTTGGTTGCTACCTGACCGTATGGGCTGGTTGCTACCTGACCACATGGGTTGGATCGTATCTTACCACATGGGCTGGTCATGCATGTCAACATGGGTTGGGTCATACCTTGCCAAATGGATGAGGACATACATAGCCACATGGGTCGAATTGTACTTTAGCCACATGGTTAGGTCGTGCTTGGCTAAATGGATGAGGACATATATAGCCACATGGGTCGAATTGTACCATGCCACATGGAGTGGCTCCTACCTTACAACATAGGTCGGGTCATAACTAGCCATATCACATGGGTTGGGTCACCCCTAGTCATATGGGCTGAGTTGTACTTGGCCACATAGGCTAGATCGTATATGACCACATGATCTGAGTCGACCCGACTTAACAGATCAACCTGACTCAAGTCAGGCCTCAATTATACTCCTCTTATCAAAGTAGAATTCAATAATTTAAAATATTAAAAAATAATTAAAATCCATGAATTAAAGAATTTAAATTCATAATCTTAAATTTAAAAATAATTAAATCATAGAAATTCACACATAATTTTTGAAACATGGATATATCTAATTAAACAAATTAGAACTATTATGTCAATCCAAAAGTATAAATTTAAATAATTAAGTCAATCTTAAATTTCACTTAAGCTTAAAAGATCAATACAAATAATCATTCTAACATAACCAATCAATTATCATTATTTATTAATTACAAAATTCTAAAATTATAGCATTATTATACATCATAAAATTTAAACAATCTAAATATCAAGATTTTAAAACATGAAACAAAGCTGATAGAAAAGAATAGAGGATCCTACCTCTCCTTCGCTATCTTTTCCTCGAGATCATCTCATCGGGAAGTCTCATTCTTAATCCTCTCATTGTCAAACTCGATGAGGAATGAGAGAGGAGGATGTTGAATCTCATATTTTGATGATAAAACTAATTGATGTGTTTTGTTATCTAACATGTGTGTTAGAGAAAGTGTTGCAGGATTAACTACGACGGTGAAAAATAATTACAATCAAATGATGGGCTGAAGTCAAGTTTGAGTATCTGGCCAATATTCGTATAATATAGTGGGAGCTTACTGAAGGTAATCAAGAGCTTGCTGGGAGTTCGCCAAGAGTTCACTGAAGGTAATCGGGAGCTTGCCGAGAGTTCCCCGAGAGCTCGCCGAAAGTAATCGAGAGCTTGCTGGGAGTTCATCGGGAGCTCATCGAAGGTGATCAGGAGCTTGCCAGAAGATGATTGAGAGACTCGTCGAGAGTTCATCAGAGGATGCTATGAAGTTTATCGGGAGTTCAGAAGATCGATTGACGTGCTAGTCAACAAGGGTGATTGTATTTGTATGCCTTAATGTATCGTAGTTAGCATCGATTATTTGGAGTCATAATTGAAATAGATTTGAAAGAAATCCAAATTAACTCAATGAGAGGTAACGGGTTCCACTTTGAGTTAGATTTGAGCCCAAGTTGAGCTCATTTTGTTGACTTAGAAATGGATCAATATGAGGTACAAGTCGGGTATGAAACAGTATAGGAAAGTACTACTTTCGGGATTCCCGACGATAGTACCACCAATGGACGATGGTAGTACCGCCCAGGTGATGGAGGTATTGCCTAGGCGGTGATAGTACTATCACCACCCTTATTTCCGAGGAACTTTCGATGATAGTACCGTCGGTGCCGATTGTAGTACCGCCAGCACCCCGATTTTACGAAAAATAGGAGAGATGAGATCTCCTCCAAAGGTAAGTAACAATTTAATTTTTATTTTTAATTTATATAAATTATGCTTTCACAAACAAAGAGAGAAATATAATATTCATTTCTTTTCACTCACGAAAATGGAATATAAACTATTTACTTCCTAAAAATCACATCAATTATTAAGAAATAAATTAATTAATAATTAATTGATTAACAGAATTCCTAACTTGTTCACCTGATTAAGGAAATAAAATTTAATCATTTTTATAATCATAGTATACAAATAAGAAAGTTAATTATCTAAA
Organism: Ensete ventricosum; assembly: GCA_029747655.1. NCBI lineage: Eukaryota > Viridiplantae > Streptophyta > Magnoliopsida > Zingiberales > Musaceae > Ensete > Ensete ventricosum. The sequence continues at coordinate 20,030,039 of JAQQAF010000006.1, forward strand.
TAAAGTAACATATTATTTATAGTAATTAATTTATGTTAAGGAAGAAATTATAGATGATTACATTTCTCCCCCACTAAATAGAAATTTGGTCCCCAAATTTGATATGAAAAATATATTAATTAATATAGTTAGCACTTCAAATACAAAGTCAAAAGATAAATCTAAGCTTGAAATATATATATATATATATATATATATATATATATATATAGCATAAAATATATAAGAAATTGAGAAATCACATTCAATAAATTTAGTTTCGGATTACCCATATCAAATTCTATATCTAATAAATCATTAAGATTTTTAAAAGTTAATTGATTTTTGATATAAAATATAAGTTGAGATGTAACTCGACAAACAAAAGCAATTGAAAGGATGAAAATTTATCCAACTATTAAACATATATTCTTTTATAATTCTAATTGATTTATATATTATATATATCAAATCATCGATCTTCTTTGGGTAAAGACCAAACCCTTATACTTTGCTTATAAGGGAGACAAGATTATAACTCTTTAATTACTCCTTTACCCCTTTTTTTCATACAATCCATATATTATTATATAATTACATTGAAATTAGTTACTTATATAATTATGTTGAAATATCAAGATCAAATTTGTTCAATAACAAAAGTACATATATTATTAGTGTCAAAAGTAACTTCTATAAATTATTCTTACACATGTCAAATCTAATATCAATTTTAAGAATAATATATGATAAAAAAAATTATAAAAGTAAATACTTTTCAATTCATATTTTTGAAAGACTTTAGAAAACTTTGTATACTTCAAATTTATCAAAACTTTTATGAAATAATAATTGATACTTAGTATATTCTTCAATTAGTAAAATTAGACATATTCAATAAGTATTCATAACAATATAAGATAAAAGTAAAAAAAAAATCAATCATCAAACCTAAAGAAACCACACAACAAATAACAAATATATTCTTATAATTTTTTTTAAGGTGTGTTAGATATAAATCTAATATATACATCTCCATGAATAACTAAATCAATTGATATTTATTCATTAACTATGAGTATATTTTTAAAATAAAATAATACATTCTATAATCAAATTAACAACTCTTATCTACTTTTTCAATAAGTAGACCAGAGTCTCATGGCAAAATCATATATAAAATAATACAATATTTATTACAATGTAGAGAGAAAAATATACTAAAATTTTGGCCTTTTACACAATAATCTCATTTCAAGTCATTTAATGAGATTATCCTCGGTAACATCTTTAATTAAATATTTTTAAAAAATAAATAAGTCATATTTAGCTCAATAAAATGATCCTAATATCTTACAATTATACTTTAATTTTATTACCGTGTAATTTCTAAAATCTAAATCTCAAAACCTAATTTGGTCATCGAATATTCTGATCCTAGGATCCCATATTCCAACGGGTCCTCAAAATCATTTCTCTAATACCATTAAATTCGTCACATCCTAAATTTATAAAAAATATTAAATCACTATTTTATTGTTCATAATTTCTAGAATACATTCCTTTGTTTTTATTAAATTTAATTTCTTATCTTTATAATAATAAATATTCTAGAAAGGAACATCTTTCTTGTAGGCTCATAAGTCTATTCCACCCAAGCTTCAGATCTATTGCAAAGTAGTAGATTATTTTGAAAATAAATATAATATAAGAAATCATATCAACAACCACACATACTAGTAGGAACCTCAAAAAGATCATAAAAATAATATTTATTTAATCATAAAATATATATTAATAATTTAATTAAAAATAATAATATATTAATTCATAATAAAACTACACATTAGAAAAATAATAATAATTTCTTATATAATAACAAAATAATGTATCAACCACAAGCAACACATACATATTAATCAGATATCAAAGGCGTACATCACACTAGTTGGTGCACTCTTCCAACAGCGAATGAAGAGGCATACTCCACGGAATGGATTCCTCCCGATAGCGGATGGAGTGGTATCCCTCACCAATTCAAGTGGGGACACGTTCCTCCCAACAGCGGATGGAGGAACTATCTAGTCATCACGTCTAATGACCCGCTAATCTCCAAAGGAAATCGTCATACTTGCCCTTGCCAAGGATACAAAAACATCCATGATAATTCATTTACATTAATCCATTCATTCACACATGTTGAATCTCAGATTTTGATGATGAAATCAATTAATAGGTTATTGATCTAACATGTGTTATTAGAGTTGATTGATGCAGTATTAACTACGACAGAGAGAATATGACAATCAAAGGTTTGGCCAATGTCAAGTCCATGTTTTGAGCCGGGGTTCGGACAATGCGGTTAGGAACTCGTAAGGAGTGTGTCTAGAGCCCACCAAGGGTGTCAGGAGTTTACCAGGATGGCATAAGGGAGTTCACCGGAAGAAGACTAAGACTCGTCGAAAGATTATCGGGGGTAGCCGAAAGGCTTGTCGGGAGTTGGAAAGGTCTTGAAGTGGATGTGTTGGCCATTATGATTGTAATTAATTAAGTCATAGTTAGTATCATGCAGGTATAACCATGACGGGAGGAAGAGTTACATATCAGACATGGGCCTAGGATCAAGCTTACGCATCAGGCCAAAGTTTTGGACGATGCGGTGAAAGCTCGTCGGGCGTTCGCTAGGACTTTGCTGAAGGTATCGGGAAGACAACTAGGAACATACCAGGAGATCGCTAGAGGAAGACCGTGAGACTCACTGTTCGAGATTCTGGAGGTTGCCAAATTACGGGAGTAAGGTCATAAGCTTAGTGGTCATGTCATGATTGTAATATTTAAGTCATAGGTTAAGATTGAGTCCTAAATGAGTGTGATTTGGAAGGAATCCAAATTAACTCAAAGAGGCAATCGGGTCCACTATATGGGTTTAGTTGAGCTCAGGTTGAGCTCAATCAATTGATCAAAGAATTGGTCAAAATCAAGTTCAAGCCGAAATTCAAAATATGGAGGGAACCACTTTTTCGAAGATTCCGACGGGTAAACCGTCGGTGAGCAGCAGTTCAACCGGTGTCGCCTAGGATTTCGAGCGGCTGTCAGTAGCTGAACCGCCCGTACCTAATAATTTGGGCACTTTTGACGGTTGAGTCGCTCAGGTCGGCGGGTGAACCGCCCATACTTGAATTTTCCGGTTGAGCTTGATTTTGCTCTAAATTCTGAAGTCATTTGGGGTCTATAAATTCCCTAAGTTTTCTTGTATTATATACAACCATTTAGAGGATAAAATTATGTGAAAAACTTATGTGGATTGTAAGAAAAATGAAAGGGGTAAGGGAGTGATCAAAGAGTTGTAATCTTGTCTCCCTTGTAAGTTAAGTGTAAGGGTTTGGTCTTTACTCAAAGAAGATCGGTAGTGGATGCCGATGTGCCTCAAGTAGGAGGACTCAGGAGTGGATATAGGCCCGTTGGTGTTGAACCACTATAAAACTTATGAGTTCTTCATTTGCTTTCCTTGCTTACTAATTTTGTATTAATGCTTCTAATTTTGTTTACTCTTTGAAAGTAAGGTTTCCACGTCAAACACTACATTTATGACGTTGCTTATCTTTCAGATTTCTTTGCTCTTTCTTAAGTAATTTGTAAGCAAGTAACTTAGCAATCTTCTTTTAATCACTCACTTGCTTTACTTGAACGAAAATCTTTGGATCTTCCTATCTTACTTAAAGCAAAAAAATTTTGTTTAAAACAAGAATTTACACTTGCACTAATTCACAATAACAACCCCCCCCCCCCTCTTAGTGCCAATTGATCCTAACAATTGGTATCAAAGTCACGTTTTTTTCATTTGGTTTAACACCCAAGAGAAATGACTTTTTTCTACATTAATGAGGGTCAATGCATCACAAGTCCTCTTATGTTTAATGGGACAGACTACACATCTTGGAAAATACAAATGCATATCTTTTTTATTTCGATAGATCTTGATTTGTGGTGTATTGTTGAAAAAGGTTTTCAGAAGTCATCCAATCTAACAAATGATTGGAATGATTATGAAAAATAAATATCTTTATTGAATGCAAAGGCTATAAATGCCTTATATTGTGCACTTGATAAAAATGAATTTGATCGGGTTTCTTATTTTGATTCGGCTTTCGATATATGGCATACATTAAAAATGACATATGAAAGCACAACTAATCTAAATGAATCATTAAATAAAAATATTTCTAAAAATAAATTTGAAGAATACCTTCCAAAGAATATGAAGGAATTTGAACTGAGAATATATGACTTCTCGAGTGAAATCCTAAGTGACGAGGACTTTGAACCCTTGACAAATGAACTAGATAAATTAATGAGAATGAACCTTAAAAATGATCTAAAGATGGACAAAATCTCTTGCTTTGAACGCAAGAAGTCGCGGAGCTCCAAAGATGAAATGCACAATCAAGAAGTGGAGAACCTCGCTCTTATGGCTATCGACGATGAGGTTAGTGATTCATTAAGTATTTCTTTTTCAGAATTATTAAACATGTTCCATGATTTGTTTGATGAGTTTAGAAAACTTAGCAAATCTTTTAAGTTGCTTAAAAATAAACATGATTTATTAGTTGGTAAAGTTGATGAAATACATGAGTTATTAGCATCACATAATCCTAGTTCTAAATATGAAATGCTAGACAACATTAAAGAAGAAAATATCATGCTTAAGTCAATATTAAAAAATTTTGAAATTAGGAATAAATCCCTAAATATGATCCTTGCTAATAAGAGTCATATTAATAAAAGAAATGGCATAGGCTTTGTTGGAAACATTCAACAAAAGCTAACCATGTTTGTTAAAGGACCTACCTTAAATTTGTCACTAAAAATAAAATATAATTTTTGTGGTAGATTAGGACATAACGCCAAAAAATGTCTATTTAAAAATTATAGTCCTTACAAGTTAGTTTGAATTCCTAAGGGAACAACAAACTACCAAGAACCATTAGATAAGAAAGACAAAGTTCTTCATATAGGTCCCAATGTAAAATTGGTACCTAAATCTTTCTTATAAATATGTCTCCTAACAAAGCTAGAAACACTAAATAATATTTTAGATGCTCAAGACACATGACTTGAGATCTAATAATCTTTCAAGCTCACTAGCTTAAGTAAATAACAAGAAAATTTATTGAAAATAAAATTATTGGTAATGAATCTTATGGATAATTCATTAATGATACATAGATAAAGCATGTTAGAATTAGAACAATGAAAATTTAGCTATCTTTAATAAAAAAATAATAAACATGAAAGGGAGATTTTGATGATGATTAATGTATTGATTTGTGTGCTTATATTTGTGTACGATGTCTTGAGATTAAATGACCAAATATTGAATTTGAACTTAAAAAGTCATATACAAAGTCATTTATATTTAAAAGAAAAACTTCTGGATAATATGGTAGAATCTTTCAACATATAAAAATCATTAGATTTAAAATAAATCGAAGCTTTTGATTGAAAATATTTTATTACAATAATCTTAATAAAATTTTGTTTTTGACTTTAAATGACTTTGCATTCCTGAAATAAATTTCAAAAGAAGGACAATTATTCTTGGAAATATTTTTATCCTATTAATCTTTCAACAAGAGATAAAATAATACTATTATTGTTGAATCTCTTAAACTACAAAAATGGATTAAAGAACTTTAGCTATATAAAAAAATAATCTAGGATGCCTTCATTGAATTTTTTGAAAATTGATTTTTGATTATGATTTTGGATAAGTTTTCAAATGATTTTATTTTAAAAAGAGATTGATGAATCTATCTAACGTTATTGATATTTTGATGATTTTATCTTAATCTTGTCAAGTTGAAAAAATTATACTTTGAAATCCTTATATAAATTCATTCAAAGAAAGTCATATAAATGAATTATAATTTGTCTCTTCGGATCTATAACTTAAAAATCTTCTTATGAACCATATTCTTGAAAACTTGAAGTTTCATATATATAAATCAAAATCTTCTACTTTTTCTATCTTAAAATTAACTTATGATCTTGATATCTATAATTTGATATTTTTAATAATGAAGACTCTTCTTTGATCTCTTAATATTCTATTTATCATCTAAGAAGGGATTTATTAAATTAAATCATGTCTTTAATATTCATGAATATCTTTTGATATTAATATCTTTTGATATTAATATCTTTCTTGACATGATTTATTTAAAACTCATGAATGACATAACCTATCACTAAAATTATTATTTCTTAAATTTGTGATAAATTAAAAATTGAAAGAGATTTGTATTATCATGAATATTCTCTTAATTTCTTGACTTGACGTATACGTTATGAGAATCACGTTATTGATCTATATGATTTTCTCTTTTTAATAGAAAGGAGATTTATGATCTTGACAATTATAAGTTGAAACTTGTTATCAAGATCATTCTTCTATTTTATTAAAAATAAATTATATGTCTTAAAATTTATCCTAAATAAATTAAGATTATTTAATCCCTTAAGACTCATTGTCATTATTTATAACCAAAAAGGAGAGAAAGGGCATCACTAGCATTCTTATTTATTTTGAATCTCTTAAAAGTGTTTTTGATGATTTTGATTATTTGAAATTGAATTAGTTTTTACCTGTGATTTTGATTTCTCGAAATTATAACTTGAAATCTTTTATGAATCTAATCTCTTATTATGTGTTCTCGTATTATTTAAAAGGAGATATTTATATAAATCATTATCTTGACAACTTGAGATTTCTTATGCATGAATCATTTTTAGTTATTTCTCCTATGATTTGTCTCTTGATATTCATAATTTATCTTCATGAATTGTATATCTCATCATCATGTTAATTTTTCTTAATATATTTCATGTGATGATTTGAAAAATGATGTAATGGGAAAAGTTTTGTACTATTGTAACTATCCTTTTTTTTTTTACAATGACAAAGGGATAGTAAAACTTATTAGCATCCATGATGTAAAATTGCTAACTTGAACATTACAAAGGAAGTAAAAATTTGCTAGCTTGCACTTTTCAAAAGAGAAGAAATAATTCAATAGCTTGCATGTTTTAAAGTAATAAAAAATTTGTTAAATTGCTAAGTTTTCATATATCAAAAATTTACTAATTGCACTTCTACTTTTGTTGATGACAAAGGGAGAGAAGGTATGATGATGTAAAATCATGTATGATCATCATACATATAATGATGATTTTGAAAATCTACATGAAGATAATGATTTGTTATTGTTTGGATTTATTTACTACATTTTCTTGAAATTTACATGAGAAATATTTGTTGAGCTCATATTCGAAATATTCTTTTCAAATTTTCTATCTATAAGATTGAGGTTGAGAGCTAGCAATATTATATCATGAAAATATATGAAATGCTAATCTAGATTTCATGAGATTAAGTATTTTGTGATAATATTTTTAAAAATTTTATCCGTGTTCTTTATCTTATTATTCATAAAAGGGGAGAAAATTTGTATAATGTTTTGCTATTTTACTAATTTATTTGTTACGCTTGAAATTACATGAGATGATTTTTGAGCTCATTTTTGAAATTCACCTCTACAAAATTCAGAGCTATATTTAATGATGTTTTACAAATTCTCCCTAGTTTTCTTTCCTTCTTTTTCAAGAGGAAGAAAATTTTTTATGACTCATATTGTATCTTAAAAAGGGATAACAAAAACTTATGTGCCTTAAAATCCGTAGTCCTATATTTTACATTTTTGTTGATGACAAAGGGAGAGAAATATATATTGATGACACATAATATTGAGAAATATAGATTGATGACACATGATGATATACATTGATGATGCATGATATTGATGATATACATTGATGACATATGATATTAATAATATATGTTGATGACACATGATATTGATGATATACTTAGATATCTTAGATATGGATGCATAATCTTTTTGAAACTCATGATTTGATGACTTGATGTAAATTTATTTTGAAATTTACTTGAAATATTGATTACTTAAAAATACTTGAAATTTAAGAGAGTGTGATTCTCTTAAATATAAGTGGCTTGGATTTAGGGAGAGTTATGATTAACTCCTATCATCAATTGATTATCATCATAAAAAAGGAAGAGATTGTTGAATCTTAAATTTTGATGATGAAATTAATTGATGGGTTATTGATCTAACATGTGTTATTAGAGTTGATTGATGCATGATTAACTACGACAGAGAGAATATGATAATCAAAGGTTTGGCCAAAGTCAAGTTCATGCATCGGGTCGGGGTTTGGATGATGCGGTTAGGAACGCTAGAGTGCATCGGGAGCTCGTCGAGGGTATCGAGAGTTTACCGGGATGACATAAGGGAGTTTGACGAAAGAAGACCAAGACTCACTAGAAGATTGTCGGAGGTAGCCGAAAGGCTTGTTGGGAGTCGAAAAGGTCTTGAAGTGGATGTGTTGGCCATTATGATTATAATTAATTAAGTCATAATTAGCATCGTACAGGTTTAATCACGATAGGAGAAGGAGTTACAGATCAGACATAGACCCAGGATCAAGCTTAGGCATCGGGGCAAAGTTTTAGACAATGCGATGAAAGCTCACTAGGCATCGGGGCAAAGTCCACTATGAGGGTTTGGTTGAGCTCAATCAGTTGACCAAAGAATTGGTCAACAATGGGTTCAAGCCGAAATCCAAAAAGTGGAGGGAACCACTTTTTCGGAGATTCCGACAGGTAAACTACTGGTGACTGATGATTCAACCGGTGCCGCCCAGGATTTTGAGTAGTTGAACCGCCCATACCCAGGAATCTAGGCACTTTCGACGGTTGACCCGCCCAGGCAGTGGGTGAACCGCCCGTACCCAAATTTTCTGGGTAAGTTTGATTTTTGGTTCCAAATTCAAAGTCATTTGGGGTCTATAAATATCCCAAATTTTCTTACATTCTATACAATAATTTGGGGGATAAAATTCTATCAAGAAATTGTGTGGATTTTAAAAAAAAGAAAAGGGGTAAGGGAGTGATTAAAGAGTTATAATCTTGTCTCCCTTGTAAGCAAAGTGTAAGGGTTTGGTCTTCACCTAAAGAAGATCGGTAGTGGATGTCGGTGTGCCTTAAGGAGGACTCGGGAGTGGACATAGGCTCATTGGTACTGAACCACTATAAAACTTATGAGTTCTTCATTTACTTTCATTGCTTACTAATTTTGTATTGACGCTTCCGATTTTGTTTACTATTTGAAAGTAAGGTTTCCATGTCAAACACTTCATTTAAAACTAAAATTTATACTGACACTAATTCACCCCCACCACTCTTAGTGTCAATTGATCCTAGCAACTCATACATCTAAGAAATAGTATCATCAAATATTATAAAAGACCATGTTTGATGTATGATTTACTAGACTATGTCCATTGGTGGTTTTGTACTATGATAGGCCTGTAGCTCTTTTTACATGTTGCACTTCTAATGTGGACTACTAGCATAGTCACATTTATACATGGTAATAACTATATCAATATCATAAACTCAAAGAAAGTAGAAAACCAATAGTCATTTTCAAATAATATTTTCAGATATAACTTTTAAGTACATCAAATCATGAAATATTGATCTCTCGATAGTCCTCAATCAATCAAAACCCTAACTGGAATAGCTCAATTGACTTAAACCAAACTCAATTTGATTATGACCTAACAGAACCAACCTCAAATCCTTATAGAACTTGTTTGGAATCACCCTAGACCCGTGTAATTTAGATTTGATTGATCTCGATTAGGTCAAGTAAGGTTAAACTAGTCAACTTGATCTGGAATTATCCTAAACCGACTTGAATCGATCAACCCATCTGATTTAGTCGATTGACGAGCTCAAACCAATAAAGGAAGAGGAAACCAAAATATGTTATATAGTGCTAATCTAAACTGAACCAGCCCACCTGAATCTTGGATAGGTCATGTGTGTCGCAAGTGCTTGTCCCAAGTAATAGGTTAGGCTGAGATACAATATGCTAGATAGAGGAGCGACAATGTGTTTAACACCAATTGCATAGCTGAGCGGGCTTAATTTCATAAACTAGGCTAAGCCTTACTCACAAGTTAGGATAAACCTTACTATTGAATTGGGTCATGTTTGGCTTATAGATTGGGTCATACTTAGACACATAAGTTGAGGTGGTGTATAATCACACAGATTAGGTCGTACCTGGCCATATGTGTTTCAAGCTAATATAAATCAAATAATCATTCTAACATCACTAATCAATTATCATTATATATTAATAATAAAATTTTAAAATTATAGCATTATTATGCATCATAAAATTTTATAACATTTTGATACAAAAGAATAGATGATTCTATCTATCTTCGGCTATCATTTTATCATGATCATCTTCTTGAAAAATCTCTAAGTAATAGATCATTTCGTAATAGATCATTTCCTCCCATTTTGATGAATGAAGGAGGAGTCCCTTTATATAGTAATAGATGATATCTCTAAGTAATAATTTAATTTATAGTGTTAATTTATATAAATTATGCTTTCACAGAGAAAAATATAATTTTCATTTCTTATGGTTCAAAATGGAATATAAATTATGTACTTTCTAAAAATCATATCACTCATTAGAAAATTAATTAATTAATAATTTAATTAATTAACATAATTCCTAACTTGTCACATGATTAATGAAATCAAATTTAATCATTTTCTTAACCATAGTATACAAAGAAGTTAATTATCTAAAGTAACATATTATTTATAATAATTAATTTATGTTAATGGAGAAATTATATATGATTATATTTATCATTAAACATCTTAAGTCAATGATTTTAAAATATTATATATATGACATGATATATATTCTCCTAAATAAAATTATAAAAACTTATATTTAATGAATGATTAATATATATATATATATATATATATATATATATTCCCGCGCGCTCAATCTTGTACCGATGGAGCAGGTTTCAAAAACCATCAAAATGCAGCGGTTTTGTCAACTGTATTGATATGTCTTCCCATGATCTTGACCGAGTACCACTTTTATGACAGCACATCAATATCGAAGTAAAGACAGAGACAGACACCAGACATCGGAATCAACGTGCTGAAGCACACAGACTTATTCATGATACTTGTGCAGCCAACACGCAAACCATGTGTTGCACACCGTTCATCACCAAACACAGAAAAGTAAGCTCACTTCTCTCGTCCATATCCTATCGGAGCTCTCCAGGCAGGCAAGGGCGGAGCTGCTGCCGAGTGCTCACTCTTCCATCTACGCCATTTGCATTCCTCAAAGGAAGGAGCGATACGATCAGATCGAAGAGACCGAGGTCGAAGACCGACCATAGCGATGCGAAGGTCTCCGTCGAATCAATTTGGCCACAGATGAATCTGTTTGTAACTGGTGCATGTAAATTGAATTAGGTACACTTAATGTAGAAACAACCTCTTTCAAATGTATGGTTTTTCTGCGAAAAAATAACTTGGTTTCTAATATTTTAAATCCATTACAACCTAATTCAAGTTACTAGTAGAGAATAACAAAAGCAAAGCAAAAAATGACCCTCATCATCAGATGCCTGGAATCCCAACTCCTGTTCACGCACATGGTCCAAAGAATATATTTGTGAGAGCTTGCAAAAAATGCAGAACTTTGTAAGTGGTAGTCCGATGTTGTACCTCCTCGATCATGTAGAAAGTAAAACAACCAGAGAATCCCCCTGCAGTGTATTCACCAACAACAAAAGGAACATTTAACACCAGAAAGATCACAAGACTAAAAAAGGATAGGATATACCTACCAAACGGATTCCGTGAGTGTTTTTTGGGGGGACAAAATTCATTCAGTTTCAGGCTTGGGTTGTCACATTGAAGAAACCTTCAGTGATAGTGAGTTTTAATTTTAAAGAAATTATTCTGGGAGGGAAGGCAACAATCTGTCGAGCCATGCTCAAATTTTCCATCAACCATGCTAACCTAGTCTATGCTATATTTAGATATTCATCGAAAATTCAAAATCTTGTTTCCCGGTTACACACGATCAGTACCAAAAGGTCAACTAGCGGTATCCACACGATGGATCTCTGCAGCGAAACTCCTCTAATTTGATCTCGCAACTCTTGCTTAGAGGAAGTGAGGAGAATAGGAGGTGGTGGCTAAAGCTGTAGCCTATCAACTCTGAGTCTCCCCTCCTATTAATAGAGAGCCACCAAAACCCTAGGGCTCCTTCCTTAGTGGGTATTGGATGTTCATCCAATAACCCACTAACCTTGCATTATTGGATCTCTATCCAATAATCTTCTTAGGCCTATAATTGGGCCTTAATCAAGGAGCCCATCAGCATAAGGTCTCATCTAATGAGAATAGGGGCTATTTGGATCTCTATCAAATCCTCTATTTGCTGAAGCATCCACCATATGTGTGACCCTCTAGGCCCGATACCGAGCTGGTCGTGAGTCACTCCCATCAGAACTCCTTCTTATATAGTGAATTATTATCCCCATAATAATTCACTCGACTCATCGACTATGGACGTACTATGCCACTACGCCATAGTCCTCAAATCTATCGGACTTGTCTATCCACAGTTACCATATATCTATAACCCCTCATCCAAATAATATCCCAAAGATCGTATATTGGATATGGTATTGTCATGTCATATACGGAATCAGTTTATCTTGCTCTAACTGGATTCTATCGGAGAACTCCTTCTCTCTCACTCCGAATGACCCTGGCCAGGGATTTATCTAAGCAAGCACATATGGGATATTCTTCTCGTGATACTGAGAGTGGATGATCTTCTATTGACACTCAATTACCTTCATAAGGTTGGCTACCAATCTCGATAACCAGCTATACCAGATCTTGAGCTTTCCAAACCTGTAAGTCTGGCATCAAAGAAAGGAGTACTCATACAAGGCATCCTTAGTGTCTCAAGTCTAAGGACCAGATACACAACTGGGACTATGAAATTGCTGTCTGACATTAGGTATCATTAACCATACAGTATTTCATAAGCGGATCAATCAGTGAACTCATTCTCCAATGAGCACCTGTACTATATCCTTAGTGTCTCCACACAAGTGGCTATCAGACCAGCCACCTCCATCATATGGATGGGTATATAACCGGTCTGTCCAGTTATCTCGATGTCCCTCTTGAGTAACCTATGACCAGGATTATTTAGGATCTGTGTTTAAAAGTGAATCGATCGCATTATCATGATCTGATTCCCATTGCACAAAACCAAGGACATTACAATATATATGCTACATGTAATATAATATGAGCATATGCCAATATTAATCAAGTAAAAAGATTACGCAGTGTGTCACATGTGCCATCACTCACGTGATTGGCTTCCAGGGCACCTGTAACCAGTAGTTCAGCATAGGGGGGTTGGCCAACTTCAGAGGAGGTAGTCGGCTTGGTTGGGTGGAGACACCAAAAAATTTAGTAAGTTGTGGGAGTGGTTTTTTATCTTCAATCTTATGAAACTCTTGAATTTGAATTGGAAAACCATTGGATTCTTCTTTTGGTACCCCCTCCAAGTGTGGTGTTGTGTTTATAGCCGCTGGGCTCCCTCGTAGAATCACATGCTTTCCTTTTCTAAAAAATTTTATGGTTAGCTTCAAAAATTTTTAGAAAATATCTCCAATCGTGGACAACCAATCAATGCCAAGCACTATATCAAAACCATCAAGAGGGAGGAGGAAAAAATCAGCAACTACGTCTTGCTCCTGTAGGATCAGTTGTACCCATAGGCACTTCTGGTTGCACTTCAAAATTTGACCGTTAGCTACCTTGACTTCAAACCCATTGTAATCTTCTTTTTGGAGCATTAAGTGGGTAGCAGCCTTACAACTCATGAAGTTGTGTGTGCTCTCGGCATCGATGAGGATGATGACAGACTATTGCTCGAGAAACCTTGCGATCTTCAATTTTTGCAGTTTGGTGTAGCCGGCTAAGGTAGGGATCGTGCGGGTTGCCAATTGTGGTGTATCCTTTTCCTTGGGCTCAAGAGTCGTATCTTCAAGTTTGGGTTCTTTAGTGAGCACAATCATCAGCGGGTTGGAATAGCCGGCCAATGCATGCACTACGTAGTTGGCCTGTTGGGATTCTTCCTCCATGGCTTCTTCTATAGGTTCAAGGGCTTCTTCAGATGTTTCATTGTCCTCATCTCCACTGGTTCAATCACGAGGAGCTGGACCTTTTTGCAGTGATGTTCGCGGCTCCACGGTTTGTCGCAATGCCAACACAACTCCTTTGCCGATCGTTCGCAAAGCTCGTCTCTTGTCAACTTTTTTGGTGTAGGGGCTTCGATGGCAGTAGAGGGGGCAATAGGCCTCGGCATGGCTGGTCGGGGAGCGACCCTTGTCCTTCCTACCTATTGGTTCAATTGTTCTTCCTGGATACGCGGAAGGAAATCACCGCCATAAGAGTGTACGGTTACCGCGCCTTTACTTCTCCTCAGATCTCCAGCTTTAGGCTCTCGATAAAAGTACCTAAAAGTTGTTTCTCAGACCAATTCTTAGTTTGGTTAGGTAAACGCTAAAACCTTGTTTGGTATTCTTGTATTGTAGAGGTTTGACGAATCTTTTCCAATTGTCCGTCGATGTTGTTGAAATCGGTTGGTCTAAAGCGGTCTAGTAGTCCTTCCTTGAATCGCTGCCAAGAGAGTCCTCCATGGGTGTGCTTAAATAAACAATTGAATAGCATCTCCCTCAAGGTGGATGGCAGCAATCTCCACCCGTGTGGCATCGCGGTTCGGTAGAACTGAAAATGCGCTCCGCGCTCGAGATCCACCCGATCGGGTCTCCTTCTTCCCATATAGGGAAGTTAACCTTCATGCATGGATTATTGAGATAAGAGGTGATGTGGCCATGTTTTTTAGGATCGTCTCGTCGATATGAAGTTTCTCCGTGTTGTGATTTCCTCGGGTTCGACAGTCGACCAATGCTGAATTCGGCGAAAAGGGATCGTATCTTCTCTTCCATGCGATTTCCAAATGCTTCAAGCTTTGCATCGATTGCCTCCTCTGATGCCATAGTGTACACCTCTAGATCTGTAATATTGAAATCTTTTTTCTAGTGTCAGGTTAGTGGCATAGGAATTTTGGAGAAGGGGGTAGCCGGTTGGAAGGTGAATCGGTTTGGATGGAAGTAGGCTACGGTTTAGGGCAGATTTGGGGTTGTGGTTTTGTGGAGTTTAGGCTGCAAATTGGTATGGTTTTAGGGCTGTGATAGTAGTAGATGAAGGTTAGGAAAATAGATTTTAGATCTGGAGTAGATGGCAGCAAAGGTAGGTGTCTCGGTAAGGAAAGTTAGCTAAAAAGGTAAGTGGATCGATAAGGAAGTAGACTGATTTGGGTGGCTGATTTGGGGGGCTGTTTGGTTTCGGTTTAGGGTAGGGTTTTGAAGGATTTTTGGTAAGGATGGTAGGGTTTGGTGATGAGGAAAAGAGAGTTCCAAATCCCACAAAAAATAGCACTCAAATCTGATAGAATTCGATGAAAAAAAGTGTGGTGATGTGCAGTCCTGCCGAACAGATTTTACATCGGAGAAACGATGACTTCTTGACATAATTTCCAAAGGAAAGTTTAAGAAAATTATACAGAATCCCTTGATTTAGATGTGGGGAATACCAGTAAAAAGTTTGGCAAAATTTTGGTGGTGTAATAGTAGGGAAATAGGGCAATAGATGAAAGGTAGATCCTTCGTAAAAATTCCAGAACTGTGTGCTAGTGAAAGATTGCACAAGAAAACCGATTCTAGAAAGAATTATTTTAAGAAATCAATCCCAAATGAAAACCAAGTTGATCTTTGGAATTGTATAAAAATTTCGGCCAAAAAGGATGAACAAAAGTTCAGTTTCAAGAGGCCAATAGACAGAAGGCAGATTCTCCATCGTAAAATTTCAGCACTGCGTGACGAAGAATCGCAGTGTTATAAGTCCGGATCCAGAAGGAGTTCTTTTATGAAATTAGTCTTAGATAAAACTAAGATGATCTACGAAATTGTATAAATGTTTCAGCCAAAAAGGATGATTAAAAGTTTAGTTCCAAGAAGCAACAATCGGCTGAAAATTTCTGCAGTGTTTTGCCTTCGCAACGATGATAACGTTTGCGACAGTAAAATTTTGCAGCAAGGAAAATTTTCGAAAAACTTCTTCAATGTGTAAGGTAAAGGATTTTGCAGTATTGAAGAGATGTGGGTGATAAAAATATACTAGATCTCCAAATCAAACGCTGGGGGTAGCAGCAGACTGATTTGATCTGCTGCTGGGGTGGAAGGTGGAGGCGTGTGTCATAGCAATTGTGGAAATTGCTTGGGAAGGTGGAGGGATGGATGATGGCTACAAGGGCAGCAAGATCGCTGCTCTGACACCAGATGATAAGACCCCATAAGGAGCCCTATAGATTTTGATCGCTGAGGGGGATCAACCCTTGGAATGCTATAGGAGTTCCTCCCTCCTAGATTCAACACAAGGCTGAAATAAAATTGATAATTACTTAATTCAAGAGAGGGGGCGGCTACATCATTATATAGGGATCAAAACGCTAGCCTAAGGGGGTGCTTGTCTAAGTAAAATTACCCCTTTGCCCCTCTTATAGCCAACTTACCTTAATAGGAACAGGGGGTGACTAGGTTGGCTCTATAGCTGACCTAAGCAGGGGGAAGCTCTGGCCAACCAACCTAGTAAGGGGGCGACGACCACTAAGCGTTAAGAGCTAATCTAAACCCTAGTCATACTCCTTTATAAGATAGGAGTGACTTTATTACAATCTAGTAGGGTTTTATTGACTACTTCTAGGGAGATTAGGATTCAACCCTGTTGGAGTCCTATCATACTTTCAGCAAAGTCCTAGCGAACTCCTGACGAGCTCCCACCGCATCATCCAATCCTTGGCCCGATGCCTAAGCTTGATTTTGGGTCCATGTCTGATGTGTAATTTCTTTTCACTGTCGTGGTTAACCTGCATGATGCTTACTATGACTTAATTAATTACAATCATAATAGCCAACACATCCACTTCAAGACCTTCCTAACTCTCGGCAAGCTTTTCGGCTACCCCTGACAATCTTGTGATGAGTCTCGGTCTTCTTTCAATGAACTCCCTTGCACTGTCCTGACAAGATCCCAATACCCTCAGCGAGCTTCCGACGCACTCTAGGTGAGTTCCCAACCGCATCATCCGAACCCTGGCTCGATGCTTGGACTTGACTCTGGCCAAACCTCTTATTATAATCTTCTCTTTATTATAGTTAATCTTACATCAATCAACTCTAACAACCTTGTTAGATCAATCATCAATTGATTTCATCATCAAATTTTGAGATTCAACACAACAAACATTCAATCTCAACATACAACTATTCAATCATTCAACAATCATATTTATAAGCTAACTTAGTCAAAAACATCATAATATTTAAGATTCAATAATAGCCTTTGCATTTAAATCAACAAATGTCCAAGCCAATAATTTTGAACCTACCGTTCAATCATCATCAAAATTTAAATAATTTTTTTATTATCAATAACTAAAGTTCTTTAGTTCTAGTTTTAGCATGCTCTAGCTATGCAAAAGTTATGCATCATTTAGAGCAATTAATTATGAATCATCTAAAGATTCATTACTAATAATTTTTCTTATTATTTACATAGGCTAGTGAGCTCGAAAGATTATTAGATCTCAAGTCATATGCCTTGAGCATTTACATTCAAAACATTATTTAGTGCTCCTAGCCTTATTAGGAAATAACTCTACAAGATGAGGGGTTTTAGTTTAGGTACCCATTTGAGTTTGGGTCTCTCATGAAAGGTTCTTTTCATTTTCTCTAATAACTTGAGGTTGTTTATGGTTCCTTTAGGAACCCAAATTAATTTATGTAAACTATATTTTTTAAATAAACACCTATAGGAAAAGTGTCCCTATCTACCACAAAAATTACATCTATTTTTGGGCAAAGAGTATAATGTGGATCTTCTAATAATGGTAGTTAGCTTTTGATGAGTATTACTCATAATGCCAATACCTTCCTCATGAACATGATCATTATCAACATGATTCATGTTTAGAGACTTATTGTCTATCTTAAGCGTTTTTAGAGTTTGTTATTATATATTATTTTCTTGTTTAATTACCTTTAGTGACTCACACTTAGAATAAGAAAAATATGATGTTGATGCTTCATTCAAAGTTTTATGTTTAGTGCATGAATTGTGTGATGGTGCTACTTAATGCATTTCTTCAAGTTTATTAACTAGTTATGCATGCTCTTTTTTAAGTAGTTTATAGGATTTGCTAATCATTCTAAATTCATCATAAAGCTCATGAAAAGTATTTGATAATTCATCAAAAGTAAATGAGATATTGGAGGAATTACTTACCTCATTGTGGTTAGCCACAAGCGCGAAATTCTCCACTTCTTGGTTGTGCACTTCATCTTCGAAGCGCCTCAGCTTCTTACGTTCATAGCAAGAGGTTTTGTCCAATTTAAGTTAGTGGCTTTTGTTCATTAATTTATCTAGTTCATTTGTCAAGAGTTCAAGTTCAAGGTTCTCATCACTCGAGGTTTCACTCTCGGAGTCATATGTCATTCTCAGTTCACAATCCTTCCTGTTCTTTGGAAGATTTTCTTCTTATGTTCTCAAAGTTCTTTCGTTCCTGTTATTTGGAAGGTGTTCTTTAAGTTCATTTGTACGGATCATTTCATTTAATGATTCATTTGATTTAGTTGTGATTTTTAATATATGTCATATATCAAAGGCCGAATCACAAGAAGAAACCCGATCAAATTCGTTTTTGTTTAAAGCACAAAACAAAACATTCATAGCTTTGACATTTAAAGAAAACATATGTTTTTCATGATCATTCCAATCATTTATTTGATTGGATGACTTCTGAAAACCATTTTCGATAATACACCATAAATCAAAGTCTACATAAATCAAGAAAATACGCATTCGAATTTTCCAAGAGGTATAGTTCGTCACAGTGAACATTGGAGGACTTGTAATGCATTGACCCTCATTAATGCCAATACAAAGTTATTTACTCAAATGAGTATTAGTCCAATAAGTAAGACATTGCTTTGATACCAATTGTTAGGATCAATTGACACTAAGAGGAGGAGGAGGAGAGGTGGGGGTGAATTAGTATAAGTGTAAAAAATCATGATTTAAGGAAATCTTTTCATTCAAATAAAATTAAGATCGGAACATGTCTTGAAATTTTAAGTGCATGAGTGAATCAAACTAAAGATCGAGAAATTCAGATAGCTAATAAATGCTGAAAATAAACAAGAAAGAAACACTCACAGTTTTATAGTGATTCGACCTCAACCTGGCCTACGTCCACTTCCTGAGTCCTCTTCTCCGAGGTCTACTGGCATCCATTATCAATCTTCTTTAGGTGAAGATCAAACCCTTACACTTCTCACTCTCTCCTTTTCACAGGTTCAAGAGAGGAACATTTACAAGAGTTTCTCATTTTTCTTAGACTCGATTTATAATTTGAAGGACTCAATGGAAGATCTCAATTTTTATAAGTCTTTAACATAATTTTAACCCACTATTTTGTTCATCACTCTTGCTTCTCCAAGCAAGAAAACTTGGGGTATTTATAGACCCTAATTAGTTTTAGAATTGGAGCCAAAATTCAAATGTATCCAGAAAATCTGGGTATGAGCGGTACAATCATCGACACCAACGGTATAACCGCTGAAAGCTGTCCAAAAAACTAGGCGATGGTGGTACAACCGCTGCCCACCGACAGTAAAACCATCGAGAATCCCAGAAAAGAGATTTCCTCTACTTTTCCAATCTCGAGTTATACCTTCTATTGACCAATTCTCAGGACAACCAATTGAGCTCAACCTGAGCTCAATTCATCCCCATAATGGACTTGGTTTACCTCACTTGAGTTACTTTGGATTCCTTCCAAATCTAACTCAAGTAGAACTCAAACTCAAACCAATACTAACTATGACTTAATCAATTACAATCATGTTATCATCAAGTCCAACAAGACCCTCCTGACTCCCAGCAAGTTTTTCGATGAACTCCGACGATCTTTCGGTGAGTCTCTTGGTCTTCTTCTAGGGAACTCCCAACACCATCCTAGCAAACTCATGATTACCTTCGGCAAGCTCCCGATGAACTCCTAGCAAGCAAGCTTCTAATACCTTCGACAAGCTTCTGACGAACCCCCGGTAAGCCTCTGATCCCTTTGACGAGCTCCCAGCAAACTCCTAGCTCTGATACCTTCAGCAAGCTTCCCACGAGTCTCTCAGCGAGTTCCCACTGCATCGTTTGAACCCCGGCCCAATGCCCTAGACTTGACTCTAGCCCACATCTGATTGAAATTCTCTCTCTGTTGTAGTTAATCCTGCATCAATTATCTCTAACACACATGTTAGATCAATAACCAATCAATTAATTTCATCATCAAAATCTGAGATTCAACAGACACCATCATAATTCGGCCCTTGTATCGCATATCCTTCGAGTCTCAACTATAGTGCGCAATTGAACTAGGGCTCTCTATAATTTTTTGATAATCTCCTAGATCTCTGAGTCACCTTGCCATTCTTTCCTGATATTTTCGAAGAGGTCACAAACAAGGAGGGAGAGGCTGCTGATTCAGCATGCCCAAGAAGCGAGAAAGCGCATCTACAACCAAGTTTTCTTTTCCTTTTTTGTAAATAATTTCATAGTCAAATCTCAACAATTTCATTACCCATTTTTGCTACTCGAGGGAGGAAATCTTCTGCTCCAAAAAGTATTTCAAACTCTTATGGTCCGTTTTGATTTGAAATCACCGAGCGATCAGGTAAGGTCTCCACTTTATAACTGCATGTACTATGGCCAGCATTTCTTTGTCGTAGATCAAGAATTTCAGATGTGTTGGGGAAAGGGCCTTGCTAGTGTATGCTAGTGGTTGGCTTCCTACATTAATACAGCTCCAATACCGGCTCCTGAACAATTAGACTCAAACATTTTGTCGAAGTCGAGTAGGGGTAGCACTAGTGTAGAAGTCATCGTAGCCTTTAGAGAGTTGAAGGCCTCAGTTGCTTTATCCGACCACTTGAAGGCATACTTCTTTAGGAGTCTCATGAGAGGAGCGCTGATTTTATCGTAGTTTTTCATAAATTTGTGGTAGTAGCTGGTCAGCCTTAGAAATCCTTGTAAAACATTGATTGTTTTCGGCAGTGGCCAATCTTTCATCACTTGAATTTTTGAAGAATCAACCACCGCGCCTTCCTTTAAAATTATGTGCTTGAGGTATTCAACGTCGCCCTGCATAAAATTATACTTTAACTTTTTGATAAAAAGGTAATGTTCTCGTAGAATCATTAGAACAATCTACAAATATGAGATGTGGCTTTCAAATGATAAGCTATAATTCATAATATCATCGAAGAAGACCAAAATAAACTTGCTTAAATAAACCTGAAAGATATCATTCTTGAGGCTTTGAAAGGTGGAGGGGCCATTGGTTAGGCTAAAAGGCATTACCAGAAATTTGTAGTGCCCATTATGTTTTCTGAAGGCTATTTTTGGTCTGTCATCTTCATGCACCCAGATCTGATGATAGCTTGATCGCAAGTCCAATTTAGTGAAGATATAGGCACCCTTCAGTTCATCTAGCAACTCATCAACCATAGGAATCGGGTATTTATCTTTTACGGTGATGCTATTAAGGGCCCAATAATCCACGCACATCCGCCATAGTCCATCTTTCTTTCGTACTACGAGGACCGTTGGGCTAACACTTGGCCTGATGATCTTTATTTCCAGTATTTCCTTGACAGTCCTCTCTATTTCTGCCTTTTAGAAATGGGGATACTAGTATGTCCAAATGTTTATTGGAGCATTCCCCAGCAAGATTAGAATTCGGTGGTCATGCATCCGAATAGGTGGAAGTCCTTGTGGTTCTGCAAATATATTTATAAATTCAGAAACCAAGGAAGAGAGTGTAAGGTTTTTTTTTCTTGCACCATCGATTCTTCAAGTTGTAACCCTTGCAATTGGATTAAGAAACCAGTATACGTCTTTTGAAATACCCTTTTCATCCGTTGACTCGTAATAGTGGAAATCTCTCCTCGTTTTCCCCTTAGGATCACTTGTTTCCTATTAATGAAAAACTTCATTATGAGTTTAGAGAAGTTCCAGGAAACATCACCTAGGGTCGTTAACCATTCAATGTCGAGCAACACTTCATAATCTTGCAATGGCAGCAAGAAGTCTACAATTATTTCTTAGCCAAGTATGATCAATTTCACCCTCGGGCACTTGTTGTTGCAGGTTAGGATTCGGCCATCTACTACATTCACATCGAACTGATCATAATCATCAATCCAGTAGGTTAACCGGGCAGCAACCTTGTTATCCATGAAATTATTAGTGCTACCGGTATCGATCAAAATTATTACTAGTTGATGCTTGAGAAGTCCTTCGATTTTCATCATATGAGGGTTGGCATGGCCGGCTAGGGCATGAACTGTGCTAGTGACCAGTTATGCTTCTTCCTTTGTGTCTTCCTCCTCGACTTTCAGATCCTTGTCCTCAGCTTCTCGTTCTTCAATCGGCTCGATCATCAAAAGTTTTCCTCTTTTGCAGTGATGATCTCTACTCCACTGTTCGTCTCAGTGCCAACAAAGTCCCTTGGCCGATCTGTCTCGAAGTTCCTCTCAAGTAAGCTTCTTTGGCTAGGGGTTCAGTTGGCAGCCAGGAAGGTCGATGGTTTAATAGCTGCTAGCTTGTTCATGATCTTGGCCTTTCGGGTGTCAATATTAAGCCTTTCCTCTTGAATGCAGGTGAAGGATATGGCATCTATCAAGGTATATGGTTGTCAGGCCTTACCTTAGCGGCTGATCTCCGGTTTGAATCCTTTGATGAATGTACGTAGTAAGTATTTTTTTGGATCAAGCATAGGTTTGATTTGAGAGACGTTCGAACCTGCTTTGATGTTCTTGTATAGTGGAGGTTTGATGAATCTTCACAAGTTGTCTGTCTGTATTCTTATACTCTAACGGCTCGAAATAAAACCCTAACATTTCTATTAAAGATAAACGATCCTTATAAGGGATCATCTCTCCTTGATCTCTATAGGGGATCGGCCCTCCTAAGGTTTCGGCCAAAGGCTGAAATAAAAGTAACTTTTCATTAATCAAAACAAACTTCTAATTAGACTCTTACTTTGACTCCTACTCCTTAGCCAAATCCAACTCCTGATTGGACTTAGACTCCTTATTCAAATATACTCCTACCTGACTCAACATTTGGTCTAGGCTAGCCAACAGGCCCAACAGCGGACATGACTCAATAGACTAGGATCTGACCTATCGATGTCTTATTATCTATATTATCAAAAATATTATTTTCATTTCTTATTTGATAGTTAGTGGATATAAACGAGTTCTGAAAACAATAGTTGTTCATTAATTTTGGATGATGAGATTATCACTAGAGGGATCTCGAGTAATGACTTATATGTGTTAGACACTTCTCCACACATCATGAATATAAGTACATCAACGAGGAAACAAAAAGAGGTGAACGAGGTATACCTATGGCATTGTAGGCTATGTCATATCAATGAGGAAATGATTAAAAAGTTACTAAAAGATGGATACTTTGATCTATTGGACTGTGATTCATATCCAACTTGTGAACCTTGACTTCGTGGAAAGTTCACCAATTCTCCTTTTAGTGGAACTAGAGAAAGAGTCATTGAGTTATTGGAACTCATACATAGTGATGTATGTGGTCTCATGTCAACTCAGGCTATAGGTGGCCTACTTCATTACATTCGCTGATGATTTCTCTAGGTATGGACATGTGTACTTGATAAAGTGCAAGCCCGAAGCCTTTGAGAAATTTAGATAATATAAGAATGAAGTGGAGAACCAAATTGAAAAGAATATTAAAACTCTTTAATCAGATGAAGGAGGAGAGTACTTGAGTATGGAGTCACTCATTTCCTCAGGGACCATGGGATTCTATCCCAATAGACACCTTCTTATACACCTCACTCACTGGTGTATCAGAAAGAAGGAATTGCACGTTGTTAGACATGGTGCGATCAGTGATGATTTTCGCTGACCTACCCGTCGCATTATGGGGAAATGCCCTAAAGACTGTAGCTTACTTTCTAAATAGAGTTCCATCTAGGTCGGTAGTGTCCACTGTTGGGAAACCTCAACGGGTGCATCACATACGCAGCGGAAATCAAAACAAAAACTGGTTTCCCACGTAAATCAAATCGTCTTGCAAAAGATTCGGATCGCAAAAAAAAACTACAAAAACTGATAAAACCACAATGTGTGAGAGATTGATTTTACCTAGGGAGATCGTATATCCCTGTATTCTAGATCCGGATGGAGAAGATGGAGGTCAAGCATTCTCCTCTCTAACGGTATCCACACGATGGATCTCTGTAGCGAAACTCCTCCAATCTGATCTTACAACTCTTGCATAGAGTGAGGGAGGAGAATAGGAGGTGATACCTAAAGCTACAGCCTCTCAACCATGAGTCTCCCCTCCTATTTAGAGAGCCACCAGAAACCCTAAGGCTCCTGCCTTAGTGGTATTGGATCTTCATCCAATAACCCACTAACCGTACATTATTGGATCTCTATCGAATAATCTCCTTAGGCCTCTAATTAGGCCTTAAGCAACGACCCCATTAGCATAGGATCTCATCTAATGAGAATAGAGGCTAATTGGATCTCCATACAACCCTCTATTCACTAAAGCATCTACTATATATGTGTGACCCTCTAGGCCCGATACCGAGCTGGTCATGAGTCGCTCCCATCAGAACTCCTTCTGATATAGTGAATTATTATCCCCATAATAATTCACTCGACTCATCGACTATGGACGTACTAGGCCACTACGCCATAGTCCCCAGACGGTACAGGGGGGATCAAATCTATCGGACTTATCTGTCCACAGTTACCATGTATATATATTTCCTTATCCAACTAATTTTCCAAAGACCGTATATTGAATATGGTACTATCAGGTCACATACGGAATCCTTCATAGTCTCGCTCTAATCGGATTCTCTCGTAGAACTCTTTCTCTCGTAATCCGAATGACCCTGGCCAGAGATTTATCTGAGCAAGCACATATGAGATATTCCTCTCATGATACCGAGAGTGGATGATCCTCTATTGACACTCAATTGCCTTTATAAGGTTGGCTACCAATCCCGATAACTAGTTGTACCAGATCTGGAACTTTCCAAACCTGTAAGTCTGACATCAAAGAAAGAAGTACTCATACAAGACATCCTTGGTGTCATAAGTCTAAGGACCAGATACACAACTGGGACTATGGAATCGTTGTCTGACATTATGTATCATTAACTATACAACATTCCATAAGCGGATCAATTAGTAAACTCATTATCCAATGGGCACTAGTACTATATCCTTCGTGTCTCTACACAAGTGGCTATGAGACCAGCCGCCTCCAGCATGTGGATGGGTATATAGTACATCGGTCTGTCCGGTTGTCTCGATGTCCCTCTCGAGTAACCTATGACCGAGATTATTTAGGATCTGTATTTAAAGGTGAATCGATTTCATTATCCGATCCGATTCCCATTGCATAGAACCAAGGACATCATAATATATATGCTACATATAATATACTGT
The DNA here is from genome assembly GCA_029747655.1 of Ensete ventricosum. Lineage (NCBI taxonomy): Eukaryota > Viridiplantae > Streptophyta > Magnoliopsida > Zingiberales > Musaceae > Ensete > Ensete ventricosum. Next base: position 20,055,722 of record JAQQAF010000006.1, read on the forward strand.
GAGAATATACCAATATTAATCATAAGCAAAAAGATCACACAGCGTGTCACACGTGCCATCACTCACGTAATTGGCTTGTAGGGCACTTGTAACCAGCAATCTCCCACTTGACCAAAAGCCAATAACCTATGTATCTGATCCCTATTAGACCCCTGTGACGCTCAAATATAATCTGAGCTAGTGGCTTAATTAGTGGATCTGCAATGTTATCTTCAGATGGAACTCTTCCCATTGCTACATCTTTACGGGCCATGATCGCTTTAATCAGATAGAACCTTCTTAGAATAATTCTGATGAGACTTAGGTTCCCTTGCTAGAGTTATCGTCCTATCGCTGTCACAATATATGGGAGTCAACTTTACGCTGCTTGGTATGACTCCCAAATCCTTGATGAACTTCTTCATCCATACCCCTTCCTTTGCTACTTCTGCTGCAGCAATGTATTCCGCATTTGTGGTCGAGTCAGCAGTAGTATCTTGCTTGGAACTCTTCCAGCTTACTACTCCTCCATTCAGGGTGAAAACATACCCTGAATTTGACTTGCTATCATCAATGTCGAACTGAAAACTCGAGTCTGTATAGCCCTCAACCTGGAGGCTACATCCTCCATATATCAGTAAAACATTCTTAGTCCTTCTCAAGTACTTAAGGATACACTTTACTGCAGTCTAGTATTTTAAACTTGGATCTGCCTGATACTTGCTCGTGACACTCAGAGCATGTGGTATATCAGGCCTGGTAAATAGCATCATATACATGATAGACCCTATCGCTGAGGCATAAGATATTTTATCTATGTCTACCCTTTCTTCAGGAGTTTTTGGGGACATACTCCTAGAAAGTGATATTCCATGTCTCATCGGTATAAGACCTCTCTTGAAATTCTTCATGCCAAACCTTTTGACAATGGAGTCTCTGTACCTAGACTAGGACAAGCTAAGCATCCTTTTAGATCTATCTCTATAGATCCAGATCCCCAAAATATATGATGCTTCACTTAAGTCTTTCATGGAGAAGTTTCTGGATAGCCAAGCCTTTACTGTGGAGAGCATTCCTACATCATTCCCAATGATTAGTATGTCATCCACATATAGCACCAACAAGGTGATAGCGCTTCCACTTACCTTCTTATACACACAAGGCTCATCTTCGTTCTTAACGAAGTCATAAGATCTGATCACCTCATCAAATCCTATGTTCCAACTTCAGGAAGCTTGCTTCAATTCATAAATGGATCTAAGCAACCTGCACGCTTTATCTGGACTCTCTTTGGATACGAATCCTTCTAGTTGTATCATATGCACCTCCTCCTTGAGGTTGCAATTAAGGAATATCGTTTTGACATCCATTTATCAGATCTCATAGTCATAGTGTGATGCAATGGCCAAAATAATTCTAATGGACTTAAGCATGGCTACAAGTGAAAATGTTTCGTTATAGTCAACTCCTTATCTTTGACGATATCCTTTAGCTACCAGCCTTGCTTTATAGGTCTTTACTTTTCCATCCACTCTGATCTTCTTCTTGAAGATTCATTTGCAGCTGACGGGTACAATACCCTCAAGTGCATCCACAAGGTTCCAAACCTTGTTAGAGTACATGGAATCTATCTCAGAATTCATGGCTTCTTGCCACTTCCCAGAGTCTATACTCATAATAGCCTCCTTGTAGATATGAGGATCAACATCCTGAGAGTCATCTCCAATGATATGTCCTACATATCTTTCAGGATGGTGAGATACTCTCTAGACCTATGAAAAGTTAGAATTTGGATGTTAGGTACCTGAACAGACTCGGGCTCTGGAATGATGCTAGGTTCTCCAACCTCTCTCAATTCTATCTTGCTCCCATTGTTTCCACCAAGAATGTGTTCCTTCTCAAGGGACACAGCTCTTTGGCAATAAAGACCTTTCGATCCTCGGGATGATAGAAATAATATCCCAAAGTCTCCTTAGGGTATCTCACGAACGTGCACCGTTCCATCCTTGATCCAACTTGTTGGGGTTGTGTTTTCTAACGTGGGCAGGACAGCTCCAAATCTTAACCACCTTAAGATCGGGCTTTTTTCCTTTCCATATCTTATATGGTATAGACACTACTGACTTTGATGAAACTCTGTTCATAAGGTAAGCTGTGGTCTCTAGAGCATACCCCCAGAATGAGACAGGTAGGTCAGCGAAACTCATCATGGACCGCAGCATATCTAATAGTGTGTGATTCCTCCTTTCTGATACACCATTGAGTTGAGGTGTATAAAGAGGTATCCATTGGGATAGAATCTCATTGTCCCTGAGGAAATGGGTGAACTCTGTACTCAAGTACTCTCCTCGATCTGATCGAAGAGTTGTAATACTCTTTCTAATATGGTTCTCTACCTTATTCTTATATTTTCTAAATTTCTGAAAGGCCTCAGATTTGTACTTCATTAAGTACACGTGTCCATACCTAGAGAAATCATCAGTGAATGTAATGAAGTATGAGTAACCACTTATAGCTTGAGTCGACATGGGACCACATACATCACTATGTATGAGTTTCAAATACTCAGTGGCTCTCTCTCTCCAGTTCCACTAAAAGGAGAGTTGGTCATTTTTCCACGAAGGCAAGGTTCGCAAGTTGCATATGACTTAGTCAAATGGATCTAAATATCCATCTTTTAATAACTTTTGAATCCTTCCCTCATGTATATAACCTAGCCTACAATGTCATAGGTATGCATTATTCGCCTCATCTCTTTTCCTCTTAGACATGTTTATATTCATGATGTGTGGAGAAGTGTCTAACACATATAAGCCATTTGTAAGGGTCCCTCTAGTGATGATCTCATCATTCATAATTATTGAACAACTATTGTTCTCAAAAACTAATTTATATCAACTAATTGTCAAACAAGAGATAGAAATAATATTTTTGATAATAGAAGGAACAAAATAGCATGCATCTAATGCAATAATAGCTCCACCAGGCAGATGTAGGGTGACCTCTCTAACAGCAACTGTAGCAACTCTTGCTCCATTGCCCATCTTGAGGTCCATCTCGCCTCTAGCCAATCTCCTAGGTCTTACCAGAACCTGCAACGAATTGCAGATATGATAAGCACTCCTAGTATCCAATACCCATGTGTTATCATGAAAATCTGACAAGTGTAGACTGATCATGAATATACCTAAAGCTTCTCTAAGCTTCTGTTTCACTTTATCTGCAAGGTAGTCCTTACAGTTCATCTTCTATTTCCCGTCTTGGCCGTAGTGGAAGCACTGTCCTTTGTCCTTTGTCCTTTGCCAGGTCTTTCTTAGCAACCTTTGCCTTACCCGATCTTTCTTTGCCCTTGCCCTTCTTAAGGATCTTACTAGCATTCCTTTTCCTATTAGTCTCACCAATATAAAGAACTGACTTATTTTCTTGATGGTACTCTCAGCTTCCCTCAACATATTGAGGCGCTCAGGTAGAGTCACCTCAAACTTGTTCATATTAAAGTTAATAATGAACTATGAAAAGGAATATAGTAGGGACTAAAGTATAAGATCAACATATAGGTTATCCTTTAGGACTATCTTTATACTTCATAAAGCGAGTGATTCATCCTCGCTTGTACTTTCCTCCAGCGTGGGCACAATCATATTAAGGATATATATGATTTTCTCTTTCATGAGAATAATTCTCAAATTATGAAGCCTTTGGACCAATGAGGTGATTAACATTAAATATGCCATATAGGCATTTTGCAAGCGACAAACAAGATATAGCGAAAATAAATAACATACCGATTTTACAGAAAATACTAATTAAGATATGAACTTCTATCTTAATATACTCCCACTATTTTCCTAGTAAATCACATGACATCCTTGATGCATGAGACGAAAGTCTCTGGCATACTCCTAATGGGGATTAGGATCCAATTTGCGTTTTAGTGCAACCTCGAGGGACTCGTCCAACTACACTAAGCCCAAAAGGTAGACAACTCTTGTCAATCACAACTCCTTATGATTCCTGTCATGTTCGACCTCCGAATCATCATGGTCTTGATTGCTCGACCAACCATAAAGTTCAGTTAAGTCATCACCATCATAATAAGATAAGTCTGATTCGATAGATATGCTCTCAATTGCTCGACCAAGTCATACCAAGTCCTCAGGTCACTGATGACATATATATATCATAGGCAAGAACTCGATCACGTAGATAGGTGAGCCTCGAGTGACTCGACCAACTCAACCTATATCGGGATTCAATTTCTTCCTATAACAATGAAAGGCCACGTGGGTCAATCTTATTGTCTCACGCTTATCGACTTAATATTATTTTAGGAGGGGTTCTTATTTTCTATCGGTCTCCTAATATATCGTGTCACACACATATATATTTAATATATATCTACATCGTATGTAAATATATATATCTAGTAGGTGTATAACACATCACACATGCAAGCCACACCGGATGATCATGAGCCGTCACGTAATATGATTAAGCCCAAGCCAATGGGCCTAATCACTCACAATAGGATCTATGTGTGCATCAGCGCATCTCCATGCCCTGTGATTATTGATCTCATCATCATCGGTTCAGTCAGATCATCACATCACCATGCATCGTAATCTCCCGCCACGGCATCGTGGGTCCCGCTATCATCTCCACACTCCTGATGCGTCTCTTCATGTAATTATAAATAATCACAGGCTCGCAGGCCCAACAATAAACGAGAAAAACAGAGGCTCGCAGGTCCCAATAATAATAATAATCATAATTACATACATCACAACACATGTCTCATGATTATCCATCCACATCATACATCACATGTACATTACATCATATGTAGGATTACTAGATATATATAATAATTAATGAAACTATTTAATTAATTACTTTTCTAGAAATCAGGACATGCTCGAAATTTTCAAAATTATCAAGGGCATTTTCATAATTTTGGATGAGAAGATAGTCCTCAGAATTTTTAGAATTATTGAGGGTATTACGAGAATTATGTACATAAGGATAGTCCTTGGAATTTTCCAAATTCATAGGGGCAGGATAATCCTTTTCTCCAAAGGATGCCCTAACCCCTCTTTCACCCTCTCCGCCGCCGCCGCTGCCCCTGCGTAGGCGGCGGCTGCCCTTGCCCGCTGGCAGCCGCCCTACTAAGGGGCAGCCACCCCTGCGACTAGAGTCGCTACCCCTATTGGCGACAAGGCTGGATGCAGGCGGTAGCCCCTTACGGGCGCCCTGCAGTTGGGCTGGCCGCAGCCGGCCGTGCCCGCGGGCAGCTACCACCCCTTGCGAGCGTCGTTGGCCTCCCTATCGGGCTGGACCTGGCCGCAACCAGTTGCTCCCTTGCAAGGGGCCTTGGTCGCGGCCTAGTCGTGGGTGGCAAGCCGTGGCTGGCCGCCCCTCCTCCTCATTGGCTTCGGGCTGGCCCTGGCCGCAAACTCATCACACGCAGTTTAAAACTAATCTTTCATACGAAAACATTGGCTCTGATACCACTGTTAGGAAATTTCGGTGGGTACATCACATGCACAATAGAAATCAAAATAAAAACTGGTTTCCCATGTAAATTAAATCGTCGTGCAAAAGATTGGGATCATGAGAAAAACCATAAAAACCGATAAAACCACGATGTGTGAGAGATTGATTTAACCTAGGGAGATCGTATATCCCTGTATTTCAGATCCGGATGGAGAAGAAGAAGGAGGGCAAGCATCCTCCTCTCTAGCGGTATCCACATGCTGGATCTCTGCGGCGAAACTCCTCCAATCTGATCTGCAACTCTTACACAAAGGAAGGGAGGAGAATAGGAGGTGGTGGCTAAAGCTGCAGCCTCTCAACCATGAGTCTCCCCTCCTATTTATAGAGAGCCTCCAAAAACCCTAGGGCTCCTGCCTTAGTGGGTATTGGATGTCCATCCAATAACCCACTAACCTTGCATTATTGGATCTCTATCGAATAATCTCCTTAGGCCTCTAATTGGGTCTTAAGCAAGGAGCCCATCAATATAGGGTCTCATCTAATGAGAATATGGGCTAATTGGATCTCTATTCAATCCTCTATTCGCTGAAGCATCCACCATATATGTGTGATCCTCTAGGCCCGATACCGAGTTGGCCGTGAGTCGCTCCCATCAGAACTCCTTCTGATATAGTGAATTATTATCCCCATAATAATTCACTCGACTCATCAACTATGGACGTACTAGGCCACTACGCTATAGTCCCCAGACGGTACAGGGGGGATCAAATTCATCGGACCTGTCTATCTACAATTACCGTATATCTATAATCTCTTATCCAACTAATATCCCAGAGACCGTATATTGGATATGGTACTGTCAGGTCACATACAGAATCTGTCATAGTCTCACTCTAATCGGATTCTCCCGGAGAACTCTTTCTCTCTCAATCCGAATGACCCTGGCTAGGGATTTGTCTGAGCAAGCACATATGAGATATTCCTCTCGTGATACCGAGAGTGGATGATCCTCTATTGACACTCAATTGCCTTCGTAAGGTTGGTTATCAATCCCGATAATCAATTGTACCAGATCTGGAACTTTCTAATCCTGTAAGTCTGGCTTCAAAGAAAGGAGTACTCATACAAGGCATCATTGATGTCTCAAGTCTAAGGACCAGATACACAACTGAGACTATGGAATCGCTGTCTAACATTATGTATCATTAACCATATAGCATTTCATAAGCGGATCAATCAGTGAACTCATTCTCCAATGAGCACTTGTACTATATATATCCTTAGTGTCTCCACACAAGTGGCTATGAGACCAGATGTCTCCATCATATGGATGGGTATATAGTACATCGGTCTGTCCGATTATCTCGATGTCCCTCTCGAGTAACCTATTACCGGGATTATTTAGGATCTGTGTTTAAAGGTGAATCAATCTCTTTATCATGATTCATCACGATCTGATTCTCATTGCACATAACCAAGGACATCACAATATATATGCTACATATAATATAATGTGAGAATACGTCAATATTAATCATAAGCAAAAAGATCACACAGCATGTCACACGTGCCATCACTCACGTGATTGGCTTGCAGGGCACCTGTAACTAGCATCTATACCATATGAGATATAGAAAGGGAAGAAGTCTGATATTAAGGTTGTTAAGATTTGGGACTGCCCTACCCATGTTAGAAGATACAACCCCGATAAGTTGGAATCAATGATGGAATAGTGTAAGTTCATGGGATACCCCAAGGAAACTTGGGGGTATTATTTCTTTTATCCCAAAAACCATATGGTTTTTGTTACTAAGAGGGTTGTGTTCCTTGAGAAGGAATAAGTTCTTGGTGGAAACAACATGGTGAGATAGAGTTAAGCAAGGTTGGAGAACCTAGATCCAGCATCATTCCAAAGTTCAAGTCTATTCAAGTACCTAGCACAGAAGTTCCAACTTTATGCAGGTTTAGTAGAGTATCTCACACTCCTGAAAGATATGTAGGACTTTTCAGTGGAGAGAACACTTAAGATGTTGATCCTCAGACCTACGAGGAGGCTATTATGAGTATAGACTCCGAGAAATGACAATAAGCCATGAATTCTGAGATGAATTCTGTGTACTCCAACAAGGTCTAGAACCTTATAAATGCACCTGAGGGTATCGTACCCATTGGCTACAAGTGGATCTTCAAGAAGAAGATCGGAGTATATAGAAAGGTGGAGACCTATAAAGCAAAGCTGGTGGCTAAAGGATATCGTTAAAGGCAAAGAGTTGACTATGACGAGACCTTCTCACCTATAGTTATGCTAAAATCTATCAGAATTCTTTTAGCAATTGCAGCATACTATGACTATGAGATCTGGAAGATAGATGTAAAAACTACATTGCTCAATGGTAATCTCGAGGAGGAGGTGTATATGATACAACTAGAGGGATTCATATCCAGAGATAGTCTAGATAAGATGTGTAAGTTGATCAGATCCATCTATAGATTGAAGCAAGCTTCCCAAAGTTGGAACATAAGATTTGATGAGGCGATTAGATCTTATGACTTTGTTAAGAATGAAGATGAGCCTTGTGTGTATAGGACTGTAAGCGGGACCGTTATCACCTTCTTTGTGTTGTATGTAGATGACATCATAATCATTGGTAATGATATAAGAATGCTCTCCACAATTAAGGTTTGGCTATCTAGAAACTTCTCCATTGAGGATTTAAGAGAATATCCTAAATTTTGGGGATTTGGATCTATAGAGATATATCCAAGATGATGATTGTCTTGTCCCAATACATAGACTTCATTGTCAAAAGGTTGGCATGAAAAATTCTAAGAGATGTCTTATACCAATGAGACATAGAATATCACTTTCTAGGAGTATATCCCTAGAGGCTCCTGAAGAAAGGGCAAACATGGATATGATACCCTATGCCTCAACGATAGAGTCTCTTATGTATGTTATACTATGTACCAGCCTGATATAGCATATGCTTTGAGTGTCATGAGCAAGTATCAAGCGGATCCAGGTTTAAAATATTTGAAGATAGTAAAGTGTATCCTTAAGTACTTGAGAATGATTAAAGATCTTTTACTGGTATGTGGAGGAGGTAGTCTCTAGGTTGTGGGCTACATGGACTCAAGTTTCTAACTGACATCGAAGATAGCAAGTCAAAATCAGGGTATATCTTCGCCAAGAATAGAGGAATAGTAAGCTGGAAGAGTTCTAAGCAAGATACTACTGTTGACTTGACCATAGAGTTGGAATACATTACTACAGCAGAAGCGGTAAAGGAAGAGGTGTGGATGAAGAAGTTCATCAGGATTTAGGAGTCGTACCGAGCAGCATGATGTCGATTCCCACATATAGCGACAGCAACGTGGCGATAGCTCTAGCAAGGGAACCTAGGTCTCATCAGAAGTGTTCTAAGGAGGTTCCAACTGATTAGAGAGATCGTAACCTATAAATATATACCAATGAAAAGAGTTCCATCCGGGGATAGCATTACAGATCCATTGACAAAGTCGCTAGCTTATTCTGTCTTTAACCATCATAGAGGTCTGGTAGGGATTAGACACATAGGTGATTAGCTTTAGGCCAAATGGGAGATTGCTGGTTACAGGTGCCCTACAAGCCAATCACGTGAGCGATGGCATGTGTGACATGTTGTGTGATCTTTTTTTTTATGATTATTATTGGCATATTCTCACATTATATTATCTATTGAATATATATATATATATATATTATAATGTCCTTGGTTCTGTGCAATGGGAATCGGATCGTGATGAGATCATGATAATGAGACTGATTCACCCATAAACATGCATCCTAAATAATCGGGTCATAAGTTACTCGAAAGGGAAATCGAGATAACCGGACAGACTAGTGTACTATATACATATCTATATGATGGAGGTGACTGGCTCATAGCCACTTATGTGAGGACACTAAGAGTACAGTACAAGTGATCATTGGAGAATGAGTTCACTGATTGATCCGCTTATGGAATGTTGGATGGTTAATGATACCAAGGATCTCTTGTTTGAGCACTCCTTTCTTTGACTCCAGACTTATAGGTCTGAAAAGTTTCAAACCTAGTACAGTCGGTTATCGAGATTGGTAGACAACTTTATGAAAATAATTGAGTGTCAACAAAAGATCATCCACTCTCGGTATTATGAGAGGAATATCTCGTGTGTTATCACTTAAACAAATCCTCAATCGAGGTTGTTCGGATTGAGAAAGAATGAGTTCTCCGGGAGAATCTGATTAGAGCGGGACTTGGATGGATTTCATATATGGCCTGATAGTATCATGCCCAATATATGACCCTTGGGATGTTAGACAGATGAGAGACCATATATACATGGTAATTGAGGATAAACAAGTCTAATAGATAAGATTCCTTGTATTATCTATGGAGTATAGCACTGTGGCCTAGTACATCTATAGTCGATGATTCGAGTGAATTATTATGAGATAATAATTTATTGAGTCAAAAGGAGTTCTAATAGGAAGGACTCATGACCAGCTCAGTGTTGAGCCTAGAGGGTCACACACATATGATGGATATTTTTTCAGCAAGTAGATGATTGGATATAAGTTATCCAATTAGCCCATATTCTCATGGGATGAGACCTAACATTGATAGGCTCCTTGCATGAGGCCTAGTTAGAGGCCAATTGAGATTATTAGATAGAGATCCAATAATCCAAGATTAGTGGGTAATTGGATGGAGATCTAATGCCCACTAAGGTAGGATCCATTAGGGTTTTTTGTTGGTTCTCTATAAATAGGAGACATGGGTGGCACATTAGTGATAGGCTACACCTTTGGTCGCCCCCTCCTATTCGCCTCTCTTCCTCTATGCAAGGGTTGTGAGCTCTTATGCTATTATTGGAGCATCACTATAACGATCCATCGTGATGATATCACTACAACGATCCATCGTGAGGATATCACTATAGAGGAGGACGTTTGACTTTCTTCATCCTCTCTATCTAGATCTGAAATTTTAGGGAGATATGATCTCCCTAGGTAATCAATCTCTCACGCATCACAGTTTTTGTTTTTATGGATTTTTCTCACACCAATCTTTGCATGAGTACTTGATACACATTGGAATCTATTTTATTTTCTTTCTTCTATTGCAAATGTGATGCTCCCACTAAATTTCCTAAAACCTGGTGGTTCCCCCACTTAGGTCAACTCCAGGTCACCGAATTGGCCTTTCATTATGCTCAATTCAACCCTGGTTCAGGCCCAATGGGCTCCAAATCAAGTTGGTATAGTTTCGACTCAATACCAGCTTAATTTGACTCTAAACGACCATGATTAAGATTTAACAACTCAATCACATATCTAGCATAATCATGAAGTAATCAACACATTGTCTAGCATTCCGATATAACATTTAATCATTCGGCACTTTGTCTGAACCTCTGATGCATCATCCTTTCCTTCGGTATTTTGCCTAATCTATTAGTATATTGACTTTCCCATAACATTTGATCTTTTAGGGCAATATCCGATCTTTTCAGCCCGATGTCTGAACTTATGGCACGAAGTCCATCCTTCGGCACATCAACCAATCCTCCGGCCCAATGTCTGATTCTCCTGCTTTGATAATTTACCTTATGATGGTTCATGTTTGTGATCGAAGTCTTTCCTGCGTCACTTATCTTAAAAGCATATTGTTCATGAATTTATCAATTAATTTTATCATCAAAATCTATGATTCAACAGATGTCTTGGTTAGCCCAATGTGATCTTGACCTATATATAGGGGTGTCTAAGGTGCCTCCGAGATGAAAATGATGAGTTCTTACTATGCCCCCTACATAAAGACTAAGGTCGGGAGAGGTTTCATGACCTAGTCTCTTTAATGCCCAAGTCAGTAAGCTGAGGTATACGAGTACGGGTGCGAGTAGTCTCCTAAAATCCTATCTTTTTATGTTAAGGGCGAGCTTCTATACCTAGTCATAAAGGATAAAAAGAAAGCTTGTGATCATCTTTCTAATCATAAATAGTAAGAAGGAAGCTTGTGATTATCTTTATGATCATAGATGACAAGAAGGAAGCTTTGTCTTCTCCCTCTTTGGGCACCATGTGGCCGTGACGTATCAGATGATTGGCCGGCACTTATCAATAGTGAAGTAATATTTCTTTGTAAAATAGTGTTATGGTTTGGTTGATACTAACTACTTCATTTATTTAAAGTAAATTATTGAAAATTGATGGTAATTTAGATGAAATTTTAGGTTAGGTATAGTTTATTTTATTAGGGATTTTATCAAAAATTTTCTATGAATTATTGATATGAGTTATTATAAATCAATAATAATTCAAGATGTAGGGTTCTTAATTAAGACATTTTATGACCCTATGCTCTCAATTTGATAGGTGTACCACTCCATTATACACTCGATCATTAAGGAACGTGATCTTTCAATAACACATTCATTTTTTATTTAAACAATGTAAGTATAGGTTTAATTAACTATGAAATAGTGATTATATAAATTATTATACTTATAATATATTTTAGAATATGTTTTGAATGATATGATTATCATTAGCTAGACATGATCTAAATATGAATATATATATTTTGTAAGTATAAAAATACATGAATTGAGATGAAAATATATTATATGCATGTATATATAATGATATGATGTGTGAGAGTACGCATATTTTCTATGACATGTAATCCGAGAGTATATATAAAAATACATGAATTGAGATAAAAATATATTTTATGCATGTATATATAATGACATGTGGTGTGGGAGTGCTCATGTTTTCTATGACGTGCAATTTGAGAGTGCATATATATGTTATGACATATAATGCACATATATGTTATGACATATACATTATAACGTATGATATAAGAGTGCATGTATATATTATGACGTGTGGTATGGAAGTGCACAAATATATTATGAGTGCATATATATGTTATGATATGTCAAGAAATTCTTACAATTTTTACATGTATATATAAGCATTTCAAATTATTTTAACATAAAATTTTACCTCTTTATGTTATGTTGTATAATTATGCTTACTAAAAAAGTCATACATTAAGTTGCTTATAGTCACATCCTAAATTTATAAAAAATATTAAATCACTATTTTATTGTTCATAATTTATAGACTACACTCATTTCTTCTTTTTTTTATTGAATTCAAATTCTTATCTTTACAATAATAAATATTCTAGAAAAAAAACATCTTCTAAGTAGGCTTACAAATATATTCCACCTAAGCTTCAAATCTATTGCAAAGTAGTACATTACTCTAAAAATAAATATAAGATAAAAAATATATCAGCAACCATACTGGTAAGAACCTCGAAAAGATCATAAAAATAATCTTTAATTAATTATCAAACATATACAAATATCAATAATTTAATAAAAATGATAATATATCAGTTTATCATAAAACTTATACATCAAAAAAATAATGCACAACCACATGCAACATATATATATTAATCATATATCAAAGGCGTATATCACACCCAACGGTGCACTCTCCCAACAGCAAATGGAGAGGCATACTCCATGGGATGGATTCCTCCCAATAACGGATGGATATAATCCATATCGCACTCCCAAAAATAGATGGAGTGGTATCTCTCACCTGTCTAAGTAGGGACACGTTCCTCTAAACAAAGAATGGAGGAACTATTTAGTCATCACGTTTGGCAACCCACTAATCCCCAAAAGGAATCACCATACTGTCACGGACTTAGCTGGTTTTGCTTAAGTCGTGCAACATCCTTGCGAGTCTGTCCGTAAAGGTCAGCCTCCCTGAAAGCTCGTAGGTTCCCTTAGGACCTGCAAAAGAGAAAACAGGTTAGAGGAAGCACTTTCCACGAGATCCACAAGCAACAGCTTTTGCAAACACTTTATATAGCTAATACAAATTATAACTATGGACTTTACAAGTTCTAAACGATTGCTCACAAAGGATAATGGTCCATTACAGACCAAAGATCCCCACAAGTGCCCACATGACACAACTCAGATTTACAAGCTGAAACCGATCATAAAAGCTAACCAAACTAGAGCTGACAAGCCTACTACAAGTCCATTACTTGCTATACAAAAAATATACAAAAATAGAAGGACACAGACAAACATGAGTATTACATTGAACATCTTGTTTATATTTTTATCTGTGACATTCTCCCCCACTTATTCCTTTGACGTCCTTGTCGAAGCCACTGTAGATGCTGCATCTTCTCACCATTTGCTGAATCTTCAATCTTCTACTTTAGTTGCAACACACCCCTTGGCTCCAAGCTACTCTTTGTCGCTATTGTTGAGTAGTCGAACTCTGATCCACCATGCTGCTTCAACTCACCAATGACTGACTCTTGTGTGGGGTTAACTGAGCTATATTGATCCTTATTGATTTCTGTGGATTCTTTTGATGAAAAAAAAGACCTTCCTTGTTATGTGCCAGTATTACAATAGTTTCATATTGCTTCAATTGGATGAATGCTTGATAGAGCTTTAACGAGTATCGCTTCGTGAACTTTGAAGTTTTTGAGGTCCTTCCTCCACAAGATTCGCTCATTGATCCTTCTTCAACTTAAGTTGTCACTTCCAAGTAGGTTCGCATCACTCCCACTATCGATTAGCATTCTATTGGGAAATGAAATGGACAATCTACTCTCAGTAGTACTGATCACCAACGACAAGGGTTTGACAACTATTATCTTCCATAAGCTTTCCTCGAAGGATCACTGAACTTATGCAGGGCTCCTCTGCTGGATAAATAAGAGAATGGGGGTACTAAGTTTCGCCCTTTCTCTTTGAGTTGAGAAGACAAATGTTACTTAATTTCGCTCACCTCCTCGAGGTACAAGAACTGGGGTACTCGTTTTCGCCCACTCTCTTAAGTTGAGAAGGCAAATGTTACTTGATTTTGCCCACCTCCTCAAGGTTATACTTCTTGCATCAAGCTAGTTACTAGCATTTCGTCTGCTTTTTGCTCACTCTTCTGAAGCATTCGAAGTGTTTGCACTCATTGTGTTGAGTTAGCTACTGTGATTTGTCTTCCCACTACCATCGAACATCTAGAATGCAAGAAGCTTTGCCTGAGAAGAGCAAAAATTTATCCCAACTTGGAGTAAGTCTTTGATAGTTTTGGTCGCCTTTGGGATTGTACCGCCTTCTCCATCATCTTTGTCGCCTACTCATCTGAGTAGAAAATGTACAGCAACACATACTACCTACTTTTTTCTTGGTTGAGCACTCCTGCATCAACTCGAAGTCCCTCACTTTCGGCTATCTTGATGAGAAGCCCGTCAACACCGGTCTTATGAAGTTCCTTGGCCTTTGCCCTTCCGCCCTATCTTAGTACTTGGAGTTTGCTTTGCATTCTCCCCCTCCTTGGTCTTTTTTACGACCAAGGCTCTCCCTCCATGAGAGCAAGAGATCGATGACTCCACGGAAGTCCCATGGTATGACTCCAGTAGGGTTGAGTCTTAATCACCCAAGAAGTAATTAATAAGAACCTTATGAGATTGTAATAAAACTCCACCTAGTCACTTCTATCATATCAAGAAGTATGGCTAGGGTTTATTTTGGGGCCTTAGGGCTTCTTGGCCGCTGCCCCCTTCACTGGGTTGGTCGGCTAGGGTTTCTAGCAGAGGGGCATAGCTTGTGCAGCCACTTAGGCCGCCACCCCCCTTTATTTATGCATGGTAGCTATAGGAGGGGCAAAAGGGAGAATTCACTTAGGAAGCACCCCCCTAGGGCTAGGGTTTGATGTCTTATATAAGTATTTAGCCTCCATCTCTTTTAAACAAGCAAGATCAATCTACAATTTAGCCATATGACCGACTACTAGGAGGGAGGAACCCCTATAGCATTCCAAGGATTGATCCCCCTCAAAGATCAAATTCTATAGAGCTCCATCTCGGGTTCTACCATCTAGCTTAGAGCCACATTCCTGCTGCCATGTAGCCATCTCTGCTGCCTCCACCTTCCCAAGCAATTCCCATAATTGCTTTTGATGTCGCTTCCACCGTTGCCCACTAAGCCACAGATCCATCAATCTGCTACCATCCTCTGCGTCAACATCTAGAAATCTGATATATTTTTATTACCCACACCTCTTCAATACTACTTTTCCTTTATCTTATATGTGGGAGAAGCTTTTCCAAACTTTCTTTGCTGCAAAATTCTACTACCGTAAAAGTTATCATCGTTGCAAAGGGGAAACACTACAGAAAAATTTCAGTCGATTATTGCTTCTTGAACCTGAACTTTTGATTATCCTTTTTGGCTGAAACTTTTGCACAAATTCCTAGATCATCTTATCTTTCATATAAGATTAATCTCTGAAAATAATTCCTTCTGGATCCAGACTTATAATGCTGCAATTCTTTATCGCACAGTGTTGAAATTTTACGATGAAGAATCTACCTTCCGCTTATTAGCCTCTTGAAACTGAACTTTTACTCATTGTTTTTGGCCGAAACTTTATACAATTTCATAGATCATCTTAGCTTTCATTAAGATTATCTTTGAGAAAAATTCTTTCTGAAACTGGAATTATAGTGTTGTAATTCTTCGTTGCGCAGTGCTGAAATTTTACAATGAGAATTATGTGATCTTCTTTGCAACAATTTTCCTACCATTACGCTGCCAAATTTTTCTTGATCCAAAATACTACTACTGTCACCATCTGAACCAAGATTCTGATATTGAAATTCTCCATAAATTTATTAGATTTTTGCTTGAATTAATGTGTAGAAACTGATGCTTCTTTGACGGGAATTTTGTTCAACAGTACAGCGTATATCGTAATGATCTTTCATCAAAACTTTATCAGATTCATTGCCATCTTTTCTAGATTTGAAACTCTCTTTTCCTCATCTTCATCCCCTACTAAATTGCCTCCAAAACTATACCTAAATTAGCCACAAAACAACCTAAAATCATAGCCTCTTACAACCAGCACCTATTGCAGCATACCCTTACCGATCCCTATCAAACCTTTGCTACCATCTATCCTAGATCTAAAACCTTTTTTTCCTAACCTTCATCTACTACTATCACAGCTCTAAAACCACACCAATTGGAAGCCAAAACTCCACAAAACTATAGCCCCAAATCACACCCAAAATAGCCACAAACCACACCCAAAAATCGCAGCCTTCGGTCCACCAACTTTTCAGCCACCTAATCTCCCTTATCCCTTCAACTGCAGCATGCATCTTTCACTGCATAATGCTGCCAATAGCGATCTCTTGTTGCCATCCTCCTTGATCACAGCCAGCAGTGATCCTTGCGGCAAAAACCTACTAACAGTGATATTTTGTTGTAATCTATTTACGTCGCAGCTCGTAATAATCGTTCGCTGCCAAATATCTTGATCACGACCAGCAATAAATTGAACACAACAGCAACCATCTCTCACTCCATACCACTACTGCCCTCCTCCGCAATAGTCATTCACATCACTGACCATCTTCCTCCTATTGCAGCCGCACCCTTGCTGCAACCGACATCACTTGTAGCCACGAAGTCGTAGCATAGTCGCAGTCGACGTTGCTGCTGCCCTCTTCTTCCTCCATCGTCGCTGTTGCCTTCCAACTTAGATCTCTTGGTTGTCATCTTTCGACAGATATCAGCCACCTAAAAAATCACAGCCTCAACGATATTACAATATCAACATTGCAAAATCACCGAAGGACCACAACCGACATTGCTGCTACCATCTTCTTCCTCCACCATTGCTGCTACCCTTGGCTGCCATCCTCCACTTGGAGACTTCACCACTGCATCCCCGACATTACTGCCATTTGCTGCCTTCAACCTGAAAATTGTAGCTACACTCTTCAGTTGGTCTACTTGACAGGTTGGAGATCCTTACGTCATTGACATCGGTGGGCTTATTTGAAGCCAAATTGGAGGCTTTCGAGACACGTATGAATGCTAAATTACAGTCTCTCTTCAAAGAGTTTAGATTGGGCCAATCGTCGAGCCCAAGAAGATCACAACATGATGCAAATTCATATTACAAAAAGAACCCATCGGAGATAAGAAATGAAGTTAAGACATAACAGCCCTACACCTCAATGACACTAACCTCCTTTGCACAACTTTAAGAAGGGCACCTCAATCAAGATGCTCAGAGCATGAGAGCCACATCCCAACCAATAGCATATAAACCTTCAGTACTAATTGATTGCAAGAACCATGATGAAGAACTAACAATGATCCGTCAAACCTCTACCAACCAAGAGTACCAAACCAGGTTTGAAAGGTTATCTAAACAAACTTATGATTGGTCTGAAAAGTAGATATTGAGGGCTTAAAGCCAGAGATTCGTGAAGAAATTAAAGCGCGACAGCCATACACACTTAAGGCAACCATCTCCTTTGCACAACATCAAAAGGAGCGGTTGAACTATAAAGCCCGGAGGACCAGGGTCACTCTCTGACCAGCGGCACCAAAGCTTTCACCACCCCCTACTATCAGCTAATCCCCTCAACCGAAGAAACTAATAAGTGAAGACTTTCATGATGGATTAGCAAAGGAACCCAAACTTGAAGATACGATTCTCGAGCTCAAGGAGAAGAATACACTACAACTGGCCACCCGCACGGTCCCTACCTTAGCCGGCTACACCAACCTGCAAAAATTGAAGATCGAAGGGTTTCTCGAGTAGTAGTCTGTGATCGTCCTCGTCGACACTGGGAGCACACACAACTTCATGAGCAGTAAGGTTGTTGCCTACTTAATGTTGCAAGAAGAAGATTACAACGGGTTTAAAGTCAAGGAAGCTAACGGCCAAATTCTGAAGTGCAACCATAAGTGCCCGTAGGTAAAATTGATCCTATAGGAGCAAGACGTAGTTGCTGATTTTTTCCTCCTCTCTCTTGATGGTTTTGATATAGTGCTTGGCATTGATTGAATGTCCATGATTGAAGATATTTTATGAAATTTTTTAAAGCTAACTATAAAATTTTTCAAAAAAGGAAAGCAGGTGATTCTACGAGGGAGCCCAACGACTACAACCACAACACAACACTTAGGGGGTACCAAAAGAAAAATCTAGTGGTTTCCCAATTCAAATTTAAGGGTTTCATGAAATTGAAGATAAGAACCCTCTCCCACAACTTGCTGAAATTTTAGGCGTCTCCACTAAACCGAGCCGATTACCTCCTTTAAAGTTGTCCGATCCCCCTATGGTGAACAGGCTGAAACTTCTACCAATAGTTGCTCAGCCAGATTGCTTCCTATAACCTCATATGGTCGAAGATAAAAGGGTTATCTAAGATATGACAGAGACATGGATTGTTCGGCCATGCTTATTCCCGCTACGACACATCCCTACATCCTTTTCCCTAGAGATAAGCTACTTCTTAAGTGTTAAATTCCATCGAACTCACCATGGTTGTTGATGCAACACTTCCAAATCTCAGGTGACTTCCACGACTTTCCCTAGGATCGGACCATGATGCTTAAAGACTTCGTTGATGATGACCTTCAATCTACGACCCAAGACTGCGAGAAAATTGAGCCCCTCCAATGGCAAAATTAGAAAAGGGAAAGGATTATTCATAGGACTCAACGAAACATGAACATCATCCCTCTCATTTAAAGAAAGATGCACCACCTTGGTCGAGTGGAACTATAGCCCTCACGACCATGATGTTGTCCATACCAAATCATGATCAAATGCTTATTATTGGAGCAGACACATCCAGAGTGGGGGTCAGCACCATCCTCATGCAAGATGGTCAACAGCACGAAGAAGTAAAAATGGGCCCTGAAAAATCATCACTCCTATCCATCTCAGACTCAGATCAGTTTCACACCACTAGAGATTTTATCAGAGGACAATCCTTACTCCAAAAGAAAGCATGATTACTATTACAAAGCAACCACATGGCAGCCTATGTAAGGAAGAAACTTCCACCTGACAAATGCTGGAGCAGAAGAAAGTTTCCTAAGAAAGATCAAGTCCCCTTTCATCTCTAGCTCCACCAACACGAAATTCAAGCCTCAAGAAAGTAGTCTCCCTATTTCTTTAGACCTTGCAAAATTGGATATCACATTGGGGCCCTAATATGGAGATCAGATCCATGCACCAGATTAAGATTACAGTTGATCCTCTAGGTGTCCCACCTCAGATGGAAATTTAAAGACGACGACTCAGTCCAAATTCTTCCAACTGACACCCAAGCTGAGGAGGAGCTGAAGACCTGGTTCCCTGAGTTTATAGAACCTCAGCCTTGAGGACAAGACTAATTTTAAGAGAGTAGATTTGATAGAACTCTAGCAGGGTTGAGACCTAATCACCCTAGAAGTAATTAATAAGAACCCTGTGAGATTATAATAAAACCCCACCTAGTCACATCTATCATATAAAGAAGTGTGGCTAGGGTTTATTTTGGGGCCTTAGGGCTTTCTGGTTATTGACCCCTTCATTGGGTTAGTCGACTAGGGTTTCTAGCAGAGGGGTATGGCTTGTGCAGCCACTTAGGCCGCCACCTCTTTTATTTATTCATGATAGCTATAAGAGGGGCAAATGAGGAATTTACTTAGGAAGCACCCCCCTAGGGCTAGGGTTTGGAGCCTTATATAAGCATGTAGCCTCCACCTCTTTTAAACAAGCAAGATCAATCTACAATGCAGCCATATAGCCGACTACTAGGAGGGAGGAACCCCTATTGCGTTCCAAGGGTTGATCCATCTAAAAGATCAAAATCTATAGAGCTTCATTTGGGGTTCTATCATCCCATATCTACGGTACCATGGCGCTGCCGAGCCCATGGCCTAACTATTCGTTGCCTTATATATGCATCCCTTTCTTTGCGATCGATAGGTCCGCCTCCACGACACTATGGCACTCCTCCGAGTCCACCTTCTTTTTGACTGACGCTTTGCTTTTGGGTAGTTGAGCCCCTTTGGACTTATCGTTGCTTCCTCGCCCCTTTCAACCACCTACTTCAACACCTCTATGTTCTCCTAGCAATTCTCCTTGGTCGATGGAAAGGCAGACTGTAACTCTCATGTATAGCCTCCGCCATCTTGTTGAAGGGATTGTGCCGATTCTATTCTCTTTAACTTCCTTAGTAGAAACGTTTGCTTACTCGGCCTTGTCCTCTGACTTGCTGGGCTCCCTTAAGCGAATATAAGCACTAGAGCAGTCCAACTCTCCAATCGTCTAATTATACCTCTATATGATCAAGTTTCCCTCCATGGGACTCACTGGTACTTGCACTCAGAATTCTCCCTCGGTGATATACAGCCCGCATATGCTGATGACCAAGGCTTTTATTTGATACAAGATTCGATACGCACACACAGAAGACTTGCCTCTACGATATCATGGTATTCACTCCTTGAGTCCATAGCCCTTCTTATCATTGTGTTGTTCACCGAAGTGAAGCTCCTAGTAGCTCATGATCATACCTCTGCATGATCATGTCCCTCACGGGACATCTCCACATGTGTTGTATTGTCGTGAACTATTCCATCATGATATGCTACACCATATCCCCCAACTTGGGGTAAGTCCTTGATAGTTTTGGTTGCCTCTAGGATTGTAATGTCTTCTCCATCATCTTTGCCTCCTACTCCTCTGAGTAGAAAAGGTACAGCAACACGTACTGCCTACTTCTTTCTTAGTCGAGCACTACTACATCAACCTGAAGTCCCTCACTTTCAGCTATCTTGATAAGAAGCCCATCGACACTGGTCTTATGAAGTTCCTTGGCCTCTACCCTTCTGCCCTTTTACGACCAAGGCTCTCCCTCCATGAGAGCAAGGGATCGATGACTCCGTGGAAGTCCCACGTTTGCGGTACCATGGTGCTGCCGAGGCCATGGCCCTACTATCTGTTGTCTTGCATCTACATCCCTTTCTTCACGATCGGTAGGTCCGCTTCTGCGACTCTGTGGCACTCCTCTGAGTCCACCTCCTTTATGACCGACGCTTTGCTTTTGGGTAGTTGAGCCTCTCTGGACTTGTTGTCACTTCCTCACCCCTTTCGAACACCTACTTCAACACCTCTGTGTTCTCCTAGTAGTTCTCCTTGGTCGATGAAAAGACAAACTACAACTCTCATGTATGGCCTCTGCCATCTTATTTTAAGGATTGCGCCAATTCTGTTCTCCTTAGCTTCTTTGGTAGCAACATTCGCTTACTCGACCTTATTCTCTGACTTGCCAGGCTCCCTTAAGCGAATATAAGCACTGGAGCAGTCCAACTCTCCAGTCACTCTGATCATACCTCTGTATGATCAAGTCCCCTTCCACGGGACTTACTGGTACTTGCACTCAGAATTCTCCCTCGGTGGCATACAACCCCCATGTCCTGATGATCAAGGCTTTCATTTGATGCAAGATTCAATGCGCACACACGGAATACCCGTCTGTGCGGTACCCTGGTATTTGCTCCTTGAATCCAGAGCCCTTCTTGCTGTTATGTTGTTCACTAAAGTGGAGCTCCCAGTAGCTCATGATCATACCTTTACATAATCGCGTCCCTTACAGGACATCTCTGCATGTGTTGTATTACCGTAAACTATTCCACCATGATCCGTTGCACTATATCGCCTCCTGATGAGATCTCTATTGCATTCAGATTCTTATGTGATGAACTCATACTACAATCTCTCCACGTGTGGCCTCTACCAACACATTGTAGGGCCTCTGCCACCTCCGATTGTGTTCACTCCTTTGGTAATTCACTTTTGCCCACCCATTCTTGGGTCACCCCTAGACGAAGTATCACTCTAGGATAGTCCGTCGCCTAGTTGCTCTCAAAATCTCTAAAGTTCGCTAAAATTAGTGCAGCATTGTCATGATCCTGGGCCTCTATCCCCTACCAGCACAATCTTCACTGCCCACCACTTTCTTCATGACAACTCAAATGGTTGCTCTGTGGCATATTCTTCAAGAGTACTCACCTCTGTGTCCTCTTGCCCCGTGCTAAGGCCTTATGATCCCAACTTCACCTCTGCAAGTTGAATCACCTTAGTTCCTCCATCAAATGCTTCTCTGAGGTAAGGTGCATGTGCCTCGAAGCTCACTTCATCTTTGACACCATGCAAAATGAGTCTCTCCTATCAAAATGAAGAACCCATGGAACGGCATAATCTCATTCTTACCTCTACAAGAGTTCATGTCCTTGATCTCTGTTTAAAGAAAGCTCTATACTTCTGCTCCATGTTTCCATCTTCTACATCGACTCCCTTCATGCTGCTTAGATACTTCACCAAGTTCCACCTAAGTTGCTCCTTCTCTCGATTTGTATTGAGTTGATGGTGGCCCTCATGCTCACCATTCTACGGGTCAGCCCTTCATTGAGTTCGATTTCCACATCAACTCTAAGTGTGCCTTTGTATGATGTTGTCATTGTCGCTCCCCTACTTGATCTCGCAATGCATCCATCAATGCATTACTTACTTCAAGATCATGCAATAACTCCTCGCTGCTCGCTCGATCCATTGAGCTTTATGAAGATACTGTCTTGAGGAACTCTTCCTCAACATATGTGCTCCGCTACACATGATTCTCCCTTTGAAGAACCAAGACCTATCCCTCCTGGATATCTGTCATGTTGGAACAACTTTCCTCTTTACATTCTTTCCTCTGGAAGTTTCGGAGACCACCATCCCCTTGGACTGCTCAGTCTTACTGAACAATTTGTGCATTGTTCTGCCCCCTGCAAATGCGCTTGCTAGATTGTGACTCTTTACCAATACAGCCCCCGCTGCACCCTTCAAGGCCTAACAACATGCTGAACTTGTTACACACTTTAGTCTCCTATAGACTTAGCCATTCCATGCCAAAGAGAAAGTTTCAGTGCTCCATGGCACCGAGTTCCGGTTGCCTTGAGATAGCCATGAACACTCTCCATCGTCCGCATATAAGCACTTCCCATGGGATCCACAAGCAACAGCTTTAGCAAACACTTTATATAGCTAATACGAATTATAACTATAGCCTTTACAAGTTCTGAACGGTTGCACACAAAGCATAATGGTCCATTACAGACCGAAGGTCCCCATAAGTGCCTACATGACATAACTCAGATTTAGAAGCCAAAACTGACCATAAAAGCTAATCAAACTAGGGCTGCCAAGCCTACTGCAAGCCAACTACTTGCTGTACAAAGAATGTACAAAAATCGAAGGACACAGACAAACATGAGCATTACATCGAACACCTTGTTTATATTTTTGTCCGTGACAATACTTGCTCTCGATAAGGATACATAAACATCCATAATCATTCATTTACATTCATACATTCTTTCATGCATGTATCCGAGAAATAGTATGATCAAATATTATAAAGGACCATGTTTGATGTATGATCTACTAGACTATGTCTCTTGGTAGTTCCACACTGTGATAGGCCCATAGCTCCTTTCACAAGTTGTAATTCTAATATGAACTACTAGCATAGTCACATATACTACATGGTAACAATTATATCAATATCATAAACTCAAAGAAAGTAGTAAACCAATAATCATTTTCAAATGATATTTTCAAATAAAACATAAGTACGTTAAATCATGAAGATATGAAACATAAATCTCTTAATAGTTTTCAATCAACCAAAACACTAATTGGAAAACTTAATTGACTTAAACCAAGCTCAATTCGATTATGACCTAATATAACCAACCTCAAATCCTTATAGAATCTATCTAGAATCATAGTAGACCGGTCTAATTTAGATTTGATTGATCTCGATTTGATCAAGTGGGGATGAACTTTTTATCAAGTTGGTCCGGAATCACCCTAAATCGACTTAAAACTTTTTATCGATCGACCTATCTAATTCAATCAATTAACAAGCTCAAACCAATAAAGGGAGAGGAAATCAGACTATGTCATATAGTGCTAGCCCAAACTGAACCAACCCACATAAGTCTTGGATGGGTTACGTGTGTCGGACGTGCTTATCCCAAGTAATAGGTTGGGCTGAGGTATAATAGGCTAGATAGAGGAGTGACTATGTGTCTAGCGCCAATCGCATAACTGGGCAGGCTTAACTTCACGGACTAGGCTAAGCCTTACTCACAAGTTAGGCTAAGTCTTACTACTGAATTGGGTCATGCTTAAACACATGAGTTGAGGTGGTGTCTAACTACATGGACTAAGTTGTACCTGGCTGCATGAGCTAAACCATACATGACCACTTGGGTTGGGTCATACCTTGCCACATAGGCTAGCTGCTACCTGATCACATGGGTTGGTTGCTACCTGACCGTATGGGCTGGTTGCTACCTGACCACATGGGTTGGATCGTACCTTACCACATGGGCTGGTCATGCATGTCAACATGGGTTGGGTCATACCTTGCCAAATGGATGAGGACATACATAGCCACATGGGTCGAATTGTACTTTAGCCACATGGTTAGGTCGTGCTTGGCTAAATGGATGAGGACATATATAGCCACATGGGTCGAATTGTACCATGCCACATGGAGTGGCTCCTACCTTACAACATAGGTCGGGTCATAACTAGCCATATCACATGGGTTGGGTCACCCCTAGTCATATGGGCTGAGTTGTACTTGGCCACATAGGCTGGATCTTATATGACCACATGATCTGAGTCGACCCGACTTAACAGATCAACCTGACTCAAGTCAGGCCTCAATTATACTCCTCTTATCAAAGTAGAATTCAATAATTTAAAATATTAAAAAATAATTAAAATCCATGAATTAAAGAATTTAAATTCATAATCTTAAATTTAAAAATAATTAAATCATAGAAATTCACACATAATTTTTGAAACATGGATATATCTAATTAAACAAATTAGAACTATTATGTCAATCCAAAAGTATAAATTTAAATAATTAAGTCAATCTTAAATTTCACTTAAGCTTAAAAGATCAATACAAATAATCATTCTAACATAACCAATCAATTATCATTATTTATTAATTACAAAATTCTAAAATTATAGCATTATTATACATCATAAAATTTAAACAATCTAAATATCAAGATTTTAAAACATGAAACAAAGCTGATAGAAAAGAATAGAGGATCCTACCTCTCCTTCGCTATCCTTTCCTCGAGATCATCTCATCGGGAAGTCTCATTCTTAATCCTCTCATTGTCAAACTCGATGAGGAATGAGAGAGGAGGATGTTGAATCTCATATTTTGATGATAAAACTAATTGATGTGTTTTGTTATCTAACATGTGTGTTAGAGAAAGTGTTGCAGGATTAACTACGACGGTGAAAAATAATTACAATCAAATGATGGGCTGAAGTCAAGTTTGAGTATCTGGCCGATATTCGTATAATATAGTGGGAGCTTACTGAAGGTAATCAAGAGCTTGCTGGGAGTTCGCCAAGAGTTCGCTGAAGGTAATCGGGAGCTTGCCGAGAGTTCCCCGAGAGCTCGCCGAAGGTAATCGAGAGCTTGCTGGGAGTTCATCGGGAGCTCATCGAAGGTGATCAGGAGCTTGCCAGAAGATGATTGAGAGACTCGTCGAGAGTTCATCGGAGGATGCTATGAAGTTTGTCGGGAGTTTAGAAGATCGATTGACGTGTCAGTCAACAAGGGTGATTGTATTTGTATGCCTTAATGTATCGTAGTTAGCATCGATTATTTGGAGTCATAATTGAACTAGATTTGAAAGAAATCCAAATTAACTCAATGAGAGGTAACGGGTTCCACTTTGAGTTAGATTTGAGCTCAAGTTGAGCTCATTTTGTTGACTTAGAAATGGATCAATATGAGGTACAAGTCGGGTATGAAACAGTATAGGAAAGTACTACTTTCGGGATTCCCGACGATAGTACCACCAATGGACGATGGTAGTACCGCCCAGGTGATGGAGGTATTGCCCAGGCGGTGATAGTACTATCACCACCCTTATTTCCGAGGAACTTTCGATGATAGTACCGTCGGTGCCGATTGTAGTACCGCCAGTACCCCGATTTTATGAAAAATATGAGAGATGAGATCTCCTCTAAAGGTAAGTAACAATTTAATTTTTATTTTTAATTTATATAAATTATGATTTCACAAACAAAGAGAGAAATATAATATTCATTTCTTTTCACTCACGAAAATGGACTATAAACTATGTACTTCCTAAAAATCACATCAATTATTAAGAAATAAATTAATTAATAATTAATTGATTAACATAATTCCTAACTTGTTCACCTGATTAAGGAAATAAAATTTAATCATTTTTATAATCATAGTATACAAATAAGAAAGTTAATTATCTAAATAAAGTAACATATTATTTATAGTAATTAATTTATGTTAAGGAATAAATTATAGATGATTACATTTCTCCCCCACTAAAAAGAAATTTGGTCCCCAAATTTGATATGAAAAATATATTGAAATATATATATATATATATATATAGCATAAAATATATAAGAAATTGAGAAATCACATTCAATAAATTTAGTTTCGGATTACCCATATCAAATTCTATATCTAATAAATCATTAAGATTTTTAAAAATTAATTGATTTTTGATATAAAATATAAGTTGAGATGTAACTCGACAAACAAAAGCAATTGAAAGGATGAAAATTTATCCAACTATTAAACATATATTCTTTTATAATTCCAATTGATTTATATATTATATATGTCAAATCATCGATCTTCTTTGGGTAAAGACCAAACTCTTATACTTTGCTTACAAGGGAGACAAGATTATAACTCTTTAATTACTCCTTTACCCCTTTTTTTTTCATACAATCCATATATTATTATATAATTACATTGAAATTAGTTACTTATATAATTATGTTGAAATATCAAGATCAAATTTGTTCAATAACAAAAGTACTTATATTATTAGTGTCAAAAGTAACTTCTATAAATTATTCTTACACATGTCAAATCTAATATCAATTTTAAGAATAATATATGATAACAAAAATTATAAAAGTAAATACTTTTCAATTCATATTTTTGAAAGACTTTAGAAAACTTGTATACTTCAAATTTATCAAAACTTTTATGAAATAATAATTGATACTTAGTATATTCTTCAATTAGTAAAATTAGACATATTCAATAAGTATTCATAACAATATAAGATAAAAGTAAAAAAAAAAATCAATCATCAAACCTAAAGAAACCACACAACAAATAACAAATATATTCTTATAATTTTTTTTAAGGTGTGTTAGATATAAATCTAATATATACATCTCCATGAATAACTAAATCAATTGATATTTATTCATTAACTATGAGTATATTTTTAAAATAAAATAATACATTCTATAATCAAATTAACAACTCTTATCTACTTTTTCAATAAGTAGACCAGAGTATCATGGCAAAATCATATATAAAATAATACAATATTTATTACAATGTAGTGAGAAAAATATACTAAAATTTTGGCCTTTTACACAATAATCTCATTTCAAGTCATTTAATGAGATTATCCTCGGTAACATCTTTAATTAAATATTTTTAAAAAATAAATAAGTCATATTTAGCTCAATAAAATGATCCTAATATCTTACAATTATACTTTAATTTTATTACTGTGTAATTTCTAAAATCTAAATCTCAAAACCTAATTTGGTCATCGAATATTCTGATCCTAGGATCCCATATTCCAACGGGTCCTCAAAATCATTTCTCTAATACCATTAAATTCGTCACATCCTAAATTTATAAAAAAAATATTAAATCACTATTTTATTGTTCATAATTTCTAGAATACATTCCTTTGTTTGTATTAAATTTAATTTCTTATCTTTATAATAATAAATATTCTAGAAAGGAACATCTTTCTTGTAGGCTCATAAGTCTATTCCACCCAAGCTTCAGATCTATTGCAAAGTAGTAGATTATTTTAAAAATAAATATAATATAAGAAATCATATCAACAACCACACATACTAGTAGGAACCTCAAAAAGATCATAAAAATAATATTTATTTAATCATAAAATATATATTAATAATTTAATTAAAAATAATAATATATTAATTCATAATAAAACTACACATTAGAAAAATAATAATAATTTCTTATATAATAACAAAATAATGTATCAACCACAAGCAACACATACATATTAATCAGATATCAAAGGCGTACATCACACTAGTTGGTGCACTCTTCCAACAGCGAATGAAGAGGCATACTCCACGGAATGGATTCCTCCCGATAGCGGATGGAGTGGTATCCCTCACCAATTCAAGTGGGGACACGTTCCTCCCAACAGCGGATGGAGGAACTATCTAGTCATCACGTCTAATGACCCGCTAATCTCCAAAGGAAATCGTCATACTTGCCCTTGCCAAGGATACAAAAACATCCATGATAATTCATTTATATTAATCCATTCATTCACACATGTTGAATCTCAGATTTTGATGATGAAATTAATTAATAGGTTATTGATCTAACATGTGTTATTAGAGTTGATTGATGCAGTATTAACTACGATAGAGAGAATATGACAATCAAAGGTTTGGCCAATGTCAAGTCCATGTTTTGAGCCGGGGTTCGGACAATGCGGTTAGGAACTCGTAAGGAGTGTGTCTGGAGCTCACCAAGGGTGTCAGGAGTTTACCAGGATGGCATAAGGGAGTTCACCGGAAGAAGACTAAGACTCGTCGAAAGATTATCGGGGGTAGCCGAAAGGCTTGTCGGGAGTTGGGAAGGTCTTGAAGTGGATGTGTTGCCATTATGATTGTAATTAATTAAGTCATAGTTAGCATCATGCAGGTATAACCATGACGGGAGGAAGAGTTACATATCAGACATGGGCCTAGGATCAAGCTTACGCATCAGGCCAAAGTTTTGGACGATGCGGTGAAAGCTCGTCGGGCGTTCGCTAGGACTTTGCTGAAGGTATCGGGAAGACAGCTAGGAACATACCAGGAGATGGCTAGAGGAAGACCGTGAGACTCACTGTTCAAGATTCTGGAGGTTGCCAAATTACGGGAGTAAGGTCATAAGCTTAGTGGTCATGTCATGATTGTAATCTTTAAGTCATAGGTTAAGATTGAGTCCTAAATGAGTGTGATTTGGAAGGAATCCAAATTAACTCAAAGAGGCAATCAGGTCCACTATAAGGGTTTAGTTGAGCTCAGGTTGAGCTCAATCAGTTGATCAAAGAATTGGTCAAAATCAAGTTCAAGCCGAAATTCAAAATATGGAGGGAACCACTTTTCCGAAGATTCCGACGGGTAAACCGTCGGTGAGCAGCAGTTCAACCGGTGTCGCCTAGGATTTCGAGAGGCTGTCAGTAGCTGAACCGCCCGTACCTAATAATTTGGGCACTTTTGACGGTTGAGTCGCTCAGGTCGACGAGTGAACCGCCCATACTCGAATTTTCCGGTTGAGCTTGATTTTTCTCTAAATTCTGAAGTCATTTGGGGTTTATAAATTTCCTAAGTTTTCTTGTATTATATATAACCATTTAGAGGATAAAATTATGTGAAAAACTTATGTGGATTGTAAGAAAAATGAAAGGGGTAAGGGAGTGATCAAAGAGTTGTAATATTGTCTCCCTTGTAAGCTAAGTGTAAGAGT
Organism: Ensete ventricosum; assembly: GCA_029747655.1. Taxonomy (NCBI): domain Eukaryota; kingdom Viridiplantae; phylum Streptophyta; class Magnoliopsida; order Zingiberales; family Musaceae; genus Ensete; species Ensete ventricosum. The sequence continues at coordinate 20,085,757 of JAQQAF010000006.1, forward strand.
TTGGTCTTTACTCAAAGAAGATCGGTAGTGGACGCCGATGTGCCTCAAGTAGGAGGACTCAGGAGTGGATATAGGCCCGTTGGTGTTGAACCACTATAAAACTTATGAGTTCTTAATTTGCTTTCCTTGCTTACTAATTTTGTATTAATGCTTCTAATTTTGTTTACTCTTTGAAAGTAAGGTTTCCACGTCAAACACTACATTTATGACGTTGCTTATCTTTCAGATTTCTTTACTCTTTCTTAAGTAATTTGTAAGCAAATAACTTAGCAATCTTCTTTTAATCACTCACTTGCTTTACTTGAACGAAAATCTTTGGATCTTCCTATCTTACTTAAAGCAAAAAAATTTTGTTTAAAACAAGAATTTACACTTGCACTAATTCACAATAACAACTCCCCCCCCCCCCCCCCCCCCCCCCCCCCACTCTTAGTGCCAATTGATCCTAACAATTGGTATCAAAGTCACGTTTTTCTCATTTGGTTTAACACCCAAGAGAAATGACTTTTTTTCTACATTAATGAGGGTCAATGCATCACAAGTCCTCTTATGTTTAATGGGACAGACTACATATCTTGGAAAATACAAATGCATATCTTTTTTATTTCGATAGATCTTGATTTGTGGTGTATTGTTGAAAAAGGTTTTCAGAAGTCATCCAATCTAACAAATGATTGGAATGATTATGAAAAATAAATATCTTTATTGAATGCAAAGGCTATAAATGCCTTATATTGTGCACTTGATAAAAATGAATTTGATCGGGTTTCTTATTTTGTTTCGACTTTTGATATATGGCATATATTAAAAATGACATATGAAAGCACAACTAATCTAAATGAATCATTAAATAAAAATATTTCTAAAAATAAATTTGAAGAATACCTTCCAAAGAATATGAAGGAATTTGAACTGAGAATATATGACACCTCGAGTGAAATCCTAAGTGACGAGGACTTTGAACCCTTGACAAATGAACTAGATAAATTAATGAGAATGAACCTTAAAAATGATCTAAAGATGGACAAAATCTCTTGCTTTGAACGCAAGAAGTCGCGGAGCTCCAAAGATGAAATGCACAATCAAGAAGTGGAGAACCTCGCTCTTATGGCTATCGACGATGAGGTTACTGATTCATTAAGTATTTCTTTTTCAAAATTATTAAACATGTTCCATGATTTGTTTGATGAGTTTAGAAAACTTAGCAAATCTTTTAAGTTGCTTAAAAATAAACATGATTTATTAGTTGGTAAAGTTGATGAAATACATGAGTTATTAGCATCACATAATCCTAGTTCTAAATATGAAATGCTAGACAACATTAAAGAAGAAAATATCATGCTTAAGTCAATATTAAAAAATTTTGAAATTAGGAATAAATCCCTAAATATGATCATTGCCAATAAGAGTCATATTAATAAAAGAAATGGCATAGGCTTTGTTGGAAACATTCAACAAAAGCTAACCATGTTTGTTAAAGGACATACCTTAAATTTGTCACTAAAAATAAAATATAATTTTTGTGGTAGATTAGGACATAACGCCAAAAAATGTCTATTTAAAAATTATAGTCCTTACAAGTTAGTTTGAATTCCTAAGGAAACAACAAACTACCAAGAACCATTAGATAAGAAAGACAAAGTTCTTCATATAGGTCCCAATGTAAAATTGGTACCTAAATCTTTCTTATAAATCTGTCTCCTAACAAAGCTAGAAACACTAAATAATATTTTAGATGCTCAAGACACATGACCTGAGATCTAATAATCTTTCAAGCTCACTAGCTTAAGTAAATAACAAGAAAATTTATTGAAAATAAAATTATTGGTAATGAATCTTATGGATAATTCATTAATGATACATAGATAAAGCATGTTAGAATTAGAACAATGAAAGTTTAGCTATCTTTAATAAAAAAATTATAAACATGAAAGGGAGATTTTGATGATGATTAATGTATTGATTTGTGTGCTTATATTTGTGTACGATGTCTTGAGATTAAATGACCAAATATTGAATTTGAACTTAAAAAGTCATATACAAAGTCATTTATATTTAAAAGAAAAACTTCTGGATAATATGGTAGAATCCTTCAACATATAAAAATCATTAGATTTAAAATAAATCGAAGCTTTTGATTGAAAATATTTTATTACAATAATCTTAATAAAATTTTGTTTTTGACTTTAAATGACTTTGCATTCCTGAAATAAATTTCAAAAGAAGGACAATTATTCTTGGAAATATTTTTATCCTATTAATCTTTCAACAAGAGATAAAATAATACTATTATTGTTGAATCTCTTAAACTACAAAAATGGATTAAAGAACTTTAGCTATATAAAAAAATAATCTAGGATGCCTTCATTGAATTTTTTGAAAATTGATTTTTGATTATGATTTTGGATAAGTTTTCAAATGATTTTATTTTAAAAAGAGATTGATGAATCTATCTAACGTTATTGATATTTTGATGATTTTATCTTAATCTTGACAAGTTGAAAAAATTATACTTTGAAATCCTTATATAAATTCATACAAAGAAAGTCATATAAATGAATTATAATTTGTCTCTTCGGATCTATAACTTAAAAATCTTCTTATGAACCATATTCTTGAAAACTTGAAGTTTCATATATATAAATCAAAATCTTCTACTTTTTATATCTTAAAATTAACTTATGATCTTGATATCTATAATTTGATATTTTTAATAATGAAGACTCTTCTTTGATCTCTTAAGATTCTATTTATCATCTAAGAAGGGATTTATTAAATTAAATCATGTCTTTAATATTCATGAATATCTTTTGATATTAATATCTTTCTTGACATGATTTATTTAAAACTCATGAATGACATAACCTATCACTAAAATTATTATTTCTTAAATTTATGATAAATTAAAAATTGAAAGAGATTTGTATTATCATGAATATTCTCTTAATTTCTTGACTTGACGTATACGTTATGAGAATCACGTTATTGATCTATATGATTTTCTCTTTTTAATAGAAAGGAGATTTATGATCTTGACAATTATAAGTTGAAACTTGTTATCAAGATCATTCTTCTATTTTATTAAAAATAAATTATATGTCTTAAAATTTATCCTAAATAAATTAAGATTATTTAATCCCCTAAGACTCATTGTCATTATTTATAACCAAAAAGGAGAGAAAAGGCATCACTAGCATTCCTATTTATTTTGAATCTCTTAAAAGTGTTTTTGATGATTTTGATTATTTGAAATTGAATGAGTTTTTACCTGTGATTTTGATTCCTCGAAATTATAACTTGAAATCTTTTATGAATCTAATCTCTTATTATGTGTTCTCGTATTATTTAAAAGGAGATATTTATATAAATCATTATCTTGACAACTTGAGATTTCTTATGCATGAATCATTTTTAGTTATTTCTCCTATGATTTGTCTCTTGATATTCATAATTTATCTTCATGAATTGTATATCTCATCATCATGTTAATTTTTCTTAATATATTTCATGTGATGATTTGAAAAATGATGTAATGGGAAAAGTTTTGTACTATTGTAACTATCCTTTTTTTTTTACAATGACAAAGGGATAGTAAAACTTATTAGCATCCATGATGTAAAATTGCTAACTTGAACATTGCAAAGGAAGTAAAAATTTGCTAGCCTGCACTTTTCAAAAGAGAAGAAATAATTCAATAGCTTGCATGTTCTAAAGTAATAAAAAATTTGTTAAATTGCTAAGTTTTCATATATCAAAAATTTACTAATTGCACTTCTACTTTTGTTGATGACAAAGGGAGAGAAGGTATGATGATGTAAAATCATGTATGATCATCATACATATAATGATGATTTTGAAAATCTACATGAAGATAATGACTTGTTATTGTTTGGATTTATTTACTACATTTTCTTGAAATTTACATGAGAAATATTTGTTGAGCTCATATTCGAAATATTCTTTTCAAATTTTCTATCTATAAGATTGAGGTTGAGAGCTAGCAATATTATATCATGAAAATATATGAAATGCTAATCTAGATTTCATGAGATTAAGTATTTTGTGATAATATTTTTAAAAATTTTATCCGTGTTCTTTATCTTATTATTCATAAAAGGGGAGAAAATTTGTATAATGTTTTGCTATTTTACTAATTTATTTGTTACGCTTGAAATTACATGAGATGATTTTTGAGCTCATTTTTGAAATTCACCTCTACAAAATTCAGAGCTATATTTAATGATGTTTTACAAATTCTCCCTAGTTTTCTTTCCTTCTTTTTCAAGAGGAAGAAAATTTTTTATGACTCATATTGTATCTTAAAAAGGGATAACAAAAACTTATGTGCCTTAAAATCCGTAGTCCTATATTTTACCTTTTTGTTGATGACAAAGGGAGAGAAATATATATTGATGACACATAATATTGAGAAATATAGATTGATGACACATGATGATATACATTGATGATGCATGATATTGATGATATACATTGATGACATATGATATTAATAATATATGTTGATGACACATGATATTGATGATATACTTAGATATCTTAGATATGGATGCATAATCTTTTTGAAACTCATGATTTGATGACTTGATGTAAATTTATTTTGAAATTTACTTGAAATATTGATTACTTAAAAATACTTAAAATTTAAGAGAGTGTGATTCTCTTAAATATAAGTGGCTTGGATTTAGGGAGAGTTGTGATTAACTCCTATCATCAATTGATTATCATCATAAAAAAGGGAGAGATTGTTGAATCTTAGATTTTGATGATGAAATTAATTGATGGGTTATTGATCTAACATGTGTTATTAGAGTTGATTGATGCATGATTAACTACGACAGAGAGAATATGATAATCAAAGGTTTGGCCAAAGTCAAGTTCATGCATCGGGTCGGGGTTTGGATGATGCGGTTAGGAACGCTAGAGTGCATCGGGAGCTCGCCGAGGGTATCGAGAGTTTGCCGGGATGACATAAGGGAGTTTGACGAAAGAAGACCAAGACTCAATAAAAGATTGTCGGAGGTAGCCGAAAGGCTTGTTGGGAGTCGAAAACGTCTTGAAGTGGATGTGTTGGCCATTATGATTATAATTAATTAAGTCATAATTAGCATCGTACAGGTTTAATCACGATAGGAGAAGGAGTTACAGATCAGACATAGACCCAGGATCAAGCTTAGGCATCGGGGCAAAGTTTTAGACAATGCGATGAAAGCTCACTGGGCATTCGCTATGACTTCACCGAAGGTATCTAGAAGATCGCTAGGAACATGTTGAGAGATCGCCAGAGGAAGACCGTGAGACTCGCCGTTGGAGATTTCAAAAGTTACCACATTGTGGGAGTAAGGTCATAAGCTTAATGGTCATGCCTTGATTATAATCTTTAAGTCGTATGTTAAGATTGAATCATAAATGAGTGTGATTTGGAAGAAATCTAAATCAACTCAAAGAGACAATCGGGTCCACTATGAGGGTTTGGTTGAGCTCAATCAGTTGACCAAAGAATTGGTCAACAATGGGTTCAAGCCGAAATCCAAAAAGTGGAGGGAACCACTTTTTCGGAGATTCCGACAGGTAAACTACTGGTGACTGATGATTCAACCGGTGCCGCCCAAGATTTTGAGCAGTTGAACCGCCCATACCCAGGAATCTAGGCACTTTCGACGGTTGACCCGCCCAGGCAGTGGGTGAACCGCCCGTACCCAAATTTTCTGGGTAAGTTTAATTTTTGGTTCCAAATTCAAAGTCATTTGGGGTCTATAAATATCCCAAATTTTCTTACATTCTACACAATAATTTAGGGGATAAAATTCTATGAAGAAATTGTGTGGATTTAAAAAAAAAGAAAAGGGGTAAGGGAGTGATTAAAGAGTTATAATCTTGTCTCCCTTGTAAGCAAAGTGTAAGGGTTTGGTCTTCACCTAAAGAAGATCGGTAGTGGATGTCGGTGTGCCTTAAGGAGGACTCGGGAGTGGACATAGGCTCATTGGTACTGAACCACTATAAAACTTATGAGTTCTTCATTTACTTTCATTGCTTACTAATTTTGTATTGACGCTTCCGATTTTGTTTACTATTTGAAAGTAAGGTTTCCATGTCAAACACTTCATTTAAAACTAAAATTTATACTGACACTAATTCACCCCCACCACTCTTAGTGTCAATTGATCCTAGCAACTCATACATCTAAGAAATAGTATCATCAAATATTATAAAAGACCATGTTTGATGTATGATCTACTAGACTATGTCCATTGGTGGTTTTATACTATGATGGGCCTGTAGCTCTTTTTACATGTTGCACTTCCAATGTGGACTACTAGCATAGTCACATTTATACATGGTAATAACTATATCAATATCATAAACTCAAAGAAAGTAGACAATCAATAGTCATTTTCAAATAATATTTTCAGATATAACTTTTAATTACATCAAATCATGAAATATTGATCTCTCGATAGTCCTCAATCAATCAAAACCCTAACTGGAATAGCTCAATTGACTTAAACCAAACTCAATTTGATTATGACCTAACAGAACCAACCTCAAATCCTTATAGAACTTGTTTGGAATCACCCTAAACCCGTGTAATTTAGATTTGATTGATCTCGATTAGGTCAAGTAAGGTTAAACTAGTCAACTTGATCTGGAATTATCCTAAACCGACTTGAATCGATCAACCCATCTGATTTAGTCGATTGACGAGCTCAAACCAATAAAGGAAGAGGAAACCAAAATATGTTATATAGTGCTAGTCTAAACTGAACCAGCCCACCTGAATCTTGGATAGGTCATGTGTGTCGCAAGTGCTTGTCCCAAGTAATAGGTTAGGTTGAGATACAATATGCTAGATAGAGGAGCGACAATGTGTTTAACACCAATTGCATAGCTGAGCGGGCTTAATTTCATAAACTAGGCTAAGCCTTACTCACAAGTTAGGATAAGCTTTACTATTGAATTGGGTCATGTTTAACTTATAGATTGGGTCATACTTAGACACATAAGTTGAGGTGGTGTATAATCACACAGACTAGGTCGTACCTGGCTGTGTTTCAAGCTAATATAAATCAAATAATTATTCTAACATCACTAATCAATTATCATTATATATTAATAATAAAATTTTAAAATTATAGCATTATTATGCATCATAAAAATTTATAACATTTTGATACAAAAGAATAGATGATTCTATCTATCTTCGGCTATCATTTTGTCATGATCATCTTCTTGGAAAATCTCTAAGTAATAGATCATTTCCTCCCATTTTGATGAACGAAGGAGGAGTCCCTTTATATAGTAATAGATGATATCTCTAAGTAATAATTTAATTTATAGTGTTAATTTATATAAATTATGCTTTCACAGAGAAAAATATAATTTTCATTTCTTATGGTTCAAAATGGAATATAAATTATGTACTTTCTAAAAATCATATCACTCATTAGAAAATTAATTAATTAATAATTTAATTAATTAACATAATTCCTAACTTGTCACATGATTAATGAAATCAAATTTAATCATTTTCTTAACCATAGTATACAAAGAAGTTAATTATCTAAAGTAACATATTATTTATAATAATTAATTTATGTTAATGGAGAAATTATATATGATTATATTTATCATTAAACATCTTAAGTCAATGATTTTAAAATATTATATATATGACATGATATATATTCTCCTAAATAAAATTATAAAAACTTATATTTAATGAATGATTAATATATATATATATATATATATTCCCGCGCGCTCAATCTTGTACCGATGGAGCAGGTTTCAAAAACCATCAAAATGCAGCGGTTTTGTCAACTGTATTGATATGTCTTCCCATGATCTTGACCGAGTACCACTTTTATGACAGCACATCAATATCGAAGTAAAGACAGAGACAGACACCAGACATCGGAATCAACGTGCTGAAGCACACAGACTTATTCATGATACTTGTGCAGCCAACACGCAAACTATGTGTTGCACACCCTTCATCACCAAACACAGAAAAGTAAGCTCACTTCTCTCGTCCATATCCTATCGGAGCTCTCCAGGCAGGCAAGGTCGGAGCTGCTGCCGAGTGCTCACTCTTCCATCTACGCCATTTGTGCTGTTGCATTCCTCAAAGGAAGGAGCGATACGATCAGATCGAGGAGACCGAGGTCGAAGACCGACCATAGCGATGCGAAGGTCTCCGTCGAATCAATTTGGCCACAGATGAATCTGTTTGTAACTGGTGCATGTAAATTGAATTAGGTACACTTAATGTAGAAACAACCTCTTTCAAATGTATGGTTTTTCTGCGAAAAAATAACTTGGTTTCTAATATTTTAAATCCATTACAACCTAATTCAAGTTACTAGTAGAGAATAACAAAAGCAAAGCAAAAAATGACCCTCATCATCAGATGCCTGGAATCCCAACTCCTGTTCACGCACATGGTCCAAAGAATATATTTGTGAGAGCTTGCAAAAAATGCAGAACTTTGTAAGTGGTAGTCCGATGTTGTACCTCCTCGATCATGTAGAAAGTAAAACAACCAGAGAATCCCCCTGCAGTGTATTCACCAACAACAAAAGGAACATTTAACACCAGAAAGATCACAAGACTAAAAAAGGATAGGATATACCTACCAAACGGATTCCGTGAGTGTTTTTTGGGGGGACAAAATTCATTCAGTTTCAGGCTTGGGTTGTCACATTGAAGAAACCTTCAGTGATAGTGAGTTTTAATTTTAAAGAAATTATTCTGGGAGGGAAGGCAACAATCTGTCGAGCCATGCTCAAATTTTCCATCAACCATGCTAACCTAGTCTATGCTATATTTAGATATTCATCGAAAATTCAAAATCTTGTTTCCCGGTTACATCACTGATAGCAGCTAGAATGCAGGCAAAAGAATTTTGTTCAGGCCTCTAATTATGGAAAATTAAAGCGTATGAGTAGCCAAGTGTTGACTTATAAATTTGATGGTACACTCAAGACACAGTAGCATTTCATTGAATTTGGAGGCTGACTTAAAAAGAAGAATCAAAATTCTAGATCCCTTGGTAATTTCATCTCACTAGTGTCTTTGCTAAGAGGTCCTCACAGTAAAATTAGAACTCGGAAAAGAGGGTACCTGAGTGGAAATTTCGTCTCTGGAATTTCTTCAACTATCATCATATTTCCGTGTTAAGCTGGGTTATCTTCAGATTCAGACCTCTGGTGTTTCCGATAATGAAAATAGACAAATTGGATCAGAATCTGGGTTAGTTAAGGATACATTTGCTTCAAGGGATCGCTAGATATTAACAACAAATATGGAATCTGGTAGTGGAGAAAAACTCCATTCATCTGAGCAAAACCATTGATAGAACATAAAACAAACAATATCGTTAAAAGGATACGAAAACATCCAGTACTATACATCCTCCAGCATCAGCTAGCCAAGGTAGATTGGGCCTGATTTTATGCCAATCCAAGCTTTCCATAAGAATACTGCACAAGAAAATGCAGAATATGGTAGTTGCTCCTCGACTAAAAGCACAATCCCAGAAAGTCTATGTGAAGTTTCTAAAAGTGCCATAAAATATTCAGCACACACCATACCTTCCCACATATGTTGCATTTCCACTCACCGCAAAAACAAACATTAACGGGTTAAGGCCCTGTCAGAGAGACACATGATCAGTACCAAAAGGTCAACTAACCAATATAGTTAACAAATCGTAATAACGTATTAATCCAAGCATTTAAAAAGAACTTCCACATCCTCCGGTTGGAGTGGGGTTGAGGTCAGGTGAGTAGGGTGGGGCAGAATGTATGGGATGTGGAGGTCTTAACAAAAAAAAAAATAGCTACCCAAAGCATCATAAGATATGAGATCTTGCCTGAACATTGCCCCTTCTAATCTGCAAAAACATTCGAAAACACAAGAGTCAGATTTTTAAGTTTCACATAAATTGAAATAGTCATGTAAAAAAATGAGGATACAACAACCTAGCAGAGTTGCATATTCCCAGCGCAAAGACAGTTCCGTAGTCCTTGCTATGTGCCAAAGATAAAGAAATTTGATGACTATTAATAGTATTTCATACACGTATAGAGTTCATTCTCACGTTTAAATATATCTGAGGAAGCCTTGCCCCCATATAAATAGCCGCCATTGCCCAACCAAGTAAGTTTCCGACTCCACTGCTTCCGTCATCTTCAACATGGTCCTATGAATGGTTACCTAAACTAATTAATTCATTTCTGCAGCAATCTTTTAAAGATGACCGAAGGACAAAATAAAAGAAGACTTGACATGCTCGAGCAAATATGCAGCATTAGCTCAAAAAGGAATATGGAGTAGCATTACCTGTAACAACTTACGTCCGACTCGTATGACCATTCCATTAGGTGATGCAGTGTGCACATTATTGATGCAAATATGAAGAACACACATACCAAAGAAAAATACAGCTGAAGGTACCTGAATGTGAAGCATGTGCCCCGTACAATTCATTATCACGTTATGTAAAATTCCAAAAAGAGAAGTTTTGAGCAGCTACTCTATACTCACTACAGCAAGCATGTTTTTAGTACTCAAATTCGGTGGTGCAGATTGCGGGAAAATAATCCTGTCAAGAAGAGGCTCTTTTGCTGCAGATTGCTGATTGCCACTTCTGGGTGGTGACCCTCCATTGTCACACGAATGTGCCGACCAAGCACCAAAAGCAGGCACGGGGCTTTTAGATAAAGACCGTGCTGACCTGGCATCGAAGAATGGTAAATATGCAAAAGTAAGAACACATGGAGGATAAACTGAATAACAATGAATGAACACCACAGAAAACAGATTAGCAAACATCCAAGAACAACATATAGGTACAAACTGAATCACCAAAAAGAAATATTGATTAAATTCACTTCACATGGAACGTTTGCCGAGACTAACACATCAAGCACAAACTGAATTACCAAGAAAGAAATATTGATTAGATTCACTTCACAAGTAACATTCGCTATGGAATCCATAACAAATTAAAGCTGACTTAATGTAACAATGCTCAATTAAAGAAGGATCACTTGTCCAACTGCTGCAACAGTACTGTTACTGGTTGGAAGCTGACAACCTTCTCAGTAAAATAAAAAGCCAAAATAAACAACTATTTCCTTGATCTATGGAGAGGCTTATGCATGACATAGACATGGAGCATCTGGAATGGGAACACAAAAGTAGAATGTTGACAACGTCTATTAGAAACATGGCAATACTTCCAAATCATTTCACAAACTCTTTGAAGGAAATATCTGAGAACACATCCTGCACTATGTAGAATCATTAGGTTAGTCTTGTCTAGGTTTTTATATATTCCAAGGTTCATTTTGTACTTTAGTTTCCTAGGTCCTTGGATATTTGTTCATACCTCATGAATATATTTGAGGCAGTTCCTCCTTGAAAAAACATGATTGCTTATATATTTAGCAACGATAACATTTCTTGCCTTGTCATTTCTACCAAAAGAAAGATATCAGGGTCCTGAAATAATTAGCAAAGGCTGATGCTAGAAAAAAAAAATCATTACAGGGTCGATATGTGCATTACAATGACTCTTTCTTCATAATGTGCAAAAATGTAGAAATCATTTTCATTTTGATCGGAAAGAGGAGAGTCAGAGAAGGGCATTGTGGTTGCAAATGAGAAAGTTTTTGTTATTGGATAGAAGGAAACAATCAAAATATAGGAACATAAGCAGCAAAAAATTGGGAACATAAGCTGCAAAGTTCCTCATAGTAGCAAAGTCTGCAATTGACACTATCTGAGATCTGAACCTTACACCTATTCCGGGAAGACTAATGAATCAATCAGTGAGAAGACATGATTAGCTATCTTAAAAATTTCACATATCCTACTTATATTTTAGGTCTCATGGCTGGCTATAAGAGAAATTTATGTGACAAATAATTTTTGACAGATTAAAATGGTTAATTACTTACAGGTTGTCCTTATTTATACCACACTGGGTTCAGATAACGAATTAAAAGAAATCAAGACCTGAGGATCAATAAATCATAACAGGATCATTCATTTACAGTTTGTTGAATCATGAAGATGTAACTGAATAAAGCTTAAAAAGATATGCCACCAGTCCCTCCATTCAATTTGACAGATAGTTAACTGGCTGCTAGATTACTAAATCTGGAATACAGGCTGGTAAGAGTTTCTGGTAAAGCAAGCCATCATGAAGAGATAAATAACCAAGAATGGTCCATGTGGTGATGTCCTACATGATATTGGATTTATTTAGAAATCCTATGTCTTAAAACATTATTTTCTTGACTCAGTCATACCAAACCATAAGAAATATAAACCTCGTAATGTAGATCATGATTTAGATGAGATTGTACAAGGCATGTCTTACAAATAAAAATAAATATAGTAAACCCTTAATCTGTCACAATAGTATCAAAAGATGATACTCAAGTCACTTGTCTTGCACGATATATTTATATTATAACTTGTACAAATTCATTTGCCAACTTCAGAAAACAGTCTTCATAAATGAAGAGACAGATTTGAAATCTAAAAAATAGAATTAAAATGAACAAGAAACCTACGTGTAGTAGAAGTCACTCCCATACGAATCACAAAGTACTTCAACTTGAATTGGTGAGCTTGGTATGTTGATTTCCTTCAACGGACTAGAGCCATTTGATCGGTAACCATTAACTCTAGTTTTCTTTGAATCTCCTAGCAGGCACTCTTTCGCTGATCCATCTTCTTGATGATGCTTTTGGCTCTGAAATCATAGCTAAAGATATCAAAAACCACAAGGATCTAAGGAAAGTAAATCATCTCCATTCAATCAAATTGAAATTTACCAAAATATGAAAAATAAAATTTAGTCAAGATGGGAGCATGGAGGTACAAACAGGCAACAACAACTCTCTTACATATAAGAATCCAAAATTTAAGATTCACTATTGGGTAATTATTTACATTGATAATATAACATATGTAATCTCAGTTTATATTGGTCAAATGAGGACCAATATATTACCTATGAGTTAAATGGTGCAAATAACTAGCATAAACCAAGTCTCTGGCAACAAAAGAAGTGAAAGTTTCGCCTCAAGCAATATTTTAACAAAGACATTAAGATCTCCATTTATTTGCTGTTGGTCTATAACATCAGATAGTATGTATTACCTTGACATGTATTCCATGTTTGTTTGGTTCAAGTCTATGGTAAATGTATCCATAATATATGGTCTGCCCAGTCAGGATCACCGTAGTTGCTGTGTATAACTGCAAGTCAATATAACAAACATAAACCAAGATAAGTAGTAGAATTATACAACATTTACTATTATTTAAGTTGAAAGTCTCACCAATGCCACATAATACTGTGTTGGCAGCTGCAAAAATAAACATAGAAGTCAACAAATCAGAATTCTTAATCAACTTCATTTTTTTTTTGGCAATCAACTTCGAATTGTAAAATATCTAAAGCATTATCCTTTTTCATTATTGCCACATCATTGCCAGTGTGACATCACCATGAATGTTTGTCCGGCCTAAAACCCAGTTCACAATTTTGTAGGCTTTTCTAGAACCTAATATCAGAGACCCGGGTACCCGTACCAGAGATATGATGTGATCCATAATAGGGTTACAACTGGGATCAGAAGTGAGAGCAAATAAACGAGATTGTGGCATATACCTGAGATTAATCTCATTAACTGACCTGGCTTGGGCGAAAGAAAGGATCATTGCTTGGTTGACATTCTACACTAGGAAGAAATAATTAGGTAGATCTAGTGCCTGTGTCGTGTATAACTTTGAAAAAAAGTGGACATAAGACGGAAGAAGGCTCTGTGCCGAACTGCCCATAGCCAATAGAAAGTAATGAATAAAGTTAAAATCATTTGACAAAAGAGTGCCGCACATTGAATACTCGGAAAATACCCCTTATGACTCTTTAAAGTGGATATACAATGCCCCGAGTAAGTTTAAAGAGTAGAATAAACCAAGCAAATGTACTTCTAGCATAACTATAGCAAAAGAATGGGTTCAGTAATCACCAAGTAAAATATCGGCTTAGACTCTAGGCACATGCACTTGTGATAAATTCTAGAAAATGTAGATAATTCATTACATCAGAGTGTGGGAACTGATGCAATGCAAGATCTAATGCGTATCCATGCTGAAGAGTTAGGTCAATGGATATCGGCAGAGAGGAGTCAGACCATACTCTTAAACTTCAGAATTAGCATAAGAGGAGTCAGAAGGGCATCGGAACTTTTACAGCTTATACAAAAGGTGATAACAGAAAAAAGCACAAAGGAAACAAGTTTAACAACATGTTCCTGACAGGGTTCAGCAGTTGATAGATCTAAATCTGCATACACTGTGCACCAAGCTTAGAAAAATAATGCAATGTATTATGTAGCTTATTAGCAAGGTTACTTAGTCAACTATGAACTTCTAATGATGTCCATATGATAAAACCTGAGGAATGATATAATGATCAATTCTACATGCATAGTAAAACAAAAAACCTGCTAAAAGATGTCAATGATACTTACAGTAGCAGGTTCTAGCAGACAGCCGATGAGGTTAAAGAAATCTCTGCAAGTAAATGAACCAATTATTAGAAGTTAAGAAAGAAACAGGAAAAAGGTAAGGCTGGAAACAGAGAAACAGCGTGTAGGGGTTTGAACCCATCAAAGTAAATGGTGCTTTAACATGTTTAGCTTTGATATATATCTAGTAAGCAGTATATAGGGATGCAAACTGATACTAACGATGAGATCTGTAAAGTCTCTTTTTTAAAAACCCAACCTTTAGCACTCCCAGATATGAAACAAAGAAAGTGCAGATATGCAAGACAATTCAACATTGATTTTGTTTGCCATCTTAAAGACACAAGGCCTGTACATGAAAAGGACTCAAATGGACTGTATCATCATCTTGGGAACAAGTTATATGTGTGAAACAGGCATCAGAACATCTTCTCTGTTATCTCTATTCATAAGACGAATAAAGCACCAGCAAGTCAATAAGTAACATTATCTTATCAATTTGTATTTGAGTAGATATATGTTGAATAGTTTATTCGTCAGTCAAGCACCCAATATGTTGCAATTATGACAACACCATTCTTGCACTCCCTATTTGTTATTAATATAGAGAACAAAACTTGGTAGGTATGGGAAACTAAAGAACTCAAATTAAAACGGCTTTATGCTGACATGAACCAAGAACAGGTTACCATGTAAAACATCCTGATTCAACCAAACACTCAAATGCAGAGTGTTACCCAAATGAGAACATTTCATTAAAATTTTGAAGCATGGTGCGAGATAAAAGTAAACATTACCCAACGATCCATGTCATTAGAAAAGCAATTGAAAGGCCTTCTGTAGATTTCTCATAGTAATTTGTTATGATTTGAGGAACCTCTGCAATTACCCAGCTGATGATACTCCCAGCTCCAAGAAATAAGGAAATTCCATCCTTTGTACTACAAAGGCAATACTTCAAGTACATTTGAGCCCAGCGCGAGCAATGTTGGTTTAAGAAGCAATCAGGCGGAGGAGCTGTTTTAAGAAAACTCATTGCAGAAGTTAACTAATCCCAAGTCCCAACCTAGACAATTTCAACGAAAAGATTCAAGATTAATCTTAGAGAACACATGACCGATAAATCTGAGTGCTGACACATCTAAAATAAGTTCCACTGCCTGCACATTGAACTATAAGGCATCAAACATTTTATACCGTCAGAGCATCAAATTATAGTTTGAGGAATATAATATACACAGTGACTCACAGCGGCACTTGCTCTATGTTAAACGTCCACGCAGTTCTAAGGCCGAGTTTAAAAAAGATTATTAGTCTCATAGCTCACATGTAAAACACATTCAGAACCAAATCATATCAGAGTGTGCAGCAACTTTGAAACCACAAAATAATCGCAATGCGGACTAAGTTGTGCATAAATCCATATGGTTTGGATTTTTTTACGAGAATAATAATCTATACTAGTTGGCGCACCAAAGATGAAAAACTCATCACTGGCGCTCACACACATGATGTTTCAGCCACCATATATCATGGGGTAACAGATATAGTTTGTGCTGAATTATAATCTTCGCATGATGGAGAGCACAAAACCTGTGTTGTGAAGAATGATATTCCAAACATATAAAGTCCCTCCTGCATGTTATGCAAGACATCAACATGCCCGTCACAAGGGCCAAAAAAACCAAAGCAGCATCGTTGCACGCAGCCACAGTAACACCACAAGAAACGAAAACATCGATAAGAACCCTAATAATGATGATCAAGATAGTTGCGTCCGGTCCAACACGAAATCAGACTAAGCCATGATTTAATCTCGAAACCAAACAAAGTTACCACGTTCAAGGCAGAGCCTCAATCACGAAATACCCGTTAAGAAACACAAAAGACTACACAGCATTCAGATCCAAGAACACCTAGAAAACCACCACAAGGACCAAAACCCGATGAAACTAAACGGGCCACGAAATGCTGCCGATTCATTATTGCTAAATCAAGCCGCAACTCCAATTCGGAAGAAGAAAGAACAGAACAAAAACCTCAACTACAACACGAATCCTACGTGTCAAGGAAGCGCATGGGGTGTGACCAGATCGGAAAGAGACCATGGATAAGCTTAAAGTTCAAAATCACCTCTAGTTTCCAGAGAGAGAGAGAGAGAGAGAGAGAGAGAGAGAAGAAAGCACTTCGATAGAGGGTACTTCCTCTCTCTTCTCTGAGAGCCGATGTAGTACTACTGCGGAGATGAGAGCGCTGAGGCTGAGAGGGGCACGGAACGAGAGGACTCGTTCGCCGTGATAAGTTGAGAGAGGCATGAGGCGGAGTTATTTCCGAAAACAAATTCTGTGGAGGCTGTTTGGAATCCCTCCACCACCGTCCGTCCATCTCGACCGCCTGATTTGATCCGACCTTTTTATTCAAATCAAGCGGACGGTCGGGATAAGAGAAAGGGGTGCCATGGACGGGCTTTGAAGGGACTTTATCGCCACGTGGCGGGAAGCTGCGGGATCTTCGCCGGATCACATGCGTTGCCAGCTGCCAGTTGATTGATTAATGCAAACATATACGCCGCGATAGCATTCTTGAGGAACATTTGAACTGTTCACGTGAACGAGCTAATTGGTTCTCTACGATCGATTGATGCAAAACGTATTGGTTAATTGGTTCGTTGAACAGGTTACATGATTCGTAATATTTTTGGCGACATGACGGCTTCAATAAGTAGAACTTCATTGTCAAATTGTGTGCCGACGTAATGACATGTACGCTTAAATTAGTGCATGGTGGATGCGAAAACTTTAATAAAAGAATGTTTGAGATGACTATTCACATAGAGAGCAACAATTGAAGAGAAAGCAGCAATCAAAAAGGGGGGATGACGGACAGGTGTTTGCTGTCTCCTCTTAATTTTA
Source organism: Ensete ventricosum (assembly GCA_029747655.1). NCBI lineage: Eukaryota > Viridiplantae > Streptophyta > Magnoliopsida > Zingiberales > Musaceae > Ensete > Ensete ventricosum. Next base: position 20,103,242 of record JAQQAF010000006.1, read on the forward strand.
TCACTAGGTTAGGTTCTCGTAGAAACCTCCTAGAATAAATAAAAAAAATAAAAATTTGTATAAGTTAAGGCAACAACTATGTCTGTCGGAGAAAACTCCTCTCATCATATATTTTCTTTCTCTATTTGGCGAGAAATTTTTATATGATTTGATATAATTAAATTAATTTTTTTTCTTTAACTACATGATAAAATAATGTTCGATTGAAAAAAAGTCATGTAAATAATCTGATTGGCGTTGCCCTTTGGATCCCTTAGGAAAATTAAAAATCATTTCAAATTCAACCTCTTAATCCTACTCTATGTGGTCGAAGTTTTTTACAACCCCTAACAGAGATTTCTATGGCATTAGAGCCAATTACTTCATTGTTTTGTGATGATTCATTTGTTAACGACTTTTCTCTTATACTATCAAGTTTTAATTCAAAGAAGATTATCCTATTCATTGGACAAAACATTTACTCTACCTTCAACTACTGAGCGACATGAGATAGTTTTAGAAAAACTAAGCAACAAAAGTTTTGTAAGTTTTTGGTCAAGTGTTGTGCACTTGAGGTGATCCATATATTTAACCATAGCAAACTGATACTTTAGTTTTCACATAATATTTGAAATAATATCTTCGTGTTGACTTTCAAACTAAATGTAGATAGATTGGGTATATATTAATTGATACCTTTAAGCTTTATTAATTTTATAAGAACTACTTTGTTCCCTTTATAGTACCTAGTAGTATTCTATCATAGATTGATCATTTTAAAAGGATCAATTTCTTTGGAATGCTATAGGGATTTCTCACTCCTAGATAGTCGATCATTGAAATAAAATATATCTCTTAATTGATGAAAAATGGTGATAGTTATATGCTTTATATAGGACTCTAAACCCTAACTTTAGAGAGACTCCTCCCCTAAGTCAAATTTTCCTTTACCTCTCGACCCTAGCCGACTTGCCCAATAAGGGGGTGGGGGGTGGCTAGGATGCTGCAACTCCTCTCATGCTTCCTCCTCAAACTCTAGCTGACCTGCCCAATAAGGTGGGCGATGGCTAGGAAGCCCTAAGGCTCCTAAACTCCTTCTCTCAAAACCCTAGTCGACCTACTTTATATAAAAATAGTGGCTAAGTGGGGGTTTATTAGAATTTCTCAGGGTTTTATTAAATGCTACTTGATTGAATATGACCCAGCCCTGCTAGGGTTCTATCAGGCCTGCCCTCGTTAGATCAATCTTATCATCAAGGCTGAGGTTTCATAAATTTTGAGAACCTGGTCTTCAGGTCTTCATATGATTTCCACGTGGCATCTTCCATAGGTAAATTACTCCAATGTACCAGTACTTTAGTAGAGGGACATCGGCGGCGCGTCACGGTCCTATGGTCAAGTATTGCTTTTGGCTGGATTTAGATGTTTCCATCAGTAGTAGTGTTTGGTAATTGACTTTTGGTTGATTCGTTCTCTCCCAGCTTGAGTTTTAGGTAGGATACATAGAAGACATGATGGATCTTAGCATCAGTAGGCAAATTCAATCTGTACACCACAGCTCTAATGTATTCTGTGATCTGCTAGGATCCATAAAAGCTAGGAGATAACTTCATGGATGCTCATGTGTTGATTGACGTTTGCTTATATGGTTAGAGAGGAAGAAAGACCTAATCTCCCACAAAGAATTCCCTCTTGCTTCGATGTGTATCAACTTACTGTTTCATTCTGGCTTGTGCGACTGAGAGGTTATCCTTCAGTAATCGTAATATATTATCCCTATCAATTAACTCTTAGTTGACTTGATTTACTTTAGCTGAGCCAATTACATAGTTTGAAATTATAGGGGCTAGTCAACTATACACCGCTTTATATATGGTACATTTAGTAGATGAGTGATATGTCATATTGTACCATAATTCGGCCCATGAGAGCCATTTTGCCCATTCCTTTGGTCGGTCACTAGTGAAATATCTAAGGTATGTCTCTAAGCACCTGTTCACCAATTTAGTTTGGCGATCAGTCTGTGGGTGGCATACCGTGCTCATTTTTAGTTTGGTGCCCTACAACTGAAAGAGCTTGATCCAAAATTTATTGGTAAAGACCCTATCCGGATCACTTGCAATCGATCTTGGCATCCCATGTAATTTTATAATATTTTTTATAAAAATTCGGGCAATGCTGGAGGCGGTGTAGGGATTTCGGACATCACAAAAATGGGCATACTTTGTAAGATGATCAACCACGATGAGAATTATATCTTTTCTTGGGACGAGGGCAGCCCTTCGATGAAATTCATTAATATGTCAGTCCCTAATGAGTCTGGTATGGGTAGAGGTTGTAACTTCTCGGGGCTTGCTACTGTTTCACTCTTATGTCGTAGGCATAAGTCGCACTATGCTACAAATTCAGAAATAACTTTTTTCATCCCTCTCCAATAAAAAATTTGCTTAAGTCTTTTGTAGGTTCTCAGGAATCTAGAGTGCCCTGCTAATGGTGTGGAGTGCATCTCTTGTAGGATGGTTTTTATGTAAGGAGAGTCGGGCACAAGCATAATGCGTCCCTTGTAGCGCAAGTCCTTCAAATCCCAACTGTAATGGGCCATGGAGCTTGGTTCCTCCTCCAATTTTTTGATGATCTTACTGGTCTCTAGATCCTTCCCCCATTCCTCCATATTATCCTCAAGAAAATCGCTAGTTTTAAGAGAGATTGCCGAAAACTCCACTTGCTCGGGTAGCCGTGAAAGTGCATCTACAACAACATTTTCCTAGCCCTTTTTGTAAGTAATTTCATAATTATACCCATGCAGCTTTGTTACCCATTTTTGCTATTCAAGATAGGATATCTTCTGCTCCAAGAAATATTTAAGGCTCTTGTGGTTGATTTTTATTTGGGAGCGTTGGTCGATCAGGTAAAGTCTCCACTTCGTTACTGCGTGTAGAATTGTGAGCATCTCCTTATCGTAGATAGACATTTTTAGATGGGAGGGGGACCATACCTTGCTGGTGTATGCGAGTGGTTGGCCTTATTGTATGAGAACGATACTAATCTCAACTCTGGATGCATCAGCTTCAATGATGAAGGTTCTGTTGAAATCAGACAATGCTAGTATGAGCATTGTCGTCATGGCTACCTTAAGATTGTCGAAGGCAATGGAGGCTTTGTCTGACCCTTGGAAAACATCTTTTTTTTAGTAAGGAGGTGAGGTGCACTGATCTTCCCATAATCTTTGACGAACTTGCGGTAGTAGCTCGTTAATCCAAGGAAATCGCGCAGCGATTTCACGTTCTTTAGTTTTGGCCATCTTTGCATTGCCTCTATTTTGGATGGGTCTATCGCCACTCCTTCTGATATGAGGTGCCCAAAATATTCCACCTTCTGTTGAAGAAAGTTACACTTCAATTGTTTAACAAAAAGAATATTCTCCCATAGGATCGTTAAAACAAGTCGTAGGTGATGAAAATGACTTTCAAGGGAAGGGCTATAAATGAGAATGTAGTTGAAGAATACCAGCACAAACTTGCAAAGAAAACTTTAGAAAATATCATTCATAAGGCTTTGGAAGGTGGAGGGAGCATTGATGAGACCAAAGGGCATTACCAAAAACTCGTAGTAGTCGTTGTGCGTTCGGAAGATAGTTTTTGGTACATCATCTTCGCATACCCGAATTTGATGATATCCCAATCGAAGGTCCAACTTCGTGAAGATTCGAGCTCCCCTTAATTCATTAAGGAGTTCATTCACCACTGGAATAGGGCATTTGTTTTTGATAGTTATGTCGTTGAGAGCTTGATAGTCAACGCACATTCACCATGTTCCATCTTTCTTTCGTACGAAAAGCACTGGCGAAGAGTAAGGAATGCAACTTGGCTGAATGACCCCTGTTTCAAGCATCTCCTTCATAATTTTTTCTATTTCATCCTTTTGAAGGTGAGGATAGTGGTATGATCGAGTGTTCGTTGGTGGTTTGCCTGGAAGAATTAGAATCTGATGATCATGCCGCAGGGTAGGAGGTAGGTTGTGTAGTTTAGCAAAGACATCAGAAAATTCATCAAGCAGTTGGAGAAGGTTTTGGTCATCAATTTTTGCTGGCTCCTCCTTAGGTTGCTGCTGGAGTTGTATCAGGAAGCCACCATTTGTTTTATGTAAAACTTTCTTCATTTGCTGAGGTGGCTAAGGCCTTGGTGCTACTGGTCAGGGAGCGACCCTAGTCATCCAGACATCTTGGTTCAATCGTTCCTCTTGAAGTCGTGTGAAAGAGATGGACGCCATTGGTGTGTATGGTTATCATGCCTTGACTTCTCCCCAAATCTCCAATATCAAGCCTTCGATGAAAATCCTTAACAATTATTTTTTAGACCAATCCCTTGTTTGATTAAATAATCTTTCAAACCTTGTCTGGTATTCTTGGATGGTGAAAGTTTGACGGATCTTAGCAAGTTTGTCGTTGATGTTCCCAAACTCGGTTGGTCCGAAGCATATTAGTAGTCTGTCTTTAAATTGCTTCCATATAGGGAATCCATGAGTATGTTCGAACCAACTATACCATTGTCTAGCATCTCCTTCAAGGTGTATAGCAGCAACGTCCACCATGGATGCGTCCGGGGTCCTGTGGTGTAGCAAAAATAACGCTCCACGCGTGAGATCCGTCTGATTGGGTCTCCTTCTTCCCATCTAGGGAAGTCTACCCTCATACGTGGATATGGAGGGTCCATCATAGGTCCTCCTTTCTCTTGGAAGTCTTCTCTATGATATGAACTTTCACCTTATTGAGATCTCCTTAGGCTCGATGGTCGACATAAACTGAATTCAGCAAAGAGGGCGCGTTTTTATCCTCCATATGGATCTTGAGGACCCCCAACTTGGCATCAATTAGTTCCTTCGATGCCATGGCGTATGTCTCTAGATTTGTAATTTTAAGGTTCCTCTTTTGTTACCGGGTTAAGGGCATGTATCAGTTGAGAGGTTTAGGGGCCGAAAGGATTGGTGGATAAGAGGATGAAGGTTACGATTTTAGGCTTAATAGGTGGTTGTTTAAAGTGCGATTTGGGCTATTATTTTGGGGTGTTTTGGGGCTATGATGGCAGTGGATGGAGGTTGGGAAGGTGGTCTCGATCTATTATTGATGGCAGTAATAGGTTTGATAAGGATCGGTGGGGGTATGTAGCAAATAGATGCTGAATTGTAAAAGTAGAATTTTTCATCGAAGAGACAACAATTTCTCGACGAAAGTTCCAGCAATAAACCGAGTCTTTGTGGAGAAAATTGACAGCAAGAACTCGATACTGATGATAACATGGATGACAAATATATAGCAGAAAGCCTCGACACCAATGCAACAAGAACAACGATGAAAGTTTTGGTAGTAGAATTCTCATCGAAAAAATAAGCAATTTTACGATGAGAAGTTGCAGTAATATAAGGATGTTTTCACAGATATTTCCAATGATAGATCAGATGTAGATGAAAGCTGAGATGATATAAAAAAGTATGTAAAAGTTTTCATCCAAAAAGATGGTAGCAAGGTTGACTTTTTGATAGCAAGTATACGACTAAAAATTTTTGCAGCGTTCTTTCATTCATAAAGATAGCGACTTTACGACGATAAGAGTTCGTAGCGAGGAATAGATGAAAACTTCCTTTTAGGTTTTTTTGGTATAAAATTGTAGCATAAATACGGTATTTGTGATAGAAGTAATACTAGATCCTGATGCAATTGGTGATGGCGACAACAAATGATAGATCTGCAATAAGGGTGATGACGGTGGAGATGACGTTGATAATAGCAATTGTGGGAATTGCTTAGATGATGGTGGGCAGCTGGGAGGGCAGCAAGGCAGCAAGATCGCTACTATAATACTATATGATAGAACCACATAGAATTCTATCGTAGATTGATTGCTTGAAGGGGATCAACTCCTTTGGAATGCTATAGGGATTCCTCCCTCCTAGGTATTCGGCCAAAAGGCTGAAATAAAATAGATCTCTTGATTGATGAAAAGTAGTGGTAGCTACATACTTTATATAGGACTTCAAACCCTAATCCTAAAAGACTCATCCCCTAAGTTAAACTCCACTTTTACCCCTCTACACTAGCCGACTTGCCCAATAAGGGGGCAATGACTAGGAGGCTACAACTCCTCTCATGCTCCTTCCTCAAACCCTAACCGATCTGCCTAATAAGGTGGGCGGTGGCTAGGAAGCCCTAAGGCTCCTAAACTCCTTCCCTCAAAACCCTAGCTGACTTGCTTTATATAATAGTAAGTGGCTAGGTGAACGTATATTATAATTTCTTAAGGTTTTATTAAATGCTACTTGATTGAATATGAACCAACCCTTCTAGGGTCTTGTTGGACTTGATGATCATATTTATGGGTCTTGTTGGAAGGGTTGCCGAAAATTTTATAAGGAGTTAGGAGGGTCTTGTTGGACTTGATGATCATATTTATTATAATTGATTAGTCATAGTTAACATCGATTAAGGTTTGAGTCATACCAGAGTTAGATTTGGAAGGAATCCAAATTAACTCAAGTAAGACAAACTAGATCCACATTTGGGTTTGGTTGACCAGGAAATAGGTCAACTGAAGGTACTAGTCGAGATTGAAAAAATGGAGGAAAACACTTTCCAGGATTCTCGGTGGTTGTACACCGGTGGATGGCGGTTGTACCACTGGTGGACGGTGGTTGTACTGCCCAAGTTGGCAGTAGTACCACTGCCACTCTATTTTTCGGGTAGCTTTCGTTGGCTGCACCGTCCACGCGGATGGTTGTACCGCATGTACTTAATTTTTTTAGATACATTTAAATTTTTGGCTCCATGTCTGAAGCCAATTAGGATCTATAAATACCCCAAGATTTCTTTCATTTAGCACAACACTTTGGGCTAAAAATTCTATGAAAAATAATGTGCTAAGATTGTGCAAGAAAAAAAAAGGACAAGGGAGTGAGAAAAAGAGTTGTAATTCTTTTAAAGTCTCCCTTATAAGTTTGTAAGGTTCCTCTCCTGAGCTTGTGAAAAAGGAGAGTGGAAAGTGTAAGGGTTTGGTCTTCATTCAAAAAAGATCGGTAGTGGACACCAGTGGATCTCAGAGAAGAGGACTCGGGGAGTGGACGTAGGCCAAGTTATGGCCGAACCACTATAAATTATGAGTATTCTCTCTTTTTTTTAATTTCAACATTCACTAGCTAAATTGAAATCTTTCGATCTTAAGTTTGATTTGCTCATATATTCAAATTCAAAGAAATGCTTCCTATCTCAGTTTACTTTGAACAAAAGTTTTCTTTAAACTAAAATTTTAGCATCTGCACTAATTCACCCTCCCCTACTAGTGCCAATTGATCCTTGATATCAGAGCCACGTGCTACTCATTGGATTAAAAATCCAAGTGAGTAAATGACTTCGCGGGATATCTATTACACATCCTCCCATGTTCAATGGGACGGATTATACATATTGTAAAACTAGAATGCATATTTTTCTATTTCCATGGATTTTGAGTTATGGCACATCGTTGAGAACAGTTTTGAAAAATCTTATAAACCCATGAATAAATGAAATGATTTAAAAAAAAAAACTTTTTCGTTAAATGCAAAGGTAATAAATGCTTTATTTTGTGCACTTGATAAGAATGAATATAATCGAGTTTCTATTTGTGATACTGCTTATGATATTTAGCATACACTTGAAATTACACACGAAGGCACTAATAGATTAATGAGTCTAAAATTAATATTTTAGTTCATAATTATGAATTGTTTAGAATGAAACGAAGTGAGTCCATTGGAGACATGTACACCCGTTTTATGGATGTCCTTAATGGTTTAAAAGGTCTTAGTAAATATTTTTCTAATTTTAAACTTATTAGTAAAATATTAAGATCTCTTCCTAAAAGTTGGGATCCTAAAGTAACTACAATATAAGAGGCTAAAGATCCTAATAACTTTCCTCTTGAAGAATTCATGGGATCTCTTATGACTTATGAATTGAGCTGTAAAGCTCATAACGAACTTGATGAACCCCTTCCAAAGAATAGAAAAGATTAATATTAAAAATTACAGATGACTCTTTGAGTGAAACCTCATGTGATGAGGACAATGACATTGCACTATTATTCAGAAAAATTAAAAATTTTATGAAAAAATAGAAATTATAAAAATAAAAATAAACCAAAAAAGGACAATATTATGTGTTTTAAATGTAAAAAGTTAAGATATTTAAAAAATGAATGTCCTCAATTAAAGAAAAAAGCGTCGCACAGGAAAAAGGCTCTTTGTTAGTCTTTCTTAGTGTAATCCAAAATGGCCTATGTAATTTATCTTGTTCAGAAAATATTTATATTCAATCATAATATGTATGCACATAAATATGAATAGGATAACAGAATTAAATAATTTTAATTATATAAATAAAAATTTTAATTATAAAATTCACTCAAACATGTATTATCATATCTTTCATGTGTTGCTTACAAACTCAATAATAAGAATATGTGATTTTAAATACTTTAGGATGTTAAACCTAATTGAATATATCAGTAATTAATATAATAAAATTTAGATTCTTAATTGACATTAGTCGTTTCTAAATCTTTCTTTAACCATCAAGTACTTTATGTTAATATCCTTAAAATTACTATAGTATCTAATACTGGGAAAGGGAGAAAGAGGAATGGATTAAAGAAAAAAAGAAATCGATAGTCAAGTTGTATTTGCTGGAATAAGTCTTTTGGATTGAAAAGAGACAAACTCAAGATAAAACTTACATAAAATCAATAAATAGCTCACCACCAAGTTTAAAATCACAAAGGGGTACAGATAGTTTACCAACCCAAGGATATTAAACAATAATATTGAATTGTAACAAAAGACTTACAACTCAAGTAAAATCCAACACATACAGAGTTTAAGAGATAACTTAAAGAGCTTCTGCTACTATCATCATATTCTAAACTTCTTTCTAGCCCTAGAACACCAAAATAAGTACTAGTGCATAAAACAACCTTTCATGCATAGGAAACTATAAAATTAAATATCTTTATGCCAATAAGATAAGTTATCTCAATCCTTAAATGAATTACACCTATTGAAAAATATGAATAATGATTTTCTTTTTTTTTTCCTTTCTATAGATTTGATTTATGAAATATTATCAAGTTTGACTTTCAAAAATATTCTAAATCGATAAAAGAATATAATGATTTTGAAAAAAGAATATCTTCTTTAAATACTAAAGTTATAAATATTTTATTTTATACTTTAGATAAATATGAGTTTAATCATATTTCTACTTATAACATAGTACATAATATATGACATATACTTGAAGTCACTTGCGAAGGCACAAGTAAAAGAATCTAAAAGTAATATTTTATTTTATAGTTATGAATTATTTAAAATAAAGTCAAGCAAATATATTGATGACATATAATCTCATTTTATGGATGTTATCAATAAATTAAAAGCTCTTGGTAAAAATTATACTATTCTTGAATCAGTGAGTAAAATTTTAAGGTCACTTCCTAAAAACTATGATCCAAAGGTAATGGTAATCTAAGAAGTTAAAGGCTTGAACAAACTTTTGCTTAGAGAACTGATAGGATCTTTAGTGACCTATGAAATGACATACAAAGCACATGACAAAGAAGATAAACTGTCGAAGAAAAGTAATGATTTTGCTCTCAAAATCTAATAAACATTACTCTAGTAAGAATAAAAGTGAACCCAAAAAAGATGCAGTCATATACTATGAGTGTAAAAAGTCTAAGACACTTCAAAAATTAATATCTATAATTGATAAAGAATACGTCAACCCAAAATAAGAAAAAAAAACTCAAAGCAATATGAGATGAATCAAGTGAGTCGGAAGAGCAAAGAAATTGAGAAAAAATGGCAAATTATGCCTTAATGGCTTTCAACGATGAAGTATGTCTTCAAACAAGAGTTGGGGAAAAAGATGGTATCTTGATGATGGATGCTAAGGCACATGACCAGAGATCCTACGAAGTTTTTAAATTTCATTAATCAAGATGGAGGATATGTTACTCTCGAAGACAATAAGAAAGGAAAGATCATTGACATTCAAAATATCAGTAATAAATCAAAACTCTTAATTGAAAATATGCTTTTAGTAAATGACTTGAAACACAACTTAATAAGCATCAGCCAACTTTATCATAAATGATATAATATTAAATTTTAATATCATGCTTACTTTATAGTAATATTAAGAATAAATCTATGAGTTTTTTATCCGAAATAATAAGAGCTTACAAGAGATAGCAAAGACTATGCTTATTGACTATAGCCTACTCGAATATTTTTGGGCTGAGATTGTTAACACAACATGCTATATCATGAATATAGTTTTTATAAGATCTTATCTATTTAAAACTTCTTATGAATTGTAGAGTAATAAAAGATCAAATATCTCATATCTTAACTTTTTTATTATAAATGTTTTATTTCTAAATGACAAGGATGACTTAGAAAAATTTGATGCAAAATCTGATGAAGATATTTTTATTGAATATTTCTCTATCTCTAAAGTTTATCGAGTATTCAATTAGATATCTTTAGTTATTAAAGAATCTATTCATATTATTTTTGATAAATCTCTTGAAGCTAAGAAAAATAATATGAAGATAATTTTAATTTAATAAATTAAATTTAAATAATAATTATACTCATCAAAACAACTTGGATACATATACTTTTAAAGAAATCATACCTAATGAATAGAAGTATATAGATACACATCCTAAAAATCTAATTATTGGAGATATATTAAAAGATGTTTGAACTCATTCTTCATTGAAAATATTTATGCAAATATTATCTTTTATCTTAAATTGAACATAAATATATTGATAATGCTCTTAAAGATGACTCATGGGTCTCGATAGTGCATGAAGAGCTAAATCAATTGAAAAAAATAAAATTTGAATGTTTATTCTTAAATCTAGTGATTAATTGGCACTAAATAGATTTTTAGGAAAAAAACAAATGAATGAGGTGTCATGGTTCGAAACGAGGCTAGATTAGTGACTAAAAGGTTCAACCAAGAATAATGTATAGATTATAAAGAAACATTTGTTCCTATAGGTAGACTTGAAGTCATAAGGATACTTATTGCCCATGTATATTTTAAAATTTTTAATCTATTTCAAATGAACGTCAAAAGTATTTTTCTTAATGATTTTATTTTCAAAGAAGTTTATGCTAAACAATCATCTAGATGTGAAAATTATCTTTTTCACAATCATATTGATAAATTATCTAAGGCCGTTTTTTTCTAAGGTTGAAACAATCATCCAGGTTGAAACAATCATATTGATAAAGAAGTTTATGCTAAACAATCATCTAGAAGTTTCTTGCCCATGTTTTTTTCACAATCATCCAGGTTGAAACAATCTCCTAAGGTTTGATATGAGAGACAGTTTTTTTTCTTATTCAAAATAATTTTTCAAAAGATAAGGTCGATGCCATATTATTCATTAAATATTTTAAAAATATTTTTTTATTATTTAATGATATAATTTTTATTGTATTAATAAATCTTTATGTGAATCATTTACTAATAGTATGAGCCAATAATTTGAAATAAATTTAATGAGTGAATTAATATTTTTTCTAAGATTATAAATTAAATAATAAATTTTTTATTAATCAAACCAAGTATACTCTTAATCTATTAAGATGATTTTATAAGGATATTGTTAAGGCTATCAATATCGTGGATGAGCATCTCTACTAAATTGATAATGCTTTGATCAAAAGACTTATAGAGATATTATAGGTAGTTTATTATATCTTATTACAATTAGACATGATATAATATTCAGTATTGAGCTTTATATAGGATTTAAATATAATCCTAAATAATCTCACTATAAAGTAGTAAAAAAAAATTTAGATACTTAAAAGGAACTCTTAATATGTTATTATAATATCCTAAATTTAAATATTTTGATTTGATTGCTTGTGCTGATATTGATTTTGTAGGATGTAAAGTAAATATAAAAAGTACATCTGAAACTTATCAATTCCTTGGTCATGCACTTATGTTTTGGTCACCCGAGAAGTAAGACTCTATCGCACTATCTATAAATGAAACTGAATATATTATGGCGGGTGCATACTGTGCACAAGTAATTTAGATATAATATACTTTAGAAAATTATGAACTTTGCTTAAAACATATCCCTCTAAAGTGTGATAATACTAATACAATTTACTTGTCAAAGAATCATATTCAACATTTAAGAACCAAGCATATTGATATTAGACATCATTTTATTAGGGATCAAATAAGTAATCATGATATATTATTGGATTTCGTAGACACAAAACATTAGTTAACAGACATTTTTACTAAACTATTTAATGAGAAATAATTTAATTTTATTAGAAGAGAATTAATCATGTTGAATCTTTCAAATTCATGATTATTTCTTTTGTTATTTGTTCTCCTATGATTCTTTCTTTTTGCTAATGACTAAGGAGAAGATTTATCTAAATGAATTATAATATTTCAGTGTTCATGAATTGAGATTTATTTTGTATGACTCTTTTGTATTTATACTCCATTTTGTTGATGACAAAGCGGGAGAGAAACTGACTCATATTTTTTTTATAAACAAGGGGGGAGAAGTAGTGATTTATATCTAACTTATGTGTTGAAGAATGAGAGTAATAATGATTTTATAACTTTTTTGTTAGTAGTAACTCATGCCAAACTTTTGTTAATTATTCTTTGAAAATCGAAAGTTGATTGAATATTTTGGTTTGTAATAATAAAATCAACAAGATCAAATTTGTTCCAACTTGAATTCAAGACTACCATTGAAAGAGTATAGTTTAATATGATATATATATAGGAGGGGTCTTATTAAAACCCCATCATCAATTGACTTCTCATTGTCTATAACTCAAATTTATCTTTGATAACATAATATTAAGATGTTTCATGTACCATGATCCCAAAGTAATTATTATTTTTACATAATTAGATTTGATATACTCTCTTCTTTTTGTTGATGACAAAAGGAAAGAAGTATTAACTCATGTTTTTTATTATTGACTTATGAATGAACAAATCAATCACGTGAGTGATGACACGTATGACACATTGCACAGTCTATTTGTATTATTTTTATTGATATATTCTCATATTATATTATCTGTTGAATATATATATATATATATATACATATATATTATAATGTCTTCGGTTCTATGCAATAGGAATCGGATCGTGATAAGATCATGATAATGAGACTGATTCACCTTTAAACATAAATCCTAAATAATATTGGTTATAGATTGCTTGAGAGGGACATTAAGATAACCGAAAATATTGATATACTGTATATCCGTCCATATGATGGAGGCGGCTGGTCTCATAGCCACTTGTATGAAGACACTAAGAATACAGTACAAGTGCTCATTAAGGAATGAGTTCATTGATTGATCCGCTTATGGAATGCTATATGGTTAATGATACATGACATTAGAAAGTGATTCCGTAGTATCAGTTGTGCATTTGGTCCTTAGACTTAAGACACCAAAGATACATTGTTTGAGTACTTATTTCTTTGACACTTGACTTACAGATCTGGAAAGTTTATGATCTGGTACAATCGGTTATCGAGATTGGTAGCCAACCTTACGAAAGCTATTGAGTGTCAATAGATGATCATCCATTCTTAGTATCATGAAAGAAATATCTCATATGCTCTCACTCAGGTAAATCCCTGATCAGGTTGGTCGGATTGATAGAGAAGTAGTTCTCCAAGAGAATCCGATTAGAGCGAGACTTAAAAGGATTTTGTATATGACCTGACAGTACCATACCTCGTATAAGGTCTCAAGAATATTTGATAGATGAGGGACTATAGATACATGGTAATTGAGGACATACAGGTCCAATAAACAAGATTTATTGTACAGTCTGGGGACTATGGCGCTATGGCTTAATACGTCCACAGTTAATGAGTCGAGTGAATTATTATGAGATAATAATTCACTAAATCAGAAGGAGTTCTGATAGGGAGGACTCATGACCAACTTGGTATTGGGCCTAGAGGGTCACACACATATGGTGGATGCTTTAGTGATAGAGGATTGGATAAAGATCCGACATTGATGGGGTCCTTACATGAGGACTAATTAGAGGTCAAAGGAGATTATTGGATAGAGATCTAATAATCCAAGGTTAGTGGGTAAGTGGATGGAGATCCAATGCCCACTAAAGTAGGATCCCTAAGGTTTTTGGTGGCTCTCTATAAATAGGAGGCAGGGGCAGCTCTTATGTGATAGGTTGTACCTTTGGCCGCCCCCTCCTATTCTCCTCCCTTCCTTTGCACAAAAGTTACGAGATTTATAGCTACGATTGGAGGAGTCTCGCTACAACGATCCATCATGTGGATACCGCTAGAGAGGAGAATACTTAACCCCCTTCATCCTCTCCATCTAGATCTAAAAAAATATAGATATACGATCTCCCCAAGTAAATAATTTCTCATATGTAGTTTTTCGATTTTACATTTTCTTTACACCAATCTTTTGCACGATGAATTGATCTACGTGGAAACCAGTTTTGTTTTTATCTTCCACGGCGCATGTGATGCTCTCGTTGAGGTTTCCCAATAATTGTATTAGAGCCATGGTTGTTTGTGCAAAGATTGACTTGTAAACTTCATGTGTTGAGATTGAATCACGTAGAACTATTCTACGCATTTTTGCTACGATTCAGCGAAGGCAGTGAGGAGGGTGTAGCCACCTACGAGCATGCTACCTGTAAGGGCGGCCACCCACAGCTAGGCCACCTGCAAGGGTGACCGCCCCTGGCCAGGGCTACCGCGATGGCGCCCACCCACGGGCAAGGGCAGCCACTGCCTACGTAGGGGCGACGACGATGGCCCATTGGAGGTGGCCAGAAATGGCTAAGACTTTTTTTTATCAAAAGGATGATTTTACCCCTCAAAATTTAAGAAATTTCTAGATCTATCCTTTTGTCCAGAATTTTAAAAATACCCTTGATAATTTTAAAAATTCTTGACATATCATGATTTTTTTTAAAATAATTAATTAAATAGTTAATTATTTATTTATTATCTAGTAATCTTACATGATGATGTATACATGTGATGTATGATATGGATGGATGATCATGAGCCTTGTAATGTGATGTGTGTATATGTAATAATTATTATTATTGGGGCCTGCGAGCCCTTTTAATTTTTATCATTTATTGTTGGGCCTACATGTCTGTGATTATTTTAAAATTACAATGAGAGGCGTGGCAAGAGCATGAAGGTGACAACGGGACCTACGATGTCATGGTGGGAGATCACGATGCATGGTGATACGATGAGGATTCGACGGAATTGATGATAATAAGATCAACGATCACAGGGCATGGAGATACAATAATGCACACATAGATCCTATTGTGAGTGGTTAGGCCCATTGTCTTGGGCTTAATCACATTAGTTGGCAGCTCATGATCATCCAGTGTGGTTTGCATATGTGATATATATAATACACCTACTAGATATATATATATATATATATATATATATATATATATGCATGCAATGTAGATATATATTAATTATGCATGTATGTGACACGACATATTAGGAGACCAATACAAAACGAAAAACCCTCCTACGATAATATTAAGTCAATGAGTGTGAGGCGATAAGATTGACCACATCGCCTTCCATCATTATAGAAATAAATTGAATCACGACATAAGTTGAGTTGGTTGAGTCACTTGAGGCTCACCTATCTATGTAATCGAGATCTTGCCTATGACATAACAATTATGGGAATTGCTTGGGAAGGTGGAGGCGTGTGTCGTAGCAATTATGGGAATTGCTTGGGAAGGTGGAGGCGTGGATGACAGCTACAGGGGCAGCAAGATCGCTGCTCTGATACCAGATGATAAGACCCCAGAAGGAGCCCTATAGATTTTGTTCCTTGAGGGGGATCAACCCTTGGAACACTATTAGGGGTTCCTCCCTCCTAGACTCGGCACAAAGGCTGAATTGAAGATGATAATTGCTTGTCTTCAAAGAGGGGGGGCGGCTACATCTTAAACAGGGATCAAGTCCTAGCCTAAGGGGGCACTTATCTGAGTTAAATTATCCTTTTGCCCCTCCTATAACCATCCTACCTTAAGAGGAACAAGGGGAGGCTAGGTTGGCTCTATAGCCGACCTAAGCAGGGGAAAATCCTGGCCGACTTGCCCAGTAAGAGAGGGCGATGACTACTATGCCCTAATGACTAATCCAAACTCTGACCATACTCCTTTATAAGATAGGAGAGACATTATTACAATTTAGTAGAGTTTTTATTGACTTCTACTAGAATGATTAGGACTCAACCCTGCCGGAGTCCTATCAGACAATCAAAATCGATCATTACCGATCAATTTCGAAGGGTGATGGGATAGGAATATATATATATATATATATATATATATATATATTGGTTCCATGGAAGCGGGTTTCTTTATCTTTAAATTTGATCCCAGTAAACTTTTGAAATCTGGTCCTTGGTATACACACAAAAAACTTCTTATCCAAAAAAAATTGACTTATCTACCATCCCGCTTTGGGTAAAATTCTATAATCCCCTGTTGTTTATGTGGAAAATATAAAGTTCATCAGTTCTATTGCTGGTGGTATTATAAGCAAGTCCCTCTCTATTTATATGGATCAGCTTAGTAGCAAGAGAGAACATATTAGATTTGCAACAAACATGATTATACTATCAGGATTAAGTGTATAACTTGAAGCCAGTGAGGTGGTCTTGTTGCAGCATCGTTGGCGATGCTACAAAGAATTTGCTCCAAAGTAAATGAATGGTATATAATGGTACAACGGAACTTGCTTCAAAGTAAGTGGTGTAGATAGTAGTGGTATAATCCGCGCCTGTATGTTCATATTGGTATAGAAGGTGAAACCAGTCAGAGTTAGGCTTAAATGATGGTCTCTCACTCTGACTACCTAGATCAAAGGAGCTCTCTTCAATCTAATCTATTCGAGATTAATTACATCTTATTGATTCTAGGGACCTTTGGAGGATTCCAATACACCTTATTTGATCTCTTTGTGCTTGTAGGAACTAAAAATCCATATTATCACTGGTGGACTCTGGCAGTCACCTGATCCAAGGAGAGCAACTTCATAAAGAGGCGATCAAGTAATATTGGTCGAGTTACTCGAGAGTACAATATCGAATCAGACTCATCTTGTAATAATGGTGATGACCTAATTAAATTTCATGGTTGATCAAGCAATTGAGACCATGATGATTTTAAGGTCAAACATGATGAGAATCATAAGGAGTTGTGATTGGCAAGAGTTGCCTACCTTTTGGGCTTAGTATAATTAGTCGAGTCACTCGAGGTTACACTAAGACGTCGATTGAATCCTGATCCCTACTAGAAGCCTGTCAGAGACTTTCATTTCATGTGCCGAGGGTGTCGTGTGATTTGTTAAGAAAATAGTAGAAGTACATTAAGATAGAAGTCAATATCTTAATTAGTTTTTTTTGAAAGATTTGCATGTTATTTATTTATGTTATATCTTGTTTGTCAGAAACATGTCGCTTGCAAACACCCTATATAACATATTGATGCCAAGTGCCTCACTGGTCAAAACTACATGGATTAGCTCCATAATTTGAGAATAGTTCTCATAGCGGAGAAAATCGCATATGTCTTTGATACAATTATGCCCATATCAGAAGAAGGGGCAAGCGGGGATGAGATCGCTCGCTATGTGAAGTATATAGATGATTCCACATTGGCAAAATGCAACATGTTGGCCTCCATGACTCCTGGGTTACAGAGACAACATGCGAGCATAAATGTCAATTCTATCCTTCTTCATATTCGCCAACTATTTGAGGAACATAGAAGAACTCAAAGATATGAGATATCTAAGAGACTCTTCTAAGCCAGGATAACAGAAGAGATATCGATTCAGAACCATGTCATGAAGATGATAGAGTGGATAGAGAAACTCATAGGTCTAGGAGTAGCCTTAGAGGATAACTTGTACGTTGATCTTATACTTTAGTCCCTACTAGATTCCTTTTTTTCACTTCATCATGAATTTTAACATGGGAAATTTTGAGGTGACTCTCCCTAAGCTCCTCAATGTATTGAGAGAAGCTGAGAGTATCGTCAAGAAAGAGAAGCCAGTTCTCTATATTGGTGATACCAAAAAGAAAAGGAAGGCTAGTAAGACCCTTAAGAAGATCAAACGCAAAGAAAGATTGGGTAAGGCAAAGGTTGCCAAGAAAAACCTAGCAAAGGATAAAGGATAGTGCTTCCACTATAGCAAAGATGGATAATAGAAGAGGAACTATAAGGATTACCTTGTAGACAAGATGAAACAAAAGCTTAGAGAAGCTTCAGGTATATTCATGATTAGTCTCCACTTGTCAGATTTTCATGATAACACATGAGTATTGAATACCGTGAGTGGTTATCATATTTACTAAATATTGCATATTCTAGCAAGACCTAGTAGACTGGCCAGAGGTGAGATGGACTTCAACATGGGCAATGGAGCAAGAATTGCTGCAGTTACCATTGGGGAGGTTACTCTACATATACTTGGTGGAGTATCATTGCATTGGATGCATGCTATTTTGTCGCTCTATTTTCAAAAATATTATTTTTATTTTTTTTTGATAATTAATGAAGATAAATTAGTTTTTGAGAACAATAGTTATTCAATAATTCTGGATGATGAGATCATTACTAGAGGGACCTTGATAAATTGTTTATATGTGTTAAACACTTCTCTACATATCATGAATATAAATATGTCCAAGAGGAAACGAGATGAGGTAAACAATACATACTTGTGAAATTGTAGGCTTGGTCATATTAATGAGGGATTCAAAGGTTGTTAAAACATGGATACCTAGATCCATTCGACTATGAGTCGTATATGTTGAGTCTCAAATTTTGATGATGAATCAATTAATGGGTTTTATGATCTAACTTATGTGTTAAAAAAGGTGATGTAAGATTAACTACGATATTAAAAGGGTATTACAATTAGATGTTGGGCCGAAGTCAAGTTCGAGCATCGGGCTGAGGTTTGGACGACGCAGTGGGAGCTCGTCGAGAGTTCGCTGGAGGTCTATTGAGGTTCGGATGATGTTGTCGGGAGCTCGCCATAAGCTCACCAGAGGTTTACCAGGAAGTTCGTCAGGAGTTCACCGATAGGTTGTCGGGAGCTCACTGAGAGTTTACCAGAAGAATGTTGAGAGTTCGTCGAAAGGAAATCGAGAGCTCGTCGGGGGTTCACTAGGAGTTCATCGAGAGATCAATTGACGGTCGGACAATGAAGTTTGTATGTTAAGTATCATAGTTAGCATCATAATGAAAGGTAGTTTTACTAACTCAATTAAGAGACCATTAGACCTTAATTGGGGCTGATTTAGACTTATTATAAAAGTCATTTTGGTAACCCAATATCAGATACGATAGATCTTCGAAGACATGATCTCCAAGATGACATAGTCTTTGAAGGTGTGTTAGGTGATAGCACCACCCAGACACAGTCTTCTATACTGTGTCAGGCGATGGTATTGCATAGGCTGGCAATACTACCACCAGAACACAGTCTCCAAGGGGAGAGGTTGTCAAAACCTCAAAAAATCCCCAAAAATTTAAATTTTGGCTCCACTTCTAAAGTCATTTGGAGCCTCTAAATACCTCACCCATTCTTGCTTGAGTATGCAAGAATTAAGAGCAAAAAACTTGTGAAAACACTATTATATCAATTTACTTCCTCTTATTTGCTCTTTATCTTCATTGTTTTCTTATTTAATTATCTATTATCTTTGTTTGCACTCTTACAAACATCTCTACACTTAAACGTATTTCTGATACGGGTTTTATTGAGCAAATATTTAAATCGACATAAATTTTTCATAAGCACTAATTCACCCCCCACCAGTGCCGCTTCGATACTAACCATTGGTATCAGAGCCATGTTTCTCTCTATTTGGCTTAAAACCCAAGAGAGATGACTTTTTTTGATAATCAAGAGGGATTTTCTATCACTCATCCTCCCATGTTCAATAGGACATATTACATATATTGGAAAACTCGAATGAGAATTTTCCTACTTTCTATGGATTTCGAATTATGGCATATTGTTGAAAGTGGTTTTGGAAAGTCTTCCAAATTGATGAACGAATGGAATGATTCGAAAAAGAAGACTCTCTTTGAATGCTAAAGCGATGAATGCTTTATTTTATACTTTTGATAAAAATAAATTTAATCAGGTTTCTATATGCGAAACTGCGCATGAGATTTGGCACACACTCAAAGTCACACACAGAAGCACTAGTCGAGTCAAATAGTGGAAAATTATTTTTTTGGTGCGTAACTATGAGTTGTTTCGCATGAAACTAAGTGAGGCCATAGGAGACATGTACACCCGTTTTACGGATGTCCTCAATAGTCTAAAAGCGCTTGGTAAAAGTATTTTAAATTTTAAACTTGTTAACAAAATATTAAGATCCATTTCAAAAAGTTGGGATCCTAAAATAACGACAATACAAGAAGCAAAGGACCTAAATAATTTTTCACTTGAAGAACTAATTGGGTCTTTGATGATTTACGAAATGACATGTATAACACATGATGAACTCGAGAATAACCTTTCAAAGAACAGGAAGGACATAGCACTTAGAACCAAGAAAGACCACTTGAGAGAAAACTCAAGTGACAATGATGATGATGAGGACTTTGCACTTCTTACAAGAAAATTTAAGAAATTCTTAAAAATGACTAAAATAAAACAAGATGCTAAGAAAAAAAGTGAACTAAAAAAGGACTCAATAATATGTTATGAATGTAAGAAGCCGGGACACTTAAAAAATGAATGTCCCTGAGTGAAGAAGAAGCAACCAAAGAAGAAGAAGACGCTCAAAGCTACTTGCGACGACTCAAGGTCATTCGAAGGCGAGGAGAAAACCAACAAAGAAGAAGTTACAAATTATGCTTTAATGGCATTTGGTAATGGGGTCATTAACCTAAATGAGTCATCCTTATCTTATAATAAATTATTTAATACATTTAATGACTTGTTTGATGATTTTAAATTAGTTAATAAAAAATATAAATTGTTAAAGAAAGATCATGCTTCACTTGGTAGTGAATTTAAAATTTTTAAAAAGGAGTATGATGAACATGGGATAGCTCCTTGCACTAAGTGTGAAGAATTAGATATACTTAAGAAAGAAAATATTTAATTATAAAAAATATTAGAAAATTTTAAAATATGTAATAAATCCTTAAACATGATCCTTGCTAATAAGGGCCATGTTTATAGAAATGAAGGAATTGGCTTTGTGAGTAACACTCAATAAAAGCCAACCATCTTCATCAAAGGACCTACATTATATATTTCACATAGAAATAAATATAATTTTTGTGGAAGAATTGGATACTATACCTATAAATGTTTATTTAAAACGCATAGTTCACACAAATTAATTTAGGTTCCTAAAGGAATTATTAACAACTCGATGCCATTAGTAAAATTAAGTAGAGTTTTTCATGAAGAACCCAAAGTCAAATGGGTACCTAAACTAAAACCACTTTTATTGTAGTTATGTCTCCAAACAAAGACTAGAAACACAAAATGGTACCTTGATAGCGGATGCTCAAGGCACATGACCAGAGATCTAACTCATTTCTCTAAGCTTACTAGCCTAAATGAATGATCTGTCACTTTCAGAGATAATAACAAAGGAGAAATCATTGGGAAAAGAACCATAAGTAACAAATCAAACATCTTGATTGAAGATGTGTTATTAGTTGATGGTTTCAAACATAATCCACTAAGCATTAGCCAGTTGTGTGATAAAGGATACATTATCAAATTTGAATATAATGATTGTATAATTGAAATACCACACAAGTATAGTTCTATGATTCCCTTAAGAAGCAATAATGTGTATACTATTGACATTGATAATTTTTGTAATGAAATATATTTTTTAAATTGTGTGATAAAGGATATATTATCAAATTTGAATCTAATACTTGTATAATTGAAATACCACACAAGAATAGTTCTATGATTGCCTTAAGAAATAATAATGTGTATACTATTGACATTGATAAATTTTGTAATGAAATATATTTTTTGGCCTTAAATGATGATGCATGGATTTGACATAGGAGACTAGACATGCTAGCATAAAACTATTAAACCAAATCTCAACTAAAAATCTAGTAAAAGGAATGCCTAGCATCAAGTTTGTAAAATACAAAGTTTGTAATGCATGTAACTAGGAAAATAAATAAAAAGTAGTTTCAAATCAAAAAATCAAATAAGCAATCTAGGCCACTAGAATTGATCCATATAGATTTATTTGGACTAATTGATGTTGCAAGGTGAGGAGGTAGCAAATATGCATTTGTTGTTGTAGACAATTATAGTAGATATACTTAGACTTATTTCTTGGCATAGAAAAGTAACGTTTTTAAATGTTTATCAAAATTTACAATCTTGTTCAAAATAAAAAGGGTTTTGTGATTTCATCTATACGTCGTGATCATGGTGGTAAGTTTCAAAATTATGATTTTTAAACTTTTTGTGAGTCAAATAGGTACAACCATAATTTCTCTACTTCTAAAAATCCACAATAAAATGGAGTAGTGGAAAGAAAAAATAGGAGCTTACAAGAAATGGTTAGAACCATGTTAAATGAACATAGCCTACCCAAATTTTTTGGGTCGAAGCCGTTAACACGACATGCTATATCATGAACAGGGTTCTTGTAAGACCATTACTTTCCAAAACTCCTTATGAATTATGGAATAATAAAAAACCTAATATTTTATATTTTAAAGTATTTAATTGTAAATATTTTATTTTGAATGAAAAAGATATCTTAGGAAAGTTCGATGCAAAATCCGAGAAAGACATATTTCTTGGTTATTCCTCAATTTCAAAAGCTTATCATGTTTTTGACAAAAGAACTCTAGTAATTGAGGAATCCATCCATATTATTTTTAGTGAGGTCCCTAAATTAAACAAAATTGATTTTGATGATGATTTTAATTTTGGTACTTTAAATTTGAATGATAAATCTCCTCTCCAAAATAACTTGTATGCATCTACTTCCAAGGAATCCTTACCCAAGGAATGGAAGTATGTAGATGCTCATCCTAAGGAGTTAATAATAGGAGATACATCAAAAGGTGTTCAAACTCGCTCATCATTTAATAATTTTTGTGCTAACGGTTCATTTAATCTAAAATTGAACCAAAATGCATTGAGGAAGCTCTACAAGATGATTCTTGAGTTAAACCAATTTGAGAGAAATGAGGTGTTGGAGCTTATTCCTAGACCTAGTGACCGTTTAGTGATTAGTACTAAATGGGTCCTTAGAAACAAGCAAGATGAAAATGGTATCGTGGTTAGAAACAAGGTTAGATTAGTGGCCAAGGGTTTCAACCAAGAAGAAAGGATCGATTATGAAAAACTTAGCTCTTTCCTTATTTCAAATAATTTTTTTGAAATACAAGGTTGATACCATATTATTTTTTAAGTATTTTAAAAATAATTTTCTAATTATTCAAATTTATGTTGATGATATTATTTTTGGTTCAACAAATGAATCATTATATGAATCTTTTGTCAAGAGTATGAGCCAAGAATTTGAAATGAGCATAATGGGTGAATTAACTTTTTTCTTAGTATTACAAATAAAATAATTAAATAATAATTTTTCATAAGTCAAACTAAGTATATCTTAGATTTGCTAAAATATTTTAATATGGATAATGGTAAGGCCATAAACACACCCATGAGCACTTCTACAAAATTAGACTTGGATAATGAAGGTAAAAATTTTGATCAAAAAACATATAGAGGAACGATATGCAGTTAATTGTATTTAACTGCTACTAGATCAGACATAATATGTAGTGTTGGATTATGTGCAAGGTTTCAATCCAATCCTAAATATTCTCATTTTAAGACAGTTAAATGAATATTTAGATATTTAAAAGAAATCTCTAATTTAGGATTATGGTATCCTAAGTCTAAAAAATTTGATTTGCTTGCCTATGCGGATTTTGGAGGTTATAGAATAGATAAAAAGAGTACAATTGGAACATGCCAATTCTTAGGACATGCTCTTGTTTCTTGGTCTTCCAAAAAATAAAATTCGATTGTATTATCTACAGCCGAAGCTAAGTATATAGCAGTTGGTGCATGTTGTACACAAGTCATTTGTATGAAAAATACCTTAGAAGATTATGGAATTCATTTGAAAAATATTCCTATTAAATGCGATAACACTTGAGTGTAATATGTTTAACTAAAAATCTCATTCAACACTCAAGAACTACATATATTGACATTAGACATCACTTTATTAGAGATCATGTAAATAATCATGATATATCTTTAGAATTTATTGATACTAACCATCAATTAGTTGATATCTTTACCAACCATTAAATGAAGAACAATTTGACTTTACTAGAAGAGAGTTAGGAATGTTAAATCATCAAAATGCATGATTTGCTATTTTTCAGATTTCTTGAGTGTTTACTTAAAATTTATATGAGATTATTTTAAATACATGAGTAGCTTTTATAGTCTTCTTGGACTTCTCGACTTTTTGAGCTTTCTATCGAAGTGATTCTATTTGAAATTAACATTTACTAGAGGGAAAATGGATTCAAAGTTCTTTTTGAGATAAGATTAATTTCTATCATCTCTCAAAAATTATTTTGATTCATGTTTTTTTATATATATGCTTGATGAATATTTTTAAGTATCCCCCCAACTTAATATTTGATTTTTTTATACTATTTTTTTTTATCTTTGACATTCCCCCTCTTCTTCTTCTATTTTATTTACAAATGGGGAGAAAGAAATTTCTTTATGTGATAAATGTGGAAGAATATTCAAATATAAGTTGAGCATTTCTCCTTTTTGTTGATGACAAAGGAGGAGAAATAAAATAATTAATGACATAAGAAATATTTTGAGATTTTTGAAACGGTTGAAATGAATGTGATATGGTTATCTTGTGAACATAATGATTGAAATGTTTATGTGATACCAATAAGATAAATATTTAAAAATTTTATCATATATGGTAACATTGTGAAAAAAGGTCAAAATGCTTTAATTCAATAGTGATGGTGCTTTTGAATTCAAGTTTGTTTTATTTATCCTATGACATATACATAGGGGGAGTTACGATTAACTCCCGTCATTAATTAGTTGTCATCAACAAAAAAGAGATATTATTGAGTCTAAGATTTTAATGATGAAATCAATTGATGAGTTTTATGATCTAACTTGTGTGTTAAAAAAAGTGTTGCAAGATTAATTGCGACATTAAGAGGGCATTACAATCAGATGTAGGGCCAGAGTCAAGTTTGAGCATCGGGTCGAGGTTCGAACAATGCAATGGGAGCTCACCGAGAGTTCGCCGGATGTCAGCTGAGGTCTAGATGATGTTGTCGGGAGCTCATCGAGAGCTCACCAGAAGTTTGCCGAGAAGTTCGTCGGGAGTTCGCCGACAACTTACCGAGAGCTCGCCAGGAGTTTACCAGAAGAATACTGGGAGTTCATCAGGAGTTTGCGAAAGGAAATCGGGAACTCGTCAAGGGTTCACTGGAAGGATGCCGGGAGTTCACTGAGAGTTCACCGAGAGATTAAATGATGGTCGGACAATGAAGATTATGTGTTAAGTATCGTAGTTAGCATCATAATGAGAGTTAATTTTACTAACTCAATTAAGAGGTCACTAGGCTTTAATTATGGCTAATTTAAACTTATTATAAAGTCATTTCAGTAATCCAAAGTCAGATAACATATGGTCTTCAAGGACATGATCCCTAAGATAACACAGTCTTTGAAGGTGTGTTAGGCGGTGGTATCGCCCAGGCTGGCAATACTACTACTAGAACACAGTCTCCAAGGGGAGAGGCTGTCAACACCTCAAAAAATCCTCAAAAATTTGAATTTTGGCTCCATTTCTGAAGCCATTGGGAGCTTATAAATATCCCACCTGTTCTTCCTTAAGTATACAAGAAGTAAGAGCAAATAAATTATGAAAACACTATTATAATTCTTTGAGAGCTCCCCCCATTTCTTCTTGTGTAGTTCTTGTTTAAGGGAGAGCTTAGAGACTTATAAAGGTTATCTCCTATACCTGCAAAAGGAGAATAGAATTGTAAGAGGGTAGTTGATCTTCATCCATTGAAGGAAGATCAATAGTGGAAGCCGATGACCTCAACAGAGGAGGAATCGAGAGTGGACGTAGGTCACAAGATTAAACCACTATAAAATCGGTTTGCTTCCTCTTCTTTGCTCTTTATCTTCATTGCTTTCTTATTTAATAGTCTATTATCTTTGCTTGCACTCTCACAAACATCTCTACACTTAAAACGTATTTTTGATATGGGTTTTATTGAGTGAATATTTAAATCGACGTAAATTTTTCATAAGCACTAATTCACACCCCCTCTTAGTGCCGCTTTGGTCCTAACAGTATGTAACCTACAAACCTTGCCTTCATGGAAAAATGACCAACCCTCCTTTAGTGGAACTAGAGAGAGCCACTAAGCTACTGGAACTCATACATAGTGATGCATGTGGTCCCATGTTGACTCAAACTATAGGCGATACTCATACTTCATTACATTCACTAATGATTTCTCCAGATATGGACACATGTACTTGATGAAGTATAAGTCTGAGGCCTTTGAGAAATTCAGGAAATATAAGAATGAAGTAGAGAACCATATTGGAAAGAGTATTAAGACTCTTTGATCACATCGAGGAGGAGAGTGTTTGAGTACAGAGTTCACCCAATTCCTCAGGGACCATGGGATTTTATCCCAGTGGATATAGCATATCATAAAGGAGGAATTGCATGTTATTGGACATGGTGCAATCCATGATGATTTTCGTTGACCTACCCATCTCATTCTAGGGATATGCCCTAGTGACCATAGCTTATCTTCTGAATAGAGTTTCATCAAAGTCGGTAGTGTCTACACCATATGAGATATGGAAAAGAACGAAACATGATCTTAAGATTGTTAAAATTTGGGGCTATCCTGCCCACGTTAAAAGACATAATCCCGATAAGTTTGAATTAATGACAGAATGGTACAAATTCATGGGATACCCCAAGGAAACTTGTGTACTATTTCTATCATTCTGAGGACCAGAAGGTCTTTGTTGCTAAGAGGGTTGTGTTTCTTAAGAAGGAACACATTTTTGGTGGAAACAGTGAGAGTGAGATAGAGTTAAGCGAGGTTGTAAAACCTAGCTCAAGCATGATTCCAGAGTCCGAGTCTATTTAGGTACTTATAACACAAATTCTAACTTTATGCAGGTCTAGTAGAGTATCTCACCCTCCTGAAAGATATGTGGGATATATAATTGGAGAGGACTCTTAGGATATTGATCCTCAGACCTACGAGGAGGCTATTATGAGTATAGACTCTGAGAAGTGGCAAGAAGTCATGAATTCTAAGATGGATTCCATGTACTCTAATAAGATTTGGAACCTTGTGGATGCACCAAAGGGTATTGTACCCATCGGTTGTAAATGGATCTTTAAGAAGAAGATCGAAGTATATGAAAAGATGGAGACCTATAAGGTAAGGCTGGTGACTAAAAGATATCGTCGAAGGCAGGGAGTTGACTATGACGAAACATTTTCACCCGTAGCTATGCTTAAATCTATCATAATTCTTTTAGCTATTGCACACTATGACTATGAGATCTGGCGATGAATGTGAAAACTGCATTCCTCAATGGCAACATTGAGGAGGATGTATATATAATACAACTAAAGTGATTTATTTTCAGAAAGAATCCAGACAAAGTGTGCCGGTTGTTCAGGTCCATCTATGGACTGAAGCAAGCCTCCCGAAGTTAGAACATAAGATTTGATGAGGCAATCAGATCTTATGACTTTGTTAAGAACGAAGTTGAGCCTTGTGTTTATATAGGTAAGTGAGAGCGTTATCACCTTCTTGGTGTTGTATGTGGTTGACATCCTAATCATTAAGAATGATGTAAGAATACTTTCCATAGTAAAGACTTGGCTATCCAGAAACTTCTCTATTAAGGACTTAGGGAAAGCATCCTATATTTTAGGAATCCGGATCTATAGAGATAAGTCCAAGAGAATGTTTGGCTTATCCAAGTCCAGGTATATAGACTCTATTGTCAAAAGGTTTGGCATGGAGAATTTCAAGAGAAGTCTCATACCGATAAGATATGAAATATCACTTTATAAGAATATATCCCCAAAGACTCTTAAAGAAAGGACAAACATAGATAAGATACATTTTGCCTCATTGATAATGTATATCATGTATGCTATGCTAAATACTAGGCCTGATATAGCACATGTTCTGAGTGTCACAAGTAGGTATCAGGCGGATCTAGGTTTGGAACACTGGAAGGCAGTAAAGTATATCCTTAAGTACTTGAGAAGGACTAAGGATCTTTTATTGGTATTTGAGAAGGTAGTCTCTAGGTTGAGGGCTACATAGACTCAAGCTTCTAGTCCGACATTGATGATAGCAAGTCGAACTCATGATATATTTTCACCCTGAATGGAGGAGCAGTAAGCTAGAAGAGTTCCATGTATGATACTATTACTGACTTGACCATAGAGACAGAATACATTGCTGCAGCAGAAGCAGCAAAGGAAGGGGTGTGGTGATAGAACCCTAGAAGGAGCTCTATAGATTTTGACCCTTGAGGGGGATCAACCCTTGGAACGTTGTAGGGGTTTCTCCCTCCTAGATTCGGCACAAGGCTGAAATAAAATTGATAATTGCTTGATAATAAGAGGTGGAGACTACATGCTTATATAGGGCTCCAAACCATAGCCTTAGGGGATGCTTGCCTAACTAAAATTACCCTTTTGACCCTTCTCTAGCCTACCTGCCTTAGAGGGAACAGGTGGCAGCTAGGTTGGCTCTATAGCCGACCTAAGCAAGGGAAACCCTAGCCTACCAACCCAGTAAGGGGGGCGACGACCACTAAGCCCTAAGGGCTAATCTAAACCCAAGCCATACTCCTTCATAAGATAGGAGTGACTTTATTACAATCTAGTAAGATTTTATTGACTACTTCTAAGGAGATTAGGACTCATCCCTGTTGGAGTCCTATCAAACCCGCCCTCTTAAAATTAGCCTTGTCCTCAAGGCTGAAGTCCCATGAACTCAGGGAACCGGGTCTTCGGCTTCTCATCAGCTTGGGTGTTAGTTGGAAGAACTTGAGCTGAGTCGTCATCTTTAAATTTTTATTTGAGGTGGGATACTTGGAGGATCAACTGTAATTTTAATATGGTGCACGGATCTGATCTTCAGGTTAGGGCCCCAATGTGATCCCCAATTTTATAAGGCCTAAAGAAATAAGGAGACCACTTTCTTGAGACTTGAATTTCGTGCTGGTGGAGCTGGAGATGAAGGGGGACTTGATCTTTCTCAGGGAACTTTCTTCTGCTCCGACGTTTGTCAGGGGAAAGTTTCTTCCTTGCATAGGTTGCCACATGGTTGCTCTGTAATAGTAGTCGTGTCTTCTTTTGGAGTGAGGGCTGTCCTCTGATAAAATCTCTAGTGGTGTGAGCCCGATCTAAGTTTAAGATGGGTAGGAGTGGTGATTTTTCAGGGCCCATTTTTACTTCTTTATGTTGTTGACTATCCTGTATGAGGATAGTACTGAGCCCCACTCTGAATATATCTGCTCCAATAATAAACACCTGGCCATGATTTGGGGTGGACGATATCGTGGTCGTGAGTGCTATAGTTCCACTCGGCCAAGGTGGTGCATCTTTCTTTATAATGAGAGGGATGATATTCATGCTTCATTGAGTCCTGCGAATGATCCTTTCCTTTTTTTTATTTCACCACTAGAGGGGCTCAATTTTCTCATGGTCTTGGGCCATAGATTTGAGGTCATCATTAAGGAAGTCTTTAAGCATCATGGTTCGATCCTGGGGAAAGTCATGGAAGTCACCTGAGATCAACAACCATGATGAGTTCGATGAGATGTAACACTTTAGAAATAGCTTATCTCCGGAGAAAAGGATGTAGGGATGTGTCATAGCGGGAAATAACCATGGTGGAACAATTTGTGTCTCTATCATCTCTTGGATGACCCTTTTATTTTTAACCTTCTGAGGTTGTAGAAGCAATCTGGCTGAGCAACAACTGGTAGAAGTTTTGGCCTGTTCAGCATAGGGTGGTCGGACAGTTTCAGAGGAGGTAATCGGCTCAGTTTGGTGGAGACGCCTAAAATTTTAGCAAGTTATGGGAGAGGGTTCTTATCTTCAATCTCATAAAACCCTTTAATTTGAATTGAGAAACCACTGGATTTTTCTTTTGGTACCCCCTCCAAGCATTGTGTTATGGTTATAGTCACTGGGCTCCCTCGTAGAATCACCTGCTTTCCTTTTCTGAAAAATTTCATGGTTAGCTTGGAAAATTTCTAGAAAACATCTCCAATCATGGACAACCAATCAATCCCAAGCACTATATTAAAACCATCAAGAGAGAGGAGGAAAAAATTAGCAACTATGTCTTGTACCTGTAGGATCAGTTTTACCCACGGGCACTTCTGGTTGCACTTCATAATTTGGCAGTTTGCTATCTTGACTTCGAACCCATTGTAATCTTCTTTTTGTAGCATTAAGTGGGACAACCTTATTGCTCATGAAGTTGTGTGTGCTCCCAGCATCGATGAGGATGATGACAGACTAATGCTCGAGAAACCCTTCGATCTTCAATTTTTGCAGGTTGGTGTAGCCAACTAAGGTAGGGACCATGCGGGAGGCCAGTTGTGGTGTATCCTTCTCCTTGGACTCGAGAGTCGTATCTTCAAGTTTGGGTTCTTCAGTGGGCGCAATCATCAGTGGTATCTCCTTTTTACACTCCATAGTTTATCACAACACCCACATAGGCCCTTTGTCGATCCATCATGAAGGTCTTCTCTTGTTAATTTCTGTGGTTGAGGGGGTTAGCTGACAGTAGGAGGAGGTGAAAGCTTTGGTGCCGCTGGTTGGGGTGCAACTCTAGTCTTTCGAGCTTCATAGTTCAATCGCTCCTCTTGACACACGCAAAGGAGATGACTGCCTTAAGTGTGTACGACTGTCGCACTTTTAACTTTTTCCTGAATCTTTGGCTTCAAGCCCTCAATAAAAGTCCTTAATATCTATTTTTTAGACTAATCATAAGTTTGATTAGATAACCTTTCAAACCTGGTTTGGTACTCTTGGATGGTGGAGGTTTGACGGATCATCTCAAGTTCTTTGCTAAGGTTCATTTTACAATCCAAATTTGCACTGCGTTGTGATCTTATTGGGCTCAGTGAACCACCCAATCTAAACTCCTCAAAGAGAGCACGTAATTTAACATCCATATGCATCTCAAGAGCCTCCAACTTGGCTTCGAATAAGCCCACTGATATCATGACGTAAGGATCTCCAACCTGTCAAATCAAACTAATTAAAGAGTGTAGTTACAATCTTTAGGCTGAAGGCAGCAATGGAAGCAATGTCAGGGCTGCAATGGTGAAGTCTCCAAGTGGAGGATGACAGCCAAGGGTAGCAGCAACGGTGGAGGAAGAAAATGGCAGTAGTAATGTCGGCTATGGTCCTTCGGTGATGTTGCAATGTTGACGCTGCAATGTCGTCGAGGCTATGATTTTTTAGATGGCTGATATTTGTCGAAAGATGGTAGCCAAGAGATCTGAGTTGGAAGGCAACAGCGATGGCAGAGGAAGAAGAGGGCAACAACAACGTCGGCTGCGGCTGTGGTGCAACTTCGTGGCTGCAGGTGGCATCGGTTACAGCAAGAGTGCGGCTGCAATAGGAGGAAGATGGGGCAGCGATGTACATAGCTGTTGTGGAGGAGGGTAGCAATGGTATGGAGTGAGAGATGGCTGTTGTTGTGTTTAATTTGATGCTAGCTGCGATCAAGATAGTTGGCAGTGAACGATTATTGCAGGCTACGATGTAAACAGATTGCAGCGAAAGATCGCTACTGGTAGCTTTTTGCAGCAAGGATCATTGTTGGCTGTGATCAAGGAGGATGGCTGCAAGATGTCACTGTTGGCAACATTGGGCAGCGAAAGATGCATACTGCGATTGAAGGGACAAGGGAGATTGGGTGGCTGAAAGGTTGGTGGACTGAAAGCTTCAATTTTGGGGTACAATTTTGGGCTGCAGTTTTGTGGAGTTTAGGCTACGAAGTGGTGTGATTTTAGGGCTGTGATAGCAGTAGATGAAGGTTAGGAAAATAGATTTTAGATCTAGGATAGATGGTAGCAAATGTAGGTGTCTCGGTAAGGAAAGTTGGCTAAAAAGATAAGTGGATCGATAAGGAAGTAGGCTTATTTGGGTGGCTGATTTGGGGGGCTATTTGGATTCAGTTTAGAGTAATATTTGGAAGGGCTTTTGGTGAGGATGGTAGGGTTTAGAAATGAGGAAAAGAGAGTCTAAAATCCCACAAAAATTAGCACTTAACTCTGATAGAATTCAGTGAAAAGAAGTGTTGCGATGTGCTGTCCTGTTGAACCGATTTTTACGTCAGAGAAATGATGACTTCTCAACATATATTCCAGAGAAAAGTTTAAGAAAATTATGCAAAAATCCTTGATTTAGATGTTGTCAATACCAATAGAAACTTTGATGAAATTTTGGCAGCATAACAGTAGGGAAATAGGGCAAAAGATGCAAGGCAGATTCCTTTGTCATAAAATTCCAAAACTATGTGATGGTGAAAGATCATACAAGAAAACTGGTTCCAGAAGTAGTTTTTTTATGAAATCAAATCCAGATGAAAGCCAACTTGATCTGGAGAATTGTGTAAAAAATTTGGCCAAAGAGGATGGAAAAAAGTTTTGTTTCAAGTAGCAACAATCAGCTGAAAATTTTTGCAGCGTTTCGCCTTCACAACAATGAAATTTTGGCAGCATAATATGAAGGATCTTGCAGTATTGAAGAGGCGTGGGTTACAAAAATATACCAGAATTCCAGATCAAATGCATGGGGCAATGACATACTGATTTGATCTGCTGTTGGGGTGGAAGGTGGAGGCGCGTGTCATAGCAATTGTGGGAATTGCTTGGGAAGGTGGAGGCAGCTGAGATGGCTACAGGGTAGCAGGAACGCGGCTCTGATACCAGATGATAGAACCCCAGAATGAGCTCTATAGATTTTGACCCTTGAAAGGGGATCAACCCTTGGAACGCTATAGGGGTTCCTCCCTCCTAGATTCGGCACAAGGCTGAAATAAAATTGATAATTGCTTGATAATAAAAGGTGTAGGATACATGCATATATAGGACTCCAAACCCTAGCCCTAGGGGGTGCTTGCCTAACTGAAATTATCCTTTTGCCCTTTCTATAGCCTACCTACCTTAGAGGGAACAAGTGGTGGTTAGGTTGGCTCTATACCCGACCTAAGCAGGGGGAAACCCTAGCCTACCAACCCAGTAAGGGAGGCAGCGGCCACTAAGCCCTAAGGGCTAATATAAACCCTAGTCATACTCCTTTATAAGATAGGAGTGACTTTATTACAATCTAGTAGGGTTTTATTGACTACTTCTAAGGAGATTAGGACTCAACCCTACTAGAGTCCTATCATGTGGATGAAGAAGTTCATCAGGGATTTAGGAGTTGAACCAAGCAGTGTGGTGTTAATTCCCATATATATAGCGATAGCAACAAGACTATAGCTCTAGCAAGGGAACCCATGTCCCTCAGAAACTTTCTGAGGAGGCTCCACTTGATTAGAGAGATCATAGCCCGATATATATAACGACAATAATGGGGTGGTAGCTCTAGCAAGGGAACCCAGGTCTCATCAGAAACGTTCTGAGGATGTTCCACTTGATTAGAGAGATCATAGCCCGTAAAGATATAACAACGGGAAGAGTTTCATCCAAAGATAACATTGCAGATCCACTGACAAAGCTGTTGGCTCATATTGTGTTTAAGTGTCACAGGTGTCTGATGGAGATCAGAGACATAGGT
Source organism: Ensete ventricosum (assembly GCA_029747655.1). Taxonomy (NCBI): domain Eukaryota; kingdom Viridiplantae; phylum Streptophyta; class Magnoliopsida; order Zingiberales; family Musaceae; genus Ensete; species Ensete ventricosum. The sequence continues at coordinate 20,137,307 of JAQQAF010000006.1, forward strand.
GGTTGGCTTTAGGTCAAGTAGGAGATTGCTGATTATAGGTGCATTGTAAGTCAATCACATGAGTGATGACATGTGTGACAGGTAAATCTTTTTACATTATTATTATTGGTATATTCTCACATTATATTATATGTTGAATATATATATTGTGATGTCTTTGGTTCTATGCAATGAGAATCAGATCATGATGAGATCATGATAATGAGACCAATTCACATTTAAACATAGATCCTAAATAATCCTAGTCATAGGTTGCTCAAGAGGGACATCGAGAAAACCGGATAGATCAGTGTCCTATATATTTATCCATATGATGGAGGCAACTGGTCTCATAGCCACTTGTGTGGACACACTAAGGATACATTATAGGTGCTTATTGAAGAATGAGTTCACTGATTGATATACTTGCGGATTACTGTATGGGTAATAATACTTGACATGAGACAGTGATTCTAGTCTCAGTTGTGTATCTAAGACTTGAGATACCAAAGATGTTTTGTTTAAGTACTCCTCTCTTTGACACCAGACTTATAGGTTTGGAAAGTTCCAGATCTAGTACAACCGATTATCAGGATTGGTAGCCAACCTTACGAAGGCTATTGAATGCTAATAGAGGATCATCCACTCTCTGTATTATGAGAGGAATATCCTGTATGCTCTCGCTTAAGTAAATGCTTAATCAGGTTGGTCGAATTAAGAGAGAAGGAGTTCTCTAGAAGAATCCGATTAGAGTGAGACTTAGATGGATTTCGTATGTGGCCTGACAGTCTCATGCCCGGTATATGGTCTCTGAGATATTAGATGGATAAGGGATTATAAATATATGGTAACTAAGGACAGACAAGTCCAATGAATAAGATCCCCTATACCGTTTGGGGACTATGTCATAGTGCCTTAGTATGTCCATAGTCGATGAGTCGAGTGAATTATTATGAGATAATAATTTACTAAGTCAGAAGGAGTTTTGATAGGTATGACTCACATCCAACTCGGTATTGGGCTTAGAGGGTCACACACATATGATGGATGCTTCAGCGAATAGAGGATTTGATATGAGTTATCTAATTAGCCTATATTCTCATTAGATGAAACCCTTCGTTGATAGGCTCCTTGTATAAGGCCCAATTAGAGGTCAAAGGAGATTATTGGATAGAGATCCAATAATCCAAGGTTAGTGGGTAGTTGGATGGAGATCTAATACCCACTAAGGCAGGATCCATTAGGGTTATATGGGTGACTCTCTATAAATAGAAGGGGAGGCATATAGATAATAAGCTACACCTTTTGTCGCTCCCTCCTATTCTCCTTCCTCCCTTTGTGTAAGAGTTGTGAGACTTGGGATTACGATTGGAGGAGTATCGCTACAGCAATCTATCGTGTGGATACCGCTAGAGAGGAGGACATTTGGCCTCCTTCATCCTCTCCATCCGGATTTGAAAAAATAGGGATATATGATCTCCTTAGGTAAACTCTCATAGGATGTGGTTTTTGATTTTGTAACTTTTTCTACATACTAATCTTGCGATGATTTTGATCTACGTGGGAAGTCGGTTTTATTTTTATCTTCCGTTGCGCATATGATGCTCTCATTGAGGTTTCCCAACACCATCGCCTAGGCCTGGAGATACCATGGCCCATGCCTGCTTTAGGTCACTAAATTAGCCTTCAAATTAGTCTAATTCGGCCTTGGTTCAGGCCCAATAGGCTCCTAATCAAGTTAGCATGGTTTCCACCCAATACCAACTCAATTTTTTTGACACCAAACAACCTCGATCAAGACATAACCACTCAATCACATATCTAGCACAATCATGAAGCAACCAGCACATTGTCCAGCATTTTGACATGTTATCTAATTATCCGATACTTTATTCGAACCTCTGACACATCGTCCTTTCCTTCGACGTATCGCCCAATCTATCAGCATATTAACTTCCTAGAACATCCAATCATTTGGCAAAATATCTTATCTTTCCAGTCCAATACTTGAACTCATGGCACGAGGTCCATCCTTCGACACGTCAACCATTCCTCCAGCTCGACATCTAATCTCTGACATGATACTCATCCAGCCCAATGTCTGATTCTCCTATTTCGATAATTTACCCTGTGATGGTTTGTGTCTGTGATCAAAGTCCTTCCTACGTCACTTATCTTCAATGGATATTAGTTCATAAATTAACAATTAATTTCATCATCAAAATTTGAGATTTAACAACCTCCTTTTTTATGATAACAATCAATTGATGACAAAGTTTTAACTAAACCCCTCATCTATATGTTATAATGAATTTGAAACATGATAACCTTTCAACTCTATGAATTTAAGTCAAAATAATTTTAATTATAAATTTGATAGGACTCCAGCAAGGTTGAGTCCTAATCACCCTAGAAGTAATCAATAAAACCCTGTGAGATTGTAATAAAACCCCACATAACCACTTCTATTATATAAAAAAGTGTGGCTAGGGTTTAGATTGGAGCATTAGTGCTTAGTGGTTGTCACACCCTTTACTAAGCTAGTCGGCCAGGGTTTCCCCTGCTTAGGTCGGCTATAGAGCCAACATAGCCGCCTCATATTCCTACTAAGGCAGGTCAGCTATAGAAGGGGCAAAAGAGTATTTTTACTTAGGTAAGCACCCCATGGGCTAGGGTTTAGAACCCTATATAATGATGTAGTTGTGTCTTCTCTTTTATCAAGCAAGATTAATCTTTTATTCAGCTTTGTGCTGAGTTTTAAGAGGGAGGAACCCCTATAGCAGTCCAAGGGTTAATCCCCCTCAGAATTTCTAAGGCTCCTTTTGGGGTTCTATCATCTGGTATCATAGCAACGTTCCTGCTGCCTTGCTACCATCTCTATCGCCCCTACCTTTCTAAGCAATTCCCATAATTTTTATGACACACACCTCTACCTTCAACCCAAGTCACAGATCAAATCAATCTGCTACTTCCCCCTACGTTTGAACTAGAGATCTGGTATATTTTCATCACCCATGCCTCTTTAATACTGCAAGATCCTTTACCTTATACATTGTAGAATTTTTTCATATTTTATTCGCTGTAAATTTTGACTATCGTAAACATTATCATTGTTGTAAAGGCGAAACACTGCAGAAATTTTTAGTCGCTTGTTGGCCTCTTCAAACTGAATTATTGTTCATCCTTTTTAGCTAAAACTTTTATATAATTTCATAGATCATCTTAGCTTTCATCTATGACTAATCTCTAGAAAAAGTTCCTTCTGAAACCGGTTTTATTGCGCTTAAATTCTTCATCACGTAGTGTTGGAATTTTACGATGAAGGATCTGCCTTTCATCTTTTACCCTATTTTCCTACTATTACTCTATCAAAATTTTATTAAACTTCTTATTGATATTGACCACATCTAAACCAAGGATTTTTACATATTTTCCTTGAATTTTCCTCTGAGATTTACATTGAGAATTCATCATTTTTCCAACGTAAAATCTGTTCGACAGGACAGCACATCGCAGCACCTTTCTTTATTGAATTCCATCAGATTTGAGTGCTATCTTTTGTGGGTTTTTGGACACTTTTCTCTTATCTACAAAACCCTACCATCCTCACTAAGAAATCCTCCAAACTGTACCTTAAACTATTCCCAAAATAGTCACCCAAATCAGCCCTAAATCGTGGCCTACTTCCATCTACCCGATCCACCCATCCAACCGGCCACCTCTTCTCAAAAAATTCTCATGCCACTAACTTGACAACAAAAAATGGATCTCAATATTACAGATCTAGAGGCCTATACTATGGCATCAAAGGAGGCCATCAATGCCAAGTTCAAAGCCTTTGAAAGCCGCATGGAGGAGAAGATGTGATCCCTTTTCGCCGAATTCAGCATGGGCCGACCACCTAGCCCGAAGAAATCAGAACAAGGAGAAATTTCAGATCGATGAGATGATCCTCAAGAGAATGGCCACATCATCCCTGATCCAAACACTTCATGCATGAAGGTTGACTTCCTTAGATGGGAAGAAGGAGACTTGATCAGATGGATTGCACGCGCGGAACACTATTTTCGATTCTACCGAACTGCTGATGCTACAAGGGTGGAGATTGCTGCCATCCACCTCAAGGGAGATGCTATTTAGTGGTTTAATTTGTATAAGCACACCCATGAAGGTCTCTCTTGGTAGCGATTCAAGGAAGGACTACTAAATCGCGTCAGACTAACTGATTTCGAAAACATCGACGGATAATTGGCAAAGATTCAACAAACCTCTACAATACATGAATACCAAATAAGGTTTGAACGTTTATCAAACCAAACTATGGATTGGTCTGAAAAGTAACATTTAGGGACTTTTATCGAGGGCCTAAAGCTGGAGATTCGAGGAGAAGTAAAGGCGCGACAACCGCACACTCTTATGACGACGATTTCCTTTGAAGGAATCCAAGAAGAACGATGGAACCACAAAGTATGAAGGACAAGGATCATTCCCCAACTAGCCATGCCGAAGCCTTCAGCCCCCTCTACTATCATCCGAGCCCCTGCACCAAAAAAACTTAACAAGAGACGAGATTTGTGAATGATCATCAAGGGGTTGTGTTGGCACTATGATGAATCGTGGAGCCGAGAACATCACTGCAAAAAAGGGCCGACTCCTCATGATTGAACCAGTAGAGGATGAGGATAACAAACCATCTAAAGAAAGCCTTAAACTTGAAGATAAAGCCATGAAGGAAGATCCCCAACCGGCTGACTACGTAGTGCATGTGCTGGTCGGCTACTCCAACCCGTAGATGAAAGTTAGAGGACTTCTTAAATAGCAACCCATCACCATTCTTATCATCACGGGCAGCACAAATAACTTTCTTAATAGCAAGGTTGCTGCACGTATGACGCTTCAAATCAAATGTTGCAACAAGTTTGACGTAAAGGTCACCAACGACCAAATCCTCAATTGCGACCAATGGTGCCCACGGGTAAAATTGCTCCTACAACACCAAGAAGTGGTAGCGATTTCTTCCTCCTACCCATCATGACTATAAAGCTGTGCTTAAGATTGAATGACTCACAACATTAGGTGACATCTCTTGAAATTTCTCTAAACTAATCATGAAGTTTTATTGTAAAGGGAGACAGGTCATATTGTGAGGCAAGCGAGGGAGCCATATTTCCACAGTTTTGACGCAACAAATGGAGAAGGTGCTGCACAAAACAAATGGTGGATTTTTTATGCATATTCGACAGCCATCAAAGGAGGAAAAAGTGCAAAATTTAGATCCTAAACTTGTCCTCTTGCTGGATGAATTCGCGGATGTTTTCACGGAGCCGCGTGGGCTTCCTCCTAACCGGTCGCATGACCACTGCATTCCTATTTTATCGGGCAAACCTCAAACAAATTTGAGACCATACTACTATCCTCACTTGCAGAAGGATGAGATTGAGAACATCGTCAAGGAGATGCTCGATATCAGAGTAATTCGACCAAGGTGCAGCCCTTATTCCTCGTCGGTGTTGCTAGAGCGCAAGAAGGATGGTATGTGGCGGATGTGCGTTGATTACCGAGCTTTAAATGCCATCACCATCAAAGACAAATACCCTATACCAATAGTAGATGAGCTCTTGGATGAACTAAAAGAAACCTGAGTCTTCACTAAATTGGATCTTCATTCCGGTTACCATCATATTTGAGTATGCACTCTAGATATTCCGAAAACTGCATTCCGCACACATAATGACCACTATGAGTTTTTGGTAATGCCCTTCGGACTTATGAATGCTCCTTCTACTTTTTAAAGCTTGATGACCAACATTTTTTGGAGGTTTCTATATAAGTTTATATCAGTATTTTTTGATGATATCCTCATTTACAACCCTACACATGATATGTATTTTCGGCACTTACGAATTATTCTAACGATTCTTCGGGAGAATACCCTTTATGTTGAACAATCCAAGTGTAGCTTTTTACAATGTAAAGTGGAGTATCTAGGGCATATTATATCAAAGGATAGAGTGGCGGTAGACCCGATGAAGATCGAAGCAATGCAAGGATGGCCAAGACCTACGAACATAAAATTGCTGCACGACTTCCTTGGACTCACGGGCTACTACCAAAAATTTGTGAAAGATTATGGCAAGATTAGTGCCCCACTCATGTCCCTACTGAAGATAGACTCCTTGTGGTCAAATAAAACCTCTGTAACCTTTGAACGATTCAAGGCAGCCATGACGACGACGTTGGTCCTCGTGCTGCCCGATTTTAGCTACACCTTCGTGATTGAGGCCGACTCATCCAGAGTTGGGATTATGGTTGTTCTAATGCAAGATGATCGACCTCTTACCTACACCAGCAAGGCTTTGTCTCCCTCCCATCTTAAAATGTCCATGTATGATAAAGAAATATTTATCATCATACACGCAGTCACGAAGTGGAGACCCTACTTGATCGGCCGATGCTTCCAGATTAAGACCGACCACCAAAGCCTCAAATATTTTTTGGAGCAAAAAATATCTTCCCCAGAGCAACATCAATGGGTAACTAAACTTCTTGGCTTTGATTATAAAATTATTTATCGAAAAGGGAAAGAGAATGTTGTTCCAGATACTCTATCACGAATACCGGGATAAGCTAAAATTTCAGTCATCTCCCTTACCCCCATCGACTTCCTTAAAGACATTAGGGAGGAACGGAAGAGTGATTTAGAGACCCGAGACATCATAGAAAAGTTGGAGAAGAATCTGGGTTCCATGGGCCACTACACTTGGGATTCAAAGGACCTGCGCTACAAAGACCGAATTGTGATTGTTCTTTCTTCTCCTTGTATCAAAATTATTTTGCATGAGATACAATCTTCACCTTCAGCAGGGCACTCTGGTTTTCTGAGAAAGAGGGTGAAGCAAAACTTCTTTTGGAAAGGCATGAAAAGATCAATTTATGATTATATATCTAAATGTGATGTATGCCAATAGCAAAAAGGTGAAACAATGGCAAATCTGGGAAAACTATAACAACTACCTATACCGGACTCAACATGGACCGACATCTCCATATATTTCATCGAAGGGTTGCCACCATCTCAAGGTAAAAGTATGATCTTTGTGGTGGTAGATCGTTTAACCAAATATGCTTATTTTTATGCTGTGAGACATCCTTATACCACTGCCAGTATTATTCAACATTTTGTGAAAAATATTGTAAAACTACATGGGATGCCAATGTCAATTATGAGTGACCATGACAGGGTGTTTATAAGTAAATTATTGACTGAACTCTTCCAACTACAAGGTACCCAATTGAAGATGAGCACAGCCTATCATCCACAAACGGACGACCAAACAGAAGTGGTGAATAGATGCCTCAAGACTTACTTATAGTGCTTAACCAGTGACCAGCCTAAAGAGTGGACAATGTGGCTTCCTTGGGCCGAATGGTAGTATAACACAACTTATTATTCATCAACTAAATGTACCCTCTATGAGACATTGTATGGCTGACCGCCCCCTGTAATATCTAAGTATATAATTGGTGCAATCAAAGTGGATTAGGTCGACCAAAATTTAATTGACAGGCCCAAGCTTGCATGAAGCAACAAGCAGACACTCATCGGAGCGAGCAAGAATTTTTGGTAGGAGACTGGATTTACCTTCGCCTACAACCATATAAACAACTATCAATCAACACCAAAGCATCAATGAAGCTATCTCCACGATTCTATGAACCATATCAGATTTTAGAGCGTATTGGGGTCATGGCGTACAGGTTAAAACTCTCAGATGACACTAAGATCCAACCCGTATTCCACGTATCCTTGCTAAAGCCGAAATTGGGAGAAGTGAGTTGGCTCAGACTCAGCTGTCGAGCACTACAAATGATGGCAAGATTCAAGCTCAACTCGAAACTATACTTGGTCAGAGGATTGTGATGCACCGTCGACATCCCTCAACTGAAGTACTCATAAAGTAGAATAATCTACCATCTGAAGATACAACGTGGGAGTTTTACGAGGAGCTGAAGACCCAATTCCCGGAGTTTAAAGACCTTCAGCCTTGAGGACAAGGCTAATTCTAAGAGGGCGAGCTTGATAGAACTCCAACAGGGTTGAGTCCTAATCACCCTAGAAGTAATCAATAAAAACCTGTGAGATTATAATAAAACCCCACCTAGCCATTTCTATCCTATAAAGAAATGTGGCTAGGGTTTAGATTTAGGGCTTAATGGTCGCAGCCCCTTTACTGGGCTAGTCGGCCAGGGTTTTCCCCTGCTTAGGTTGGCTGTAGAGCCAACCTAGCCACCCCTTGTTCCTACTAAGGCAAGTCGACTATAGAAGGGGTAAAAGAGTAATTTTACTTAGATAAGCACCCCATGGGCTAGGGTTTAGAATCATATATAATTATTATACAGCCGCCCCCCTCTCTTTTATCAAGCAAGATTAATCTTTTATTCAGCCTTTTATCGAGTTCTAGGAGGGAGGATCCCCTATAGCATTCCAAGGGTTGATTCCCCTCAGAGATCAAAATCTATATGGCTCCTTCTACGGTTCTATTAAAATTATAGCGACTTTCAATAGTGATTATTGCAAGAATTATATACATAATTTTACATCATATCCATAGTTTAAAATAGTTACACATCTAAAACAAATATCATAAGTTAATGTCATCAACATGCATATGAGTGTTGTCATAAAAAATTACTATTATTTCTCCCACTTTATCATCAACAAAAGGAGGAATAAACCACTACTTATCTCTCACCCTTTATCATTATCAAAAAGAAGAGAATGATATCATTTTTATCATAGTGCTACTTCTCTTTGTTTACATCATTGTGCCAATGATGGATATTAATACAAAGGAGTCATATGACATCAAATGATCCAATGAGATAAATCTCCTCTTTAGTAAAAGGAAAGAAAATTTATAAGAGAATAAGTAGTAAAAGATATTAATTCATATAAATTAAATCTCAAGTTATAAATATCAAAAAGTCAAGATCATGATTTATTTAAAATAAGTCTCTTTCTTAATAAATAGTAAAAAAAAATTATAGGAAAATAATTAATAAACGGTCTTGATTCATAAGAAATAGATCTTAAGTCAAGAATATCAAAAAGTCAAGTGAAAGATCATGATTCTTCTCAAAAACAAAATCTCCTCTTTAATAAAAAAGGAATTATATTAGAACAAAGAGGTCTTGATTCATATTTGAATAAATATTTTTCAATGAAAAGTGAGTTCGAACACCATTTGATATATCTCTAATAATTAGCTCCTTAGAATATGCATCTATATACTTCAATTCATTAGGTTAGGTTTCTTTGGAAGTATATGTATCCAAGTTATTTTATAGAGAAGAATTCTCATTCAAATCTAATCAAATTCAAAATCATCATCAAAATTACTTTTCTTACCTTCGAACAATTCATTGAAAATAATATGGATAGATTCCTATTAAAAAATAAATATTTTTAGTTCCAATTTGTGAGAATAATTTGGTACTTGCATGTCCTAATCACCTATGCCAAAGTTATGCATCATCTTTTAAAACTGAAAAACAAGTTTATGTTGAATCTCAGATTTTGATAATGAAATTAATTGATGGTTTGTTAATCTAACATATATGTTAGAAATGATTGATGCATGATTAACTATGATAGAGAAAGAAAATTACAATCAGATGTGGGCCAAAGTCAAGTCTGGGCATCAAGCTCGGGTTCGGGCGATGCAGTGGAAAATTGCTGAGAGACACACTAGAAGCTTGCCGAAGGTATCGGGGGCTTGTCAGGAGTTCACTAGGAGCTCATCGAAGGTGATCGAGAGCTTGCCAGGAAGGTATCATGAGTTAGCTTGAAGAAGACCAAGAGACTTGCCGGAAGATCATCTGAGGTTGTCGAAAAGTTTGCCAGGAGTTAGGAGGGTATTGTTGGACTTGATGATCACAATGATTATAATTAATTAGTCATAGTAAGCATTGGTTGGGTTTAAGTCATACTTGAGTTAGATTTGGAAGGAATCCAAATTAACTCAAGTGAGGCAAACCGGGTCCACACTTAGGTTTGGATTGAGCTTAGGTTGACGTCAATTGGTTGACCTGGAAAGGTGTCAATTGAAGGTACAAGACGAGATTGAAAAGTAGAGAAAATACTTTTTCAGGATTCCTGGTGGTTGTACCGCCAGTGGACGATGATCGTACCACCTAGGTTGATGGTTGTAACGCCACCACCTTATTTTTCGGGCAGCTTTCGGTGACGTTTAAATTTTTTGGATACGTTTAAATTTATTGCTCCAATTTTTGAAACCAATTGGGGCCTATAAATACCTCAAATCTTCTTGCATTTAACACAACACATTGGGCTAGAAATTCTGTGAAAAATAGTGTGCTAAAATTATACAAGAAAAGAAAAGGGGGCATGGGAGTGAGAAAAAGAGTTGTAATCTTTATAAAGTTTCCTTTGTGAGTTTGTTAGGACCCTAGCTAAGTCGGGTCTATTTATTCAGGTTGCGTCATGTTAGCCAGAGTCAATTATGGGTCGGGTGAATCTTATCGAGTTGGTGATGAGTAGATTGAGTGGTTTTTATCTTCAGTTAGGATGAAGTCCGTTATTATTTTCAGTTAGGAGTCTATCAAGAGTCAAAGATTAGTGAGACTTTTGGTAAAGCCTTATAAATAAGGTTGTAAACCTTTTTTCATAATCAATGAATGAAGAAGTATTAGTTTTAGCCAATAGGCCAAAACCCTAGAAGGGTCGATCCCCTATAGAGATTAAGGAGGCAGATCCCCTCGAAGTGATCAAGGAGACCCGATCCCCTCGAAGTGATCGTTTATCCCTTTTTTCACCCTCTTCCTCCATGATAGAATCCTATGGTCTTAGCATCTGATATCATAGCAGAGACCATCGGCGTTCCTGTTGTGATTCTATGGTTACTCCACTCGTCATCATCATCACTGTCGCCATCGTCGTCAACGTCATCATCATCATCATCATATTGACCATCATACTAAAAAAAAAAGAGAAAAAAAAGCAGCAGCAGCCAAACCCTCCTTTCTCCTCATCTCCCAAAATAAAAATAAAAAAAAAAAAGGAAGAAAGAAAGAAAGAGAAGAGAAGAAAAGGTCCACAGCTAGAAAAAAAAGAGAGAGAAAGAAACCAGAGGGAGAGAATAAAAAGAAGCCACAGTTAGAAAAAAAAAAAAAAAAAAGAGAAAAAACTAGATAAAGAGAGAGAGGGAAGGAAGAAAGGGCCCCGAACTTTCTTCTTCCCCTGCTCCTGTCGTCGCACCCCTTCTTCCTCCCCTGTTCTTGCCGCCGGCCAGCGCTGCCTCTGCTGCTGCCCCATCTCCCCTGCTCTTGCCGTCGGCCAGAGCTGCCACTGTTGCTGCCCCATCTCCCCTATTCTTGCCGTCGGCCAGCGCTGCCTCTGCTGCTGCCCCATCTTCCCTACTCCTACCGTCGGCCAGCGTCGCCTCTGCTGCTACCCCATCTCTCCTTCTTCTGCACCAGCGCACAGTAGTGCCACCTCTGCTTCCTGCTGCTGCTGCGCACTAGTGCCTCTGTCGATTGCCGTCGCCGGCCCCATCTGCTGCCTGCAGCCTCACCCCGCCGGCCATCTCTTTCATCTCTCTTCCTTCCCCTGCATCTCCACCACCGCCGTTGCTCCACCCGCGCACAGCCCCCTTCTTTCCCCCTTGCTCCTACCACCGGCCAGCATCACCTCAGCCGCTGCCTCCCTTGCTCTCAACCGCAACCACCGACCGGACCCCGCTGCTCTCCCATTGCCGCAACCCTCACCAAACTATCGCTGCCCTCTTTCCCCCTTGCTCCTACCACCGGCCAGCATCACCTCAGCCGCTGCCTCCCTTGCTCTCAACCGCAACCACCGACCGGACCCCGCTGCTCTCCCATTGCCGCAACCCTCACCAAACTATCGCTGCCCTCTTTCCCCCTTGCTCCTACCACCGGCCAGCATCACCTCAGCCGCTGCCTCCCTTGCTCTCAACCGCAACCACCGACCGGACCCCGCTGCTCTCCCATTGCCGCAACCCTCACCAAACTATCGCTGCCCTCTTCCTTCCTCCTCTGCCAGCCACAGCATTCACAGCCCCTTTTTGCTTTGCTGACCCTACCTTCCTGCAGATCCAGCGCCGTTGTTGTTGCTCCCTCCAACGCCACCCAGCCACCCCTGCTATCCACTATCGTAGCCACCCCTGCCCTCTTCCTTCCTCCTGTCGCTATCCTCACCACGGTCACCCGCTGATGTCTCCTCCTCACCACTGGCCATCCCTCATCTTCTTCCCTCTGCCACAATCGCATTTGCTGTCACTTAGCAAAAAACAAAAAACAAAGAAGAAAGACTAAATATCACTGATCTACAATCCTACGCGATGACTACAGATGATGCACTTAATGCAAGGTTTAAAGCATGCGAGGCTCGTATGAAAGACAGATTTCAAGAGCTCCTCCGCAAAATTAGAAGAAGCTGATCAAAGAGCCCCAATAAAACTCAACATGGTGAAAGTTTCAAGTGGAGTGGATCCGAGAAGTATGACCACGGGCAGGACACAAGATACACATGCATGAGGATGAAGTTTCCTAGATGGGAAGATGAAGACCTAATCAGTTGGATCTCTCGTGCTAAAAAGTTTTTTCATTTTCACAGGACTCCGGAGGAATCAACGGTGGAGATAGCTTCCACATAACTCGAAGGTGATGTGATCCAGTGGTATGATTTATACAAGACCTATCACGGAGTCCCTTCGTGGGGACAGTTCAAGAGAGAGCTCTTGAGTCGCTTTAGACCATCGGAGTACAAGAACGTTAATGGATAGCTCGCCAAAATCTGTTAGACTTCCACAGTACAGGAGTACTAGAGCAGATTTAAGTGCCTGTCGAACGGAACCCGAGATTGGTCCGAGATACAGTTGGTGAGAAAATTTATTGAGAGACTTAATCCCAAGATTCGATGCAAAGTTAAAGCTCGCCATCCCCGTACCATGATAGCAGCTATATCATTTGCTAGCGTACATGAAAGAAAAATCATTATGGACACTCGTCGAAACAGAAGCTTCAATAGACAGGTGGTCAACATAGACAATCACAAACAAGAGCAACTTCTGACGGTTAAGACTATTAAGGAGGAAATAAAAATTGACAATATGGAGCTCGAATATGAAGGTCGTGACAAACTTCTAACGGTTGAGACAATTAAGGAGGAAATAAAAATTGACAATGTGGAGCTCGAGTTTGAAGGTCGTGACAAATTTCTGATGATTGAACCAGCTAAGGAGAAATAAAAAACTTGATAATATAGAGTCTGATCTCAAAGGTTGTGCTAAATTTGAGGACAAGATTGCTAATAAGCGAATCCTAAATGCTCAAAGATAATACAACTACTTATCGATTTCTTTTTCATGCCCCAGAAAGACTTCGAAGTGGTGATATCCAAAAGAAAATATGATACTACCACTAGCCATCGGATGAAAAGGGTTCTCCAGAAGATTACGATGACAACTGCACGAGAAGACCAAACCATTGCTTACACCAAGTAGAGATCTTAATTTATCAAAGAGTCGTGACACATGGCAAATATCTTAGACCGAAGTACCCCCAAAGTTCGATGTTGCTCAGCCTTGAGGATAAGGCTGATTTGAAGAGGATGGGTCTGTTAGGACCCTAGCTAAGTCGGGTCCATTTATTCAGGTTGAGTCATGTTAGCCAGAGTCAGTTATGGGTCGGGTGAATCTTATCGAGTCGGTTATGAGTGGATTGAGTGGTTTTTATCTTCAATTAGGATGGAATCCATTATTATTTTCAGTTAGGAGTCTATCAAGAGTCAAAGATTAGTGAGACTCTTAGTAAAGCCTTATAAATAAGGTTGTAAACCTTTTTTCATAATCAATGAAAGGAGAAGTATTAGTTTTGGCCAATAGGCCAAAACCCTAAGAGGGTCGATCCCCTATAGAGATCAAGGAGGCAGATCCCCTTGACGTGATCAAGGAGGCCCGATCCCCTCGAAGTGATCAAGGAGGCGATTTGATCTTCACTCAAAGAAGATCGATAGTGGACCTCGGTGGACCTCGATGAAAAGGACTCAGGGAGTGGACGTAGGCCAAGTTATAGTTGAACCACTATAAATCTGTGAGTGTCTCTTATCTTTTCTTTTGTATTTGCATGTTCTTACTTGAACCTTCTTGAAGCAAGAAACTTAGCTTCGTTCTATAAAATTAAATTGCTCACTTACTCTACTTGAACGAAATGCTTCTGGTATCAGAGCGAGGTTCTACTCATTGAACTAAGCAACCAAGTGAGTAAATGACTTCATTTGGCATAAACAAGAGACATTCTATTGCACGTCCTCCCATGAGACGGATTACGGATTACATAGTTGAAAATGGTTTTTAAAAGTTTTTCAAACCAATAAATGAATGGAATGATTTGGAAAAGAAGACTTTTTCTTTAAATGCAAAAGCAATGAATACTTTATTTTGTGCTCTTGATAAAAATGAGTTTGATCTAATTTCTTCTTGTGATTCAGCTTTTTATACTGTATATATTTAAAATCATATATGAAGCATAACTAAATTAAATGAATCATTAAATGAAATGATCCATAAAAATAAACTTGAATAACACCTTCCAGAGAACAGAAAGGATTGTGAACTAAGAATAGAAGAACTATACATTCCAAATAACATGAAGGAAATATAACTGAGAATGACTCATCAAGTAAAACCTCGAGTGGTGGGAACTTTGAACCTTTGACAAATGAATCAGATAAATTAATAAATAAAAACCATAAAAATAAACTTAAATTAGAAAAACCTCTTGCTATGAATGCAAGAAGTCGAGGTACTCCAAAAATGAAAAGCACAATTAAGAAGAAGTGGAGAATCTCACGCTTATGGTCATCAACAATGAGGTAAGTGATTCCTCCTCCATCTCATTTACCTTTAATGAATTATCAAATGCTTTTCATGAGCTTTATGATGAATTTAGAATGATTAGTAAATCTTATAAACTACTTAAGAAAGAGCATGCATCATTAGTTAGTAAACTAGAAGAAATGCATGAAGCATCACCATCATATATTTCTTGCTCAAAATGTGAGTCATTAGAGGTAGTTAAAAAGGAAAATATCATGTTAAAACAAATTTTTGAAAAAGATTAAAATTAGAAATAAATCCCTAAATATGATCCTTGCAAATAAGGGTCATAATCATAAGAAAGAATGTATAGGCCGTCAATAAAAGTCAACTATTTTCGTTAAAGGACCCACTTTAAACTTTTCACCAAAAATTAAATACAACTTGTATGATAGATGTGGAGACTTTGTTTATAAATATTTATTTAGAAAATATAGTCCACATAGATTAATTTGGGTTCCTAAAGGAACCATAAACAACCTCAAGCTATTAGAGAAAATGGAAAGAACATTTCATGAAGGACCCAAAGTCAAATGAGTACATAAATCAAAACCCCCCATACTATGAATTTGTCTCCTAATAAGGCTAGGAGCACTAAATAATATTTTAAAAGTGGAAGCTCAAGGTACATGACTTGAGATCTAACACTTTTAGCTCACTAACCTAAGTAATAACAAAAACATATTAGAAATAAAATTATTAGTAACGAATCTTTGGATGATTCATTATAGTTAATTTTGATTGCTCTCAATGGTGTATGAATTTTATGTGGCTAGAGCATGCTAGAATTAGAACAAAGAAAGTTTAGTTATTTTTAATGTAAAATTATCTAAGTTGAAATTTATGGAAAAAGAGATTTTGATGATAGATTAAAAATTATAAGTGTGAATGATTAAAATATTGGATGGGTTGTATGTTGACATAAAGAAGGTTGTATAATTGAATGATGGATCAATTTTGAATTTGAATAAAGAATAAATAATAATCTGGAAATAGTTTATCAATTCCTTGCACTATGTGTAAAGAGTAATACTCATTTAAATGCTGGAATTGATAGGTTGAATTTTTGCTTTGAAGATGTTTTATTATTTTGATGTGTTATAGAAATGGCCTTAATGATTTATTCTAGAATGAAATTTAGTTTTTAGTCTTAAATGATAATTCATTGATTTGAAAAACATTCTTGAAACAAATCACATGAAATAACTAAAGAGGAGGATAATTCTTCTTGAAAATATTTTTATCCTATCAACCCTTCAACAAGAGATAAATTGATATCATTATTGTTGAATCTCTAAAACTACAAAAATAATTTGATGATTAAAATTTAAAAAGGTTATTATCTAAATCATGACTTTGAAATCTTAAAAATTATAATTTGAGATCTTGATGTAAACCAAGATCGTTTACTAAGATTCATTCCCATTATTAAAGAGAATATCATAAATAAATCATAATTTGTCTCTTCGAAACAATAACTTGAAAATCTTCTTATGAACCATAATATGTTGAATCTCATATTTTGATGATGAAATCAATTGATGAGTGTTTAATCTAACATGTGTGTTAGAGGAAGTATTGCAGGTCTAACTATAACAGAGCAATTTAGTTACAATCAGATGATGGGCCAAGATCAAGCTTGGGCATCGGGCCGGGGTTCGGACGATATAGTGGGACCTCGCCGGGAGTTCATAAGGAGATTCGCTGAAGGGATCGGAAAGCTCGCTGGGAACATGTAAGGAGATCACTATAAGAAGATCGAAAGACTCACCACATGTTTCTTGCCGGAGGCTGCCAGATTGGCGGGAGGTAGGTCTTAGCTTAGCTTGTTGGTCATTAAGAGTTATAATCATTGAGTCGTAGTTAGGGATTCGGTCCTAATTGATTTTGATTTGGAAAGGAATCCAAATCAACTTAATGAGACAATCGGGTCCACTATGGGGTGTGATTGAGCTCGGGTCGAGCTTAACTAGTTGACCACGGGATTGGTCAATTGATGGTTCAAACCGGGATTGGAAAAGTGAAGGGAATCACTTTTTCAGTATTCCTAATGGATGAACCGCTAGTGAGCGGCAGTTCAACCGGCGCCGCCTAGGTTTTTGGGTGGCTAGACTGCCCGTACCAGGATTTCGGGTGATTGTCAGCGGCTAAACCACCCAGGCGATTAAACCGCTCGTACCCTAGATTCTAGGTACTTTCGGTGGTTAACCCACCTAGGCTTACGGCTGAACCGCTTGTACCAGGATTTTCTAGATATATTTAAATTTTGGCCCCAATTTCTGAAGCCATTTGGGGCCTATAAATGTCCCAAGTTTTCTTGCATTCTATACAACACTTTTGGGATTACATTATGTGGAAAAAAATTATGTGTGAATTATAAGAAAAATAAAAAGGGATGGGAGAGAGCTTAGAGTTTGAAAAATTCTTGAAGTCTCCCTTGTAAGCTCAAGTATAAGGGTTTGGTCTTCACCCAAAGAAAATCGGTAGTGGACACCAGTGTGCCTCAAGAAGGAGGACACGAGAGTGGACGTAGGCTGGTTAGTGCCGAACCACTATAATTATGAGTGTTTTTACTTATTGAATTTACTACTTACAATTGTCGAGTTCTTAATCATTTTGAACTAAATACCAATAGACGCTTCCGATTTTTTACTTACCCTTTGAAAGAAAATTTTCAAGTCAAGCACTTCCCTTTGGCGTTGCTTATCTTTTCATTAGGATTTGCTTGTTCCTCCTAAAGTCTTTTTTAAGCAAGAAATATAGTATTTTCTTTGAATCATTCACTTATTACGAAATGCTTCAAATTTCCTTTCTTGCTTCAAGTGAAAAGCTTTTTGTTAAAATGAGAATTTATACTTAGAAAAGAACTTGGAATGCTAAATGGCTTGTTTTGGCATGAATGAGGGATATTCATTGATCCTAACAATTGGTATCAGAGCAATGTAGTTACTTATTGGATTAACACCCACTTGAGTAAATGGCTTGTTTTGGCATGAATGAGGGATATTCTATTTCACATTCTCTCATGTTTAATGGGACGGATTACACGTATTAGAAGACAATGATGCATATTTTTCTTATCTCTTTGGACCTTGATTTATGAAATATTATTGAGATGGATTTGAAAAATCTTCCAATCCAATGAATGAGTGAAATGATTTGGAAATGAAGAGTTTTTCTTTGAATGCAATGGCTATGAATGTCTTGTTTTGTGCTCTTGACAAGAATGAGTTTAAATATGTATTTATTTATGAATTAGCTTTTGATATTTTGCATATACTAGAAATCACACACGATGGGACTGGTAGAGCAAAAGAATCTAAGATTAATATTTTATTTCATAATTATGAGTTATTTCGAATGAAACCAAGTGAGTATATTGGAGACATGTACACCTGTTTCACTGATATCATCAATGGCCTTAAAGCACTTAGAAAATATTTTTCAAATTTTAAATTTTTTAGTAAAATTTTAAGATCTTTATTTAAAAATTAGGATCCTAAAGTAACCGTTATTCAAGAGGCCAAAGATTTAAATAACTTACCTCTTGAAGAACTGATTGGCTCACTCATCACATACGAACTGAAATGTAAAGCTCATGATGAGCTTGATGAATCCCTTCCAAAGAACAGTTAGGATGTAGCACTTCAGACAACAAATGACTCCTCGAGTAAAACCTCGAGTGATGAGGACCATGATATTACATTATTATCAAGAAAGTTTTAAAAAATTATTAAAAAATATAAAAACAAAAAGGAACCAAAGAAGGACAATGTCATATGCTATGAATGCAAAAAACTATGACATTTCAAAAATGAATGTCCTCATTTGAAGAAGAAGCCAACACACAAGAAGAAAGCACTTTAGGGTACTTGGGACGATTCAAGCTCTTCAGATGAAGAAAACCACTCCAAAGAGGAAGTTGCTAATTATGCTCTAATGGTGATCTAAGATGAGGTTAGTGAGTCTTTAAGTATTTTTTTTAGTTATTAAATATGTTTTATGATTTGTTTGATGAGTTTAGAAAACTTAGCAAATCTTTTAAGTTGCTTAAGAATGATCATGAATTATTAGTTAGTAGACTTGACGAAATGCATGATTAGTATCATATAAACTATGTTCTAAATGTGATATGCTAGATAATGTTAATAAGAGAATATCATGCTTAAGACAATATTAGAAAATTTTGAAATTACGAACAAATCCCTAAATATGATCTTTGCCAATAAATGTCATATTAAAAGAAGAAATGATATAGGCTTTGTTTGTAATATTCAACAAACGCCAACCATCTTTGTAAAAGGATCTACCTTAAATGTACCACCAAAAATCAAATGTAATTTTTGTGAAAAAATAGGACATAAGGTAAACAAATGTCTATTTAGAAAATGTAATTCACACCAACTTGTTTGGGTTCCCAAGGAAACTTTATATAATAAAAAATAATTAAAAAAGAAAGATAAAGTTCTTTATGAATGACCCAATGTAAAATGGGTACCTGAACCAAAAATATTTTTCTTATAGGTTTATCTTGAAACTAAAGCTAGGAGCACCAAATGGTATCTTGATAGTGGATGCTCAAGACACATGACTGAAGATCCATCTTATTTTTTTAAGCCGCTAGCTTAAGTGAAGGAGTTGTTACCTTCGGAGACAATAACAAGGGTAAAATCATTGGAAAAGAAATAATAGGTAACATATCAAATCTCTTGATTGAAAATGTGTTGTTAGTTGATAGCTTGAAACATAACTTACTTAGCCTTAGTCAATTATGTGATAAAGTATATGTGGTTAAATTTCAACCTAATGCTTGTATGATTGAGTTGCCACACAAAAATAAATCGTTGATTGTCTTAAGAAACAACAATCTATAAGCCATAAATATTGAAAAATTTTGTGATGAAACTTGTTTTTTGGCTTTGAATGCTGATACTTGGATTTGGCATAAAAGACTAGGTCATGCTAGCATGAAACTTTTAAACCAAATTTCTACCAAGGAACTAGTAAGAGGCTTACCTAATCTTAAGTTTATCAAAGACAAAGTATGTGACACTTGTCAATTAGGAAAACAAATAAAGAGTAGCTTTAAGTTGAAAAATCAAATAAGCACCCTAGGTCACTTCACTTGATCCATATGGATTTATTTGAACCAATTGACATTACAAGTTTAGGTGGTAGTAAATATACATTTGTTATAGTGGATGATTTTAGTAAATATACTTGGACATATTTCTTGGCACATAAAAGTGATACATTTAAATGTTTTATAAAATTGTTCAAAATGAAAAAGGATGTATGACTTCTTTAATAAAATGTTTTATAAAATTGTTCAAAATGAAAAAGGATGTATGTCCAAAATATTTTTGGGTCGATGTCATTAATACAGCATGCTATATTTTAAATAGGGTTTTTTGTAAGACCATTACTCACTAAAACTCCTTATGAATTATGGAATAGTAAAAAAACCAATATCTCTTATTTTAAAATATTTGGTTGTAAATATTTTATTTTAAATTAAAAAGGATACCTTTAGGTAAATTTGATGCAAAATCCGATGAAGGTAATTTTCTAGGTTATTCTTCTATTTCAAAAGCTTATCGTGTTCCTAATAAAAAACATTAATAATAGAATAATATATTCATGTTGTTTTTAACAAGTTTTCTTAATTTAAGAAGATTGGTTTTGATGATGAAGTTGATCTTGGTAACTTAAATTTAAATGATAATACTCCTAAAAGTAACTTGGATGAATCTACTTCAAAATCCTTACCCAAGGAAGGGAAGTATATGAATGATCATCTTAAGGAGCTTATAATAGGATAAACATCAAAAGGAGTTCAAACTCAGTCTTTTTTTAGAAACTTTATGTGAATGTCAGGTTTCTTTCTTAAATCGAGTCAAAGTGCATTGATGAGGCCCTAAGAGATGATTCTTGGGCTAATACAATACATGAAGAGCTTAATCAATTTGAGAGAAACGAGGTGTGGGAGCTTGTTCCTAGACCTAATGACTATTTAGTGATTTATACTAAATGGGTCTTTAGAAATAAGCAAGATGAAAATAGTATCGTGGCTAGAAACAATGCTAGATTAGTGGCCAAATGTTTCAACCAAGAAAAAGGAATTGATTATGATCAAACCTTCACTCCCGTGGCTAGATTTGAAGTCATAAGGATGATCCTTGCCTTTGCATCTTTTAAAAATTTTAAGTTGTTTCAAATGGATGTTAAAAGTGCTTTTCTAAATGGTTTTATTTTCGAAGAAATGTATATTGAACAACCCCCTGGTTTTGAAAATAATCTTCTTCCTAATCATGCTTTCAAACTTACAAAAGCTCTTTAGAGATTAAAACAAGCCCCTTGGGCTTGATATGAAAGACTTGGTTCTTTTCTTATTTCAAATAAATTTTCTAAAGGCAAGGTTGATACCACATTATTTTTTAAGTATTTTGAAAATGATATTTTTGTTATTCAAATTTATGTTGATAATTTCATTTTTGGATCTACAAATTTATCTTTATGTGAGTCTATTCAAATTTATGTTGATGATATCATTTTTTGATCTACAAATGAATCTTTATGTGAGTCTTTTGCTAAAGAAATGAGCCAAAAATTTGAAATGAGTCTAATGGGTGAGTTAACATTCTTCTTAGGATTACAAATAAAATAACTAAATGATGATATTTTTATTAGTCAAACTAAATACACCTTAAACTTGATAAAATGGTTTGGGATGGAAAATGCTAAAGCTTTAAATACTCCCATGAGCACATCTATAAAGTTGGACTTAGACAATGAAGAAGAAAACTTTGATAAAAAACTTATAGAGGAATGATAGAAAGTTTATTATATTTAACTGCTACTAGATCGAATATCATGTTTAGTGTTGAATTGTATGCAAAGTTTCAATCTAATTCTAAACTCTCTCGTTTGGAAGCAGTTAAATAAATCTTTAGATACTTAAACGAACCTTAAAACTAGGATTATGGTATCTAAAATAAAAAAACTTTAATTTGATTACTTATTCAGATACTGATTTTGATGGATGTAGAATAGATAGAAAGAGTACCACTAGGACATGTCAATTTTTAGGGCATGCACTTGTTTCTTAGACTTCCAAGAAATAAAATTCAATAGCTTTATCTTCTGCGGAAGCATAATACATTGGAGCTAGTGCATGTTGTGTCCAAGTTATTTGGATGAAAAACACACTAGAAGATTACTGAATAAAATTAAAAAATATTTTTATAAAATATGATAACACAAGTGTTATATGTTTAACCAAAAATCCTATTCAACATTCAAGAACCAAACATATTAATATTAGACATTATTTTATAAGGGATCATGTAAATTGTCAAGATATCTCCTTAAAATTTATTGACACTAAGCATCAATTAGCAAATATTTTTATAAAACCTTTAAATAAAGAATAATTTGATTTTCTTAGAAAAGAACTTAGAATGCTAAATCATGAAAATATATAAATTGCTAATCTAGATTTCATAATTTTTATGATAATATTTTTTTTAATTATCTTATTGTTCACATGAAATTATCTTATTATTCACATAAGATGTTTATCTTATTAATCATAAAAGGGGAGAAAATTTGCATATTTTATGGACTTCTTTACTAGGCTTGCTTAAAATTACATGAGATGATTTTAAATGCATGAGTAGCTCTTAAACTTTTGAATCTCCTTGAATATCTTGGAGTTTTTGAGCTTATTTTCAAAATTCACCTCTACAAAATTGAGAGTTATATTAATGATGTTTTACAACTCCTCCCTTGTTTTCATTCCTTTTTTTCACAAGAGGAAGAAAATTATTTATGACTCATATTATATTTTTAAAATGGGGAGCAAAAACTCATGTGCCTTAAAATCCTTAGCCCTATATTTCACCTTTTTGTTGATGACAAAGGGGGAGAAATATACATTGATGACACACGATATTAATGATATATATTATAACATATGATATTGATGATATACTTGGATATCTTGGATATGGATGCATAATTCTTTTTTGAAATTCATGAAAATCCTTGATGAGTTGATGACTTGATAATTTAAAAGCAAACTTTTGTTGATATATGAGTATCCTTGAAATATGATTTGTTTGAAATATTGATTGTCTTGATTCACTTTAATTCAAAAGTATGTGATTCTCTTGAATTTAAGTCTTCTTTATTATGGCATGAATTTAGGAGAGTTAGAATTAACTTCCGTCATCAATTGATTGTCATCATTAAAAAGGGGGAGATTGTTGAATCTCGAATTTTGATGATGAAATCAACTGATGAGTGTTTAATCTAACATGTGTGTTAGAGGAAGTATTGCAGGTCTAACTATGATAGATCAATTGAGTTACAGCCAGATGATGGGCCAAGATCAAGCTTAAGCATCGGGCCGGAGTTCAGACGATGCAGTGAGACCTCGCTAGGAGATTCGCCGAAGGGATCGGGAAGCTCGCTGGGAACACTCCGGGAGATCGCTAGAAGAAGACCATAAGACTCGTCGCAAGAATGTCGGAGGCTGCCGGATTGGCGGGAGTTAGGTCTTGGTTTAGCTTGTTGGTCATTAAAAGTTGTAGTCATTGAGTCATAGTTAGGGATTGAGTCCAAATTGAATTTAATTTGGAAGTAATCCAAATCAACTCAATGAGGCAACCGGGTCAACTATGGGATTTGATTGAGCTCAAGTCAAGCTCAATTAGTTGACCAGGGGATTGGTCAACTGATGGTTCAAATCAAGATTGGAAAAGTAAAGGGAATCACTTTTTTTGGATTCCCGACGTATAAACCGTCGGTGAGCGATGGTTCAACCAGCGCTACCCTGGTTTTTGGGCGGTTGAAGTGCCCATACTAGGACTTTGGGCAGCTGTCAGCGGTTGAACCACCCAGGCTAGGTGGCTAAATCGCTTGTACCCTGGATTCTGGGTACTTTCGGTGATTGACCCGCCCAGACCTATGGTTGAACCACCCGTACCCAAATTTTTTGGGTATGTTTAAATTTTGGCTCCAATTTCTGAAGTCATTTGGGGCCTATAAATATCCTAAGTTTTCTTGTATTCCATATAACACTTTTGGGATTACATTGTGTGAAAAAATTGTGTGAATTGTAAGAAAAAA
Organism: Ensete ventricosum; assembly: GCA_029747655.1. Taxonomy (NCBI): domain Eukaryota; kingdom Viridiplantae; phylum Streptophyta; class Magnoliopsida; order Zingiberales; family Musaceae; genus Ensete; species Ensete ventricosum. The sequence goes on from JAQQAF010000006.1 coordinate 20,161,336, forward strand.
CAAAAGGGGAAGGGAGAGAGCTTCGAGTTAGAAAAATTCTTGAAGTCTCCCTTGTAAGCTCAAGTGTGAGGGTTTGGTCTTCACCCAAAGAAGATTGGTAGTAGACGCCGGTGTGCCTCAAGGAGGAGGACTCGGGAGTGGATGTAGGTCGGTTGGTGTCGAACCACTATAATTATGAGTGTTTTTACTTATTGTATTTACTACTTGCAATTGTCGAGTTCTTAATCATTTTGGACTAAATAGCAATAGACGCTTCTGATTTTTTACTTACTCATTGAAAGAAAAGTTTCAAGTCAAGCACTTGCCTTCGACGTTGCTTATCTTTTTATTAGGATTTGCTTGTTCCTTCTAGTCATTTTTAAGTAAGAAACTTAGCATTTTCTTTGAATCATTCACTTGTTACGAAAAGCTTCGAATTTCCTTTCTTGCTTCAAACGAAAAGCTTTTTGTTAAAACCAGAATTTACACTTACACTAATTTAAACCAACCACCCCCCCCCCCCCACCCCCCCTTCCTCCTCCTCCTCCTCCTCCTCTTAATGCCAATTAATCTTAACATGATCTTGATAACTTGTAGTTTCCTATATACAAATCAAGATCTTCTATCTTTTCTTCTTTGTAATTTAATTCATAATCTTGATATTTATAATTTGATATTTTATGAATGAATACTCTTCTTATTTGATCACCTAAGATTTATAAAGCTTTGAATATTATCTAAGAAGAGATTTGTCTAAATAAAATATGTCCTTTGATATTCATGATTTGATAATAATATTCTTTATGACATGATTATTTATGACTTCCTTCTTAGTATAACTTATCACCAAATTAATATCTTCAAAATTGTGATATGTTGAAAATTAAATGAGATTTGTTTTATCATGAACATTCCCTTAATTTCAAGACTTGACTTATTCATTATGGGAATCATGTTTAATCTCTATGATTTTTTTCTTTTTAATAAAAAGGAGTTTTATGATATTAACAATTATAATTGAGAGTTTTATCAACATCATTCTTCTTATTTATTAAAAAGATTTATCTAAATGAATTGGTATCTTAAGATTTATCTTGGATGAATTAAGATTATTTAATCCTCTAAGACTTATTATTAACAAAGAAAAAAGAGGAGAAAGATAATTCTTAAAAGAAATCATGTCTTTTGGTACTTACAATTTCATTTTTCATCCTTAATGACATAACTACCCATTATCCTAGTTAAAGAGGGGTTGGTTAAGAAGGGGATTAAGTTAGGATAGGATTAGGAAAATAATAAGCAATCGACCACCCCTAGTTAGGCCGGTTGGAAGTTAGAATTAGAGGAGCATTAGGAGTTGCTTAGGAGTTGGTTGAGGTTATGAGTCTTCAAATAAGAGTCCTCTTAGGAATTAGGGATTGAAGGCCTATAAATAACTTTGTAATCATCCACTTTTTATTATGAATAGATCAATCTTTCTTTAGCCAATAGCTTCATTTCCAAGGAGGGAGGAACTCCTATTGAGTTCCAATGAGGCCGATCCCCTATAGAGATCACCCAAAGCTTAGAATCCTTAAGGGTTCTAACAGACACTAATTGCTTGGATCTTTAATTTCAACCTGAATCGTGCCCACCCACCCATCGTTTCTTCTTCTATTTTACTCACAAAGAGGAAGAAAAATTTTTGATGAGAAATTTATGTCTTTTATCCTATTTTACTAAGGGGGAGCAATGAAATAATTTTTTCATGTATTGAATATTTAGATATGTAATCAATACTTCTTATTTTGTTGATAACTAATTGAGAAAAACTTGAAATATGATAAACATTTGTCTTGAAATTATTTGCTCAATATTTCACCTTTTTGTTGATGACAAATGGGGAGAAATAGTATATTGATGATAAATATAGAATGAAAAATGATAAAATGGGCATTTCTTCTTTTTGTTGATAACAAAGGGGGTGAAATGATTGATGAATTAAGGGGGAGAATTTGATATTGATATAATGTTGCCTCTTTGATGTATTGATAAAACAAATGATGATTTAAGGCAAAAATACTTGATATTGGTGGTATACCATTTCAAAATTTGATAAAAGCATATTATGATGCTTGAATTCAAGAGTGTTTGGTTCTCTTGAATTTAAATTTTTTTTCTTTGTTTGGATTATGGCATGGATTTAGGGGGAGTAAAGATTAACTCCCGTCATCAATTGATTATCATCATAAAAAAGGGAGAGATTATTGAATCTCATATTTTGATGATGAAATCAATTGATGGTTTGTTGATCTTACATGTGTGTTAGAGATAATTAATGTAGGATTAATTATGACAAAGTAAGAAAATCACAATCAGATATGGGCCAAAGTCAAGTCTGAGCATCGGGCCAGGGTTCGAACGATGCAGTAGGAACTCACTGAGAGACTCGCTGGAAGCTCGCCGAAAGTATCGAGGGCTTGTTGGAAGTTTGCAAGGAGCTCGCCGAAGGTGATCGGGATCTTGCCAGGAAGGCATCAAGAGTTCGCCGGAAGAAGACCAGGAGACTCATCGGAAGATCGTCGGAGGTTGCTGAAAAGCTTGTCGGGAGCTAAGAGGGTCTTGTTGGACTTGATGGTCACAATGATTGTAATTAATTAGTCATAGTTAGCATCGGTTAGGTTTGAGTCATACTTGAGTTAGATTTGGAAGTAATCAAAATTAACTCAAGTGAGGCAAACCGAGTCCACACTTAGGTTTGGATTGAGCTCAAGCTGAGCTCAATTGGTTGATCTGGAAATGGGTCAACTGAAGGTACAAGTCGAGATTGGAAACGTGATGAAAATACCTTTTCGAGATTCCCAGCGGTTGTACCGTCAGTGGGTGATGGTCGTACCACCCAGGTTGATAGTTGTACTACCGCCACCCTATTTTTCAAGCAGCTTCCGATAATAGTACCACTGGCGTCGGTGGTGGTACCCGCATGTACCCAGATTTTTCAGATACATTTACATTTTTTGCTCAAATTTCTGAAGTCAATTGTGATCTATAAATACTCTAACTCTCTTGTATTTAGCACAATACATCGGGCTAGAAATTCTATGAATATTAGTGTGCTAAAATTGTGTAAGAAAAAAAAAGGGCAAGGGAGTGAGAAAAAGAGTTGTAATTTGTAAAGTCTCCCTTATGAATTGTAAGTGTAAAGCTTGTAAGGTTCCTCTCCTAGGCCTGTGAAAAGGAGAGTAGGAAATGTAAGGGTTTGGTCTTCACCCAAAGAAGATTGGTAGTAGATACCGGTGGACCTTGGCAAAGAGGACTCAGGGAGTGAACATAGGCCAAGTTATGACCGAACAACTATAAATTTGTGGGTGTCTCTTATCTTTTCTTTTGGATTTGCATGTTCTTACTTGAGCCTTCTTTAAGCAAGAAACTTAGCTTCGTTCTATAAGATTAAGTTAAAGGAACCACTATAAGATTAGCTTCGTTCTAAAGTTATGGCAATCGTCAACAAAAGCAACTAACTATCTTTGTTAAAGGACCCACTTTAACCTCTATACCAACAATTAAATACAACTTGTGTGGTAGATGTGGACACTTTGCTTATAAGTGTTCTTCATTTAGGAAATATAGTACATATAAATTAATTTAGGTTCCTAAAGGAACCATAAACAACCTCAAGACATTAGAGAAAATGAGAAGAACCTCTCATGAGAGACCCAAAGTCAAATGATACAAGCAATATATTCATATTTAATATTATATTCTATTTCACACAATTGACTAATACTTTGTAAGTTATGTTTTAAACCATATACTAACAAAACATCTTCAATTAACAGATTTGATTTATTACCATTATTTTTAATGCTGATAATCTTTCCTTTGTTGTTGTCTCCGAATGTGACATATCATACATCGTGGATAGTGAGCTATAAAAATTATGTTGGATCTCCGGTCATATGCCTTGAGCATCCACTATCAAGATACCATCTTTTACTCATAGCTCTTGTTTGAAGACATACCTAATTGTTAAAGGTCATCAATGCATAGTTTGTCACTTCATCTTTGTTGATTTGCTCTTCATCCTCTTATGCACTTGATTCATCCTAAGTTTCCTTGAATGTTTTCTGCTTCTTTTGGGTTAGCAACTTCTTCTTCATATGTTGATACTCATTTTTGAAATGTGTATCATTTGTAAGTTCATTTTTATTTTTATGAGTTTTATTCATTTTCATGAATTTTTTAAGCCTTCTTGTAAGAAGTGCAATGTCATCATCATCACTTGAGCTTTCGCTCAAGGAATCTTCATTGATTCTCAGTGTGATATGTTTCTCGTTCTTTAGAAGGTTTTCCACTTGTTCATCATGTGCTTTACAAGTCATTTTACATGTCATTAAAAATCGTATGAGTTCTTCAAGAAAAAAATTATTCCTTTGCTTCTTGGATAATCGTTACTTTTGGGTCCCAACATTTTGGAAGAGGACTTAAAATTTAATTTACCAATTCAAGGTTAGTTAGCATTTACCAAGAGCTTTTAAACCATTGATAATATTCGTAAAACGGGTGTACATGTCACCAATGGTTTCGCTTGGCTTTATTTTAAATAGTTCATAACTATATACCAAAAGATTAATTTTTTATTACACTCTACATATGCTTTCATGAGTAACTTCAAGTGTGTGCCAAATGTCATATGCAATGTCACAAGTAGAAACATGATTAAACTCATTTTATCTAAAATATAAAATAAAACATCCATAGCTTTAGTGTTTAAGGAAAATGCTTTCTTTTCAAAATCATTCCATTCATTCATTAAATTAGAAGTTTTTTAAAAATCACTTTTAACGATATTTCATAAATCAAAATCCATAGAAATCAAGAAAATTTATTATTCGTATTTTTTAGAAAGTGTAGTATGTCCCATTGAACATAGAAGGACGAATGATAGAGTGACCCTCGTGATTACCAAAAAAAGCCATTAAAACTCACTTGGGTGTTAATTCAATTGAGAGAGTTAGCTCTAATACCAATTGTTAGAATCATAATGGCACTAGGGGGCTATGGATTACTGCTATCGTAAAAAAGGTTCGGATTCGAAAAAGTTCGAATGAAAATATGAACTAGAAATATGTTTAACCAAAAGTGCAAGTGAGGATAGTGAGCGAAGTAAATCAGTAAGCAATAATAAGATAAAGCAAAAAAGAAAATACAAATTGATTTATAGTAGTTTAGTTGTCCCGACCTATATCCACTCATGATTCATCTTCTCTATAGGCTACTACTGACTTTCACTACCAATATTTTTTCTGATGGGCAAAGATCAACTACCCTTGTTACAGCCCTTCTCCTTTTACTAAGACTGAGAGTGAACCTTTACATAAACTCTTTTACACAAGACCTCACACCTCCTTAGAATAACTACTAAACTCAAGGAGGAAGAGACTCAAACACTTTCAAGAGTTTACAATACTTTAATCTAAAAAAAAATCTCTTTTCGCCCTTTTTTATTTTTCACTTATTCAATTCTTCATCAAACAAGAATAAGTGAGGTATTTATAGACCCTTAATGGCTTTAGAATTATAGCAAAAAATTTAAATCTCTGAGTTTTCGATGTACTAATAGTGGTACAGCTAGCGCCGAGCGGTACTACCACTAAACAAAGCCTGAGAATCTGGGTTCTGGCAGTACTACTGTCGGTCTAGGCAGCACCACCATCGCTTGGGTGGTACCACCATCGACCATAAGCAGTACTACCACTGGAAGACCTGGAAAAGCACAAAATAGTGCTTTCTGATTGTCTAGGTGGTACCACCACCTTGGCTTACTTCAAATCATCGAATTGACCTTCCATTATGCCTAATAAGGCCCTGGTTCAAGCTCAATAGGCTCCTAATCCAATTGGCATGGTTTTGACCTCATACCAACTTAATTCGACACTAAACAACCTCGATTAAGACTTAACCATTCAATCACATATCTACCACAATCACGAAGTAATCAGTACATTGTCCAACATTCTGGCATGTCATCTGATAACCCGACACTTCCTCCAAACCTTCGATGCATCATCCTTTCCTCGATGCATTGCTTAATCTATCAACATGTTAACTTCCCACAACATCAGATCTTTTGGTGCAATACCCGATCCTTCTAGTCCGATGCCCAAACTCATGGCTTGAAGCTCATCCTTCAGCACGTCGACCAAT